>OX235270.1:135814098-136555216 GCA_944472135.2 Trichobilharzia regenti | reverse complement strand
GGTCAATGGGACTTTGAATGTGGTAGTTTAACTTTGTAATTAGTAGTTCTGCAATTAATAGTGTCTCTCAGCTGTTTGGTTTAGTCGCGGAGCTTTCATCGTCCTGCTGGACATCTTCAGCTAAATTTTTAGCATAAAGTGCACTGATTTTAATTTTCCATTAGTGATAGAATTGCGTCTCCTGGTAACTATCTTTACATCCGTAGTGATAATTTTTTATTGGCTTGATTCACTTTTTATTAGTTGGTAGATTTCGTTTATATTAACATGTTTGTTAATTGCATAATCGCTTGAGAACCAGGATTCTAGGAAATCTCTAGCACTTTTGATGTCACACCAATATTTTTGATCACAGCTTGATTCCACACTGTATTTTTGGTACACATATGGAATTTTTAGCGTGGATACCGGTAGCCCAAATTTCGCAGGCCGACCATAGATATCAGGTGTGCGTCGGCGAGGGCTCGAACCCCGGACCATGTGCATGGTTGGCGAGAATCCTAACGACTGTGCCACCGACGAACATATATACACATATATACAATATATACTTCACTTAGTCCAAAACTAGCAACAGAAACTATCCAACCATCACTCCGCAGTGAGAAAACATAAAATGTGTTACCCAAATCCAAAACCAAAAGTTTTTTCGCCATACATCAGAGAAGGGTTCCCTGTATAACAGTTTCATGCCTTTTGATTCATTATTTTCATTAATTTATGTATTTATGGCTCAAAGTTTGGCCTTATACTGTGGCTGGCGGAGCGACTTTATTGCATATCCCCTCAATGACGCTTGTTGCTATGTTGCTATTGGTTTCAAGTGGCCTTGGTTTTGGGGGAAGATTTAACTGATGTAATATTGCTATTTCGTAGACGTAACTCAGGCTCATAGGTGAAAAAAGTATAATCCTGGAATAAGGACAAGTTGTTCAGAAGGTAAGGAGGACATTATTTTTCAGTTTATTTGTATATATACTATTGTGTATCGAGCTGCGTTGAGTTCTTAGTGCAACTGTATGTAACTGCATTTACATAAAGTAAAACATTACGAATGCTCCTGTTTTTAAAATAAAAAACATGATTCTTTTCATTAAGTGTAGTAATGAAGAATGGAATTTCTTCCACGTCAGTGGTATTTAATTGAAGAATTAATCTCTGTAGGCCCTTGAAGGAATAAATTCGGCACGGAGAACTCCTGTGGAAACCGAAAGCACTTTTAGTTTACTAAATCTTACTGACTTCCTGCATAAATTTGATCTGTCAAGTGTTTATGTAAAGTCTGCTGGTGTATTCAGTAAAGTAAAAGTTGTAGTGCATAACTCCTAGACTTGTTGTAGTCATTGGTATTCCCAGGATACTACTTACTCGTTTTATGCAGCCGAAATATTCAATTCTCACCTTATTGAGGAAATACTATAGTGCCTGCAAAAGTAGTGCGTCAGTTTACGAGTTTCATTAAGCCAACAGAATGTTTTTTATTCACTGAATACTGTTTGCGAATTATCCGAGAAAACACATTTCCGAGTGGGATGTAATACAAGGCTGAATTCTTAAACTGTCATCCTTATATCAGTTCAATTCAATCACACATATATTAGTAGAATAATCTGTAATTGACTTTAGAGACTTATCAGGGAATAGTCTCATCAACTCACAGTTTACTGATGATATTGTCCACCTAGACTATGAGAAGTAACCTCTGATGCTGTAAAATATGAAAATAATACCGGTATTTGATTATAGGTGTCCGCGTTCTATCTCATGAGTAAAGCAGTGTAATATGGCGAGTGCTGTTGAGGTTACGCATAAATGTTTAGGTGGGGAGGGTTAGTCTTCAAGGTAGGGAAGCTGAATAGGTTGAGATGGCTAGAACACGTGATGGCATACAAAGCCATCGCCTTTCTCCAGGGACAATGCTAGCCAGCACATGTTAAGGTTTAAAATGTGTTTGGGTCGGTCAAATTAAAAAGTGATATTGGTTCATAAAATTGTTGACAGTCAGCTTGAAGAACTACCGGAGATGTGACTGCAAATCTTTGGCACTGGTACACCTGCATTCACTCTGTGTAATCTTACGTATTTATTCAACTCATGTTTTTCCTTGTCACTATTTATTCTCCCTCACATTTTCGCTCGTTAAACTTCCATTTAGTTTTATGTCTCTACCTTTGTGTGCTACATGAAATGTGGTAAATTAAACAGGTGGACTTCTCTGCAAACTCATACTGAAAGCTAGTCAGAATGACACAGTCTGGGCATAACTAAATGCGAAACATTGATAAATGATCTCCAAAATTTCAACAAATGATAAGTGTAGTTCTTAATCTTGTTCTTTGCCAAATGAAAAATAGATACCTTTCAGTAATCTCTTCTTCCACCCGGGACTCGTCTCCTACTTTGCAACTGGATTTGTGCTTTGTCACTTTTGTGCTTAGCTTTCGTTCATTCAGCATTCGCCGTTGTTGTTGACTCAGCGCCTAGATGACTTTAGTTGAATAAGGTTTCGATCGTGCAAACTTGGGTCCTGGGCAGTTGATTGGTTGCATTATCACTTCTCAAATGGAATGCAGCATACTGTATATTAGGGTAAATCTTCCGCCTCGCTTGCTGAAGCTGGTGTTCCTCGGGCTATTTTTATCACTCCTTTTCTTTTTTCTCTCTCGTCTTACATGACTTTTCTCCTTCTAATCAGAGCAACTTCGTCAAATACACTGGTGATCTGACCGTCTCACTTCGTGTCATGTTACAATGTGACTGCAGCAAACTTAACTGGTTCCTGTCTGTAGTCTAAGGTACGTGGTCTTGCGTTAAATCCCTCAAAATGTCAGGCAGTTAACTTTCCCCTCACTCATAAGCGTGAACTGCAAGAACTGTGTCGTTCACAAGATGTTTGTATCAAAGAGGGCACTGAAACAGAAACTAATTCTAACAGAAAATACCTTGGGGTAAATCTATCCTCTGGTCTTTCTCGGTCATTCTACATCTTGTCGATTTCTAAGAAAACCTTCAGTCTAGCTTACCATGTTATGTATTCAAGACAGTCAGGAATCATTCAACCTCTCTTTCTACAACTTGTTAACTCTTGCATTGGTCTTTACTGCTCCCCCTTATTCTTTCCTGAATTACTCAAAAACGACTATGTCGTATTGTGCAAGGTATTAAGGTCGTCATTAGGGCAAGTGGTGTACCATTTAGTCAACTCGTTAATGCATTAGTTACAAGACATCTAAACTCATGTGAGAAATAGTCTAAATCTATACTGTCTAACCCTCAACACCCCTTCTATTCTCAGCTCTTCCCTTTAATTTCATCTGATGGAACCCGAAGTCGGAATAAAAGATTATGTGATCGTTTTTGGAATTAAGTAATACCAAAAATTGTTTTCGTTTTCATTGTCAGCAGTTCACAGCCTATTGAGTTTACGCAAGTGGAATGCTCATTTCCCACTTTCCTGAGGAGACATCAACTAGGATTCTAGGAAAGTAGTACGTCAGTATGCGAATTTCATGAATCTGTAGACTGCATTCCATTCACTTATTACTGAAACTAAACTATGAAGGAACTGATATTTCAAAGAAGGATGTAGTACAAGGCTCATTTCTACAACTGTCGTCCTTATTTTAGTTCACTTTCATCATAAATGTATTAACCGAATTGTCTGTCACTCACTTTAGGGACTTACCAGGGAACAGTCTTGTCAACTTAGTGTATGCTGATGGTATTGTCCACTTAGGCTGCGATAAGTGACCATTGAAACTGGAAGATATGAAAAGACTACTGGTTTTCGATCGTAGTGTCTGTACCATTTCTTCTGTGTTAAGTAGTCTAATATGGTGAGTAATATTGGGGTTAAGCTTAGTGTTAAGTAAAAATGTGATTCCAAGCGTTGTTAATGACACAGATGCATTCACTGTGTGTAATCTCACATATCTGAGCAACCCTTATATTTTTTCCATATGACTGTTTGTTTTTCATCACATTTATGCACATTATAGTGACATTTAATTTCTTTTTTCTTCTACCCTTGTGTAATACATGGAATGTGCTAACTTAAGCGGGTGCACTTGTGTGCAAGCTTCTATGTTGAAAGTCAGTCTGTCAGAATGGTCTATAGTCCAGGTATAATGAAATGCTAAAACGTGGATAAAAATAGGCAAAATGTCAGCAAATGGTAATCGTATTTTTTCATTTAGTTCTTGTCTAACTGAAAAAAGTGATCTTACAATAATTTCTCCTCTTACCCGAGATAACTCTCACACTCTGTCCCGTTATATCTCACTAGTTAGTTAATTTTATCGTGTAGCCCAAATAAATAAATTTATTCTCATGATACAGTACATGAGGGACGCCAGTTTACAGGCATCATCAAATTGTTACAGAAATAGGACCATATTATTCAGTCAACATTTTACAATCGATAGCAAAATATGTTTAACATGTACACTGGAGATTATACATACACTTGATAAATGTTAATCCCAGTAGTATAAAACATCCTTTTCACTTATGTACAATCGTTTCTGTGCATAGTTGGAAAGATCCGCTAGATTGTCAGTGAGTGCAACACATCAGGAATTACAGAAGTATTGCCTTCGCATTAACAAAAAAAACCAGGTCTTTGGTGGATGGGTTATAAGTGCCTGGGAAAAAAAATAAAGCTTGAAGTCAATTTTCGTACAATACTTTGTTGTGTGCAGAGTCCTTGAATTATAGTTCATTGATGTGTTATTTTGAAATCAGTGATATGTTTATCTCATTTGATCTGCAACGTCATTGTTGGGAGTAAAATACATAAGCTTTAGACGCATTAATGCGAAGTTGAAACACATCTGATAAAATATGTTTTGCTTATTACCAACCAAATATAATATTTTTCAAGTGTGGAACGTCACAAATCGAACTGCTACACTTCTGTGCTCATTTCCATGTTAAAACTCAGTCAGTCAGCTTTGTCACTGCAGATGCGTAGTGTCACAACTACCTAGTGTTAATTAGCCTAAACAATTATTCATGCCGTTTCCTAAGTACTCTGTGCATTTCCCGATTCCTTAAACTGTCCAGATAAAGTGCACTGAAGAGGAAAACATAAATCAAAAGTCAGTAACACGGACGTAAGAAATAGTGTGAATAGAAGTGATTGAGATGAGTGACCTTCTATCCCTGTAGTACGCTTAACTAAAATACTCATGTATATGAATGAGGCAAAAAGTTGTGTGACTGACTTGATATGATCATGAGCAATAGTTTGTGCTCAAAACGCCACCAAGTAATATTGCTGTACAACACTGTGTGATTTATCAAAATAAAATCGTATCCATAATGGAGTTATACTCTACCACAGTGCCCAAATTTTATACTTATGTCAAAAATACTTATCTTATGTGTCTCCTAATTGTTTCATTTTTGTCTTCCTCATTGCAGGTTGTCAGTCTCCGTAGACATTCTACTAGATGTCGTCATACATAGTGTCTGCAAGCAGTCTTTCAATACATCTACCTCCCGCAAAGTTATTGTTACGATGCCTTTAAATCATTTACACTTGGCCGTAATACAATCAGTGTGCTAATATTACTGATGCAATGACATGCAAGACTTGTACATGTTACTGTGAAGTTAGCTTGTAATAACATTCCCTCCATAGTAAATAGAATGCTTGTGATAACAATTCGTCATTATCTTTTCATTGTGTTGATGGTTGCGCATATATTAGAAAAAAGCTAACCTTGTCGTATCAGTTCTCTAAATTACAATCACTAAGTGCCCATACCTCTGCTGAATACCAAGTGCTACTCGTGGCCCATGAAATACTTATTACTGCATTCGGAAATAACAATCAAACTATTATTACATGGAGTAGTTAGACAGAAGGCGTATGAAATTTAGATATTAGTGTGTATCTGAAGTTAATGACACAATATATATGTGGATTTTTCATTTCCAAACTAGAGAATTTTATAGGGTAATGCAGGAGTGAGCACAACGAGTTAATAATGTATTCTTTACTGCATACATCTTGTATGAGTGAAATGCTTCTATTCAATTTTCGGCGAAGCTTCAATATCACCCTGCAGGATTTCTTCAATGCACACTCATAGGGAATAATACTTGGTACTGAGGAATCCAGCCAAAAGCATCTGTGACACAGTCGAATGACTTTTTCAACTAAAAGCCGCAATACTGATATTAAGTGTGATTTACCTGTAAACTGAGGGACTCTAGTGTAACACACCACCATATCCCAGCAGGGTATTCTTTGTGTTTTACAGGTACAAGTAGAATTCATGGACTGAGCATTTGTTAAATATGGAGGCGACCCATTGAGTCACTTAGACGAAAGGCTTACGAAATGCGATACCTTACACACGCACTTTCAGATGTAGGCATGTGTCACTTCACATGAACTCTGGACCATATTGAGTAGGCATTCCTTTAAATTAATTATTAATTAATTATTGTTCGTATATGTGATGACTTGGTGCGTTTCCTAGTTTGCCTATAATTACGGAATGTACATTATATTAGGGAACACAAATGGATTTTGTGAAAACCAGTGGTGTTCCTTCTCTAGTCTTAATTGATGTCACATTGATTGACACGATTAAAGGAATAGATTGTAACGTGGTGTTTTCTGTAGCTGCGAAGCGTAATTACCTAGTTTCGAATTGAAATCATGCGTCTAATCCTATTAACCTATGTATATAGTTCTACCTTCACGAAACCCAGAAGTCAGGAGCGGACTCTCTTTGACAGATCTAGTTTTACTTTGTGACTAATTAGTGAGTCACCTGGTGTTGTGGTAGTTAAAAAACAACTCCAAACCTTAGTATTTTCTAGATATGAACGTATTTACTTACTTTGGCGACAATTTAATCTAGGGATATTAACCTTTACTTAGTAATTTGGATCCGAAAGTAAACGCCATGTTACTAAGTTATTCAAAAGACAGAATGATGAGTGAAACAGTACTCGGATACTTATTCTAACGAAACCGAATAATGGTAATCGTTTAGCTTACCAATATGCCGCTTACTTTCAGTCTTAATTCAAAGACAAATTTAATTGCTCACTAAATTAATAGTTCCAGAAGACTGCTCTACTCCTCTCTTCGAAATACTTTACCCGATCGTGTTTTACTTCAAAATATGTGTATACTGGCCAGCTGATGTTGCTTATCCACTTACACTGTTTTTCAGTTACAATGTCCCATCCATTTCCTATCAAACACAACATCTTAAACCATCAACGAGTTACCATCATTTCTAAATAAATAAGCTTAACTATTCGCATGTAAACGATGCTATAAACTTTATCACTTACGTGATGTTTCAAATTTCGATTAATCAGTTTTCCCTTACATGAGCACCTGTTTCAATTTTAACGGATATTTCTAACCTTTGACTACTGAATTAGTACGTTTCGTTATATACCATCCATACGAAATATAGGTACTGATAATAATTACTGCTAACAGATTTATCCGAGAATGTACTCCATACCGACGACAATATTCCTCAGGGGCGGACGTATCTTCTAAACGCGCTACTCAATACAACACATGACTCTAACCCCATAACTCTGTAGCTCACAACATTCTATAAAGTTAGTAGTGACTATTAACAAGTAGAATGTCTATTTGAGGTGTAGAGAACACATTTATTAGTGATTCGACACAAAATACAAAATCAACGGTACTGGAAACCACTCTCTTCAGCAACGAATCCCACAAGGTCACTGGGACTACAGATTATCTAAAAAAGAAAACAAGGGTTCACAGGATGTATACATGAATATGACTACCAATATAATATTAACGAGATAGCACAGTAAGAATTAATGAAAGTTTATATCGATGTGCAATTACATCAGTCACTATTTTTGACACAAGTGAATATTTAGACGAAGTAATAAGAAGACGTAATTTGTCTGAGTCGTGTTATGTTGTATTTGTGCAACACATTTTGGACAATCTGGTCACGCATGGACTTGTTATAGGAATACATATGAGATTAATACAGTTAAAAGTCTAGAAAATAAATTTAGGTGGAATTAAAACCACATTTTTGAGGTCAAAATAACAATGAAGATCACTAAACCAAATATCAGAGGTACTAGTACATCTACCCTGAATAGTATCAAAACGAAGTTTAACAAAGAAGGTTTCGTTTTTTTTTTTTTTTTCCTGGAATTCACAAAAGTGGTTTAAACTTCCTAATCAAACTTCGGCTTCCACAAACTTTAGGATGCAATCCAAACACGTTTTACAGATAGGTTTAAAGAAAGTGCAAACGTCAGTTTTATGTCCTGTCCTTATAATATGTTTCGAAATAGAGGAGCTGGGACCCCATTAATAACTTCTGAAGATTCTGTTGCTTCTGGAGGCATTTAGGAATATGATGCGTAGCCCTTACTTGCAGAAGTCGATGAGCCTTCCCTAAATGGATACAGCAACCACTTCTAAACCTTACGTCCATAGCTTTAAGAGATGTCGGACACTACTTCTACGTGGTTTTAAAATAATTTTGTGAATTAACTTCGAACAAGCGCGAATAATGTGGCGTCAGGACAATAACAAAATCGGAAGTTTATGAAACCAAACTCACTAATAGGACAAAGTGACGCACACCACTGATGTCTTTACGCACCTGATCACGAGGATGGTATTGAAATCCACCAAATTACTCAAATGTTGCCGTGTGCATTTAAATCATTTAAAAATTTTGGCAGAAAACACTGAATGTTGTAAGTGATCGTAAAACATATTACAGGTTCTTCCTATTTGTGAACACTGACTTTCGCTTGTATCTATGCATTCCATTGACTTTCAGCTATCAACACCACACAAAAGTGCGGAAGGATGCTAAATTTGATATCAACCATATTTCTCGGTTCCTGTAGCAGTAAAAGGTACTGCACAAATGCTGATAGGTAAATTTGAGACCGAGTACAAGTTTCCGCCAATCTGCAAAGAAATTTATCGAATGACAGTCGTTGAAATGTACGCGAAGCTTACTCGGCATGCCAAAAATCACTGCATGAACCATGTATTTAAGCGTCCTGTCACGAGCGACTTTATTGCATATCCCCTCAATGACGCTTGTTGCTATGTTGCTATTGGTTTCAAGTGGCCTTGGTTTTGGGGGAAGATTTAACTGATGTAATATTGCTATTTCGTAGACGTAACTCAGGCTCATAGGTGAAAAAAGTATAATCCTGGAATAAGGACAAGTTGTTCAGAAGGTAAGGAGGACATTATTTTTCAGTTTATTTGTATATATACTATTGTGTATCGAGCTGCGTTGAGTTCTTAGTGCAACTGTATGTAACTGCATTTACATAAAGTAAAACATTACGAATGCTCCTGTTTTTAAAATAAAAAACATGATTCTTTTTATTAAGTGTAGTAATGAAGAATGGAATTTCTTCCACGTCAGTGGTATTTAATTGAAGAATTAATCTCTGTAGGCCCTTGAAGGAATAAATTCGGCACGGAGAACTCCTGTGGAAACCGAAAGCACTTTTAGTTTACTAAATCTTACTGACTTCCTGCATAAATTTGATCTGTCAAGTGTTTATGTAAAGTCTGCTGGTGTATTCAGTAAAGTAAAAGTTGTAGTGCATAACTCCTAGACTTGTTGTAGTCATTGGTATTCCCAGGATACTACTTACTCGTTTTATGCAGCCGAAATATTCAATTCTCACCTTATTGAGGAAATACTATAGTGCCTGCAAAAGTAGTGCGTCAGTTTACGAGTTTCATTAAGCCAACAGAATGTTTTTTATTCACTGAATACTGTTTGCGAATTATCCGAGAAAACACATTTCCGAGTGGGATGTAATACAAGGCTGAATTCTTAAACTGTCATCCTTATATCAGTTCAATTCAATCACACATATATTAGTAGAATAATCTGTAATTGACTTTAGAGACTTATCAGGGAATAGTCTCATCAACTCACAGTTTACTGATGATATTGTCCACCTAGACTATGAGAAGTAACCTCTGATGCTGTAAAATATGAAAATAATACCGGTATTTGATTATAGGTGTCCGCGTTCTATCTCATGAGTAAAGCAGTGTAATATGGCGAGTGCTGTTGAGGTTACGCATAAATGTTTAGGTGGGGAGGGTTAGTCTTCAAGGTAGGGAAGCTGAATAGGTTGAGATGGCTAGAACACGTGCTGGCATACAAAGCCATCGCCTTTCTCCAGGGACAATGCTAGCCAGCACATGTTAAGGTTTAAAATGTGTTTGGGTCGGTCAAATGAAAAAGTGATATTGGTTCATAAAATTGTTGACAGTCAGCTTGAAGAACTACCGGAGATGTGACTGCAAATCTTTGGCACTGGTACACCTGCATTCACTCTGTGTAATCTTACGTATTTATTCAACTCATGTTTTTCCTTGTCACTATTTATTCTCCCTCACATTTTCGCTCGTTAAACTTCCATTTAGTTTTATGTCTCTACCTTTGTGTGCTACATGAAATGTGGTAAATTAAACAGGTGGACTTCTCTGCAAACTCATACTGAAAGCTAGTCAGAATGACACAGTCTGGGCATAACTAAATGCGAAACATTGATAAATGATCTCCAAAATTTCAACAAATGATAAGTGTAGTTCTTAATCTTGTTCTTTGCCAAATGAAAAATAGATACCTTTCAGTAATCTCTTCTTCCACCCGGGACTCGTCTCCTACTTTGCAACTGGATTTGTGCTTTGTCACTTTTGTGCTTAGCTTTCGTTCATTCAGCATTCGCCGTTGTTGATGACTCAGCGCCTAGATGACTTTAGTTGAATAAGGTTTCGATCGTGCAAACTTGGGTCCTGGGCAGTTGATTGGTTGCATTATCACTTCTCAAATGGAATGCAGCATACTGTATATTAGGGTAAATCTTCCGCCTCGCTTGCTGAAGCTGGTGTTCCTCGGGCTATTTTTATCACTCCTTTTCTTTTTTCTCTCTCGTCTTACATGACTTTTCTCCTTCTAATCAGAGCAACTTCGTCAAATACACTGGTGATCTGACCGTCTCACTTCGTGTTATGTTACAATGTGACTGCAGCAAACTTAACTGGTTCCTGTCTGTAGTCTAAGGTACGTGGTCTTGCGTTAAATCCCTCAAAATGTCAGGTAGTTAACTTTCCCCTCACTCATAAGCGTGAGCTGCAAGAACTGTGTCGTTCACAAGATGTTTGTATCAAAGAGGGCACTGAAACAGAAACTAATTCTAACAGAAAATACCTTGGGTAAATCTATCCTCTGGTCTTTCTCGGTCATTCTACATCTTGTCGATTTCTAAGAAAACCTTCAGTCTAGCTTACCATGTTATGTATTCAAGACAGTCAGGAATCATTCAACCTCTCTTTTCTACAACTTGTTAACTCTTGCATTGGTCTTTACTGCTCCCCCTTATTCTTTCCTGAATTACTCAAAAACGACTATGTCGTATTGTGCAAGGTATTAAGGTCGTCATTAGGGCAAGTGGTGTACCATTTAGTCAACTCGTTAATGCATTAGTTACAAGACATCTAAACTCATGTGAGAAATAGTCTAAATCTATACTGTCTAACCCTCAACACCCCTTCTATTCTCAGCTCTTCCCTTTAATTTCATCTGATGGAACCCGAAGTCGGAATAAAAGATTATGTGATCGTTTTTGGAATTAAGTAATACCAAAAATTTTTGTCGTTTTCATTGTCAGCAGTTCACAGCCTATTGAGTTTACGCAAGTGGAATGCTCATTTCCCACTTTCCTGAGGAGACATCAACTAGGATTCTAGGAAAGTAGTACGTCAGTATGCGAATTTCATGAATCTGTAGACTGCATTCCATTCACTTATTACTGAAACTAAACTATGAAGGAACTGATATTTCAAAGAAGGATGTAGTACAAGGCTCATTTCTACAACTGTCGTCCTTATTTTAGTTCACTTTCATCATAAATGTATTAACCGAATTGTCTGTCACTCACTTTAGGGACTTACCAGGGAACAGTCTTGTCAACTTAGTGTATGCTGATGGTATCGTCCACTTAGGCTGCGATAAGTGACCATTGAAACTGGAAGATATGAAAAGACTACTGGTTTTCGATCGTAGTGTCTGTACCATTTCTTCTGTGTTAAGTAGTCTAATATGGTGAGTAATATTGGGGTTAAGCTTAGTGTTAAGTAAAAATGTGATTCCAAGCGTTGTTAATGACACAGATGCATTCACTGTGTGTAATCTCACATATCTGAGCAACCCTTATATTTTTTCCATATGACTGTTTGTTTTTCATCACATTTATGCACATTATAGTGACATTTAATTTCTTTTTTCTTCTACCCTTGTGTAATACATGGAATGTGCTAACTTAAGCGGGTGCACTTGTGTGCAAGCTTCTATGTTGAAAGTCAGTCTGTCAGAATGGTCTATAGTCCAGGTATAATGAAATGCTAAAACGTGGATAAAAATAGGCAAAATGTCAGCAAATGGTAATCGTATTTTTTCATTTAGTTCTTGTCTAACTGAAAAAAGTGATCTTACAATAATTTCTCCTCTTACCCGAGATAACTCTCACACTCTGTCCCGTTATATCTCACTAGTTAGTTAATTTTATCGTGTAGCCCAAATAAATAAATTTATTCTCATGATACAGTA
This sequence comes from Trichobilharzia regenti, assembly GCA_944472135.2. NCBI lineage: Eukaryota > Metazoa > Platyhelminthes > Trematoda > Strigeidida > Schistosomatidae > Trichobilharzia > Trichobilharzia regenti. The sequence continues at coordinate 136,542,575 of OX235270.1, read as the reverse complement.
CATGAGGGACGCCAGTTTACAGGCATCATCAAATTGTTACAGAAATAGGACCATATTATTCAGTCAACATTTTACAATCGATAGCAAAATATGTTTAACATGTACACTGGAGATTATACATACACTTGATAAATGTTAATCCCAGTAGTATAAAACATCCTTTTCACTTATGTACAATCGTTTCTGTGCATAGTTGGAAAGATCCGCTAGATTGTCAGTGAGTGCAACACATCAGGAATTACAGAAGTATTGCCTTCGCATTAACAAAAAAAACCAGGTCTTTGGTGGATGGGTTATAAGTGCCTGGGAAAAAAAATAAAGCTTGAAGTCAATTTTCGTACAATACTTTGTTGTGTGCAGAGTCCTTGAATTATAGTTCATTGATGTGTTATTTTGAAATCAGTGATATGTTTATCTCATTTGATCTGCAACGTCATTGTTGGGAGTAAAATACATAAGCTTTAGACGCATTAATGCGAAGTTGAAACACATCTGATGAAATATGTTTTGCTTATTACCAACTAAATATAATATTTTTCAAGTGTGGAACGTCACAAATCGAACTGCTACACTTCTGTGCTCATTTCCATGTTAAAACTCAGTCAGTCAGCTTTGTCACTGCAGATGCGCAGTGTCACAACTACCTAGTGTTAATTAGCCTAAACAATTATTCATGCCGTTTCCTAAGTACTCTGTGCGTTTCCCGATTCCTTAAACTGTCCAGATAAAGTGCACTTAAGAGGAAAACATAAACCAAAGGTCAGTAACTCGGACGTAAGAAATAATGTGAATAGAAGTGAATGAGATGAGTGACCTTCTATCCCTGTAGTACGCCTAACTAAAATACTCATGTATATGAATGAGGCAAACAGTTGTGTGACTGACTTGATATGATCATGAGCAATAGTTTGTGCTCAAAACGCCACCAAGTAATATTGCTGTACAACACTGTGTGATTTATCAAAATAAAATCGTATCCATAATGGAGTTATACTCTACTATAGTGCCCAAATTTTATACTTATGTCAAAAATACTTATCTTATGTGTCTCCTAATTGTTTCCTTTTTGTCTTCCTCATTGCAGGTTGTCAGTCTCCGTAGACATTCTACTAGATATCGTCATACATAGTGTCTGCAAGCAGTCTTTCAATACATCTACCTCCCGCAAAGTTATTGTTACGATGCCTTTAAATCATTTACACTTGGCCGTAATACAATTAGTGTGCTAATATAACTGATTCAATGACATGCAAGACTTGTACATGTTACTGTGAAGTTAGCTTGTAATAACATTCCCTCCATAGTAAATAAAATGCTTGTGATAACAATTCGTCATTATCTTTTCATTGTGTTGATAGTTGGGTATATATTAGAAAAAAGCTAACCTTGTCGTATCAGTTCTCTAAATTGCAATCACTAAGTGCCCATACCTCTGCTGGATACCAAGTGCTACTCGTGGCCCATGAAATACTTATTACTGCATTCGTAAATAACTATCAAACTATTATTACACGGAGTAGAGAGACAGAAGGCGTATGAAATTTAGATATTAGTGTGTATCTGAAGTTAACGACACAATATATATGTGCATGTTTCATTTCCAAACTAGAGAATTTTATAGGGTAATGTAGGAGTGAGCGCAATGAGTTAATAATGTATTCTTTACTGCATACATCTTGTATGACTGAAATGCTTCTATTCAATTTTCGGCGAAGCTTCAATATCACCCTGCAGGGTTTCTTCAATGCACTCTCATAGGGAATAATACTTGGTACTGAGGAATCCAGCCAAAAGCATCTGTGACACAGTCGAATGACTTTTTCAACTAAAAGCCGCAATACTGATATTAAGTGTGATTTACCTGTAAACTGAGGGACTCTAGTGTAACACAGCACCATATCCCAGCAGGGTATTCTTTGTGTTTTACAGGTACAAGTAGAATTCATGGACTGAGCATTTGTTAAATATGGAGGCGACCCATTGAGTCACTTAGACGAAAGGCTGATGAGATGCGATACCTTACACATGCACTTTCAGATGTAGGCATGTGTCACTTCACATGAACTCTGGACCATATTGAGTAGGCATTCCTTTAAATTAATTATTGTTCGTATATGTGATGACTTGGTGCGTTTCCTAGTTTGCCTATAATTACGGAATGTACATTATATTAGGGAACACAAATGGATTTTGTGAAAACCAGTGGTGTTCCTTCTCTAGTCTTAATTGATGTCACATTGATTGACAAGATTAAAGGAATAGATTGTAACGTGGTGTTTTCTGTAGCTGCGAAACGTAATTACCTAGTTTCGAATTGACATCATGCGTCTAATCCTATTAACCTATGTATATAGTTCTACCTTCACGAAACCTAGAAGTCAGGAGCGGACTCTATTTGACAGATCTAGTTTTACTTTGTGACTAATTGGTGAGTCACCTGGTGTTGTGGTAGTTAAAAAACAACTCCAAACCTTAGTATTTTCTAGAAATGAACATATTTACTTACTTTGGCGACAATTTAATCCTAGGGATATTAACCTTTACTTAGTAATTTGGATCCGAAAGTAAACGCCATGTTACTAAGTTATTCAAAAGACAGAATGATGAGTGAAACAGTACTCGGATACTTATTCTAACGAAACCGAATAATGGTAATCGTTTAGCTTACCAATATGCCGCTTACTTTCAGTCTTAATTCAAAGACAAATTTAATTGCTCACTAAATTAATAGTTCCAGAAGACTGCTCTACTCCTCTCTTCGAAATACTTTACCCGATCGTGTTTTACTTCAAAATATGTGTATACTGGCCAGCTGATGTTGCTTATCCACTTACACTATTTTTCAGTTACAATGTCCCATCCATTTCCTATCAAACACAACATCTCTTAAACCATCAACGAGTTACCATCATTTCTAAATAAATAAGCTTAACTATTCGCATGTAAACGATGCTATAAACTTTATCACTTACGTGATGTTTCAAATTTCGATTAATCAGTTTTCCCTTACATGAGCACCTGTTTCAATTTTAACGGATATTTCTAACCTTTGACTACTGAATTAGTACGTTTCGTTATATACCATCCATACGAAATATAGGTACTGATAATAATTACTGCTAACAGATTTATCCCGAGAATGTACTCCATACCGACGACAATATTCCTCAGGGGCGGACGTATCTTCTAAACGCGCTACTCAATACAACACATGACTCTAACCCCATAACTCTGTAGCTCACAACATTCTATAAAGTTAGTAGTGACTATTAACAAGTAGAATGTCTATTTGAGGTGTAGAGAACACATTTATTAGTGATTCGACACAAAATACAAAATCAACGGTACTGGAAACCACTCTCTTCAGCAACGAATCCCACAAGGTCACTGGGACTACAGATTATCTAAAAAAGAAAACAAGGGTTCACAGGATGTATACATGAATATGACTACCAATATAATATTAACGAGATAGCACAGTAAGAATTAATGAAAGTTTATATCGATGTGCAATTACATCAGTCACTATTTTTGACACAAGTGAATATTTAGACGAAGTAATAAGAAGACGTAATTTGTCTGAGTCGTGCATTGTTGTATTTGTGCAACACATTTTGGACAATCTGGTCACGCATGGACTTGTTATAGGAATACATATGAGATTAATACAGTTAAAAGTCTAGAAAATAAATTTAGGTGGAATTAAAACCACATATTTGAGGTCAAAATAACAATGAAGATCACTAAACCAAATATCAGAGGTACTAGTACATCTACCCTGAATAGTATCAAAACGAAGTTTAACAAAGAAGGTTTCGTTTTTTTTTTTTTTTTCCTGGAATTCACAAAAGTGGTTTAAACTTCCTAATCAAACTTCGGCTTCCACAAACTTTAGGATGCAATCCAAACACGTTCTACAGATAGGTTTAAAGAAAGTGCAAACGTCAGTTTTATGTCCTGTCCATATAATATGTTTCGAAATAGAGGAGCTGGGACCCCATTAATAACTTCTGAAGATTCTGTTGCTTCTGGAGGCATTTAGGAATATGATGCGTAGCCCTTACTTGCAGAAGTCGATGAGCCTTCCCTAAATGGATACAGCAACCACTTCTAAACCTTACGTCCATAGCTTTAAGAGATGTCGGACACTACTTCTACGTGGTTTTAAAATAATTTTGTGAATTAACTTCGAACAAGCGCGAATAATGTGGCGTCAGGACAATAACAGAAATCGGAAGTTTATGAAACCAAACTCACTAATAGGACAAAGTGACGCACACCACTGATGTCTTTACGCACCTGATCACGAGGATGGTATTGAAATCCACCGAATTACTCAAATGTTGCCGTGTGCATTTAAATCATTTAAAAATTTTGGCAGAAAACACTGAATGTTGTAAGTGATCGTAAAACATATTACAGGTTCTTCCCATTTGTGAACACTGACTTTCGCTTGTATCTATGCATTCCATTGACTTTCAGCTATCAACACCACACAAAAGTGCGGAAGGATGCTAAATTTGATATCAACCATATTTCTCGGTTCCTGTAGCAGTAAAAGGTACTGCACAAATGCTGATAGGTAAATTTGAGACCGAGTACAAGTTTCCGCCAATCTGCAAAGAAATTTATCGAATGACAGTCGTTGAAATGTACGCGAAGCTTACTCGGCATGCCAAAAATCACTGCATGAACCATGTATTTAAGCGTCCTGTCACACAAGCAATAAGTAAATGCTCGAGAACAATATCGAACAATAATTTTCATATAAATTCATCCAACAAGAGCAAAATAAGCACCGAAATCGCGTCTACTGTGTTTGCTGGACGACTAGCTCCAACTCGAATCAACGAAGCCGCCCAAATGCCGTCAAGGTTAAGCCAAAGGCGCCACTTCAAATAGGGGATATGCTTTATCAACGCCCTTGATCTTCAGTATGGAGAGAAGGCAGATGCTGACAAAGTTCCACATTCCGCCGGAAATCCTTTCGGTGACACGTTGGTCAACTTCACGACTCGTATAGAAGGACTGACTCCACATTTGTGTTAGAAATCAGAATCTTGTTCTTTACTTCGGCTGAGTCAGCGCAGAAGATTTCCAAACTGTTTTCGGGTCAATGAAGGCATATTTTTCCTTTCCGATCCAGGCTGGCTCCGACATTATTCCTTCCGACTGCTTGTAGTTGAAACCGAGCTCCCCAGATAAGTGAAGGAGGTAACCTCTCTCGAATCTTCCTCGTTGATGGTGGTTCGTGCAGGTTGTCGTTGCTGTTGGTTGACTATCTTCATCACCTCTGTTTTCCCAATGTTTACCTGAAGTCCTGTCTTCTCAGGCTGATTCTTCTTCCAGTTTTTTGGTTTTCGCTTGCAAGTCTTCGAGACATAAGCCATCCACGAAATCCAGATCCTTTCGTAAAAGGGTATATCTGTGTTAGGTCTGGCAGGATAGGAGGAAGAAGAGGTTTTGGAGTTCCTTAATACATCAGTGATGACATAGGCATTGGTTCAAAGTTGTCAGAAGCGCATGTTAGCAGCACTCGTGAAGCTAAAATTTGGGTCATTAACTTTAATGAAGGTACTCTTAAGCTGATGACCTCTTACTAGGCAGGGCTGATTTTTATTCCTTGAAACAAGCCGTTTTCATGGGAGTGAACACGCGTATGTTAAAAATAACTGACAGGAACTATGACATGAATCCTTTATACAAAAGTGGAGAGAAGGCTAAGCATTTGGTGTAGTAAATATAAGGATCTGACAGAAGTTGATTTTGATGCCCCACATATTAGTAGGGAGGAATTAACACTAGCTAGCTTGTATATGTGTTTCAAGAAGGAACCTACACAGACTGTCCTCGAAAGTATGTTTGGACAGTATGTGCGTTCACCAACATGAAATGACTCTAAACGGGATCCTTGCACTGTGAACTTAGAATTAACACACCAGAAGGGGGATGTAGACGGCACAAAGTGCCTCCCGTCTCCAGGCAGCGGTGACAATGTAGCCTTTACTTTTACTTCTAAAGTTCAGGACTTCATCTGTATGTCAACACCTCGTCCAAACATTTGGGGAGAGGATACACTGACATTCGGAACGCAGCAACTCTAACTGACTGGTGGGTTAACACAAATGAGGTATCTATAAAACACAAAATAATCGAGCAAAAAATATTCTTTTCGATAAATTCCTCTTCTGGATCTACAGCTATATATATGTTTATATACACAAAATATTCAAGATTGGTAGTTAATAAAAATATTGGTGGTTTTTAAACAATATCGATTTGTAAAGTATGATCAATGCAATTACAGTTCACTAAAAATATTTAAGTTATAATAGTAATAGTCGAGGAGGCTTCGGTGAGATTTAGCATTTTATTGGGAAGTGTAAGTTTCCCATCACACAAGCCACTTTGGGTTAGCAGTGAATTAAGAGGGCTTTTAAGGAAGCAAAGAAGCTCATGGAATTTGGTACAGACTACCGTAAAATTCGGAATCTTTAAAAGTATGTAGGTAATAAAAGTCATACCGTATATGAGAAAAAAATGCTGGACTGTCCACAAATTTGGGACTAAGACAAAAACTAGTATACCGTCACCAGTAAATGATACAGGTAAGACAGTCGAATCAAATGAAGTGATAGCCGAAATCCTTTCTGAAGAACCTTATAATGTATTTTCGTCTGATCATAACATCCAGGGTTTCCTCGAAGTCACTGCCATAGTCACTAAAATGTCCTTAGTGGTGGTAGATGGCGTAGTGGTTCCTAAAAAAAACTGTCTAAACTGGAGCCAGGTATGTTACCAGGGGCTGGCGGACTCCCTAGATTGACAACCTCCTTAGCGGATATTATATGCCTGCGAATCTATGTATTCAATATGTCTGCGGCTTATGCCAGGCTGTTTAAGGACTATAATGATACAGTTGTAATACTCATTCTGAAAGATGGGAACAGTTAGCGAGGATCTAACTCCTTGTCTAGAATTCTGATATACATTGCAACTATCGGCTTGCATGACTTACTGGAGGCGGGGTAGCAAGGATTACAGCCAGGATGATCCCCCTAACATACTGACTGTTGACTGCGGTACATCGGGGAAAACTGGGGACAAGATGTCATTTTTTCTCGGCCTTATTACTCCATCCTCACTATTATTTGTGGACGACATCAAGATCTGGAAGACAACAAATACTATTGATGAAACGTGAGGCTTACAAATAGATCTAGACGAATTAAATGAATGGCTTAATGTATGGATTTTGTGAATTAGTCCTGTAAAAAATGCTTGGTAATGTACTCATATCGAAGATTGTACACGTCCCTGAGGGACAGAACTGCTTGACTGATATAAGAATTAAACTTGTGCACTGTGGTAGAGTGTAATTCCATTATGGGTAATTTTTTGTTTTGATAAAGTCTTACAGTGTTATACAGTAATATCAGTGAACATTACTGTATAACACTGTAAGACTTTATCAAAACAAAAATTTACCCATAATGGAAGAACTGCTGGACGTTTAGGAACAAAATAAAAATAACAACTGCATGTTCTACTGCTGCAGGTCGCTGTCGGAACCAAGAAAGGCTGACAAACTCTTAGGTGAGTTTATGCTCACAGTACACTAAGCAACATATGTCAGGGCCACAGCTAGGGTAGCGTAAATAAACGCTTAGTTCATGCTTTAAGTGGGAGGCACATGTCTTGCAGACTCTGCATGTAGTTGAAACCAAATCAGTCAGTGTCTTCCACCTTTCTTGTAAGAAGAGGGTGAAACATTTGAACCCCTTTTTGTTACCATACAGAAGGGGGAGAGGTGATTTAATATTGTGATATCGCTTGTTAAACGGTAATTTGGGGATTGACGCTTAAAGCCTTTTCTCTAACTCTACGATACAGCTTAAATTAATCAGCACTGCGGTTGAAATTTTGTTTGGTGAATATTATATCTCAAATAATTTTAACTGAAATGCTTGTCATGTTATATTGTTCACCTGAATTTGAATAGTAGTCTATACAGCCACTCTGGCGCCAAGACTAGCGATTACTTCCTGTAGTTACTTTCGGTCGCTCACATGATTATAAAGTAAGTCCTTAAAACCACTTGATAGTGGAAAATCTTCGGGAGGAAAGCAGAGGTATTTGTAAAACGTGGTTATTTTTAAGCATCATGCTAAGATAGCCGGACGTTTATCAAATACACGCGTGCGTAAATTGCTGACAGCCTTAGTTTTCTTACACCGCTATTCTGTAAGACTGTAGCTCCATTATGGATAAGATTTTATTTTGATAAATCACACAGTGTTGTACAGTAATATCATATCAAGTTGATATAACTGTGAGCAATGGTTTGTGCTCGAAATGAATATGACTGTACAACAATGTGTGATTTGTCGAAATAAAATCTTATCCATAATGGAGTTATGCTCTACCACAGTGCCCAAGTTTTATACTTATATCTGTAAGACTATCTTTTGAAGCGCGAAATAGTTGTGTGAAGTTGCCTTGACCTCTTTAAACTCTAAATTCAACTATAAGTTAGATCCAGGAATATTTTTATTACGAAAACCTCTCAGGTGAATGAATACTAAGTTATAAAAGTTACTGGAACCACATAAACTCTATTTATCGTCAATTGCAGTTGTTACTTGCTTTTTGTGTACTGGAATCGTATCTTTTGCCGTCGCAACAGTGTTCAACTGTCATTCAGACGATCACTTATTTAGAACAACACATTTTAGCGAACAATATTGTTTTCAGTTAGGTCTCATCAGGCTTAACTCTAATATAAATAAGTTTACAGATAAAAATTCAAATATAAACCAATCATGGTGATTTGTCTTTAGGATAATCCTATGGTGAATATAAATTGTGAAGTTAGTCATAATAGTAGTAATGATAATAACAATAGTAATAATAATAATGGTCTCATCAATAATAAGGATGAAAAAGTGAGGCGATCTGTGATAACACGAATAATGAAAAAGAGTATGATTAAACAAACAATTGTTCAGGTAAAAGTAGTGGATAAAGGCTAGTAAAAACATGAACCGATTAAGTAATGTCAGGTAGGGAGATGCAGACTCCCGGGTTGGGGCCCTCGGGACTCTAGGAATCAATGGCTGGAGACAATAGGTGACATGGCTCAACGTTGTCAATGGCCAGCTCAGATGTATTCAGTCTCTGTAATCCTTCATATTCCTTTCTACCATTACCCATTCTGTTTCACTCTTATATTTGTCAAACTCTATTAATTCTCTTCACTCATCTTCTTGTCTACCTTGTGTGCTATTTTGGAACGTGGCAACTCGAACTGCTGCACTTCGGTGCCAAGTTCTATGTTGAATCCAGACAGAGACAGACAGATTGTAGGCGAAGGAAATGAAACACGTTTATAATGAAGATAAGACTAAGGGATGATAAGAAAGGGGTTGAGAATATAAACAAGGGGTGGTGTAGAAGTCTCTAGTTGGTTATGTCTTAATAGGCCAATGGAGGGATAATGGCTGTACGAAATTCTTTTTAATGCATAGTTTAGGTTTAATAATTAGAGTGTCTATCGCCTCAGCTGTGTGCAGTAGACAAATACGAAGTCTATTGGAAAGATTCGGTGGGATTCGATGAATTACTTTGAAAGCTCTCGTTTTCTCGACTACATGACCCACTATCAATTAAATGACAGAATTGAGCTACGGATTGACTTGAAAGTGGTGGACAGGAGGCTGATAGTCTCTTACAGATCCAACTACTGTCCACATGGAAATACGATGTTTGCTGACTTTGCTTGGGTTGGTCAGATGCCTTAGGAGAAGTCCCAGTAACCTTAACCGAGTTGGTAACTCAGTTATTTTTCAGCTGTGAAGGATAACATGAATCTTAGCTAAACATGACGGAAAACAAAATGAAACTTGGCTGTGGTGACAGTTTTCAACGTCGGACTGTGGTCAAAAATAAAGAAACCCAAGATCCCACACTCCATATAGCATGTAGGGGAAAGTGTTTAAAAGAAATATGATAAAAATGTACCAAAAAAGAACGTGAGAATTTGGTGTACCTAGGAGTTCATTTGCGGTGAATGCATCTGCACCTTTGAGAACAGCTTTTAGACGGTACTAATAGTTCCCAGCTTATCAAGGATACAAGCCGGACAGTTTCTACATGCTCGTGTGGCTCAAAGCAATAATAGAAGAGTTCAGTGATGGATTTTGGGTTTTGATATAACCAACCACAGACTTTTCTAACTTAATCCGACGTCAACTGAAGCTGTTTGATGAGGAAGACTATGACAGCATGCGTGTCGTATCCATCCCAATCGACGCAGCTTCACAACCTCATCGATTGACTCCCAAACCTCAACACTGCTCATCATATTATTCTACTTAATGTGGGAGATAGAATGCGAATGTGTATGGTCGAAGTCAGTTAGCTTCTTTTTTTGGTCATTTATCAGTCATAAAGAAGGAAAGAGCGAATAGTACCCATGTCGTCCGATTGATAGCTGGATATCACGTCAACGCGAGAGATGATGTAAGTTGACAGACGCTACATGAGCTCTTTTGTATCTGTGCTGAGATTTCATAAGCAATCAAACCATTAGGTCTGTTGCAACTTCCCGAATAAGTGAAGTGGCCAACACACTGCTACTTCACTTCCTGTCGTCAAAATGTAGTCGGTGTAGACCAGTTCTGTATCATAGTCTTACATATGACAGGGGCGAATCACATGCCACACATTCGAGAATTGCTGCTCAATGTGATCAAAAGACTTAATCTAATCAGCGTCTTGGCATGAGAGGATAATTTCATCCCTATGTCTTAAATCCATTTATCAGTTGTGGGTGAAGCGCTTACCAAACTCACAGAAACCAATAGAAATTTCTGTGAAAAGCCTTACTAGCGACATTCTCTGGTTAGTTCCATTCAACCTCATATTGTTTTCTTAATCACTATTACAACTAATTACATTTCAGTTTCGACAGCTCTTGACACATAAATTCAGCTACCTAATGACCATTTTTATCTTTTAGCCGCTTCAACCCCATACTCTAGTTACCATTTTAGGAAGTCTTTTCATTATGTTGATTGGCTATGTAGTGTGATTAGCACTCTTTTGGACGTAATGTAAATACGATTGAAGTCGTTGAAGTGAAGTATGTCTTCACTGAATGATTGTTTGTTCTCCTTTCAAATAAATAGCCCTGCTTAGTCATATAATGTTCGTCAAAACTTTTGTAAAGTAATTCTTCGTTTTATTACTGCAGTTATGTAGATATAATTTTGCTTTAACATCTGCAAGTTATATTTTGACATGGATATTGCTGCTTTTCCATTACTGTTAAAACTCTTTTACAGGCAGGTTTTTCACCCTACCTAATTCTGCCACCATAAGTAGCTATCAGAGCCGGTGAAACTACCTATATTCCTTTAAAATTACGCCGTCAACTTTATGTCGGAGCATTCAGCGTTAGGATCCTTTGCCAAGGTGCACATCAAGCTTCACTAACCTGAACTCTGGCATCTCGACCAATGAGAATGTTCTGTTAGACTGCTTTACAAAATAAGAGCAATCCATGTGCCTTCAGGAACTAATGATATGTTCTCGCGAACTACTGAAGTTTTGTAGGCCAAGCATATCGTTTCTTTGCAGAAATAGTCACTCAATGAAGGATGTGTTTAGGAAGGCTTTTTCCGCAGTGGTTGCCTTAAAAAGTTGGAGAGATTTCTACAATCTTTAAGTGTTTGTAGTTTACCTCACACTTACGAATTAAACGCTAGCAACTGTCTTTATAAATTTTGGCAAACAGGGTGAGTTTTATTAAAATTCAACTCTCACTTAACTTTTAAGTTTGAGGATTATGCACTTTTAGCCTTGATCATCATGTCGTATTCATATGTTTTGTTCTGTTTCCTGTAGCGACATTAGCTTCAACTGTTGACGACTCATTTTCTTTAAACGCACATCCTGCTGGTCATAGACGTTTTTCTGTTATCTCCCGTCCAAATTCACCTATAAATACTTGTGCACCACTTTAATTCTGTGCGCAATTGTGTTGAAGACATTAGAATACGAGAATGCGAAGCTGCTTATGTTACAGGGTGCTTTTTCTTGAAGAGGTTGATGAAGATGTTGTGAAGAGCAGAAGGAACGCTTATATGGAGTTTGCAAGCATTTCTTCCATCCGTTATCAGTGGTTTAAAGATTCTTTCAAGCTATGGGTTCAACCACCGTGTAGGTTTCTTGTATTAATAAATTATTTGCCAGCTAAGGGTCCGGTTTCGTTGTTTGGTTTCGTTGACTGTGGGGAATGCATCGAAGACGAATGGTTCATTGTATGGATTCTTTTGGAACTTAGCAAATTTGATCCACGCATTATTATTCAGTTAGTTTACCACTTATTATCTATAGAAATTCAGGGTTTCTGATGAAGATGGTGAATTTCTTCTCATTGAATGTGCGAATCACTTGCCGAAGTGGTTGAATCCCGAAAACGCTGAGAATCGTGTAAGTTAATGTCATTTTCTGATGTGTAAAACTAGGTATGGTTGTACCAAGGAAAGCTGAATATCCTTTGCAAAAACCGGAAGGTCAAAATGACATTAAATGATGCCTTGCATTCTTTCAAAGTTTTCAACGCCTCTGATTTCCTTTTGTCAAGTACGATACAGTCTGCTATTCAGAAAAGAATAATGAAGTATGCTTCAATTACAATTTTTGCCTTATTCATAATGAGTCGATTTTATGTTTCAATTTGGTTCCCATAAACTCATTTGAGATTTGCTTTTAGCGTTGATTCTGTCGACATTTATTGCTTTCGTTAGAACAGAACACCTCTGAATTACGGTACTTTTAATTTGGTGCTCTGGAAAACATTTTGGTATTGAGGTGTGATCATTTCAGTAAGTGTTTGTAACAAACATGTAGGGTTATAGTGTCTATCTAAAGTAGCGGCATTTTACGTACTCAACATACGTATGTGCTTGTTTACGTATCTCTCTTAGCATGTTTCATTTGTCCGTAACATTTCTATTAGATTAATAAATTAGTAACAAGTAAAAACGAATGACATCAGTGTATAAATTATAAGTTCATACACAACATAACTGACTAGCCTCACAAAAGTTAGTGCACTAAGTTTTAAGACACATGTTATATAAGGACGTTTAGTGCTATATAGTAATCCATATCGTGGTAATTAGACAGTGTACTTGCGTTTCACTTACTAGTAATCTAGATCATTAAGTAGCAGTTAGCCTAAGATTATTGAGGTTATCATTATGATAATGATGATGACGAAGTTTATCGTCGAAACATTAGAGCACCAGATAAAGTTGTTTTAAGAAAAACAAATCAAAGCAAACAAAACAAATTGTCTCCCTTCTTGTTTTAGATATCCTGATTCTATTGAAACAGCGCATTTGGCTCATATAACAATTCCTTACTCAGTCGCAGCTATCTTCACAACATTTTATTCAAAGCGTATCATTAACTCATCTATAGATATTCTAGCAGATAAAATCTCCGACGGTTCTGGTGTACAATCATGGCTGAAGTTGTTTAACAAAAATCTAACTATTTTCGCAAACCATTGTATGAATAAGGGTGGTCCTCGTAGGCATAACTGGCCAAAATTAGCTGAATTATCAAAATCTTACGTAACCATTCCTGTATGGTTCAATCGACTTCGTTATGCTCGACTGCGTTCATTACCAACGCCAGGCGGAATGATGCAACCTCAGAGTAACAATACTGCATCTCGTCGCTTAGCTGCTGAACTTGGACTGAAATTGGTTAGTTTTATTGTAATGAATCAAAATTATCAATTTTCTTCGTATTATTTACGTACTGTACGTTGAAGAAGGCTCTTTCCCTTACCCTAGGATTTTGTTGACACCTTACTTAGAGTCTAACATGATTTAGGTAATAATAAAAGCAGCTACTACTTCAATGTCACCTGTGTGTCATGATAACCAGCTCGAATGTTTCTTACATAGATACTGTTTAGGGGATCTACTTAAACGGCCTTCACAAATCGTTTGATGGGCTTGATAAAATCGCATAGAATTGCTAAAGATTATGATCTGAGCCGTAGATAAATGTACGTGCTATTTTCACAGCATTTTGAAGATAGCTGGCCTTAAAACGTCTTGACTTGATTAATTGTAATTATGTTCCAACGTTTGTTCACACACAATCATAAGTTTCTTGATTTTATCACTGTATGTAAACAACTGATGCAATATAACTACAATTTATTGATCTATTCCACCGTACACAAGCTTCTCATAGAGAATATGTCTTGCCTTAGTATTTGGTTGCAGTACCACGTGTCTACACGAACCCCATTTAGAAAGACTTGATTATCAATTTCATGCACAACAAACAGATAGTCAGTGGACATTTGATTTTTGTTTGTTGATACCCATTCACAAGATATTTACAACTATGAAAATACTGACAATCCACTATTGATTCAAATCAATTTCAATCAGTGATACACGTCGAGATTTTATCTCTGATTTATTCCAGCGGTAAACGATATCATATCAAGAACGTTGATTGTTCAATGCATGGCGATTTATTTTCATATTCTTTGATCATTTGTGCCTACAGTATTACACTCTTCTCTTAAAACAATCAATGGTAGCTAGTAATTGTGCTTGTAAAAGTATTGAGCTTCATATCTAGTATTCCTGGTATTAGCATAAGGACGTAAATCTTGGTAGTAACGATGAAGAGTATCGCTAGCAGTTAAAGTTTAAGCTATCAAGAAGTCTTTATAAACTATTAAGAGAGAATTATTCATTTTTTTCTGGTGGACTGACATGGTTTCATCGTGCTCGCTATCGCAATGTTTAAGTTTACGAATGAATTTATTCTTGTTATTATGTTTTGTTAGTGGGTTCTATCAGTCACTCAAGTTATTTGTGCAGCTAGCAATCAGAGGTCGGTTAGTAGTCTCTTGTTTTAAACAAACTATAGAACATTTGTTGTTCGTTGAAGTTGTTTTGTATTTCATGCTCATTCATTTTATTAAACCTGGGATGCATGATCTTAACGTATTTCTTCGACATGTTGACGGTGAATTTATCATCGGGAAATTTAAGGTGATTTCAGTGATTACCAACGGAGGCCCGTTACACAAGAGGTGGGTGTTGCAGCTCAGTAGCCTAGTAGATAATGTTTTGGCGTTTAAAATGATAGGTGTTAAGTTCGAGTCTTAGTGAGGAGAACACCTACCACTCACTGGAATGCTGCAAACACATCGAGAGGACAAAACGTGCCCCTTGGATTTTAGTGCCAGTCACTATCAACGCACCTGCTTAAAAATGCAGGTGGTTTTTCGGTAAAATTCCCAATTTTTTTTAGTATCATTAAATAAAACATTTCTGTTAAATACTCAGTGAATTTTTATCCAAATTCTTTTTAGTGTATTGGACTTGATCTTCTGTTGAACAATGTTAACTCGCATACACAAAATTCGCAGTTCACGCCTGATTTTTTGATTCCCAGTGAATCTAAGGAAAAGTGGGGCGTATTTGTTGAAAGATTGACCAGTATCGGCTACTTTCAGGTAATTTCATTCTATTTTTCGTTGATTTGTTTATTGTGTGTCTGAAACACGAAAACTTCTGTTAGTGGTCAGCTATAATTTTAAAGAGGAACTACTAACAGGACATGATAGATTTTTTTTTTGATTTTTGATTTACAGCTTGATTCCACACTGTATTTTTGGTACAAGTATGGAATTTTCAGCATTGGATATCGGTAGCCCAAATTTTGCAGGCCAACCATAGATATCAGGTGTGCGCCGGCGTGGGCTCGAACCCCGGACCATGTGCATGGTCGGCGAGAGTCCTAACCACTGTGCCACCGACGCACAGTATAATTTTATTATCCTCACCTTCCATCATATCAACGAGGTGTTATCACGCATCAGATTATTTTCAGTATGGTCACAGTGCACGAATATGTATAAATTTGTTTACGCATCCTTGAATCGAATACTTTGTGTTAATGTCAACTATAATACTTTCACTTCCACATAGAAATGAATGTTGTATTTTTTTAAAGTACATATTCTGTTAACTAAAGTGAACGTGGTACACTGATGAAGTACGGAAGCACTAAGCAATATATCATTAGGCTGCAGTTGTTTTATCGTACAAAGTAATATTTCACGTCTTCAGTCATTTTAACTGGTAGTTTCATATCTTATCATTGATGGACTCTCACTTACGTAACAGAAGTAGTCAGTGTGGAATTTTGTCAGTGACTGCTGTACTTTTTCCAGTACAGTCTAAATTATCCATTGTATCTGAACTGTTTAGTTGATTGGAGTGGCTGTTTGGTCATGTTTGACTGACGGATTGAGTTTCAACATGCTACTTTGCACAGAAGTGCAGCAGGCTGTACGAGAGTAAAACGCGGTCGACTGTAGAAGCGGTGCCCATTTGTCATCTCTGTCTATGCACCAACAGGTTGCAGCCCGGATGAAATTGAAAACTAGTCTTACTTTAACCAGTTGAGAGAGCTTCTATGGCAGGCGCGTCAGGGAGGTATCGTAATGCTGCTAGCTGGGACTTGAAAGCACAGGTCGTCCGTCTAGGCTCAGAGGAGAGTCCTCCAGGTGGCAAGTGGGGTTTACATGGTCTCAGGTCAGATAATAGGGACTGTCTTCTGCAGCTTTACTCAGATCACAACCTGTTTCTGGCCAGCACTGACACAGCGGTTGCCTTAGCGCTACCTGGCTTCCCCTCTGCCAATCAAGCACGGACTCAGATTAATCTCATGGCCGTCAATTTCTCATGGCGTGGATGCATACAGGCCTTTCACCTCCTCTGGAGCACATACCTGGACTTCAATCATGCCTTAGTGTGTACAAGGTTTACCCTGAGATTCGGTGGTGTTCATAAACGGCGTCTCCTATAGATTGTAGTAAGTAAACTGGTAGCACCTGGTATCCCTGCGAAGTACCGGACTGAGTTAAACTCAAGGCTAGCTAGAAGCCCTCCAAGTAGCTACATGAGCATTGGCGACACCTGCTAAACTTTATCAAAATAGGTACGGCGAATGTATTCGCTTGTGGCTTAAAAGAATGCTCCTCTGAGGTTTTTGTGAGTTTCTTGCAACTTCTCTATTAGAACCACTCCATTCCGGTAGTTAGGAAGTATAATAACATGCTCAAGATCAAACAGGACTTCGAAGCTTAGTGGTCAGAACGTACGTGTGAGATGGAATCAGCAGCTGCATTTGACAATAGTTCGAAGCTGCTCCCGCTCATCCAAGTCACCGACAGCGAAAAAAACATGTCAGCGAGACGGTCTGTGATGCAAATGGTACACCGACTGCCAACCTAAAAGGTGCCTGGGATGCTCGTTAAAACACTTTGAAAGGCACTTTAGTTGACCAGCAGCGTCAGCATCCAACAACATTAAATGCAGTGCTCCATGGTCGGTTAATAGTCATCCACTAAAAGGAACAGGGTTCCGAAAGGAAATTCAAGTACTGAAACGTCAAGGCACATGTCATCTCTTTTTAAAGATGGTGGCGAGGTTCTCACCAGGAGGTCGACTGGACTGTCCAGGAGAGTATGGAAAAATGAGGATATCCGATCATTGGGGAGTGAAGCTATCATTGTGTCTGTCCTTATAAAGGACCAACGCAATACGTGCGTCGATCTTGGGGATTTTAGTTTGCTACCAGTTGCGTCTAAAATATTGGTTGCTGTCCTGGTTTGCGGGGTGTAGAAAATACGTGAGAAACTGCTTCTCGAGAAGCAGACTGGATTTCATTCAGATCGTGGATGCATTAATTATGTCTTTACCCTTTGTCAGTTATTGGAATACTCTTACATGTATTGCAGACCAACAATCGTTGTTTCTTCATATTAGCGCTGGCTTCGATTCGTTGAACAGAACTGCTCTCTGTAACTGCTTGTTAGAAAGAGAGGGATGTAAGAAAATGACGTAAACAACGCAGAAAATGTTCTTTTTGACGATTCATTTTCATAAGATAATAAAATGAAGGAAAATTATAGTAAGAACTTTACTCTGGCCACGGTAGGGCGAGTAAATGTGTGTGGTGCTTTTGAATGCAGAGGTCCAGTTTCCGATCCCGAATAGCTAATGATTCATCTATGTGCAGATGGCCTATGCGAAGTCCCTTTGTACGATATCGAGGGACTCTGTGTAACACTGTGAAGCATTCATGCGGGGTGCT
Source organism: Trichobilharzia regenti (assembly GCA_944472135.2). Taxonomy (NCBI): domain Eukaryota; kingdom Metazoa; phylum Platyhelminthes; class Trematoda; order Strigeidida; family Schistosomatidae; genus Trichobilharzia; species Trichobilharzia regenti. Next base: position 136,524,362 of record OX235270.1, on the reverse strand, counting down.
CGATGTCCGGAGATGACAGTGTTCGAGGATAAAGCTGCTACTGTTCTTTTCTCTTCTGACTAATCAAGCTGGGCAATGTTCCAGAATACGTTTTGTGCTTGAGAAGATTGTTAAAATCTTGGAAGCCCTATGCAGAAACACCTTAGGTAGAGTGAAGAAATACAGCCAGCTATAACCAGTGTTTCCAACCAACAGTGGGGTTGTCAACATGTCCGTGTACCTAGGTAGCTTCGTGAGTGTTGGTTAAGATGTGACGGACGAAATTTCCAACCTTATAGTAAGAGCTATATAACAGAACAGCGCAGACGATAATATACCAAACACGCTGGGGTAAAATGTGAAAAGCAGAACACAGACTCGCGTCGAAACACTTTATAATTACCAACCGTCTCAATAGAAGAAGCTAAAGTTGTGTACAAAAGAAAGCTAGGTTATAACTATTCAGCAACAACCGGGTTTTGAACTGATGCCTCCTCTCGAGCTTGACACACTACAGCTAGGATGACAAACTCCAATTTCAGCCACCTCAGGCGCTGCTGCAACCTCAGCCTGGCTACCAAAGGTCCGGTTTATGGTGCTTCGTTGGGCGTATTCTTGCTTTACGCCTGTAAAAATTGGCCTCTCCGAGCTAAGGGATGTGCTGCAACTCTGTGTACTCTATCTGTAAAATTGCTTACGTCCAGTGAAATCATCGTGTGTGTAAATAGTTCTGAGGTCCAGCAACCCATGTTTGGACATGATGGAAGTTAGCAGCCATTGAGCGTGGTGATTCTGAAACATAGGCTTCGGTGATGTGTACATGTGTTACGCATATCATCCCGGAGGCTCCCGTACCGGTCGATACATGATCAGCCCCTGCTGTGACGTCGTAGGATGAAATATATTTGTATTAACTTATCATCAGTTGATACATCACGACTACTTTATTTATTTTGGTTATAGCTTGATTTCACACCGTATTTTCATTACAAGCATGGAATTTTCAGCATGTGATATCGGTAGCCGAAATTTTGCAGGCCGACCATTGATATCAGGTGTGCATCGGCAGGGGATCGAACCCCAGACCGTGTGCATGGTCGGCGAAATTCCTTACCACTGTGCCACTTGTTTGGACCCGAGAGATATTTTTCTAGACTTTCTACCCTGGACTGGTTAGAATCAGTATAGAAAGTGTACAGAAATTGCTGCGATTTCCTTTTCTCCTCCCCTTCTGACGGTAACATGAAGTGATGAATTTTGAGTGATTGTGACAAGAATGCATCCTAGCTTTCTGGATGCCCATTCATTCTTTTCCTATTTTCTTTATATATTGTTTTATTACTTTTGTATGGTGCTCATAACGTACCAAGTTTCTGGTTTTTATTAAATTAGTAGAAAGTTAATAATGAAGGGAAAAGATCTTTCAAAGATAACCTCAGGGGGACCCTCTGGAGAAATTTGGGGTTTACTACCCATAGTCTTTTGTAGGCTAAATGGAGCGTAGGTGGTATTCAAATAAGGTATAAGGTTGAAAAATCTCATGTTACATGTTAATTTCTTTAACACAAATGTTTTATTTTCCGACAGTTTTTTTCCATTTGACAGTATAATTTTTATTAATAAAAACATTATAATATAAACACTCAGGTCTTGCTGTCCATTTTTTTTGTCAGGGTACTGCGGAGAATTCTTGGTTGCACAGACAGCTGCAGAATCAAGCTGAATGTCATTTCACCGATTGTCTTTCAGAAACATCATCGAAACCACCGGCTTACGTCGTGTATGTTAACTAGTGTGTGAATTGAATAGCTTTAAAATGAGTATAATTCAACGCAGCTTGTTTCTTTTGTGCTGCTTTAAGTAATGAAGTACACTTCAACCATGATGTTTCTCTTCATCCGCGTATTTTTTCAAGGTTAACCCGTTTGCCTTGTTTCTCACAGCTTCATTTGCTGAATATATATATATATATATATATATATACTCATGCTTCTCAGGAATTTTTCATCTTGTGCAACCTGATCATGGAAGGCATAAGAGAAATTGTGGTCTCAGGCGTTTGCATACCTCTGTTCATGTAAATTCAAATCAAATGTAAAGTGTTGACTGGGTAAAAGTCTAGTTAAACTCCATTAAAACAATACTAATCCAATTTCTACAGAAGAATGTGTTATCACAGTTACTTAATTGCTTACTTTTAAATACCATATTATTTCCGTGAAGAGTTAAGTTGATGACGTTTATTCACAGGTTAAAATGAACATTTGTTAAGCGATGAAATAATATTTTTCAACGGTTTCTATTTCAATTTGTACAGTTGTATTTAAATTACGTATGAAAGGCATTCAATCATACTGTGATTGCTCAGTCAATCGTCGTTTACCAAATTGTTTTATTAACACGGATGCTAGAAGGTGGGGTTGAACTGAAAGAAAACCACAAGTACTACTTATTAAGGAAATGAATTAATGTTAAGAAGCATAAAGTGGGTCAAGCGGTAAAGAATAACTCGAAAACCTTTGGTCAATACTCCTAAAACAGTTGATACCCTCGTAGCATTATCGATAGGGAATTTAAGAAGCAAACCATTTTCTCGTAATTATACTTCCAAGGAAGACACTAATTAAGAGATATCATTGCCGAAATGTTGAATAGCGGTTTGTGTAAATGTACTTGCTATTTACTCCAACCGCAGCAATGTTTATATATGTTTAAAGATTGAACTACCACCAATATTCACCTCTGTGTATATTCACAATATGAAATTGTCGTATGAAACTGATTACACTGAACGTTGTCTGCAAAATTTCCAGAGACATATATTCGAACATTATCCAGCTTAGTTTACGACAAAAATGAATTTAAGATGGCAGGATCTGTTGGGTGGTAATTTAGCTCCCTATCGCCTAGTTTTTTAAAGTTGGGACCTTTGGGACTAAATTCAACCACTTCAAAAATTAACACTTATCACTTGATGGACTAAATGAGTTTCAGCATAGAACTTTGCACGAAATCATAGCACTTCAAGTTGCCACACTTTGTACAGCACAGAAAGGTTGAGAAAAGAGAGATGCCAACGAAACACAAAAGAACTGTACTGAACTGAGAGAAGTGTGAGGGAGAAAGAATAGTGACATGGAAAAAACATTAGGGTTTTAGTGGATATGAGAGTTCACAGTCAATCATGTTGTGTATCGTATTACAATAATACTATTTGAAATTGAAGTTGCTGAGGTGAAATATTTCTTCACTGAATAATAATTGTTTGTTCTCCTTATAAAATAAATGGTTCTACTCAGTTATCTAATGTTTTTCAAAACGTTTTTGTAGAGCATACATAGTTTTACATAACTATTGCTTTCATTTATAAAAAGAATTTATTATTTGCCTTTTGCTTAACGCATTTTTTCTAGCACTTCTGATGATTTCTTATCCACTTCACATACAAAAGACTCACTTAAGGAGCACAGTAACACTTTATTCTCCTTATTAAATTATATTGAAAACAATGAATCATCTTCATCTTTGGTTGATAAAATTGATTCTATGGAGGGAGAAAATGGAATACCTCCTGCTGATGGTATGTGCACTTTTATAGAATACCTAAAAATAAAAAAAACAATATGAATTTCACTTTTTTTTTTACCCAAAACATGTGTAGTTTTTATGTCTGTTCTGAGTCATCTATCAAGCAATAAAAATGGAAATTATCACATTCTCTGAAGTTGTAGAATCGAATAACTTGTAATATTTATATGCATTGATGGTTCTGCAGTAGAGCTGTCTGTCTGTCTGTTATCGACATAGAACTTTGCACATATGTGCAGCAGTTCAAGTCGCCACACTCCATGTAGCACACAAAGCAAGCGAAGAAAGTACACGAAAAGCATAATAGAGACAGTAAGCAGAGGTGTGAGACAAAGGAAGAGTAATAACGAAGAACAAAACAGTTTCATTGGAAATCATAAGTCACAAGGAGTGGATGCATCTGCGCCATCAATGAGAACGATTTAGAGCCATATCACCAATTGTTTCCAGCCATTGGTTTTTACCGTCCCGAGGACCCCAACAAGTCAGGAAGTCTACACCTTCCTGCGTGGCTATGACTAACTGTTGTAGTCATACTTTGTAAAATTACACAGGATTCATTAAAACTGCAATAAAAATAAAGAACTTAAAGAAGAATAATTAGCTGAAGAATATTGAGGAAGACCGTTAGCAGTTTGTAGATTCGCATCATTGAGAATGTTTCTGAGCCATACCACAGATTCCTAGCATACCGGTGGGGTGGGGAGTATCAAACAGTCTAAACATCTCTGAATAGCTCGAACCAACACTCAGAGAGTTCGTGGGTCGATCCCATGTTCTAACCTAAGCATATGTAATTACTTGTTAACTTCACCCCATGTCATCTGACATTGCTTCACGAGGAAGGCAGTGTTTCGCCACGCGCAGCATTTATCCCAGCTATCTAGATGCAGATTCGCAACCCCATCGACTGACTTCTTTTTCTTACCTAACTAACTAACACTACACCTAACCTCAATATCACGTATCATATTGTACTACTAAACGCGGGAGACAGAACGCAGGTAGTTGGCTATGTTTCGTAGAGATAGAAAAGTGAAGATCAAACAGCTATGCAGTGCATAGCCGCCTCTTTATCACCATGCAGCGATACAGACTAAAATTTTGACTTCAGTTATCATTTAATTTTTTCGCGAGGGTAAGATTATTTAATGTGGTAAATTTTAAGTCGATAGCTAACATCTCAACATATTACTTGGTGACAAATGATATGAAAGCTCAGTGGAATTGGAATTGGCTTTTACCCACTATTACAACTACTACACAGTTTCCCCTGAAGCTAATTACTTTGGTTATAATAATTCATTCGAAAGATCTCTTTTAATTTTATGCGTCAGTAGCCGTGGCTACTGGCTTGAGACTCACCGTTTACATAATCCCTCATTTCAGTGAGATTGTTACCATCGGGGACTCAGACGCAGCGCTTATCGGTTCAAATGCTCTGATATCCTTTTTAGCATCATTTAGCCAGTAGGGACCTATCATTTCGATCCGGTAAAAACAAATGGCTGAAAATACAAAAGTTCTTGATAGTATTTCGACAAATATTAAAAATTTGAATGGACAAATCACCACTTCTCTTCACCACAATCAAAATCATTGAGACATGTGAAATAGTCTACCATTGTGTCGCGATTTTAAACAAATTAATGAGAAAGTTCGACTTATCAGCCATTTTTAGTTGTCATAATATCGTAGCACTGCTATATTCAGTACACGGTTATTTTGTTGCTAAGTATCGCTGATGATAAACGTTGTACAAACCTTCATTCTCCCTATTGTTATTCATTTACATTAGAAACTGAATATACAAACATGACACAAAATGTATTTTCACTGAATCATATTTCTGTACTATCCATTGACTATCTTGAACACCGCAATGACCTAATCAAGCTATACTGGCTGAGACTTATGTCTCTTGAGGTTCTACCATGCCAGGCAGGTTGTTTGGATAGCGGTTAAACAAAAAGCAGCTACCCAATCCAACATCATGTCCAATACAAAATTACAAAATTTCATGCCGGATCGGCCGTGGCCCGGATTAACAACGACCGCGCTTCCTGCTGCCGTGTCACAGGGCGGGAGTGATAAATCTGCTACTGAGACACACCAAACAAAAAAGAACGAACAAAAACAGGCCGCGTGTGACCGGCCTCAAGCAGTTGTCCCCTGGGCTCTGCGGTCACGCAACCAACTTCCACGGTGTGGGCAGCCGGGAAGTAACAATCGCCCTCACAATCCGAAATGCACACGAAACCTCTCTATTACTCACTCATCTTTGTCTTCATCTTCATCTCTATCATCTTGCCTTCCTTCCACTGATGCAACTCCTCGACTTGATAGCTCTCCACTTCCTCTCCACTCTGCGTCCACTAAAAACGATGGAAGCCAAAAAACCACCACCGACAGCCTCTTAAAGCCGCGCCACCAATTTCATATAGGAGCTCTTAATGTTAGGACACTTTGCCAAATAGGACAACAAGCATCACTAGCCAAGACCCTGGCATCACGAGCCATTGATGTATGCTGTGTTTCAGAAACACGCATACAAGACCCAAGTGTGGTTATTCACCTAACCCCACCTGGCCAACAGGTTGAATCTGCAAAATTCACCTTGAGGGTGTCAGGAGATGCCACAGCTAGTTCACGAGGATTAGCTGGCGTAGGGATAGCTTTGAGTACTAGGGCAGAAAAGACATTGCTTGACTGGATCCCGGTAGATAGCCGAATGTGTGCTGTCCGCCTGAACGGATCAGTAAGAAGGAGGAAGGACTGCACTACTCGCCGATGCCTTTTCGTAATCTCCGCCTACGCCCCCACTGACTGCAGTTCAGATGAAACGAAGGATGAGTTCTACCAAAAGCTGTCTAGTTTGGTGGAAAGGCTAAACGCTCAGACATAGTCGTTCTAGCTGGTGACTTTAACGCTCAAGTAGGGAAATTGTGTCAATCTGAGAAGGATGTCGGTGGCACCTATGGAGTTCCGTGCCAGCGAACCGACAACGGTGACCGTCTCCTACAGTTCTGCTCTGATAATCATTTGTTTCTTGTAAGCACTAACTTTAAACACAAGGAGAGACACTGTTTGACTTGGAGACCCCCTTCATCAAACCAACGCTGGACACAAATAGACCACATAGCAATAAGCTATCGTTGGCGTGGGTCGGTAGGAGATTGTCGCTCCTTCTGGAACACGTGCGTAGATACCGACCATGCACTGGTCCGCGCTCGGGTGTGCTTACGACTGAACGGACGTAGGAAACAGCTGGCGGTAAAACCATCACGTCCCCAGCTCGATCAGGAAACTAAATCCGTATTTGAGGAAGAACTAGCTAAACACATATCTGTGTTCGACAGCTGTGCTCACCCTGAAGAAGCTTGGAAAAATATCCAGGCAGCCATAGATACAGCTGTAAAAGCTGTGAATAAGGTAAACCCAAAGGTGAGTAAAAACCACTGGATCTCCACCGCCTCATCCGAACTGATAGATGCTAGAAGACTTATTCCGGCGAGCTCCGAATTCAATGAGGAGCGAAAGCTGCACAAGAGGAAACTTACGAAAAGTCTCCGCAAGGACCGTGAACAGTGGTGGGCGACAAAAGCCAAAGAGATGGAGAAAGCTTGAGGATAGGCAACACCAGGCAACTCTTTGGACTCATCAGGGAAACGGGTGGGAGAAGACAAATCATTAGTGAGACAATCTCGGAAAAAAATGGCACTATAATTAGCTCCAGGATAGACGACTGGATCGTTGGAAAGAGCATTATGAGGAGCAGTTTAATTTGCCCACAGCCACGCTCAACCTTCCGAGCATCCAACACCTCCCTGAATGGGATATAGACACAGGTCCTCCGTCACTAACTGAGGTTACTAAAGCTGTCACCAATCTGAAACTAGGCAAAGCAGCGGGACCTGATGGAATGACTCCAGAGGTATTTAAGTACGGTGGAGACAGCTTACTGTCCGGATTAACTGAGGTACTAGGCAGCGTCTGGGAATCAGAAGAAGTCCCATCGGGTTGGTGTAAGTCACTGATTATCCCCATATACAAGAAGGGAGACAAGTCTTCCTGTGATAATCACAGAGGGATTAGCTTGACTAATATAGTATCTAAAGTCTTAGGCTCAATAATCATGCGTAGACTGAGTGGTGCTCGGGAAGCACAAACACGAGAGAGCCAGGCAGGCTTTAGACCAGGAAGAGGGTGTATTGATCATATCTTCACCCTCCGACAGATTCTAGAACATAGGCATTCCTACCGGCGTCCAACAGTCATTATATTTCTTGACCTAAAGGCAGCATTCGACTCTGTCGATCGGGAAGTTCTCTGGAGATGCTTGGCTGTAAAGGGAATTCCGAGAAAATATATTGCACTGATTAAGGCACTCTATTCGTACTCATACAGCCAGGTGAGGGCTTACGGCGAGCTGTCATCTGAACTGATGACGACCAGTGGTGTCCGTCAAGGATGCCCATTATCTCCTTTTCTATTCAACTTCATCATAGATGTGTTAATGGACTTAACCCTAGGTGACTTCAGCGACTCAGGGATTGACTTGCTACCGGGGAATAATCTCGTTGACTTGGAATATGCAGACGATATAGTCCTTCTAGGCGAAGACGCTGACGAAATGCAGAGTCTTCTAAACACCTTGAGCCGCAATCTACGAATGTTTGGCATGCGATTCGCTCCCGCCAAATGCAAGATGATGTTACAGGACTGGACTACATCGACGCCTAGTTTAAAAATAGGAAGTGAAGTGGTAGAGCACGTTGACCGCTTCACTTATTTGGGAAGTACCATCAGCCCCAACGGGCTGATCTCTGACGAAATCTCAGCACGAATACAAGGGGCTCGTTTCGCATTTGTTAGTTTACGCCGACTCTGGCGTAGACGAGATGTTCGACTATCGACCAAAGGGCGGGTGTACTGCTCATCAGTCCGCTCCGTCCTCCTTTATGGTTGTGAGACCTGGCCACTGAGAGTGGAAGACATGAAAAGACTAGCTGTCTTTGATCATAGGTGCCTGCGTTCTATTTCCCGTGTAAAGTGGCATAATAAGGTGAGCAACATGGAGGTTAGGCGTAGAGTTCTAGGTAAACAGGGGAAATCAATCGACGAAGTCGTGAAGCTACAAAGACTGAGATGGTTAGGACATGTGTTACGTATGCCAAGCCATCGCCTCCCTCGACGAGCAATGTTAGCGGATATAGGGTCAGGCTGGAAAAAAGCTAGCGGCGGTCAAACAAAAACTTGGCATCAGTCAATGAAATCCACAACAGTTGGTCTAAGCCACGTAGGAAGGTGTAGACTTCCAGGCTGGGGTCCTCGGGACGGTAAAAATCTATGGTTGGAAACAATTGGTGACATGGCTCAAAATCGTTCTCAGTGGCGCAGATGCATCCACTCCCTGTGACTTATGATCTCCAATGAAACTGTTTTGTATTTCTTTATTACTCCTTTGTCTCACACCTCTGCTCACTGTTTCTATTATGCTTTTCTTGTACTTTCTTCTCTTGCTTCGCGTGCTACACGGAATGTGGCGACTTGAACTTCCGCACATTTGTGCAAAGTTCTATGTCGAAAACAGACAGACAGACAGACAAGTTATTCACTTGAGTTAAGTAGGATCTGCCGTATAGTGGTTTAGTATACCGATGAAAATTAAAAGTTGATCAGCCATTGTAATGCGACGTAACATTGTATCTGTATGTTATGTGAAGCATAATTTATGGTGTACCATCCTCATTTTACTCAGGTATGACAGGCGGATTTAGTTCTGGTTTTATTTTATCCAAGTAATATATCGGGAAACTTCCTCATAACTAATTAGTTATTAAGATGGTTGGCTTTATTTTGTGGTCATATTTCATGATAGTAGTTCTTTAATATGCAGTGATGTTACTTGATATATACCCATGTTGGCTGGATTTCAGTCAGTTGTATCTTTAGGTGTTTTTTTGTTGTTGCTTGTTAGTATGTAGAACACATGATTGTTCAGTCATGCAAACAAGCAACATGAATAGTTGGAGACTCTATACATTGTGATTTGCAGATTTTCATCAGTCATATTGCAGGGATCTTAACACCGGTTTGTTCTTTTTGGGCGTATATCATCCGCAGCATAGCCTAGACGAGTTCAGCTCACAAACTGACTGAGTGTGTAGATCAATAATGAGTTGGTTTCTAACTACACAGATTATATTTTTGATCTGACACTAGTAACTAGTGTGATGTGTCTAGTCCTCTCATTGGTGCAGACTGAATTCTACCAGTCAGGTTGTAATGTGGTCATCATTCTAGGTAGCTCGCCGTCACGGTGCACATTGATTTGATGATATTAGATAGTTGGAGGCAATCGGCAGGAAGCCTTGGACCTAGGTTTCGTGCTAGTTGGCGCTCGTTAGCAAGACGTATCTGCAACCTTGAAGGAACTCATGTCCCTTCTGAGATTCGAACCCGCGTCACCCAGTGCTGCAGTCGTAGACGTTACCACTGAGCTATTCGGGCTCAGATTATCCCTTAATATTATTCGCCAATCCACAATATTGACGTCATCGATCGCAGTCAGTGTTGTAAGCTGGATGGTTTTTAACAGGAAGCTTGTTGGTATCACAATTATGCAGTGAAAAAAAACTGCTTAACTGTAGATTAGGTAAACATGAATCGTACGATTCGTTAATTGTTTGTTAAGTGCTCATTTATTACATCTATTCTCTTATAAAAGTTGATAAAATGAAATGATTGTATTTTACATACTTACATTTACCCGTTCAATATATTTCCGATGAATTTATTTTCCTTAATTTTTGTTTGTTTGAGACGAGTCATGGATGTTCATTACTCTAGAAGAATTGGATGAAATTTTGTTGGAGCGTAATGGAACAAATGAAGCTAATTTACCATGCAATTCAATTTCATCAATTCTCAAAGAATTTATGAATTCTTCATCCTCTTCAAGGGTATTGAGCCAAGGAAACATTGGTTAGTTAAGTCTTTAATTGTTTATGTCAACTATTTTTATTAAGCTTGATTCATTTAGAAATCATTGTTTACTCTAGCCATTATTTTACGTGGTAGACGCCATACAACTTATCATAATCAAAAGAACGATAAAATACGGTGGTAATGGGAAGGAAACTAAGAAACAGACGAAATAATGAGATATAAACGATTTTAGCTGATGAGTTCATCCTATCTTGTATTGTGGGAGTTCTAACAGTTGATTCATAACAGTTCTATGTTCTACGCCGCGTAAAGACAGCACAACCACGCAGTACTGGGAATAAATCTCACCACTGTTATTCTTCGTCTTCTAGTCTAATCTTGTACTTCCTGTGTGCTAGGCGGGGTGTTTCTCCGGCTCATCACCAGACTGGTAATCACGATGGGTTCAGCTAGATAAGTAGGAAAAATCGTGGTGCACATGGGCTCCAAGATCTCTATGGAATGAATGGTGGTCACAAGCGACCACGGGAATGTGCAGTTGCCTTGTGAATCGAACTTGAAGTCAAATGGCTTGGAGGAGAGTAGGCTGTAAAAAGGATTATCTGATTCGGTCTGAGTGCTTGGGCAGTGACAGTATCTCAGACTTCATATGAAGTATGGAAGCACTTGTGAATAAAATCCTCATTCAGCTCTTTAGTGTTGTACCCTATATTGTGAGTAGTATATTCAGACATACAGTTTATTGCCATTATATTATTGAACTGCATTGTTTTGGAAATCGGTATATCTGTACGTTGTTGATTCACTGAAAAGTTGTTTCCAGAAAGAGTTATCTTTCATCATTTTATCTGAACTGGTTGTCACATGTACTTGTCCAACACCTGTGTTACACATTAGATGGTCCATTCGCCATACCATATACCTGGTTTTACTTTCAACAGACATCTGATACACTGCTGGTGTAAATTCCTAAGTAAATAAGGTGATCACTTCATTGGAATACTTTTTCTAATCTTCGAATAAAGCTTCTTATAGATTTTCAAATTATTTATGATAATTAATATGAGAACGTGCCGTATATTTTTCCTAGCTATTTTAAGCAAATCGGGTCCCAGTGGCTTAATGGTATACGAGCTCGCCTTGTAACCGGAAGGTCCTGGGTTCGAATCCCGGTGGGTGCGTACTGCTGAAGAGTCCAAAACTAGGACGAAACGGCTGTCCAGTACTCCCAGGTTTTCCAATGGTTCTCTAACTGATGTCAGCTCATGATGAAATCCTAAAACCAACCAAATCCCTACAAGCCAACACTTAAATACCAAATATATATGCTTGGTTAGTTCCTGTCATACAGTACTGCATACACGATTGATTCACGAAGGGATTTCATACTCTTGGTGTTTAGTAGACTGAAAATGTACAACTGCCTAATTGTTTTTCCTGCTAAGATCACGTTATATTACTTATGTGCATATAAACATGTGGTATTTTTCGTGTTTGTTTATTTTTTTTGCAAACCAGGAGTAATTGTGATTATTTTCATATCATTTTTAGCCTTGGGATAAAGCGAAAACCTGAAAACACGGATATTTTAAGCAGTGATGGTACGAGTTCTGATGAGGATTCTACTGCAGAGGAATCGGAAAATGGTTACTGTGAATACTCTCATCCTAGCATTAAGGAAAAAGGTGGTTCCATGAATATGGGAGATATTATGAAGTCATTGCTCGAAGCTAATGGTCAGTCAACTTGCTAGATAACAATTTTTAATAATTATCTATTTTAATATTCTTACCACTTGTAAATGTGACAGATTAGAACACCTTAATGTGCATATATCTATTAACAATAACTTATCTGATACATAAAACGTACAATATCATTTCGGAGATGTTTTCAACTTATGGAACTGAGTATACTACTTGAGCAGTGTTAATCAATGTCAAACTGTCGGTTTCATTTTCCTCCCTTAGCTTGTCATGAATTAACAGTAAAACCTGTTCATTCAGTTTCATTTCCATGAAGTTGGCCTGAACAAATAGTCTTATTTTAAAATAGATTTTGCCACGAACTGATATAACTCAGGAAATCAATGAAAACCGGGAATCCCGGGACATCTGCCTCCCCTTTTTAAGTGCTTCTTTAACTGATACAGCTTCGTAACCGAAATCAGTCAATCAAACCCAAACATTTGAGAATGAAATTTTTCTCGACATTCAAATATTTTAGATAGAAACAAAAATCTTTCTAACTAACGAGTGAAACGAAGTAAATTTGTTCCGAATGCAACATTAAGAAAATGTGTCGACTATCTCAAGAAGTCAAAGAGTACTATTGGGAACATGTCTATCTATTTCCTGTGATTGCTTTTCAGTTTTTACTAGGTATGCTCCGATTGTCATACAATTTTATCAGAACAATTTAAGTATACTTCGTTATACGTAAAGGTAGCAAGTATGTGTGCTGATTAAATTATCGAGGTTGGTCGCCTCTTTCAGTGCTAAACAAATGTTGTATTTTGTAAAAACATATTTTAATTGTTATGCAACCAGTTTTGCCGGCATACTATTTTGCCTAACCTTCTTAATATATGTTTGAAGACGGTCGTCAGGATGCCTTGAACTTAAGTTCCGTGCTTGTTGACACCCGCCAGCAAGGCGTATCTGCAGTCTTGTTCTTCCATATTACTATTCTTTTTGCCTGATATTTCTGTTTACTATCTCTCTGTTCTCTTCTCTTGCTTTGTGTGCCACATAGGGTGTGGCAATTCGGACTGCTACACATCTATGCAAAGTTCTTCGTTGAGTCCAGTCTGTCAGTCTTGAAGGAACTCATGCCCCTTTTGAGATTCGAACCCGTGCCACCTAAATTTTGAACTCTGCCCTTTTTCAAGAATAATTGTTTAAATATCCTTCAAATAGTCTAACCTTTTAATACTTAATAATAATTTAACTACTTACGTCATTCCGAACTTGTGTAACTTAGAGATCCTATCAACCATATTTTTTCTGGTTGAAGCCAGGTGAAAGGAATCCACGAAATAATCCACTAGCTTATATTATCCTGTTGTTGTTGTTCTGACTTTGCTCAAAACCCAGTGTATTTAGAAGTCATCAACCAGTGCATGTTCATTTAGAGTTCTTATTCAACTGTATCAAGACATTAAAAAATGCTTTCGGCATAAAATATATTTCTGGCTCATTCTAACAGAAGATTATAAGTGAATCAGAATTTGGGCACATTTGTTTCTGTGTGTACGTGTGTGTGAATAACCCAACAGCATTGATCTTATGCTATCAGCCATTAAACACTCAACGGTTGGCTCATTTATTCCTATCTCCTCTATTCACTGATATAACAATAGAACTTGGTGATTATGGTAAAGTTTAAATCCATCATAGAGTACATTTCTTTTGATAAAGTCACACAGTGTTTCACTGCATTATTTACTATTGACTATGTTTCAAGCATAATTTATTGCTAATATTCGTACCATTATCTATTCCCCCTGATCGCTGATATGCAGACAATATTGTGACTTTCTAATAGGTGTTTGTCTCAATACAAATATACCTTCTGGCACAAGCTATGATGTAGTACATGGTTTATCAACTTTTGTTTATATATTATCTTCTTTATTTAGATGAAATCCTTTCGACGAATAGCAAGCCTAAATCAATCATGAAATCTTCAAATTTATTAAAAAGCAAAGAAGACAATAATAATGTATCGGCCACAATTAATCCTCCACAGAGGAAATTGAATGATGTGCTCACAAGTGATGACGATGATGATGATGAATTGATAGACCTTTATGGGGTTCGTTCTGAGCGTTCAGCCTACTTTGAAGAATGTCTATCCTCCAGTTCTGATGACAGTATTAAGATATCGAAGGATTCAGAAAGAAATCAGCAGAATCAAATTGAACGTGTAGGTCTTTTATTTGTTGTTAGACTAAAGAACACTACAACTATTTCCAAGTGTTGGTTTGTAGGGATTTGATTGGTTACAGGATTTCATCATGAGCTAACATCAGTTAGAGAACCATTGGGAAACCTGGGAATACTGGACAGCTGTTTCATCCTAGTTTGGGACTCTTCAGTAGTACTCACCCACAGGGATTCGATCCCAGGACTTTCTGGTTACAAGGCGAGCTCGTATACCATTAAGCCACTGGGACCTGATCCAATGGCCCATGAATTCTAACTTCTGCCAATTCGCGACATAGCGCGACCGCTAGCCAATGTTTTCGGCGAGTATTTGTCCTCACACCCGACCTGCTGCACCCTACTGGTCATGACTTCTCACTAGAACACCAGGTAACTACCTACCTGAATAGAGCAAGTCTCTTGTGAGCATCTCATTGATATTCAAGTGTTGGTTTTACCATTATGGAATTCTCTTTATGAAATTTTGTTGATGTAACGTTTTAATTTCAGTTGCAAACTTCAATATTTGTGTATATAAATACGTGTACCAGATAACCGTGTACTACACAAGGCGCTCTACATGATTAACCTTATTGAGTTCTAGTTATAATCTGTATCGTGATCCCTTTCTGGTTATTCAAAGGCTGAGTTAAACTCCGTTTCCTACATTGTTTTAACTATGTGGTTCACAATCTTCTAGCCATTTAGACACAGACAAGTCACTGAAGTTGCTGTTTTAATTGTGATTGTTAATCACACTCTATTTTTTCCTTCCTTCAGAAATCTCCGTTTTCACTCAAAAAGGTTATCCCTAAATTGGACAAACCTATCTGTTTCTCTAGTTCGTCAGATGAAAATTGTACTGAATCTAGGCGTCTTCCATCCAAAACAAAGAAATCATTTTCGATGAAAAAATACTTCTTACAGTTAGAAGATGAATTAAAGAATCAACCAGCAAACATTGGCCGTTACACACCGACTGCCCATAAATCCTCAATGCGCAACCACTTTTCAGCTTACAGAAAAACATTATGTGGTACAAAGGTAAAAATCCTCCCACATTATATATATTAATGAAATGCCTTTGTGAACTTATAGATTCTATTCTTTGCAGTTTTTATTTGTGTTTCTTAAAAACTTACTTCTTAAAGTTTTATTAACTTGATTTTTCAGAAACCGCGTAAAAATATCCAACTTGCTGAACCGGAGGATACAAGTTCCTTCGAAATGACTAGCCACATTACTAGTGATTCATCTGAAGATACAGATTCGGCATCAGAAAGCTTTATAGAAACATCTGAATCAGAATTAGATCAACATGTTGCTCGTAATCTAGGTGCTTCCATTAAAGATCCAGAGAATCAAAGTCAATTTCAACCTACTGGTCCCGCTGCTCATTTGTTATCAGCAATCGGTTTACCTGTGCACGAACTGTTCAGCAGAGAAAATATCAACAATAATCCTACTTATAAATAGCTCTCATAAATAAAAGTCTTTACTAACTGGATTGTTTACTTACACTTTTACCCGCTTGTAAATAAATTCTAATTTCCCTGTTCTTGTTTTATGTATTATTTATTTATTGTCAAAATAATAAGGGTATAGTTTGCTATTTATTGCTTACTAGTCAAGTGGTTGGTCTTTTTAGACTGTACTTGTGTTAATGCGGCTCGTCTGAGTATGCGATAACTTCCTTATTAACTTCACTGTTACACTTAGTCAGGTTGAGAGGAAGTACACTTCCATCATATTGTTTTGAAGTCGGTGTTTGTGAAATAAATCTGGTATTGTTTAACATGCATCTAAAACCGATTTTCAAGTGTTGTGTTTGTGGCGACTTGCTTGCTTTTTAGGTATATTTTAGCATGGACTCACATTGGTTAGAGAACCACTGTACAGATCCTGTTTCACATCCTAGTTTGACTTCCTGAGCAGTGGACACCCTCGACTTGACGTACTTCACATAACAAAACACACTTCAACAAAAGATGATCCGAATATATGCGTCCTAGAATTCATTTGTAGATAGCTTCTGGAACTAGAAGAATATTTTCTGAAAAAAGAAAATAAATGAATGTCTAGAGTTAACGCGAGTAAAAATCTTGAAATTTCAA
Source organism: Trichobilharzia regenti (assembly GCA_944472135.2). NCBI lineage: Eukaryota > Metazoa > Platyhelminthes > Trematoda > Strigeidida > Schistosomatidae > Trichobilharzia > Trichobilharzia regenti. Next base: position 136,507,804 of record OX235270.1, on the reverse strand, counting down.
ACAAAATAAATGCATTATTGATATAAGTATGAAACTTGGGCACTGTGGTGGAGTATAACTCCATTATGGATAAGATTTTATTTTGATAGATCACAGTGTTATATAGTAATATTAACTGATGACGTTTCGAGCACAAACTATTGGTCATAATCATATGATTTATCAAAATAAAGTCTTATCCATAATGGAGAAAATAAATGCATGACTATGATTTGTAACAGGAAATTAGGCATTGAGATAGATCCTGAAAGGCTGTTGTAATTGAAATAATTCTTTAAAGGGATACTACTTTTATAAGAACCCAGTATAATAGATGACCAAAACTTATTGAGAAGCAATCCATTCGGTCTGCAGCAGCATTACAGTTCGCCCATCAGGCTGAATTAGATGTGGACATCGGTCCTCTAACTACAGCCGATGTTGTAAAAGTTGTTTTCAATCTAAAACCAGACAAAGCTCTAGAACCTGCTTACTCGACTTGGAAGGAGTTTACGGATTGCGATGATAAACAGTCGATCAGATTAATCAAAATACTAATTAGTTATGCATCTAGTGATGGCCCTATCAGACTGTTATAGATTGTTGATCATTTCAGGGGGGCAACTCTTTATGTGACTACCACAAGTCGATCAGCTTGACTAATACAGTTTTCAAGACCATAGGGTGGGCTAAGCCGTACTTAGTGAACATAAACTTGAGAAATCAGGGTGAGATACACATGGATGATCGGTGCACTGGTGAAGACATGCTCATTGAAAAGTTATGGTAAACAGAATCTTGTCATACTGTTGGATCCGCAGGTGGCACCTGACATCTATATCGGTAATGTGAAAACGTCTAGCTGTCAAGGAAGTACATTGTTTTAATGGAGGTAGTTTACTCAAAATCAGTCAACAGTGGGGCGGTTTACAGAGAGATGGCGATAGACAGTGTTGTCCATCAAGGTTTCTCAGTGTCACAATCCTGATTTTGATTTCATCAAAGTTGTGCTGATAGATGTGACTCGGAGCGTCTCAGAAACCGATTTGCAATAAAGGGAGTATCTTATTATTGATTTAAGCTTCACAAGCAGTGTGCCTCTTTAAGGAGGTGATGGTTACAAAATGCGGAGTTTCATGAACACACTCGACCAAAATCTAAATGTGTTATGCACATTATTGAATACACGGTAATGAAGCAAAGTTGGTCTGTATCAGCTTGTGATCTAGGCATACGGGTTGAATTGGTGGAGTTTTTTGACTACTCCACTTATTTGTGAAGCGATTGCTGACGAAAGGGGACAAATGTCGTGTGCTGGATTTGAGGACTTTTGTAATCTTTGGTGCACGTGTTAAACCGTGCCACCGACAAAAGGGGATGCGTTTTACAGTGGTTCTTTCTATCCCACTTTACAGCCATGAGACATAGCCACTGAAGCTGCGAGATATACGGAAGTTTTTGACCGGACGAGCCTCTGTCCAATTACTTGCGATAGTTGTAGTAATATATCATGCGATACACATGCTGAACCATTGCTTTTATTAAGGAGCAGTGTTAGCTGAAGGATTATTCTGAGGAAGTCTGAGCTGTGCTTGAAACATCCATAGCACTTCTGTAGGTTCAATTTTTTAGAGCAGCCATCCTTTTATTTATACATTTGGTGATCTTAGCGTAGAGGCTGATTTAAAAGCGTACAACAGCACGGAAGTAAATCATTTCAGTTTGCTGTATGTAGTGAAGTAATACCCAAACTTTATGAACTAATTTAGATGTGGATACTAATGTACAGCTCTTAAAATGATTTATTGTGAAGAAAATTGCCCCCATAGAACAAGTTATTCCGACAATCAACCAACTGGGTTTGTTATTTTTCTTCTGTCAGTAACTGCCAAATCACTTATGTTAAATCAATGACCGTAGTCAAGATTTGACAGAATAGTTCTATAATATTGGGCGCCGAGTGAGAAGTAGACATTTGTAAAAAATATATTTGTAAAATCTCAGCGATATTGAAATGAGTAATTCCAACGTTTCGTTCGGCAATCTGGTCCGAACTTCTTCAGGGAAATTAATCGAAATTAACATAACAGGTTAAAGAGGAACATCTTTAGTTTGAAAACTTGTCCAATCATGATTATAAAACAAATATTAACAAGTATAATAAACAAAATTGTACAAGTTGTGATCAAATTTTCACTTGTTTTTTTCTCACCATTAGTTGACTAATTTCGTTCATCCATTTATCAGCTTTACAGACCTGACAGTTTCTATAACTTCTGTGTGTGTTTTCATTCATTCTATTTCTTCCCATTTTCTGCACGTGATTTTTTAAAAGCATTACTCTGTTTCTCCCCACTTCTTATCACTTTATTGATGAATTTCCTTGTAAGGATGTTTATTTATTAGGATTGTTACGTATCACTGTGTTACTGTAAGAGACAGTCGATGATAATGCCGGCTGACGGAAGCACTATCGACTTCTATTGACTAAAACTTATACACAATAATCATCTCCAATTCATCATATTTACATGTTTGAGTACAGTAAGTTGATTCAGCCTTGCAATGTGCTGTTCATTCCTCACTGAACAAATGTGAACCAAAATAGCATTTCAAAGATCATAATTCACACTGATTCCGTTTAGAAGACTGTACTGCAAGTGTAGTGGTAGAAGACAAGTGACTCGTTGGCAGAATGTTTATCTGGTATTTGATACATACATATAACCAAAAAGAAGAACTGACAGGAGCCTAAGAAGATCAATCCATAGAAAACCTACGTGGAATGGTCATCTAACAAGCTTCTATAGCTGGGTACCCATTCAACAAAAGCGGAATTTAATTAAATCACTTGCCACCCGCATCCGATGCATCTGTAGTCCCGACGTGCTAGAAACCGAATTAGATATTCTAAGGGAAATCTTCATCCAAAATGGATACCCAATAAGATTCATCGACAAAAATATAAAACCAATATTTCGGAGAAATGAAACTTTAATTGCGCCTAAAATGAAACTCTACATGAACTTGGATTTCAAGGGGATTTAGCAAGCAATATTCTCAAGAGAAGGATCACATCATCTCTGAGAAGAGCATTCTCTGCAGTAACGCTAAGAATAGTGTTCTCCAGTCGCCCACTGATCTACAGAAGCCTCAAGGACAACATCCCGCATCTGACCACTTCTATGTGCATAAATCAATTCACCTGCTCCTGTGGAGCCAGGTACATTGGTCGTTCGACGCGCACCTTTTCCATGAGGATTCAAGAACACTATCCAGCATGGTTGCGGAAAGGCAATAATGGTGCAATAAGGAGTGCGATAATTGAACACCTGGTTAACACTGATCATTCCATTTCAACAAACGCCTCCTTCAAAGTAATCTACAGAGTCAAGAATAACCTATCAAAGGTAATACGGTTTCGTCTTCTTTGTATCGCTGAAGCTCTGTCCATTCACATAAAAAAACCGGAGCTGTGCATACAAAAAAAGATTACTCAACCACTTCTACTGTCATGGTAACAACTCTTTTTTTATTTTTTTTATTTGATTTGAGTTTTTTTATTTTGATGACTTAATTTTACTTCTTTGCCTGTTCTTTAATTGCTTATAATTCTTGTATTCATTTAGAACTCTTACGTAATTTCGTATTATCTACTTTGTTTCTATGTGCATCAAACTATTCATATTGTTGTATAACTTCTTTTAACAACTGTTTGTGACAACTCATCACCTTTATTACTACCCTAATTTCATTTACACCTAATTTTCTTGACTTGTATTACCAATATTCACCTGTTTGACAAACTTAATGTACACATACATACAAAATCACATGTATATATTTGCGATTGTACAGCTAAGAAAATGAATTCGCCGAAAAGAGACTCTTCGCTGATCTACGTGTTTTGTTTTCATATACACATATAGCAAAATTATGTACACCTTATCTGCAAATCATCATTTCTACAAATCTTCTGTGTTTTACCTGTTCAGCTCTTTGTATTGTGTTTGTTTGTCTTCTTTTCATGTCTCCCATGCTTTCTGGCAACTCTGAATCATTCGCTATCTATGAGGCCAAATCTATCTCGGCTATTTAATATTTTTATGTCGATGAACGTCTTTTTGCATACTACTGATTAGTCTTATCAGTGGCACATGCTACACAAGTACATCCTAATACCTTTCTCAGATTTTCAGTGCATTTCTTATTGTATTTTCAAATACAATTCACAAAGCTTAATACAAAGAAACCATCAAACTACTGAACGACTCATTTTAAAAGCCTCTGACTTTGTCAACAAACAACTGACATTTTTCCGTAGAAGTGGAAACTTTGGAAGTATTTATTCAGACTGGAGTTCTCAGTGAATTTTCAATTGACTGAGTGAAATTTAACATGGCTAATATAATTTCAGCATTTTTCTTCCTGCTCAAATGCAGGGACACTCCTATGTGTAACGCTTTGTTGTTTGTGAGCTTAAATAATAATCCGTCGAGTCTGTATCGATTTTATGCATTCAAGGTCACTTTAGTACAAATCACAACATCATAAATATTATTTGTATGGATATTAATAATATTATAATGAAAGCATACTGACATGAATTACGATTCGAGACCGATTTCTGCAAGACGTGAGTCTGAGAAAACACATCTAATTTGTTATTGTTTATTTGTAAATGGTCATTCGCAGAACAAGGTAAAACATTTATTTTCATTGGAATGATGGCGTGTGTTGTTTCACAATGTTATGCTCCATAAGTGGTTGCCTTTTAGCTGGGGTTTTGAGTGACCTAACCTTGGCGATAATTGAGACGCATACGAGCTGTTGACAGAGTGAAGGTTTCCTGAACCCTGTGTTAATATTCCTTGCCGATAACTACCATCTAAATTCAAAATCTGGCACCAAGACAAAAGTGCACTATAGTGTAAGGCAGTTCTGTATCACTTAGTCCGTTTGTCATACTTAATTCTTGTCTGACAAGTTCTAATCTATGCATTCAGAGCTCGGTTTGGCTACTTAGTGAAATAAATATTTCTAAATTTTCCATCTCACATCAGTTTGCAGTTCGCTGCTACTCGAATATACTCCAACCTTCGTTCATAGCATTTAATTTACCTATGGAGATGTACTTCAGTCAGGTAGTCTGTTAATCACCGTTTAATAACTCTGAAATTCTGTTGGGATTCTTTAGTTGAAACAAACATGCAATCAGTAAGGCAAAATGTCGTTGCCTAGGCTGATTACAATGTCATATATATATATATATATATATATATATATATGTCGATTCGGTTTTTTTCGGGGTTTTAATTTTTCCCTTCCCAAGATTTTCATGGTTTACCAATATGAGAGGTAGTTATTCAAACCACTGTGTAGTAAAACTACACCTTATGTTGATGAAGAAGATTCACAAAGTAATGAGATACTGTTTTCCCATTGTTTTAGAATTTTATTGAGGCTAATCAGCAGGGCATCGAGGCTAGCACTGAAAATTTGGAAAAATAAAACAGTGAACAAGAACCGAAAACGTGTTTAGATCTCTGTAGTTACCAGCCGTAATCTAAATCACATTGATTTGTAACAGTCCAACTTCAAGTTGAACGAACTTGTTGTAAATCTAATAACTAGAGAAAGTAATTCATGCTTTAGACAGAAAGTATTCAGTTTGACTGACAGTTCACATATTAGTCTATGTGTCTGTCTATCAATGCACTGTATAATTAATAAATTTAAACAAATTACTCAGATTTATTAATTATTAATAGAATTTTATGAAACGCTATATACATTTTTGAATATTCTACAGCTGGTGATGAAAATATTCCAGAGTTTGAAGAGTTTCGCGATTTTAGTAAGTCATTCTTTACATTTTAAAATGAAATAACTTCTTCCTTGACTTTTTTCATCATAGTCTTCTATATGATGCCATACAAAGCATTATTCACATAAATGTTATCACACCTAATACAAAAAGTTACGTGGTTTGACAAACCAAGTTTTCGTAGGGAAAATCCTTTAGGCATTTAAAAAGCAGTCAGTTGGTTTTATTATTTTTTTATAGTAAATTATGTACCAGGTTTGACTGAATTCCTTCAAAAGCTGGGGACAGTTTAACTCCCATTATCACGAATATAACTAGCTCTCATCAGTCGACTAAAATTGTGCTTAAATACTTCTGGAAGGAAGCAGCAAGGTCAGTGTACCTAAGCGAACTTTGAAAGCTCCAATTATAGTCTAGGTGACCGCTAAATTACTGGAATGATTCCCTGCAGGAGAAGTGGTATTCAACGTGTTACATGGACATTATTTCATAGACACTAGAAAGAAGATCAAGGACAGTGGATCACGTGAATTTCATCTGAATAACTGCTACCATACTTATTTTTTAATTACTTTTTGATGTATTCCAGCTCAATAAAGAAAGACCTCGCATGAAGTGCTGAACTTTAAAATCTGGGACTTGTACTTTGTCCTGTCTAAGACCAGTCACCTTGATGTGCCTTCATGTACTGATATTATTGGTGAGCGTCTAACCCAGTCTCTATCTTTTTTTGAACGCCGGGAAAATTTTCTTCAAATTAAGTACCACCGGAATAAACATACAGATAAGCCTCCTATCCATATCTTTGTATCTGAATGAAAGTGAACACAGAATGCGAAATTCGACATGCGAAGCTTTTTGTAGCCTAATATTTAGCTATACCTTTTACTAGGTCGTCGGTGGCCATGGTCTGAAAAATTGTGTTTGGACAGTATGACTTAGCAGTTAGAGTAGTAAAAATGGCCTGAAGGAAGGGTGTTTTGTTCCCCAACATGAACCCTAGATATCTCTACTAAATTTATTCATTCCTTCATGAGTGTTGAGTATTTTGATGACTTCAAAAATAAACTAGTCTTAAAGATGAGCTACTTAATAGCAATTAAGTAGACAGAATTTCATGCACTACTTTAGAGTGACAGCGAGGCACGAAACGGTTTTTATTATTTGTTTGCATCTGTTTGGTAAAGTTTCGACTTAAACAAGAACCCCATTTCCTAATTGATTAGCCATCGAACATCAGCTGATTATAAAGTGGTCATCAAACAAATTTTGAGTCTGCAGAATAGCAAAAGATTTCGAATTTTCTATCCATTCGTAAATTCTTGTGATAAGGAAATGAGACTGAACTGATAGTTCACAATAGTGACATTAACAGTGTTGGAGAGTGTACTGGCGGAAATTCGCCCTTACTTGGCTCTTGAAGTTTTATTTCCACTGGAGTGATTCCATTCTGAATTGCCTCACTTAAGATTTACACCAATTATTTTGTCACTCTACTATATTGAGCTAATCCACAGGTCTTTGATAGTAAGTTTTATTTTTTACGAGTTGATCACGGATTGATATCAGTTAGAGAACCATTGAAAACCAGGGAGTACTGGACAGCTGCTGTTTCATCCTAGTTTGGGATGTAACCGGAAGGTCCTGGGTTCGAAACCCAGTGGGTGCGTACTGCCGATGATTCCCAAACTAGGATGAAACAGCAGCTGTCCAGTACTCCCTGGTTTTCAATGGTTCTCTAACTGATATCAATCCGTGATCAACTCGTAAAACATAACTAATCCTTACAAACCAAACTATAGAAAGTTATTCTGATGCTCGCTAGTGACTTGCTACAGGTTGGAGTTTCCTGAGTTCTAGTGAGAAGTCGTGACCAGTGAGGTCCAATTAGATGTCACGTGTGTGGATGGATGTCCCACCAACGACAATGGTTGGGGTCGCGCTAAATCACGAATTAGTAGAAGTTAGAATTCACGAGCCATTGAATCGGGTCCCAGTGGCTGAATGGTATACGAGCTTGCCTTGTAACCGGAAGGTCCCGGGTTCGAATCCCAGTGGGTGCGTACTGCCGATGATTCCCAAACTAGGATGAAACAGCAGCTGTCCAGTACTCCCTGGTTTTCAATGGTTCTCTAACTGATATCAATCCGTGATCAGCTCGTAAAACATAACTAATCCTTACAAACCAAACTTAGAAAGTAAGTTTTATGATTGCGCAATTGTGTAACTTTATAAGCGGTTTTGAAACTTTGAAAGACGTCAGTTTATGATGTTTTCACTGCCTCAAATAGAGTAACAGCCAGGGAACTGTGTAGTTGCGCATTCTGATGCACAAACTTTTAGGTTTATACAACGACCACAACAGTTCACTGTATGACAGTAGAACTAACAGCATTTCATCGTCAAATATGATAGAATATGATCTAGTAAATATTCCTTCATATAACTAGGTAATATGTCATACTTGCCGTTTGTTTATTGGGTTTTGATCGATGCACGACTTGTTTCTCCTGAATCCAGCGTGATCTGGTCGAAATTTTTCATCCAATGCTTGTTTGATTCTCTCCAGGACGATGAGGCTTAGTATTTTGCTTGGGATAGGCAGAAGCACAATACGACTCCATTTCTTACATTGAATTAAGTCTCCTTTCTTTGGTAATTTGAATTGGTAGTCATTCCTCAGGTACCTTGCTCTCTTTCCATACCTTCTTCAGAAGTGGAGTCATCAAGCCTGCTGATGTCTCTGGGTCCATTTTCAATGCCTCTGCTGGGATTTCGTCTGGTCCTGCTGCTTTTCCAGTTTTAGCATCTTTATGGCCCTTAGGATTTCCCTTTTTATGTCGGAGGGTTGGTATCCACTGGTAGTTCTGCTTCTGCTGTTTGTATTATTGGGCTCGTTGTGGGTGGTGGTCGATTAAGAAGTTGTCAGTCACGTCTCGTAAGCCGTTAATGCCCAGCTCTTGCTACGCTGGGACTCACGCTGTTCCTTGAAGTTTCTCAGAAACGCTTAGTAATAACGGACGCAAAACCAAAACACCGATTGGCCACTCGAGAATTCTTTATTGTAACACCAACATATAACCAACTTTAAAATTAAGCTTTAAAACTAAGGTCTATGAACAAATATTACAATAATAAATCACAATATTACTTCTGACGGTTTTGGCCTGACTTCTTTCTGAACAGCGACCGATGAGACGATGACTGGTGTATTGATGCCTCCGCGAAAATTGGGGAAGTTGGTTTTGAGCAAACAACCATGAATTGATCGTTCAATCTTCAACTACATTGACAGAAGTCTTTTGAAGTGTTCAGCCCAGTGTTTTCTTTGCTCCACTTCTTTGGTGATTGACTTTCCATTGTCATCCTTCACTGGCTTAATCTGCGCCGAACTTTTGCCCGATAGGTGCCTAGTTGTTTGGTAGAGTGTGGCGAGGTCTCCTTTGCCTGCAGCTTGTTCGACTTCACTTTCCATGGCTTCATAATATTGTCTTTTGTCTTCCCTGACACTCTTCTTTACTCTTTTGTTCAGCGTATTGTAGCTTGCATTCAACTCCTGTTTTTGTTGCTCGTCGGTGCACTGAATAATCTTTTGTCTCACTATCCTTCTCTCTTCTATTAGTTTCCAAGTGTCCGTAGTGAGCCACTGTTTGTCCTGTCTCTTCTTTCTGCCTAGAACGTCCATGCAGATTTGACTCCACATCGTTTTCAAGTTGTCCCAGTGCTTTTCGACGCTGACCTTTTCGCTGGTGTTGATTTGTGTCTCGGCTTTGTCCTTTATGCTTGCAATGAAGATGTCCTTTGTATCTTGGTCCTTCAGTTTTCTAGTATTGAACTAGGCTTGAGGTTATCTTACCTCGACATAAGATGATTGGAGGCAATCGGCAGGAAGCCTTGAACCTAAGTTTCGTGCTAGTTGGCACTCGTCAGCAAGGCATATCTGACGAGCTACCTAGAATGGTGGCCACTTTACAACCTAACTGATAAAATTCAGTTTGCACCAATGAGAGGACCAGATGGATCACACTAGTTACTAGTGTCAAATCAAAAGACGAATCGTTTTTAAGCGTTATAACACAGCACTGACGATTGTTTGACCATCATATAGAATACTTAGTTTCTGCATTTTCGTTGGTTTATGAGTAGGGCTGATGACAAATTTGATTTTACTAGTTATTACAGGTGTGAACGCTAGTTCAGTTTCACTCATTTCGTCAACAGAATTTAACAAAAACTCCTGATAACCGTTAACTTCAACTTAGTTACCCGCTCATTAAACTGGATTTTGTTGGCGCATCTATTAGTTCTTGTACGCTTGGAAACTAACTTTGCAGTATTGTAAATCTTTATATGTTTTTATTAGGAGTCAGTCATCGTTATGGCACACGTGAGCCAACGGTCATCAGTCACCTTCTACTAAAGGCTGCATGTTATGCTCAAGGACCAAAGGAAGAGGCAGGCAAAATTGCTCGTGTTGAAGGCATTCAGTTCAATACAGTGGAATCATTGGCTTTAAACTTTCAAAGTAATTTATTACTATTCAAATCTAGTAAATATAAAGTTAGCATTTAAAGCAAGATATCGTTGAAATGTTTAACGAAGTGATACCACACTTGAGCAAGCAGTGGACGAAATGTATGCCTTAATGAATACAAATATGCATACTTGCTTTATATGGCCTAGAGTCTAATTTACAATTTCCAAATCACACACTTCGATGTGAAATTCCACCAGTTTTCTTTGGGTGTCGAACATAGTCTGAATTCAGGTGGTTTGAATCTTTGAGTCTAGCTGAGTCAAACCTGGTATGTTATTGCTGAGCTCCTCCCCAAACAGGCAAAATAGCCATCCGGTATTTAGATCACTTCAATGCGGCTAGCAAGCACTATTGGCTGATGTAAGAGGCATCCAGTCACTTATTCAATCACTCAATAGTATACATCGTCATGTGTTTTACTTAGCCTACTTATGACTAGTAAATGGAAATAGTTTTGTGCGTTATAACATGCACATTTCTATTATTTCAACTCTTGGTTAAAAAGTGTACTGAATAACAAAAATAATATGGAGTTCATCAAAGTTTTACGTTGACCTATCATCGGGAACTACCACAGTGCTCATAGCCTATTTTTTCTATAGAACTAGGAAGGTGAAGCTCTTTGTTAAACATGAAACTAAGCTCGAATTCAGGTTGAAATGCTGTCCTGATAAACATGGTGTTGGGATTAATGATAAAAAACCCTTAAGCCCTTAGATTTAATTAGTTCTCAGTCTTTCTTAAGATAAAAGTTGTGTTTCCATGATTCCTGTGTTACCAGTGTACCTTCAAAACTTAAAGATAGTGATATCTGCGAAAATATTTTAAAATGTTTAACAGTAAAGTATATTTTTTGGAATTTCAAGGGGAAGGTAAGGCATTTTTATAATTCAAATGATGAAACTAGTCTTGATATTGTTCATTAAGACATTGTAATGATCATATCTCAACTTTTTATTACTAATTCACTTGATTTATGTTGCTTATACTTGAACTGTTTAACTGATTCACATATGATGAGTAATATTCACATTTGACAGCTTGCAGATAAAACTCAGATCATATGAAGTACTACTTCCAGTTGGAAGAAAAAGTCATGACTAGTGTCAGTTTACTTTGGAAAGGTGCTAAAAAAAAAGAAACGAACTAATCGTGGAATATTCATGGAAGTCATACAGGACGTACTAAGCTAAGTGTTAAAAGATAATGATAAATGGTGATTAATGCAACAGCCTAAAAATGATTACAAAAGTTCCAGTCCAAATGTTATCCCTCTCTGTTTGTACTTATTTTTTTGATCATTTATTATCATCCTTCTTGTTTATTCTACTGTCCTAGTATTTCTATTGAGTTTCACTTGTATTGTTGGGATTATGCCGGGAAGATCTAACAGTTCAGGTGAATTAACAGGGGTGAGGTATATTTCATTCAGACAATCAGTTAGAAACTGCACACTTCACGGAAGAGCAGGTTATCCACATACGCGTTGTTCTAACGAGATGTGTCACTTAGTTTTGGAAGTTGACTGGATTTCACAAAATGATAATCTGATAAATTTGGGAGTTAGCTGGTCTTAGTGGTCTTCCTCTATCAAAATCGAAACATTTTTATGGTTTTCTTTTCTTTTTAAACTTTAATGTATGAGCGTGATCTACGAAGGTAGATTTACGGTAACTCTGTCTCCTTTTTATGCCTTAGTAGCATAGTGTTATTTTACCTTTATGATTTTCCCTCACTTCCCTCTTTTCTTTATTGTTTTTCTCATTATTATCATTAGTATTTTATCTGAGATACTATTAGTCTTCTTAAGATATATGCAAATCAAAAATCATTGTTGAGTTGAGGGTTCAAACTATCCCTTATCAGTTGAGATCAGATATCAGATAGGGTGGTGACTAGGAGTGGAATCCAGAATGAGCATTTCGTCCTATTTGGGACGCACTAACTGGATGTACCTGTATTTCCCAGTGAGTGATGGTTTTCCCACCGAGGCTCGAACCCAGTGCCTGTAGTTTCGAACGTCAAGGCGTTATCCACTAGACCACTTGGGCCACGAGAGTCACCACTTGAGCAACAGGTCTTATTACTTATATAATTCACTTTATATTTTCCCGTCGATTGATTGGACCGAAATGCTCAGTATCAGGTTCACGTTTCGGCTCCTTGTGCAGATACTTTGGCGATATCTGGTCGTGTAACTTAAAGTCAGTCGGTGGATACCTTTGGCGTTTGGAACTACGGCCAATGGATTCGAGCCTAGGTGGGAACACCATTACTCATTGGGGAATGCAAGTACACCTAGTTGACGAGTCCCAAATAAGACGAAATGCGCATCCTGGATTCCACTGCTAGTCACTATCCACCAAATGGCTTCAAGTTACATGACCAGATATCGTTGAAGCATCTGCACAAGGAGCTGACATGTCAACCTGTAACTGAACACTTCTATCCAATCAATCGGCGGGAAAATCTACACTGAATAAAATACTTAGATCAGACTTGTTGAAATTTTGTTGCTTAGTTCTTTATGGTTTACATATGTTAAATTTATTTTTGTATTTTTCGCAAAGTTTCTTTGTGTTTCTATATTGCCGAATACAGATGTTTATAATGACAGTAATTCCATCACAATAACTCCACTTTTTATGCACTTTAATATGTAGTTTAATTAATGAATATTATTCACTAAGTAGTGACGTTAACAGATAATTACTCATCCATCGCTTATGGATCATGTTTTTGTTGAAATTAATCCTTATCTGTTGTCAGAATATCCGTGTGTTTGTATGTATGTTAACCTTAAAATAATTTGTATCAATAACAGTGTTTGTGGAGGAATGTTCATTTGACGAGTCCTACAGAAATTTATGATTTCACTAAATACTGCTTGTTTTAAATTTACTGCGGAAAAGAAATATTTTCAAAATAGCGGCATAGACAGAATAAAGTCAACAGACAGTAAGTTAACTTCCAACCTACAATACGTCATTTACATTCAATGTTTTGATAGTGAATATCTTAATCTCATGAAGACAGTAATTAATCATCACAACTTACTATGGGATATTTACCATCTAAGTGATTCTATCGATTTTTATGCATGCGTCTTATTGTTGGAAGGTATGTTCTAATTAAAAATGTTTATTCTGTTCTTATATTTTACTGCAGATATATTGAGAATTGAAAATTTAAATGGGTTTACAAATCTTACAAAACTACAACTGAATAATAATATTATTGAAAAAATAGAAAACTTAGACGGCTTAGTTAATCTTACGTGGTTAGGTAAGTGAGATAACACCTACTTCACTAGTTCATATTACCCTGAAGTCATGTATATCGCGTCAAATTAAATATTCATTTATATTTCATGTCAACCATTGGTTAGGAAATCTAAAAAAACAATCAGTATATTGGATAAAAGCTGAAGTATACTAAAAGCCCTTTAGAAGGAATGTTTGCAGTCTACGAACAAATTCTCAATTAAGTCCAGTGTTTTTATTATCATTAAGTCGAATGCGATCAGTGCTAATTTCAGTCTGACATGGCGATATTGGATTAGAGCTACTGAGATGAAATTACTCTTACTTGAGTTAAACGACCCCTTATCAGTGTGCTGCAATTAACAAAATAGCATCATTCGGTGAATATCTTCGTTAAGCGTACCTGAGATTCCACTTACTTACTACTCAAGGATGAAAATGCCTCGCTGTAGTCCTTTAAGCAAATTTTACAAAAGGATATTTATGGCTTGTTTAGTTTCTATTTTTCATTATGTTTGAAACCAACAAGATATTCCATTATATAATAGGATGTCAGTGTATCTTCCAATAGTTGGGATGGTCCCATTTTACAGAAATGGGTTATGGTCGTTGAAATCAATACACATTTGTTGTCACCATGTCCGTGTCTTTATGTGTATACTAACTTTAAAAACCGGTACAAATAATCATGTTTTTAGAGAGTTCAGTTGAAGAGACCTAATGAAATTTAAGTACTGTTTTTTCTCCCATTGGCGCTTGTTTTAAATTGACTACGGAAAAGAAATGATGTTATTCACTAGTCAGGACTTTTTACATGTGGTAATGACAGTTTCTGTTTTATAGTATGGTGTGAAAAAAAAGTTAACAAGGTATTGCCGAATAGTTACTACTGTTCTATAAGAAATTATTCCCATTAAATTGAATTTTTGAATAGTTTTTCCACATTTTCCCATGCAATTTAACGAAAATTTTCTAAGATGTCCAGTACCAATTTGGTTGCTGTAAGCGAAAGTTTATTTCGATAAACCACACAGTGTTATACAGTACCATTAACTGATAACTTTTCGATCACAAACTGTTGCTCATAATCGCATCAAGTTATGTGAGTAACATGATATGATTATCAGAAATAGTTTGTGCTCGAAACGTCATCAGTTAATATTACTGTATAACACTGTGTGATTTATCAAAATAAAATCTTATCCATAATAGAGTTATACTCGACTACAGTGCCCAAGTTTATACTTACATGAAAATATATATTCAGCTGTTACGTTTGTGTCAGAAAGTGAAAATAACAGACCGCTGAGTTGAATGGTAACAGGTTTTTCTTGTAAACTGACTGCTGTTGTGATGACGTTTCTTAAGATTTGAAACTAGGACAAAACTGTCATCACATTATTATAGAGTTCCTTTGCTTTACTAGCTTATTTCGTCTTATCACCAAAGCCTATCATCCATCTGTAGTTTCTTGTTCAAAATCGACGTATAAGTTTCAGAAGAATCATGAAATCTCTTTTATTACATATCAGTTTGGTTAATTGGTGGATGTGATTCTTTAAAATGGTACTATAAAGTGATCCGTATTACGGTAGTGGAATTTTATTTCGACAGGACTTTTAGCCGTTGTATTATAAATTCGTAGGAGAAATCGAATATGACTAGAATTAGATACTGATTTAACTGTATTTTTCACAAATAGAAACACTACAGCACGTTTTAAATAGTTTAATAGATAAGCTGAACTGATGCAAACTATAATACATCAGTTTGTGAACAACGGTGTAAATTAAGTAGTTTTGAGCCTACTTAGTACTCTGAAATGTTTGAATTTACGACTGCTCAAAACACTGAAGTTGTAGAATCACCCACCATATTTGAATGATGACTGTTATCTAATAAAAAAAAAACTGTTTGATTGGTTGGAGGATTTCATGATGAGCAGACACCAGTTACAGTCTGGACTGTTCATCAGTACTCATCCACCGGGGCTCGAACTCGGTAGAAGTTAGAATTCATGAGTCATTGGATCGGGTCGCAGTGGCCTAATGGTCTACGAGCTTGCCTTGTGGCCAGAAGGTCCTGGATTCGAGCCCCGGTGGATGCGTACTGATGAAGAGTCCTAGATTAGACGAAACAGCTGTCCAGTACTCCCAGGAGGTTTTTCAATGTTTTTGTGACTGATGTCAGCTCATCATGAAATCCTCCAATCAATCAAACTAAAATCCCTACAAAACCAATACTTGCAAAAAAAAAGCTATAAAAATCTGAGAACAAAGCCTTAGGGCATTCACTGACCCCTTCAATAGAGAAAATTTTCTTCATTGAAATATCTTTTACTAAATTAGATATACGCATGTCACTTAAGTACATAAGCAACTGAGATGATATGTTCATATTTCAACGGGGAAATAAAAGCAAGAAAGGATACCTACTATTCGATGAATGATTAGCCACGTGCATAAGGTTTTATTTCCGCCTGAGATTACAGGAATCAAGTCTTTGACTTATTATTGTTGATTTTCTTCACTTCTAAGCATAATTAATTGAGAACTGTCTACCGTAAAACTAGGGGTTTCAAATGAAGAATTTCCGATTGTTTCATAAAACCAACTTTCCTCGACTATTTTCTCCGTTACAATCACATTAGGCAATAGACTAAGCCACATTGCATGACAATAAAAACTGGCTAACATAATGGGAAAGCTGTTTGAAGTAAGTTTAGTAAAGCAAAACAGATTCCACAGCAAAGTAGCCCAGCGGTATTTTAAGAACTGAAAACAGTCTTTAAAATTTCAGGGATTACTTTTGAAAATCCCTAACATCTGTTAAAATTTCACTGACGTATACCTCAAAAAAAAAAAGAAAAAATCAACAGATTTAACGATTTAAATCTGAGAAACCGTGAACGCGACAATATACACAAATCAGTTAAAAATCTAGGGAACAGTAAAGAGGTGTATTAGGAATTGCATAATTTCCTTTGACTACTCATCTACCTGTATTTCTTTCTATTTCTTCTTCTGTTCTATTATTTATCTTGTTGCATTCCTCTGCTTTGTAATTACGCCTCAAAACATTCAGACTTATCTTTCAATCGAATTTCAAAAATTGAGAACTTACACAAACTAACAAAAATTGAAGATTTAAGTTTGTTCAACAATCAAATCAGCTTGATGGAGGGATTGGATGAAATGAAAAATTTAAAATATCTATCAATTGGAAATAATGAAATCGCTGAATTAGAGAATGTAGATTTCAGTATTTTGTTTGTTTACCTTCTCAATTCATCATTAGGTTACTCAGTTTTTCGTTCTGTTTTTTTGTTGTTTTTTTTGTATTATCATCCGTTCTTTCGGTTTTCACTTTTTAGTTGCCTTGTTAAAAAATAAAAGATGAGTTGACAGTAGGCGAAAATGAAACTTTCGATTCACCTCTCTCTCTCTATTTGTTGTTCTCTGTTGTTTTCTTTTGTATACATGACGAATGAAAACAAAAACACAATAATAATAATCATTATTGCATTAAAGGTGATGTATTTAAGAAAGTTTGACAAACTGGAATCTGTCAATTTAAGTGGAAATCCACTGACAAATAATCAATCCTACATACATTACATATGTGCATTTTTACCACAAATACAATACCTAGATTACAAGAAAATTTCACAAACTGTGGTGAGTAATCAATCACTTTAGTATAAGCCTAAATTATATATATATATAATGTCATACATATGACCTAGCTGCCAGAGTGTAACATACTCACATATCAAGCCCCAACTGTTAACTGAAGTTTATCGACAAGGCTAACAAATTTCTCGGAATGTTGGATGACACTATAAATCTCATGACGTCAAACTTCTGAAATTACAAGTGTATTCGAAGCCAGATCTTTTCGGTTCGCGCAGATTATCCAAATGGATGTAAACATATGAAAACAATTTCAAATGTATTAAAACATGTTTTCTTAAGCACCGAAGTCATAAAAATTGGCTACTTACCCATTTAAGTCATTACTTGTCGACTACTTATTTAGCCTCAGGTTAAATTGTGCAAAATTCATCTATGAACGTTGGATAAAGGATGAACAACAGTGGTTTGTGCAGAATAATATGGTACCATCATTTACTTCGTTGGATTCTCATCAGCTGCTTGCAGCTTAAATAAATTATCAGGTTTAAGTACAGAAAAGTTTTAACATACTTGCAAATTTAACATATTGTCAGGTGACAGAAAGTTTGTAAATGGTGCTCAGAAAATTGCGTTTATATAGATTTTAAACAGGGAGTTCAAGTTTAAATAAAAACAAATGTATGGATATAATGGTAAAGGAGTTACGTAATAAAGACAAGAGATGTGTAAGATGGTGAGTGGCTAATAAAATTGGTAACAATTTACTGAGTTCAACTCAAACCATAGAAACAAGACACAAGTAGAATTACACTATTTCAAAGGGGATGTGATTATAGCCAAAGATTTCGCAATCCTATGAAAGGGGAAATACAGACACCCAGTGAGCAGGGCAAGGAAAGACTGATTACTGATTCTCTGTGAACGCATAAGTCGGGTTTCAAGCGTTTGATGGAAATTGCTTCGGCCAATTTGAGGAGAATCGAGCTGCTTTGTTTATTGATAATTTTAAAGGATTTCTTGATTTTCACCTCATGACCCGTGTCGAGGAGATGTCTGGTAATAGCGCTACTATTAGAGTTTATTCCCTTGAGAAGTAGGCACATGTTCAGAAAATCGTAGATGTGCCCTTCTTTCTGTTCTCCCAATGTAACTGCTCCCGCAGATACACGTAAATTTGTATACACATTTGGAGTTAACATGAGAAGGGTATCTGTCGACTTCTGACTGCACCAAAGAGCATGTTGTTCGATGGACGGGAACCAACTTAGCTTCAGGATAGGCTCTGGCTAGTGACGTTCTCAGTCTTCTGTTGACCATTTCTGCATGTCTTCACCTTTAAAATCTAGTTAAATGAAGACAGGCTTTTTTCAACCGTGATTTGTTTGGTATTTGAGCCTTCACATTTTCCATATTTGTTAATGGATCTTTGAGGATAACCGTTGTTTTTCAGCATCTTTTCGAGAATCGTAAATTCTCCTTCCAGTTTCTCAGCAGAACGTTGGCTTTTCAAAAGATATATTTTTCATGTAATGTGTTCAGCTGATTAACATTGTGATTTTTATGAGTTTTCAAATCATAATCAGTTTCATCGGTAGACTGGTTTGTACTTTATAGAGGTAGAGTTTAGTGAAAGAGATAGCGGTGATGATGTTTTACCGACTAATATATGCAATTCATTCAGTAGTCTTAAGTATCTAGAAGAAAATTAAACAACCTAACATACTTCAGAGTTGTTAGTTACTGACCGAAATCCAACAGAAAGCTATTGGAAACCTCGAGAAGATCAATAAGTATTTAGCCGTTTTTCTGGAAGCCTCACAATTCAGCACTTGTAATACCACATAATATCAACCAAATGATCATGACTACTACATCAACACACATCCGCTGAATCGTTCAGTTGCTTTTGAAGACTGTTTTGTTTCACTTAGTTTCTTCTATATGCTAAATTTCATCATCAGCTTATGCAGTTGTAGCTTCCCATCAAAAGTTCAGGAAATCAGCTCTGAAGTGGGTTTTATTTTTCTCTATTAGGTTGTTCATAGGATACTATCACTACGACATATGTACATCAGTGAAAGTAACAAAACTGAAGGCTTTGTGCACTGATCGCTTCATATTTTTTATTACCTTAAGCGTGAATATAATGCTGTGAAGTGGTTTTCGATCACTCAATTATTTGTGAAGTGGAAGTTTTATTCGATGTTTTACAACTGTTAGGGTTCAAAACTAGTAAATACTTGGCAAATTTTGTTTTTCTAAATCCTGTTTGTTTGCTCGCTATAAATTCGTTTATTAATGTACAATGTTGGATTCATTCATTACCTTCACATCAACAACATCTTTTGCTGTTTTTTTGTTAACTATACTGATTAACTTGGCTGATATCTAGCTCATTTCTAGTAAATAATAGTTTCACACAGTACAAGAATTCAAGAAAAAAGAAGTAAAAGACGAAAGGGATGTAATATAACCTGTGGTCAGTTTTATTATGAAACACAGTTTAGTAATTGAATATATAACCAAGTTACCAAAGCGTCTACGCTCCAATCAATTGTTTCCCATTCTGTTGGGATAAAAATGATTCTGTATTGAAGATCTCATCCTGTCATACGTGAATACTTGACTAGCCGTAGTGTACAACCGCTGTTTAGCACACTGTAGTTGGCAAAGGAAGTAATGGGTTTTAAAAAAACATGTTACATAATTCAATCTTTTTAATCATTTTCAATAATCAAACATTAGCACAAAAAGCAAATGAAGTTTTGTTTGGAAGCACCCTACCAGTGCGTGGATATGTATCCACTAGAGCAGTGTACTCCTTATTAATTTTGCTATGTCGTACATTTGTTATTCTGAGTAATAATACTCTATAGATTGTATTTCAAGTAATCATTCACCATGACTTTGTGTCAAAAGGTTAGTTATACTCATGAAAAATACCTCATCCTCTCCATACATGACCCCATATTACAGTGTTCAGTTGATATTTGTAAAAAGGTATCCCTGAATCATATAATCATTACTATATTGAGATATCGGCATTTCAGTATATTATGTGGTAAGTCAGTAAAACTAGCGCTCATGTGTTAAGTTGTAGGTTTCAACAATTCTCACTATCGAGGAATTTTCTTTGTAACATCCTTACACGACAAAAGACACTAGTTTCTTCTTGAATTTCTCAGCATTTTTATGATTTTACTGTTGGTTTTCAATATAAATCAAAGATAATTATCAACCTCAGTAGGTGCTTACGTGATTGGTTTATGAAATTGGAATAACTTGATTGATTCTTTCAAATGCTGATGACTAATATACAATCTTCACTACTATGAAAATTACACCGTTTATTATTTATTTATTATTGTTCCCTTGGGTTCCTAGTGGAACATAGGGCTTCAACTGCACGTCTCCACTTGCCACTTCTGTCTTCTGCTGTACTTTTCACCTGCATCCATGTTAGTCCATACTGTCTCAACTCCTCTTCACAGGATCTCCTCCATGTTACCCTTGCACTGACGTCCCACTCGCCGCCTGCCTCCCTTTCGGGTCCCACTCGAGCGATGGCCTGACGCCCGATGTCACCAACCGGCCTCCTCAGCGACTGTCCGATCCATCTCCACTTTCTCCTGCATATTTTTTGGTTGGTGATTGCTTCCTGTTTTGTTTGTTCCCATAGTTTCTTGTTAGTGATTCTTTCCAGCCCGGCCATCTCATCTTCAGTATAAAGCGAAGACAGTTGTTGATGAAGGTCTGCAACAGGCTGTTGGAAATACTCTTTGTGATCCGCTAAGTTTCTAATCCGTATAGGAGAACTGACTTGACGTTTGTATTGAAAATCCGAGCGAATTTTGTTGTTGGTGCTGAGTGACGAAGATTTCCAGATTGGTTTCAGGTTGATTAGTGTGTGTGTTTCTCGCCTTCTCGATTCTCGATTATACATCCTCGTCAGTTCTGACTTCCTGTAGTTGAGACAATGCTCCCTAGACAAGTGAGTGAATGAAGTAACCTCTTTCAAATCCCCCCCCGTTGATGGTGAGTGACGCTGGATGTTGCCGCTGTTGTTGTTGGTTGGTTATTTTCATCACCTCCGTCTTGTCTATGTTCACTTGGAGTCCTGCCTTCGCTGACTGCTTCTTCGACCAGTTTATCGGTTTTCGCTTGTAAGTCTTCGATTTTGTGTGACATCAACATAAATGATCCACGCGCGAAATCCACATCTTCTAGGTTCTTCACATCGGTCCAGGATATCCCTGTCTTCTCGATTCCCACTGTCTGACGCATAATCCAGTCAGTCCACCACAATTAGGAATATCATTGGTGATAATAAGCAAGCGCCCTTGTCTGACTCCTGTGTTTACACCAAACGTCTTTCTGAGTTTTCCGTTGTGGATCACTTGACATGTTCCCTTGTCATACAGCTGTTGAATAAGGTTGATGAATATTTGGGGTACACCGTAGTACTCGAGTGATTTCCAAATTACTTCACGATCAAAGTCTATAAAGTTGAGTTAGAGGTTTGATTGCCATTCCATGCTTTGTTCTGTGATGATGATGCGTAGAGTTGCAATTTGGTCAGAACATGATTTGCCTTTCCTGATTCCAGCTTGTTCTGGTCGGAATTCTGTATCCAGTGCGTCCTTTATTCTCTGTGAAAATTATATCATTGGAACAAATAATTGTTTATATTCTATTCGATCCACTAGAATGAGGTATACGAAAATATTTCTTGACTTCAACCATTAACTGCTTGTTCTTCAGACAGTTAATCATTCTGACTGTATCCTTCTTTACTACAACTGCTGACGAAACCATTCCTTTCATTTAACTGATTTTAGCCATTACGTCAGTTTTCATTTCAGTGTCAGTGGTTTATTTTATCTTATTATCCGTGAACTTATTCTCTTTTTGTATAGACATTTGGTGCTAGTTATGTGTGTGTGAGTTATTTATTCACTGAAATTGTGCAATGTGAATAAATAACACGATTCGTATAAATCATATCTTTTCATAATTGTATTAAATTAGAGGTAGAAAGCTATTAAGATTTCCGAATTTATATGAAACCAGATCACACGACAAGTCTAATGGAATAGAAACGAAATACCTTTTTGTATTAATGATAAATAAATTGAATATTGATTTTTGAAAATGTTTTCGCGAAACCGCTATATTTTTCTGTCTGATAGAAACTGTTTTCATTACAGAAAAATGTGTATAATTAATATAAGTATAAAACTTGGGCACTGTGCTAGAGTATAACTCCATATCAAGTTGATATGATTATGAGCAATAGTTTGTGCTCGAAACGTCATCAGTTAGTATTACTGTATTGCACTGTGTGATTTATTAAAATAAAGCCTTATCCATAATGGAAAAATGTGTACAATTTATTATTATTCCCTTTAATTCCTAGAGGAACATAGGGCTTCAGCCACGCGTCTCCATTGCGTTCGGTTCTCTGTTACAGTTTTCACCTGGCTCCAGGTCTGCCCACATGTTTTCATCTCCTCTTCACATGACCTCCTCCAAGTCACCCTCACACTGACGACCGACTCGCCGCTTCCCTTTAGGTTTCCACTCGAGCGATGGCTTGTCTAGTGATGTCACTCACTTGATGGTTTCCTCAGCGTAGGGCCAATCCATCTCCATTTTTCCTGCCTACACTTTATGTTTTCATTATTTCTGCATAACATAAATGTATAAGTTTCATTCTTTGAAGATACAGCCTCCAAAAGTTTATGAATTTTAGTCTTATTCTTCGCTGAAATCCTACAAGTATATCTGTATCATGTAGAATAGCGTCAACGACGGACATACTGAACTCTTCCAGGATAAATCTTGATATCTACATAACTAAATGACTTTTGAACTGTTAAACGTTTAAAGTTGGTTCATTTAAAAAAAAATTGAAATACTTCTCTTCATCTGTAAAATCTATTAGTTTGAAGAAGCATATCTTAAATACCAGTTGACTGTGGATCAGTTGCGCGAGAAAGAAAAAGAACAAAAAGCTAAACAAGATGAGTTGGATAAGAAAACGGAGGACAGAAAAATCTATGCTGCTGCATTTATTGATGACTTAGAAGGCGACAGATTGTTTGAAATAATTATGGAAGCAGATCCAGATGGACAAAAATTTGTTAGCCTACCACTGGTTGTAGAAGTATTAGATCAATATCCTTTTCATAAGCGAGAAAGATTAATATAAATTCTTTTTTTATTTACACTTACTATTGATAAATATTGTTTTCATTAGAGTGTTCTTGAATCTAAGCCTATGCCTCAGTGATCTAGTATGTGGAAAACTATTTTTCTTTTTTTGTTGTTGAGTTTACTGACAGGCGACTTCGTTTCTGGATTGCATTCACCAAAGTTACGAGAGCAAATAGATGTACTAATAAAATCTATTTTAAACCACATAATGATAAGAGGATGAAAGTTTTCCTAAGAAAAGTGTTATCCATGTAGTGTCAGCAGGTGCTCGAGCTGTTTCAGTGTTTGATTTTGGCGTGCAGCTTAGTAGTTACGTGCATACCAATTCATCTAACAGTGAGAAACATTTTTTACGTTCAGCCTGTTAATAATAATAATGTGTGGTTGTCGTTTTCGCTGGAATACGACTCGAACTAATGAGTTGCTATTCAAGAACAGATATCTAGACTAAGATACGATAACTGTGGAATATCAGTCAAGTTAGTATCACCACGCATGAAGTTATTCGAGTTTACACACGGTTACATGCAATCTGCACTCATGAATACTGGAATTTTAAGGCCAGTTTAAACTTAATATGGATTGTTTAAATTCTGACTTATCTAGATGGCATTATCTCAACTACAGATGGTATAGATGAGAATGTCAGAAGCGAGACAGACCTTCATTACACTGAAATCAGTGTGGAAGTCTACTACACTCAGGGTAAGCTTTACGATCCGGATTTCCAACAATAATCTTAAAGCATTGCTTTTGTGAGGCTCAGAGATTAGACCGGTCAAGAGAATCAGGCTTCTGCAGAAAATCTGCATACTACTGACTGAATGCGATATGTGGTTGTATACTTGTTACATCAACCAGTAGTATATAGTTTTATTTATTTATGCTTGATTTTTTTTATTACCATTAATGAAATATCAAGCAGATCATGTATTGTGCGGTCAGAATAATTTTGAGTTCCAAAAGAAACTGTGGTCAGCTGTGTAAATTTTAAATTAGTTTGTAATCTGCGAGTCTGAATTAGGCTTCTGCAGACTTTAATCAGCATCTGCGTTCGTTAGCTCGATGCTGAAAATCAAACTGGCCAGAAAAAATTGGAGACAAGGAACTCTAGGCACAAACCAAATAAGAACCTATTACCGCAAAAAATATGCCGAAGAAAATGGAGACAGATCGTAGACTCGCTGGGAAACTGATGAGTGATACATATATTTGTAACAGAAATCCTTTAACTGACTCTTATGCTTGACTTGGTGAGAATAACAGGGAAAGCCTCCACTTAGAATGACGGACGTCTTCTCCGCACCAATCGAAAACTAAAGAGACCTGGAATAATTACATTATTTCACAGGCTACTCTGAAGACATTATCGTGAAAGACAATGAAAGCTTCGCAAATAAACCATTTAGACCAGAAAACACAAGTACACCAGTATTACGTTACATATTAGGAGTCACTCTAGATTAAGACGTGTTTACCTTAAGTTCCGTTGGCAAGGTATAAATATCACTCTGGAACAATCTATATCCTCTCTATAATTCTGGCCTGTGTTATTCTGTAATAATACTCAATATAGTCAAGAATAATAGGAATTATATCGAAGTAGTTTGTAAATGATTTGTTTGTAATTGTTACCGGTGGGACAGTAGACAAAACGCGTGCTTGCAGTACCATTATTCATTTTAATCAAGTAAGTGCTTAAATAACCTGCGACGAAATTCAAATGCTTCAGAGTTCTTAAATTATGCTATGGATAACTTAACTTCAGAAAATGCGTAAAACACATACAGAGACAGATTGTCGGATTCGTGCCGTTCACTATTTACTCATGGACTAGAAGAATACCAGAAACGTACTCAAGAAGAACAGTCATTAAGGGAGGTTATCGAGGAAGTTAAAGATGCAGATCGTGCTGAAGGTATACGATTAGCTCGACAATTCAGTGATTATAAACATGAAGTAAGCTTGTGAAAACTGTTCATATGTTTTTTGTTTGAAATGTCTAATCAGTTGTTTATTTATATTGAACAATGTATTTTACTCCTTTGTTGATATAACTTTGTTAGTGATGGAATGCATTTTATTGTCCAAATAAATAATAACACAGTTTGGATAAAAAAACCATTTGATTCCAGGTAGACACAAACGTATTTGTTGCGTGTTGTCTTTCATTACCACAAATAGCCTGATTCAATCATGATAGTCTATTTTATTCTGATTTATGGGTTATGCAGCTTTGTGCAATATACAAGATAACGTTTTAGAAAATATTTATCTCTTGCAAAAATTTGAGTCGAGTAGAGATCAGTAGACCAGCAAAGAGGAACTGCCTGTTCAAATCAAATGAAGAACGAGAAGTCAAAAGAATCAAAGTTTGGAAGGAATCGGAAGATAAAGTTCAATAAGTGTACGCGGTAAAATGACGTGAAGGATATTTGCTACCCGGAGAAAAGTAGGGCATATTTGTGACCTGGCGGCTAAGCGGTTACTTTGCAAAGGCTTTATTATAAGACTCTTGCCACCAAGTTTGACTATTCCACGGTTCCTAGCCACAAAACGCCAACCTTTCGTATGTTACCTGTGAACTATTATTTTGTAGAAGCTCTAGTACTAATTTAAACAGCATATTATATTGAAGGGGAAAATGGTTCAATAAATAACACCTGTATTCCGGAATTTTTCCTTACTTAACTTTTAGTATTTCTGTCTAGTAACTCTCTTGAATTTGATATTATCACTAAGTCTGATGAGTTACTTTTTTATTTTAACTCGGCATATAATCCACAAAGAAGTTTTCATTCAGAAAATAAGAAATTCATGCTAACTGACTTTACCCCTCCGTTTGCTTCCCTAATTTTTACCTAAGTTGTTAATGGTGATTGCAGCGTATCAGGATGGTAAATAATACGAAAACGCCGACTGCTTTTATGTATTTCTCGGTCAAGAAGCCACCTTATATATCTTTTCAACAGAAAATAAAAAGATTGTAATCGAACAAACCACAGGCATTAATAGCCGAAATATCCTACTGAAACAGCTTTACCACTTAATATCTTGAGCAATACTTTGTTTATTAAAGGAGGAAGGATGTAAGGAAATAAAATTAGAGAGTGTTTATAGGGAGAATAATTGCTTTCTTTCCAGAAAATCAATGTCATACACGAAAGATGTCTCACTGTCTTTCTTTTTACTATTATGCAACAATAAAACAAAGATGAGAACTGGTGTCTCTTTTGTCATAATGGCGACTATACAACAAAAAGGCGACAACTAGACAACTAACATTTTTCATATGGAAATTAGGCATTGGATAGAATTCAGACTATTTGTCCTCATGTATATAGGAGTAGTTCAAGAGGAAAGTAGAGAGACAAACTGCTAAAAGGTATATACTCACTGTAGCTGCCCCAAATATTATAGGTAATGTATGGCTTGACAGATTAAAAAGAGGCTGGCAGCCAACAGTAGCACGCTTTATAATTCTATGGCTCTAATGAAGTGGGTAGGCAAGTTTATGACATTTTACAGATAAATCTACACAAAGAAAATAGACTGCTGTCATTGGCCAAAAAGAACTGGAGGTAATGTTGTTGTCTAAAGGTCTTCATGAGCTTTGTATACCTTACGTGTATAAGAGGATCAATATACTTGTATGTATATATGCATTCCCTATGGGGATTTGTCGAAGGTTGTTTGGACAGTTTTGACAACAAGTCCTGTTCATTCATCTCTGTTCAGGTTTAAACGAATTAAGTGTGTTAGTAATTTCAAGAAAGCATTTGACTGACAAATTTCAGTGAAACCTGAGAATAAAGAAAGCTAGATTGACTCCACCAACCATCATAATAATGTGTAACCAAACAGATGTTTAGTACTGCCATATAGAAATGAGATATTAATTATATGACTGAATCTAAGCATATTATATGTGTGGAATGAAACAAGTGGAGGCATATATTCAGAAAATAGATACTATCACTAATAATAAGTCCGGATAGTATAAATGGAAAATTCGATAGTACTGAGAGAATGTTTGCATGAAGGGCATAAATTATGACGAATAATAATAATAATTGTATTAATAAGCAAAGGAAAAAAACAAAAAAACCAAGAGGGTCAAGGGAAGAAGCACTCTTGGCGAGAAGAAAAATCATCAATCCAAGTTTGGCCACGGTACGAACAGCGTCTGGACGTGTTCTTTTTGGATACATAGTTCCGACTTTGTCGATCTTATTGCAACAGCTTGAGCTGTGTAGGAGACGTAAGCGAATTGTACGTGATAACGACTTTGGAATTCGGTATGTAACTCTGAAAGCTGTGTTGACATCGATGCGATGACTTTTAACTACACATACTCTCATGAAAATTTATCTCTCTGTCTCTAACGAGTATTTATTATACGGTATAGAAAAGTATACAGCTAAAACAAATGATACTTCCTTGTCAATAGGCGATGAATAAACTCGAAGAAACACCAGAAATACAGACGCAATTTATTGAGGAAATTTTGGCAGAATATCGAAAAAAAATTGATGACTTATGGGACCAGCTGATGGCAAATGAAATGATAATCTCAGAGCAGATTGAAGATGTTGTCAAAGAGTTTGAGAGAAACATAAGAGATATGATAGCATATTTTGTTGAATCAGCTCAAGTAAGTACAGTGGATCAAAATGTCTTGCTATAATCATGTGTTATTAAAGATTGATAATAAAGGTGTAATTGTGGCGAGTGTTACTGATAAGTTTTACCACAAGTTTTACCACAAAGAGACGTTCATCGACATAAAATCATCAAATAGCACGGAGATGCATTTGATGTCAGAGAAGGAGAATGATACAGCGTTGTTGAGATATATGGGAAACGTGAAAAGAACACAGAGAAACACAGTGTGAATTCCAGAGGTACTACAACACGAAGATCTGGGCAAATAGTACGTTGAAGACAATATAGATACCAATTTGAAAATAAACATTTATTTATCAAGTCATCTTCTTCTACCCTTCCATAATGACTACATTGTGATCATTCTTGGATGAAATCTATGTACCACGTGTTCAACGGAGTCTGTAAAGCTAATTAACGTAAGGTTTTCGTTCTTTATGATACGCTTTTCCTACATGAGATGTCATTAGTCAGTCAACAATTCACGTTGTTTAGTTGTATGTCTTCTTAAAGTGAATAACATCGTAACACTAGCATCAAGAAGAATGTATATCAGCCTTTGGAGGACTTAAAGGATTGGGCACCTGGAGTACACCACCAATAAAACCAAAACTAAAAAACTTCATCCGCCTAATGATCTCGACAGACTGATTTAAGTGATAACTGAATATTCATATCAGCCTGAATTACAAATTTTTTACCTTTAAACCAAGAGATCCTTATTCAGTTAGTTTGAATGTTAAGGAAAACACCTAGCCGTGGCTTCAGACTTTATCAGATATCGTGAATAGCATGAAACCGTAACCGAGGAAGACAAGAGATTTGGCGACGGAAGGCTGACTTAGAATTCGATAAATACATACAGGGAAATTATGTATATCTTACATTACCATCGTCATTTGCACAGATCTTCCGTGTTGTACCACTTCTGTCTTTCCTTCGTTTTGTTTCTTTGTCTTCTTTTCGTGTCTCCCATGTTTTGCTGCAATACTGGTTCATTTCCTCTCTTTATTGTCGAATTTATTCTTCCGCCATTTAATATTTTCGTGTCGATGAACGTTCCTTCATATACTACTGATAAATCTTGTCAGTAGCACAAGACACAAAACTATGTGATCACTGAGATCTATGTATCATAACTTTTCATTCTTCTGGCATTATTCTTTTTAAATCACCAGTTGTCTTCAGTCATTGTAAATTTACTTTTATTATAGATTTAAGGAATATGTCTTGTATGCTGTGTTATTAGAAAACTTACTGACCGTAAGAAGCAAATAATGTAGTAAAATAGTGATAAATATACACTAAGAGAAATTTTCATCACAACTACAAGTGAAATGATACTTTGACGAACAATCGTATCGCAGATATAATTCTTCTGTTGAATTCACACCAGAGAATTCATCGAATGAAGATACACTGATATAACACTGTAAAGGGTAGGCTGAAGAGAAACGTGTCAGAAAAAAAATGCATAACACATACAGATAGAAAAACTCAAGCTCTCATTGTCTTCTCCACTTTCAAGTATTTCACTTCATAGTGTCGTGTGAATTCCAGATGTAAAATGAAGAAGGTGTCGACAAAGTTAATAGCAGGATGTCCAGTTCTAAAAGCGTCGATTTAAGTCTACCATTCAAGCATACATCGTTATGCCTATCTTAATATACGGAACTGTTACAGACACAGTAGTAGACACTTTGTTTTAGAATAAAGATGTCAGGATTCAACACTGTTAGGACTGATAAGTGTCTAATTGGTGGATGGTGACTAGCAGTGGAATCCAGGATGCGCATTTCGTCCTATTTGGGACTCGTCAGCTGGATGTACCTGCATTTCTCAGTGAGTGATGACTTTCCCACCGAGGCTCGAACCCAGAACCCATAGTTTCAAACCCCAAAGCGTTATCCACTAGACCACTTGGGCCGCGAGAGCCACCTCTTGTGCAACGGGTCATATTATTATTGAATTGAATTTTTGATTTTCCCGTCGATTGATTGGACCGAAGGGCTCTATTTAATCATTTCAAAAACTTAAAGATAGCACTGGCCAGTATCCATTGACTCTTTGAGGTTTATTATTACGTTCTGCAGAAGGTCACTCTTGAAACGAATCGCTTGGTATACAATTCGTTGACCTTGGAATCGAATGATAGAGGTTTGGATCTAGGAATAAGCATCAGTCTTATTAAGGCTAAATATTTATTATTAGGTCGGTGTCGAACAAAGTTTCCTGCCACCCACCTCTAATTTTAGAAATTATTTGCATTTTCCATTATTGTTAGAATTAACCAAGATTAGAAGTGAAAAGTACAAGTTAGTAAATAGACTCCGATTAAAACTAAATATATCCCATTCTGATAGGTGGCATTCAATGACTGATTTTTGAACAGTATTTTTTTCTGAATAACCTGAATAATATATGGATGTATTTTGATAGCCTTTGAGATGTTTTAGTTCTTCTGTTAACTTTTGTTAACTAATATGTCAATCTCTAGAACTATCTGAGCAAATGTCGTGAGGCTGCCATTGGTTTTCATGAGCGGTTAACAGAAGCAACACTACCTTACGCGGAACGTTTGGGTAAAAATGAACTGACAGAAACAGATCAAGTGAGACCTTTTTCAAACTGCCAATAAAATATTTATTTAAATTAAATTTGAATCAGATGAAAAAATCTGACTTTAGGAATTTTATGCTATGCCTTAAAATGCTTGGTAGAGTTCGAAGAATGGCAGTGATTTTTGGCTACAATTCGCTAATAGTACATAAATATGAATATAGCAAGAAGAACAGTTTTCTCAGAATAATTTGGTATTATTGTTTATTTGGTTGGCTTCTCATCAGCTGCTTGCAGCTCAAATAAATTATGAGGTTTAAGTACAGAAAAGTTTTAACATGCTTGCAATTTTTACATGTCTGTTGACAGAAGATTCCGACCGTAGTGAACAGTGTTGAGAAAATTGCGCTTACATAGATTTTAAAGAGGGAGTTAAAGTTTAATCAGAGTAAATGTGTGCATACAATGGTAAGGGAGTTACGTCATAAAGACAAGAGATGTGTAAGATGATAAGTGACTGATAAATTACGTAACAATGTACTGAGTCCAACTCCCAGGGAGCAAACGCTTACGGTGGGACCATTTCCAGACACCTTCTTGATATGTGTCATGATGTGGAAATCACAAATTACTTTAAAATTATCAATAGACAGAAAAGTTCAATTCTCTTGAAGTTCGCCGAAGTAATCCCCATTAAAAGCCTGAAACCCGATTTATATGTTCACAAAGAATCAGTAATCAGTCTTTCCTTGCCCTGCTCACTCGATGTCTGTATTTCTCCTTTCATAGGATTGCGTAATCTTCGCTATAATCACACCCCCTTGTCTCTTGTTTCTATGGTTTGAGTTGAACGCAGTACATTGTTACCAATTTTATTAGCCACTCATCATCTCACGCATCTCTCTTCCTTATTATGTAACTCCTTTACCATTGTATGCATACATTTACTCTGATTAAACTCGAACTCCCTGTTTAAAATCTATATAAACGCAATTTTCTGAGCACTGTTCACTAAGGTTGGAACCTTCTGCAAACTGACATCATGTAAAATTTGCAAGTATATTAAAACTTTTCTGCACATAAACTTATTAATTTATTTAAGCTGTAGCCAGCTAATGCTAGGCCAACGAAAACAGTGATGGTACCATATTATTCTGCACAAACCACTGTTATTCTCGCTTTATTCAAATTCATGAAGGGGAATAAATGTATGAAGTATATAAATATCTTACATGAATTGATTTATTTTCACTTTCTTGTTTATTTATCAAAAGTTCTGGATAAAACTGACATCCGAAGTATGTCGTATGAACCGGCAGATTTAGATTTCACCCTGTTGAAATGGTGAAGACTTTGTTTTATAGTTTTGATAGATTTTACAACCAATTTAACCCAAAAAATAATCCAGTAACAACACTAGAAAGACAGTTGTTTGACGACAATACACATCATCGTCACCAGTACATGCGTACGATTGCTGTGACTTACTACAACTTCACGCTTACGTATTTAGCTTCCCAAACTGACTTGCTTAAGTTAATTTGTACTATAAATTAATGTAGGCATTTAATTACTAACCTTACTCAATAATTCTTTAATAGAACACGGACTGAAGCAAGATAAAACACCTCAACCAACACTGAGAACTACAAAGATATGCGGATCAAATCATTTTGCAGAGATAATCCAACTATACGAGATATTGTTTGTGACCTGACTTTATTAATTGGTCAAGCGTATCCGTTTCTCTGAGAGGGAATGAGTTTCCTCAAGACTCTGAAACAAACCTATTGGTCATTAACAAAAAGTATGCAGTCTAGTTCAATCTTTAACTGTTAGATAGCAACATACTGTCATCAAGCTTAATAAGCACATCACACACTTTGCAGCGATAATTTTGTCCACAAGCCAACGTAAATCTTGATAATTCGTCGACAATTCTAAGACCTGCGTGATCAGTAATTCAATTCAGTTTACAAAGTTATAATTGGTTTGAATCATCTGTGTGATATGATTTTACAATATATGGGCAAAATAGAAGAGTAAGTTTACTGACGAAACGATCACACCAACATCTAAGATTCTGTGCTAACAAGCACTGATATCTTCACAATCACCACCACAAGCAAGGATAGATAACGCAAACATTACGCTATGGTAAAGTTCTGATCCAGAAACAGCTCACGCGGATATTTTGATTTTACTGTGTTCTGTTTCCTGGCTGGTGCGGCTGTGAAGCGTAGCTTAGATGAAGTTAGCTCCGAAAATGTTGTCTAAAAAGACAATCAGAGGTCAGGATCGAACGACCCAGCTCATAGAAAACTAACTCAACAAAGTTATGATCTGGTGGCATACAAGTATGCAAAGAAAGCCAGTTTAAACGTCGTTCTCCTACAAACGAAACAACTGTCTTAATAATGCCGTCATAAAGCGAAACTGCAGTTAGTCACCCCCAAAAACTAGTACTATATATATATATGATTTTCAAGTTTCTATCAACAATACTGCAGTCATTGGGAATGAATCGTACGTTCAAAGTCTAGGGAAAGTTTTGTTTAGTAATATTCCATTTCAGAATTATATTGGTATTACTTGGAAGCTTATGAAATATGCACACATTCCTCTACACCGTCTTTCTCATTAGTTATTAGTACGACTTTGTTTCTCTTTTTTTGTTCTGTTGTTTTTTTTAATAAGATATTATTCCCAGACAGGGATACAATGATAAATAGTTTGGCTCAATCGAAAGACAATCAATCCTTACGAATGGATGAATGCGAAGAAAGCCTAATAAGACGAGCTAATCAATGGTGTGATGAATTAGTTGAAAGTATCTACCAACAAGAAGTATTTGAGCGGCATAAAAATAGAGTCACTGAAATCAACTTATTCATTGACCATCAGAGAGCTGAACTTGATGCTTTCGATTTAGCAGCAATCTAACGTAATGTACAAAATTGATGACTAGGAAGAAACAAATAATGTTTTACAGTTTATACTACGTGAACTAATGCTTAGTGCTTGTAGTTTTCTGGTTAAAGTGTATTTCTCTTAGAGCAATCTGAAAGTAAAGTTGCCTTAACTGCCCAGTCATGCTAACTATCCTTGTTTTTTCAATATATGAATGAAATATCCCATGGTGGATAGGTTTTTAACTGAGATTCTATGAACGTTTTCCATGCGGACTGTTATTTTTTTTATGAAGAGGAGTGAAATAGGTACACTGTGCTTGGAATTGTTTCCAACTTCTCATACAATAATGTTAACTTTACCATTAATCAGTACTAGTAGGAGTGCTAGCATAAACTATAGAGTGTTGGACACGTATTTTGTTTCAAGCGTGAGGACATTCAGAATACAACGTGAACGTATTACCACTACTTCAGAATGCATTGGGTGCTTGATTTCGTTGATCTATCACTAAAAGGTGAGCTCACATGTGATTCATAGACGATTGACTTCCTTCACACCCAGTTCGGTTTGTGGTTATGTACAATGCATGGACATAAATTAAAAGTCATGCACCAGTGCATACTGACATTGTGGATGAATAGTAGTGATAACAGTAATGTGCATGCCGCCGTTTAGAGTAATCGTTGATGTATATTTATGAAGCGTTAAATCGTGGCGAGATGGCTGCTAAGTGTATTTTGTTCCCTTTGGTTTGTCAAACACTTGGAATAATGCAGTGCTCTGATAGATATTTTAAGAACATGAAAATGAACAGCATTTATAAGGTGACATCTTCTCAAAATGTATAAAGAACTAATAACCAGGTAGACAATAGGATGTGTATATTCGAAATGATTTGAAGTTAGTGACTTTGAAGACAGCAACTTTGCAAAGAACTTTGGTAAACTAGTAGTTAACCTCAACGGGCGTACGTAGTACGATATCAAAGGATAAAGACGGAAACATTTTTAATTCTTATCACAAAGAGAGAACAGTGTAATTTGATCTGTCATTATAAGCAAATTTGTTTTTATTACAGTAAAACATAGTTTTAATCGATTAATAATGCAAACTGTACACTCACTGTTTCAGGTAGATTTACTGTTTCACAGCGTATCTGCATTAACACATTTCTTTTTGGATTGATTAATTGAAGGAAAATAAGTGGTGACCTATACGATTCTTGGTTCAAGTATGGAAAATACTGATGAGGAATAAAGGCGCACTGCCGTTCACATCCTTCTTCTGTATGTACATAAGCATCATATAAACACATTGTGCCAAGGAGTATGTCATCATTCGGATTAGCCCCTCTACAACAGATTTTAACACCTTTCTCTTCTGAAAGTATTGGTGGTAACCAGCCATAGATACGATTTAGTTTTATAAGGAAACAAGGAGATGCGTTATCGAAACCAAACATGTTGTTGATATTACATTTGTATGACCAGTCTAGGTTGAAAACACAGCTTGTTTGAACCAGCGTTTCAGCAGTTAAAGCCTGAGAATTATTTTCTTGTAAACAATCACGTAAGCTATTTCCTGTGTATGAATTGTATTCATAATGCAACAGGAAGGCTATAAGAGCATCGTGATATGCTAAGAAGCTGTCCTGTTTTCCATCCTATAGAAATACAAAATAAGACAAGTTATTGTAGTAAGTAAGGTGGAAAACTGAAATAGTGAAAATTGAAAGTTTGGCATGTTAATTTCTTGACATAACCAAACCAGAATTTATCAGATGACAACATACTACTAACCACTTGGCTAGGCCGAACTGGTTAGCAGGACAATTCAAAGCTCAAAGATTAAGGGAAGTGCTGGATCACGTGAAATATGAGCTGCGAATAATTACCATTATATCGGAAAATACCTTTGTGAAACTAGACCTGAATAAAACACAACGAATACAATTTATGCCATACGAACAGGTCATAAATAACATGTGGCTTACAAGCATGAGGTGAGTAACTTAGAGTTCAGTTTATGGGCAAACTTGTATTTAACTTAGCCAACTGCACTAAATCATCGTTCGTTAGAACAGTTTGGTTACACAGTTGGCAAATCCTGTATCAGTTAGGCTGAGGTCAAGTTCTTCTTTCGTTCTTAGCGATATTATGTTGATAACTGACCCAATAAACTAAAACAGCCATTCAGCTTTCACAATGAACTCATATCCTGAATGTTCTTTGATAGGTATTAAATCTATAGGGTAAAACGCTGATAGTAATTATTTTCATTTATTTACTGCGGAACTGACGAGGATATCAAAGCCAGAATCGGAATAGCAAGACAAGCTTTCATTACTCTCAAATCTGTGTGGAGGTCAACATCACTCAGAATCAAAAATAAAATCTGGGTTTTCAACTCCAATGCGAAGTCAGTGTTACTTCCTACACGAATCAGAGACTTGCACTGCGCGTCATATAGAGCACCTCAAACAAACTTCAGACCATCATTAACAGTTGTCTTCGCTCAATACTACTCAAGATCAGATGGCCAGCTAGAAAAGATCAGCAACAGAGATCCTTGGCAATCACCAAACCAACTAACCAGGAACCGAATGTGAAACAAATAGGCCGGAAGAAATGGAGACGGATCAACCATTCGCTGAGGAAACCATCAAGTGAGTGACATCACTAGACAAGCCAT
Source organism: Trichobilharzia regenti (assembly GCA_944472135.2). Taxonomy (NCBI): domain Eukaryota; kingdom Metazoa; phylum Platyhelminthes; class Trematoda; order Strigeidida; family Schistosomatidae; genus Trichobilharzia; species Trichobilharzia regenti. The sequence continues at coordinate 136,471,519 of OX235270.1, read as the reverse complement.
CGCTCGAGTGGAACCAGGCCGAAAGGGAAGCGGGCGGCGAGTTGGTCGTCAGTGTGAGGATGACTTGGAGGAGGTCATGCGAGGAGGAGATGAAAGCATGTGGACAGACCTGGAGCGGGGTGAAAGAGTTGGCAGAAAACAGAAGGCAATGGAGGTGCGCAGCTGAAGCCCTATATTCCTCTAGGAACTAAAGGATACAATAATAAATAATTTACTGCAAATATTCACTGGTCCATACATCATGAAACAGTTTTCATTAGCTAGTTAGATTTTTACGTTTACATCGATATTTCAATTTGCATACATTATAATAAACCAGAAATCCAGCCAAGATATTTTTAGTTAATCCTTTCATTGTGATTAAAATTCAGACTGAACAGTGACAGGGACTAAAGTTATCAAAAATAGTTTTTGTTAAAATCCTACGGCTAGTACAGATCTGCTTGGCTTTATTCCTCCACCTGTCTAAAGATAGGTGACAGCAGTGATGCTAAATATATTTCTTAATTAAAAATAGTTTTCTACAATTTCCTTGATAAAGTGAGTCTCCAATAACAATACAGATTCTTTTGTCATTTGGCAGTAAAACTCTGCCTCAAGAATCTATGGTTGGCTAGGGAGTTAATGCAAAACCGACAACATATCCACTCGATGTATGTTAATTTTTTTGAAATCCTGAGTAATTTTTGAATAACTATAAATTTATGAATCTTGAAACTGAGTGAATGCTTCATCTGTTGTACCAGTGATTTTTTTTATTCCTTATTAAAAAGCTAGAGTGTGCTTGCTTTGCGTATCTCGTCTTTCTACTCACTTAATCTAGATAAAAGATTCGTCTTCTACACCTTAAATCTTTCATCCTAACATTCTGTTGCATTTCTTACTGGCAATGACTTGGTCAAATTTAGTGAATTTAGGAAACAGTTCTACTGTCTTACTAAATCCATTGTTAGCTTATGAAAAGCTGTAATAAACAAAATGCTGAAATCAGGCTGACAAATATCTCGAATATAAATGTAACTCATCCTGGTATTCTGTCGACTTCTTAAGAGAATTGTTCAAACAAAGAACCATTATATAATGTCAGTTGTAGAAGTAAGGATACTTTAAAGATAAAGATTCAATACAAGCCATTAATGTCAAACAACTAAGTCTTTTTCAGAGAATCAGGACACAATAATACACAGTTCCGTTGAGAAAACAATCTTAAATATTTACAAAGTGTCATATAAGATTATACACATTTCAAAGTTTCCTTTGTTAAGAGATGATGTTTAGGTGGATGCAGAATCAGAAAGAATAGTGAACGCTTCAGTTTTGTCACTGATGTAGTAGTTTTATAGAAAATAGACAGAATTTGGAAGTTTCTAAAATCTCAGCAAATACAGTCATAACATCAGTTTGAATGCAAGTCGACCAAAAACGTTTATCTAAAATGACATTTAAATCCTACAGCAGTAAAACTAAAGTGTGGGTGTTTTTCGAGAAGACTAAAGTCCTTGAAAATATGCTGTCTTGTTTTTAAGACAACACATGTGTAGATAGCTGTTAACAAATAACTTTGAAAATATGTTTCAGAACAGTGTACTCGATCGTATTGTTTTATTATCTTATTTAAATTTCAAGGAGTTTTAGTATGAAACAAATACACAAGTGATACGAAAATAGAGTCGTGTTGTTTCCGCAAGAATTCAAGAAATTCAATGGTTTACTAGTGAGTGACAGTATGCGGTCAACACAAAAATGTACACAACTAAATTTACTTCTGTCCATAGAACTCATTAAGCAACTTGGAGAAATTTCTGTTTTCTAGGAGATTCATGTATGTCTCAATGAGAAAAAAAGAAAGATACAACAAATAAGTTATTTCTTCACCATTGGAAATCTTAGTAATGTACATTAAACAGCCCTCGAATAATAACAAGAAAGTCCCTCAAGTTTTTCTCGATACTTTCATACATAAGCAAAGATACTTTCTAGTGTCATTCTGTTGGTGTTGGGAAAATCTGTATATCTTGAGTTATTTATACGATTTCAGCAGCACACTGATACTTTGTCTCAGATGTCGTTTGTTCAAACGGAAAATACTTACGAATCATTTTTATAGAAAATCACATTGATTCCACAGAACAGCAAACAAGTAGCTTCGTCGATCAATATTTCTTTGTCAATTGCTATTTTGAATTAGGATTCAGAGGTAAATTTTATGTTCACAGCCCCACTGTGGATAGGCTAGACACCATTTCACTAAAAAACGTTACCATCGAAGACAGAAATTCACCTTAGAAACTGAAAATTGTAGTGACGATCATCATTTTCATTTCAGTCAAGTATCAAGTGTTGTAGACTTAAATCGTGACCTCCATACATTTATCGGATCAACTAGACGTAGCTGCAGGCGAAAAGTACAGCAGAAGACAGAAGCAAATGGAGACATGGAGTTGAAGCCCTATGTTCCACTAGGAACCCAAGGGAGCAATAATAATACATTTATCGGATCAACTAGACGTATCTGCAAGCTTGATTTTACATGGCTATCATAACTCGGCAGTTCTATGGTTCAAATTAAATGTGAGATATATGCGAATAAAAGTGACAGGGTATTCAGAATGCCATCTACCTTGATTCGTATAGGTTTACTCTGTTAAATGACTGCAATTTTTGATGTAGATATTATTGCTGTTTTTTTTTAATGGTGACAGAAACACTGATACTTTGTTTCTGTTTTCCCAGTTCATTTGTCTAACTAGGTTACGGGTGATTTATTCTATTTGATAGGACACTGGTAGTTAACATGTTTCGTTTAGGTATTGCAAAGACGAATTCTGTTGTACAGATTCACCTTATGTGTAGTAAATTTTGTGCACATAACGACAGGAAAATCTTATTGCTGTCTTCGAGGGAAAAGTTTATTACATCTCATCGACTTGAGTAATTATGAACATCTATAAAAGAAGAAATTTCCCGGTGACAGAATGTATAATTCAAGTAATTTGATGTGATATTTAGGAAATCAGCTAACTCTTGAAAATAACTACTTGAGAATCTGTTAAGTTTTACTAATGTATTCTTCAATCATTTAACAGAAAAGAGAACATTCTCATGGCCTTTGGGGACATTGAACAATATTTTTTTTGAAACTGATATTCTGTAAATGTAAACATTTAGAACCTCAGACATAACTGTTTTTGACTAAATTCTTGTAAGAAGTCATCACGTCACATGTTAAAACTGTCCAACTCTGCCTTTTCTACGTAAGACCAGCCTTTCACCAACCAGCTTTACAGGTCTCAGTGTAAACTTTGGCGATAAGTTTTTAGTAGGTTTTCACTTCATAGTACTCCTTGTGAATAAATAGGTTAAACAGATGTTGGTTGAACATAGCATTTATTTACGAGCTCATAGCTAGCTAACTGTCCAAAAGAACAAGGTAACCCATCCCAGTGGACTGTTGGCCAATTCAGCAGTAACCTTTGAAGTGAAATGAAAGAATAAAATCTACTGCTTCTTATAGGTAGCTCTTTATCATATTTTTATAGAAATGAAATGATGGTCAGGGTGTTTTGTAGAACAAATACCTGAGTTTAATGAATATAGTATTTCCGGTACTTAACCAATTTTCCCTTTAAATCTCACCTCATACACACGTGTTGATATGATAATATAATGTTTTACACCTCTCTTCTTAAAATAATCATTGTTAATTTTGCGAGATGTAAACGGACCCATGGTCTAAAGTCTAAACAAGGTAAAAGGCGTAACTCAGCTTCTTTACAGTCTAATATTAAAAAAAGGAATCTTAAGGGATCCTTATCTATTAAATTATGCCACCAATGCAAAATGATTAGAGTATTATATCAATGGTGCCCTTAATGGGTTAAGTCGTTGGTTGAACTCAAGGATAATTAAGTGATTAAGGATTGTCTATGCAGCAGAGTCATTGTGACCAACTTCAATCATATCAAGTATGTGAATAAAATACAAACAATTCTAGTAGTTATCATTTTAATAATACCTATCACGTGTTGATAGTTACGCGACTTTTTATTACCAGAATAGGCACAAGTCGTCAATCCCTATCGAATTTCTCCTTAGAGTCCGCCTAATAGTCCTAGTAAACTAATTAATTTATGAGAAAAATAACCCAAAGGATACATTAAAATTCACCTACTTTATAAGCAATTAAGTTCATTTGTGTTGAAGTAACTGGGACCACTGACAAACCTGGTGAGTTCTCCAGTGATGAGTAACTACCAGTTAAGTACGGTTTATTGGCATCGATAATTTTGTATAAAAATAATCCCAAAAGACATATAAGTATGCCAAACAGTATTGCATAGAACAGGATGAAGAAGACAAGAGATTTGAATAAGTCCGAATGATTGCGTTTTCTTGTTTGTGGCTGTAAAAGAGTTTGGTATATCTGTCTTCTCTGACTTTTGTTCTTAGTTTCATTTCGGCTAAAGTAGTTGAGCATAATTAGTTGGTGAAAATGATGAATTGAAATTAAATACACAATCACATACATCCATCTTTGAACTATTTTGTTACTTTTATCTTTGTCTGCAAACGTGTGTTGAAGGAGTGAGTACACAGGAATATTCAGTTAACTCATTTATCCACATATGTGCGCATAATATTCTGTCAGTTTTTAATTTTTGATTAGACATATATTTTTGGTTTTGCTCTGAGAAAAAAACACAGTAACATTATTAATCTGGTTTCATTTTTCACTTTATTATATTGTTAAATTATCTATTGAATTTATTAGGCCCACAAAAAATGAGTACAGATATTCAATCTTATAGGTTATATAAAAAAATTGTTCAGTTAGGTTTGCTGTGCTACATCGAAAACTGTTCTCACATGATAAATGTGGCGAAAGTGAAATTCTATTCAGATGTACATCACTGGAGAAAATTACATTCAAATACTTCAAGGTGTGCTTTCTCGTCATAGACTCAAATGGCAATCTAATCCCTATTAACTACTTTTAGTGTTTAAATATATTTTGGCATTAGATTCATCGAGTAAAGCATTTTACACAACTCGAAACTATTCACAATATCGATATGCAGTTGGATAATAGAACCAAATTTGTTACTGACTAAGGTTTATACGATTCTCCTTTCATAATATGTATGATTTCTAATGATGTCAGAATTATTATCATTATTATTAATTTATCCTATAGTTCCTAGAGGAATATAGGGCTTCAGCTGCCCACCTCCATTGCCTTCTGTTTCCTGCCAACTCTTTCACCCCGCTCCAGGTCTGTCTACATGCTTTCATCTCCTCCTCGCATGACCTCCTCCAAGTCACCCTCACACTGACGACCAACTCGCCGCCCGCTTCCCTTTCGGTCTGGTTCCACTCGAGCGATGGCTTGTCTAGTGATGTCACTCACTTGATGGTTTCCTCAGCGTATGGCTGATCTGTCTCCATCTCTTCCGGCCTATTTGTTTCACATTCGGTTCCTGGTTAGTTGGTTTGGTGATTGCCAAGGATCTCTGTTGCTGATCTTTTCTAGCTGGCCATCTGATCTTGAGTAGTATTGAGCGAAGACAACTGTTAATGAAGGTCTGAAGTTTGTTTGAGGTGCTCTATATGACGCGCAGTGCAAGTCTCTGATTCGTGTAGGAAGTAGCACTGACTTCACATTGGAGTTGAAAATCCGGATTTGATTTTGGATTCTGAGTGCTGTTGACCTCCACACAGATTTGAGAGTAATGAAAGCTTGTCTTGCTATTCCGATTCTGGCTTTGATATCCTCGTCAGAATAATCGTTGTCATATTCTTGGTTTCAACTAAGACTTTTCTGAACATACCTAATGGTGTTCAATTTGTGACTGTAATTCACCTTACTGCATCAATTTAGCTAGCCTTTAACGAACTGATAATTGTATTACAAGATCGACTGTTCGTTGAACCTTTTTCATTTTGACTTGTATAATCAGCACTGAATGACAGCTAGTTTGATATCATTTGTTACTGTACTTTTTAAATTAATACAACTGCTATAATTAAAAAGTCAGCAAATAAAGTAATTAATTCTAAATAATTTTTTAAATGGTTTAGAGAAGTTAGTGCCCTTTATATATTTCGACAAAACGATAAGAAGACCTAATTCATTTGAAATGTGTAATGTATTTTTGGAACACATTTAGGACATTCCTACCACACATCTGCTAGTTATACTTATTTACATGGAAAGTGACAGGGTATAAGGGGTCAAAATGGAGTCAGTTTAGTTGAAAGTGTCTACACATAACGATCATATACAAGGGTTAGAGAAAAAGGAGTGAACAAATATTATTGAACATAGAACAGGTTTAATACGTTTCATGGCTAAAGCTTCAATGAATTTAAGTTTATAACCCGCACCTGTTTTCAGTATGGGTTTAAAGATATTCGTGAAACTGGCTTTATGATCTGTCTCTATGATGTGCTTTGAAATAGATATTAAACATCTGTTTCTAAGGTCAACTGAGTCAGAAACTTTAATTTGTTCCTGAAGCCACTCAAAAATTTGTTTCGTAGCCCTAAACTGTAGAGACTGATTGGTCTCCCTAATGTATATGTGACCACATATACATACAAATTGATAAGTACAGTGGAATTTGACGCTATCATTTGGATACTGTGAAGGTTTACAGGAAAATATATTTCGCTTCCTCTAAGAGAATTAGTGTTGCTGCGTGGTAAGTTCATTTGAGGGGCGATTTGAGTCTTTGTTTAACGATAAAAATTTGGTAATCACCCTTGAACGGTGAACTTACGTACACCCTCTTTTGATTAGTGATGCCATTTTCGGTGCTTCTACAGAGCCTTGTGAATGTCAAAGGATAGTTATTAGGAAAAAACATTTTAGTGGGGTTTCGTATTTTTCCTTCAATAGTATTTTCAGCACATATGTGTTGAATATTTCTGAACAAGCATTTGAACAACTCCTTTGTAAACGGTATTTCAAATACTGTCCATGTTGACAGGTAGTATTTTAACCTATCCTGTTGGCGAGGTATGGCAGTCGGCAATTAGAATTTGTCTGAAATGCAATCAAATAAAATGTGAGTTATCTGTAACAGTGGTACATTTTAAAATAAAGGGAAAACTGGATTTCGCCTTTTATATTAGTGTTATGATGACATTTTAAATCAAAGGTGTCTTTCAAAACAAAATTATGAAAAATTCGTCTAAGTGGACATGATTTTTCCACTAATCGTGTCACAGGCACAGTGATACTATGAGATAAAGAGGAATGCTGAGTTTGTGGGCTTTCAGAAGATTATAAATGTGTGGCGACAGAAATTCTGTGTTTTAATGCATTACTTATCACATTCGTATTCAAAAGATTCACTAGAGTGTTGGTCACTTTACTGTGCGAAGTGTTAAAATCTTCCGAAGAAGAATTTCGAACAAATTTGTTCTGATTTTCGAGGATGGATAAAATACTGCCCTTATATTCACTTTTGTCCGTTACGACCAAACCTAAACTTTTATTTGGTCTTGTAACGACTATATCAGTATTATGTTATACTTCCTTCGAAATGTTCAGACTTTAAGACACGTTTTTGCACTATACGACCATTGCAGAATCGATCAGAAATATCAACTAACTTAACTTTCAACGAAGCTTGAAAGTCAACAAAGGCCGGAACAACAAACATCATTTGGTCATACAGATTTTAAAATTGTGCTTAGATTTTCAATTCTGAGAAGTTGAGGAGGACTTCAAGTAAACTATAAAAACCTACTTATTTGGTGTTCAGGTCATCTTTACAAGGCTAGTGGAAAGTATGGTTTCCCACATACATCCCCGGTGTATTTACAATGTTCTTTTTAGAATCTGGAGTGATTTAAAGTGAAGTGTGTTCTTCCATGTTTGCAATTTATTTTAGTGTAGTATTCATAATAAAGATAAATTCTAGTGCATGAAAAATTCCTAGCTAACAATGAGTATTGACTAGTTCGTTCAACGTTATGATTCGGACTATCTAGAACTGCTGTTCAATCCTATAAAGGAAATTCTCTCGTTTATATCTTTTAATTTCTGTCAGCTTTCAGTATGACGTGAGCAACATCTATTGTTAGGTGATACGTACTGAAGTAGACATTTTGTGAAGCGAATTGTCTCTATTCATATCTATTTGACGTTTTCTTGCTTTAATTAATATCCTTAGAAAAGCTTTCTGGAAACAAAGACGGTTCTTTTACATCCAGTCATTTTACTTCTGTTCAACAGAAAAGACAAATCAATAACTCATTTGGCTGTAAAATGCCTATAGAAGCTCTCTTCTGTCAGTTTGTCTAATGACAAAAAATCTCTAGAAAGTAGGACAAACCACCAACCAGTAGAAGGAAACACATTTCTGATAACCTAGGAGAACAAAATCATGAAAGCCACGGGCGAACAGTTAGAAATAATGCATTATGAAAACTGAAAAGCTGAAATGAAAACCACTCTAAATACACGGAATATGTATGTCTCAGTTATCGAGAAGCATTGAGAAACCCACTAGAATATTTAATTCACTGACTTTCAAACCTCTTTGTTGAATGCAATTCATTCTGTGGCGGATATTCTAAATCAGTAGGATTCTGTAAGGAGTTTCAAGTTTGTTGAATATTGTCAAGGTTCATAATGCATTGATTTAATACTCATCGATAAGCTTCTAAGGTACAAAAATAAGCCTAAATTTTGGAATATATACCATATGCTTTTTTCTAACTACTTATGTATAATAGAGCACACTTGTGTAACACTAAAACTCTCAATTCCCTTTCTTTCCGGTATCATCCATATATGAAAACATGTTCACTTGCTTAAAAAATGGAAAATATTTAAGCACGAAGAGATAGAATATTTGAAATCTTTGGTTTTAAACAGCAGGTGTCATCATATGTTAATCAGAAATTTGAACTAAATATTGTCTATAAAAATTTAATGAACAAACTTTTGTTTTCAATACCAACACTAGTAATAATCAATGCAAAGCTGTTCAGCAAGATATATTTATAGTCTATAGGTGTTTGCATTAAATAAACAATCCAAACAAATGAATAATCTTCAACTGTGCATTCTGTTGCGTATGGTATAGTATGATGCAGTGTAAATGATAAAGTGATTCCAGGTTCTGGTTACAGGATTTCATCATGAGCTGACATCAGTTAGAGAACCATTGGAAAACCTAGGAGTACTGGACAGCTGTTTCGTCCTAGTTTGGGACTCTTCATAAGTAAGCACCCGCCGGGATTCGAACCCAGGACCTTCTGGTTACAAGGCGAGCTCGTATACCATTAGGCCACTGGGACCCGATCCAATGACCAGCCCATGAATTCTAACTTCTGCCAATTCACGATATAGCGCAACCGCTAGCCAATGTCTTCGGCGAGCATTTATCCTCACACCCGACCGGCTGCACCCTACTGGTCACGACTTCTTACTGGAACCCCAGGTAACTACCTACCCGGTGGGTGTGTACTGCCAAAGAGTCCCAAACTAGGACGAAACAGTTGTCTAATACTCCCAGGTTTTCTAATGCTTCTCTAACTGATGTCACCTCATGATGAAATCCTGTAACCAATCAACCAAATCCCTACAAACCAATACTTGATTCTAAGTTCATTTGTCACACTAGGTGAACAATGAAACCTCAGAATATTTTCGTCTCTAAATCGAATTACTTAAGCCCACCAATTTTCTCGTGATAGCTTTCACAAAAGATGTGTATTTTTGTTTTATTATGGCAAAAGGAAGCTAAAAGACGCTTAGCATAATTAGATATCTGACTATATAGTGCTCATGGAAACAGTATGAAAGCAAAAATGACATAAGGTATAATTAAGTATTCGACAGAGTGAATATGCCAACGCAGTGATGCAATTATGATTTCAAATCCAAAAATTTAGATTACAAAACAAACCAGGCTAAAGTTTACCGGTCTGAAACATAATGATTTCACAAAGGTACTCGAAATGATTAAGGTTTCAATTACGATATCTCTGAAACTACTTTGTTCAGGTAAATATGAATGAATGAGACTTTAAACAGACATTCGAAAGGTTTTCAATGTTTGGATCTTTTCAAATAGGGATGTGAATGGAAATAAGTACTGTTCGAAGGACTGTAGATGCGATTAAAATGTTACTTCAAGGGAGTATTGCTCCATATCTTTCTGTTTTTATCTATTTTTTATTTACTGGTTGGCTAAAAGACATCATCAAATGATCCTGAATACATTCACTGTGGGTAAGATTTATTTTGATAAAGTTTCACAACGTTATACAGTAATATTTACTGATGGCGTTTCGAGTACAATTTGCTCCAGCTCATAATCATATTAAGGTACTCACACAACTTTCTAATTTTGTTTATATTAATTTTGTGAGTACCTTAATATGATTATGAACAATAAATTGTGCTCGAAACATCATCAGTAAATATTACTGTACTGTACACTGTGTGATTTTATCAAAATAAATCTTACCCACAATGGAATTATACTCCATCACAGTGCACAAATTCTATTCTTAAATCAATGATCCTGAATCCTAGTCGTGTAAATTTTTAATAAAATATGTTGATGCACTGATGTTGTTCGATTGTATAGCGTTTATTACTAAACTTCCCACAGTAACATGTAGTTCTAATAAGAACGCGTAAAAATGAACAAAATAGTTGATATTTTGTGCAGGTATCCGATGTTAATTAGTCTCAAAAGTGCTGTGATTCCCAGTAGTATATTCTGTACCGAAGGTTTTGATATCTTGATGAGATAATTTCCAAAATGTCTCGTGGGATTTTTTTTTCAGCAGTCCATTACTTTTCTTGTTGATACATAATATTATAACCTGATTCCAAATGGATGTGATTTTCTCATTGTAATTTGTAATTAGCTACCAGGTACATGTCATACGGTTTGATTAACACACACAGTATTCAACGAATTACAGAATAAAAACAGTAGAACGTAGATTGTCTGTAGATTAATTAGCCTGTTTTACTTAGAATGAAGCTCATTTTATAATTCGTGTATGTAGTTAACCTGTTACAATTATGGAAAAAAAAAATTAGTTGCAAATGCTTGTTGGCTATGTAATTGCAAGTTACAACACGAAAAGGAATCTATGTAGATGGTGTAGTTTCTTTTTGTAATAGGAATAAAAGAAACAATAGTTTTTAAAGCCTGTCGCACAATTGAAGCACTGTAGTAAGTAAGAATGTAGTAGTTTAGGCGCCATACGATTTTAAAAAATAGTTGTGTATCACTTTGTTTATCTTAAGAGGTGACACTAATCTTCATAAAAGTTAGGAATTTGACATTTTTCCTTTTATAGACCAATAATGCTTCTGCATCTTCATTCCACTAGCTTTGCAGAGTAGCTACACGAAAATGAAACGCTTTAAGTAAATTAGTTATTTCAGCTAAATTAATCTGAATATACCTGAGATGAAGTTTACGGCAAAGGAATGAAGCAGTACTAAGGCTTTGTGACTGTTTTTAACTGTCTGACAAGCACTACTGCCCATTGACGGTGAACTTCAACTATAAATATCAGTCAACAGTGTACAGTGATATAGCTGTTTTCTCTCAGTTTGAGTATTTTGTAATATTCCTAACTCACTATTTAGTTGTCAAGACATCAGTCAGTTGTTGAACACGTTATGATAAAATAGCAAACGATGGAATCATAGGCAGTAATTAAATAATTAGTCTACTACCAGTGTATACCAATTTATCTGGTCTTTTCAGCTTGGAGACATCCAAAGTGATATAATTCTATCGTTGAAACCATTATTAACTTACTATATTTGAACAGGAACCGATTGTGAAACAAATAGGCAGAAAGAAATGGAGATGGATTGGCCATACGCTGAGGAAACCATCAAGTGACATCACTAGACAAGCCCTCGAGTGGAACCCGAAAGGGAGGCGGCGAGTTGGTCGTCCAAGGGTGACTTGGAGGAGGTCATGTAAAGAGGAGATGAAAGCATGTGGACAGACCTGGAGCAGAGTGAAAAAGTTGTCAAAAAACCGAAGTCAATGGAGGTGCGCAGCTGAAGCCCTATGTTCCTCTAGGAACTAAAGGATACAATAATAATAATAATAATATTTGAACAGAGTTACAGTAAAACTTCACTTGTCTAGTCCGTGTAGTGTTTCCGACAGTTTAATTGGACACGTTACTGTCACAGGCATTTTTATAGAAAATAATGCCTTGAGTGTTAGAAAAAACAAGAGGTATAAACTGAATGCTAATATTGCATTTGAAAATGATGAGGTATAAACACAGTGTGCTAAGTGTGACATGAAAGCAACACTTTAAGGACAGTGCTTATTCTGATGACAAAGTATTTGTGAGATTATGAAAGCGGCATAGACTTTCGACTGTCTAGATTTCATAAATTTTAATTTTAAAATTTTTGTTACTTGATCTATGGAATACCCCGAAATTTATCCCTCGATTTCTGTGAAGAAGGTGCTTCGTATTCGAGGCTCACGTGTTTTTAACCAACCCTGATGAAATTAGATGAAAATAAGTCCTTGTCCTTCAGTAATGCTTAAATGAATCCGTCTGACGATGACATGTTAAATACCATTTATGTTTTCGCTACTCTACAAAGTTACTTTTTAAGTTTAAAAATCGGTAAATAAATTCAACTTGCTGAAAATGTGCATAAGCTAATGCAAATAGTTTTAAACATGCAGAGAAGGCCTCGTCACACTACATATTTGTTTTATCTATGGGACATTTCAGGAAATGTGTATGCCACAAAAGACGTCTATTATTATTAGAAATGAGCCTGACAAACATGTACTGTCCTTCAGAATATTATGCCCTGGCTCATTTGTAATGTACGATTTAATGAAAGTTTAGCAGTTGATGAAACAAACATAATATTGTACTTTGACTTTTAAGTACCACAGAAATTTCATAGCTAATAATATTTACTTCCAGATATGAAGATGTTATACCACTTTATTTTTTTCACCCGTCATGTGAGTACCTTGATATGATTATGAGCTGTAATAAATTGTGCTCGAAACGTCATCAGTAAACATTACTGTATAACATTGTGAAACTTTATCAAAACAAAAATTTACCCATAATGGAATTGTACTCTACCACAGTGCACAAATTTTATTCTTATATCAATCGCCTAGCATTAGTTTTATACATGAAAAATTATTATGTATATATGTCCATAAGAAAGCCTTAAACCAGTATATTTTTGAACTTAATATCATGAATACCACTTAGTAGGTTATTAATTGTTGTCTGCACGTTCGCCTTAATTCCTAACAAAGAGATTCTCAGTTGCATGAAATTCTATTTTGGCAAGTTAATTGTCACCGCTGGTGTACATTATTGGAATAACAATGAAACAAAAATTATCAGATTAATAGAAATTTATTATTTCATTCATTTATAATGTTAAATCACGCAAGCTGTTTGAAATGTCTATAAAATGTAAATCATTTGACAAAAGATATCAAAATTCTGTAATCACCAACACCAAATATTCAACATCTGAATAAAAGGATAGCATTTACGTAAATATGTCCTTTCCTTGAAAAATAAAGCGACTTGACGCAATTGTCATAAGACATCTGTTTCGAGTTTCTCTGATTACAGCACCAATGTATGTTGAACAGACAATAAGGCAGGAGAGTGCATAATTTGCTAAAGAACGCGTCAAATGCAAATCTCTGAATATAGATTAATGTGAAAAATGTTAAATTCCAACGAGAATATGAATAAATTTAGACGGAATGAATGAAAGAAACTACAGTACTCATGTATAAGATAGAGAATATCTGTGTCGGAGTTCACTTTACATGAAATCTTCACTCTGATTTAATTCAAATTATAGAATTGAACAGCCTTTTATCGATATGTCACTCTGATTGGTACCGACTAAACTTCGCCATCTTTATGAATGAATTTCTATGGGTGCCTACAAAATATTTAAGTCTTTTATCTTCACTGACGTAATTTTCTCGTCCATTATGATGACTAAACTTTGTTCACATCCTTCTTGCCAAGTGTCTCACAATTATCATTTTTGTAATTGACCAGTTTCAACTGACACACTACATCATTACTTATATTCATGATATTTTTTGGATGGATCTAAATAGAGGAACTGTTTCCCTATCATAGAAAAGAGACAGACGTAGCAAGAAAGTGATTAACACACTAAGGAACTTATATAAGTGACTCCATTTTATCCTCTTTAAAATCTACATATGTAGTGCATAAACTGACTGCATATATTTTGCTGAGTAGTACAGAAATGCAAGAATAAGCTAAAAATTACTTATTTTTTATTATTGTTACTTATACATTTAATTTAAGATTTCATTGCTTTTTATCTCAGTGGTTAGTTGTCATATGGATGGATACACTAAACATAAGAAACTTTGGGTTAGAACCTAAAATTTTTTGAAATATTTATATATACATAATATGTAAGTGTGATAAGAAATATAATGACATGAATGTGATTTTACATTATCCATTAAGTCATTTTGGCAATTCCTCTCTTCCTAGGAATTGTGTGTAGTCAAGGCCTACTCTCTTTCTACCGGCAATCAATCAAGCTTATTGTCTGTCACCAAGTGTGCTCTTACAGTATTACTCTTCTGACAGAGGAGTAATGTTAGGGTGTGTTTACAATAATACTATGCTGAATCTATTTCATATCAACTTATATACAATAGGTGACTGGAAAGTAACTGTTATGCCAAGCTAGAAAGTAGTAAAACTTTGACTGAATCGTAATTTTTTTTATATGAAACTAAAAAGAAACTTTTTATGGAGGTTTCTTCGACCCATGTGATATATTTCCTGTTAGTTTGTAAAAGTATAAAGAGCCTTTCCGGCCACCAGTCACTAAAATGACACAGAACTTTAAGACAAACAAGTTTAGACAAAAACTGACACTTGACTGTGTTTACTGATAATACAGGAATTCAATATTTAACGCATTTATTTTACTCCTACGTTATTTTTGACCAACTAGCCTGTGGTGCCTTTATATGGATTTTTAGGGGAATTATTTTACTTTACATATCTGTCCATCGGCGGCCTACTTAAAACTTGGGCTACCGAAAACCTCCATCATCATAGAGCATGTAATTTCTTTTATTCAGCTTGTGTAAATCTAGTAAAATACTCCGTCTAATAGTACTATTTACTCCGACGAATATTTAAAACGTTTAAAACCTACTGATTAGCAAGTTTCTACTAAACTTGAGAGGAAACATTGTCCTGGATGGTGTCTTATCCCGATACATGAGATAACTACTCCTGGGTCGTGTCCTCTTTTCACAAAATGTACTCCTAAACTTTTTATAATTGGCATTCAACCCAAATGCCTCGGAGGAGACGAAGAAGAGATATCATAGTGGATTAGTTTGTGCTTCAGGTCAGATAAAATGTCACACTATCTTTTTTTCCTTCACGTTCCCCAGTGGAACATAGGGTTCCAAGCTGTTGACGTGAAGTTTCTGTACCAGTGTTTATTTTACAGGATAGCGTTATCAGCCTCATACCCAACCTTTCCTATTTACCAGCATTATTTCTGGCTTAGCGAGGTAAAGAAGTGCGTCGGCCGGGTATCGAACCCCGGACCATGTGCATGGTCGGCGAGCATCCTAACCGCTATGCCACCGACGCACTTTGTCACACTATCTGCTGTCAATTAATATTTTACCTAGTGGTCATGGACAAAGAGAAATTATTGTGCAATTAACTCCGCTGAAAATTCTGTACATTATATAAACACTTTTCAGAATAAAACTGTCATCTGATAATTCAGAGCTCAATCACTTCACTAGGAAGCAAGGAATAAACTTAAAATATTCAATTTAACAATTGATAGAATTTTCATACATTTATTCCCCTTAACGAATTTGAACAAAGCAAGAACTACAGTTTTAGCAGAATAAAATGGTACCATCTTTTATTTCGTTGCCTTCTTATATAACACATAATCATATATATATATATATATATATATATATATATGTCCAAACCAAGTTCAATTTTAACAGTTTGAAAACATTCGGGCATTGGGTATATGATATTCATAATAATAACGGTCTTTGTATTTCCAAGTGAATGAAAAACAAAACGATATTGTTTTTACTAACGTTTCGCTATTTAATGCTAATAGCCTAATCAAAGTATTATAAACCGGAATTTACAAAATCTCAGCATATATATAACAAAGTATATCCATATTCAGGAAGGAGACCCATTCCAATAAATATTTAGACTTCATCATACTTCATCACACTCCATCAGTGCAAAGATTTCAGTTGTTTCAGGTCTTCTTAGACGAGCACATTCTCTGATAACGGATGAGAAAGAAAAAGAAGAAGAAATATCAAACATTACTGAAACTGTCAAGCAAAACAACTACCCAAGGGACTTCATCAACGAAATCAACACAGGCATTAAGTATGGCCGAAAACGCATTCCGAAAACATGGACATCAACAGTCGTCATTCCATGTAGAGCAGAGACATCAGACGACATCAGAAGAGTACTAAATCAGCTCGACATTAGAGTTTTCTTCAAAACGTCAGACACACTACGAAACAACCTTGTCCATATAAAAGACCAAATCCCTAAAGATTCTCTATTTAATTGTGTCTATAAAATAAAATGCTTGGAGTGTGATGCGATATACATCGGACAAACATCTCGAGAAATCAAAATAAGAAGAAATGAACACCATAGAGCATCTGTTCGACCACCGAGAAATCCAGTTTAACTAGAAAAACTTGAAAAATCATCAGCCATAGCCTGTCTACACGCTATAGAATGAGGCCACAAAATTGATTTTGACAATATTGAAATAATCCAGAAAAAGCATTTCAGAAATCACAGAGAACGTCTAATATCATCAGAGTCACTTCATATCAAGTGGAATCCAAATTGCCTGATAAGGAATGACGGACTTAAACAGAATCTGACCTGGTTACAACACCTCCCTCCTTCATGAAGTGACAAAATCAACACAAATATGACAAGCAAGTCCACAATGCAAATACACACTACTTTTATAATGACACAGTTCGATCAAATCCAACAAACTACACTTGGTTTTGTTATCTTTACCAATTCACCAACTTGACAACGAAAAATGACCCCAGACTGACGAACGATGATCAAGTTAGTAAACTTTGTTTTGATACCATAACAGATGTACTATTACCTTTGTTATTTGGTTTAGTGATCTTCATTGTTATTTTGACTTTCAATATGTCCCTTTAACTTGACCTAAGTTTATTTTCTCCCCCCTTAACTCTTTGCTATACATATATGCTGAGATTTTGTAAATTCCTGTTTAATGATACTTTAAGAAAGCTATTAGCAGCATTAAATAGCGAAACGTCAGTAAAAACAATCTCGTTTTGTTTTTCATTCATTGGGGGAAATACAAAAACCTTTATTATAATGAACATAATCATATAATAGTATTTACTGCGTCGGTGGCACAGTGGTTAGGACTCTCGCCGACCATGCACATGGTCCGGGGTTCGAGCCCACGCCGGCGCACACCTGATATCTATGGTCGGCCTGCAAAATTTGGGCTACCGATATCCACGCTGAAAATTCCATACTTGTACCAAAAATACAGTGTGGAATCAAGCTGTAAATCAAAAATTAAAAAAAAAATAAATAAAATTTTCTGAGCGTACTACTAAAAACGTTCATCATTATAAAAAAAACCATGTTCAGAGCTAGAACAATAAGAACCGACAATTACTGAAACTAGTCCTATTTGGAATCAAGAGGCATTTCACTGATCAGCTTTAAACAATTAATGAATTGTTTTTAACGAATAAAAGAACGTATCCATAAACACAGTGAGATATTGGTTTGTGAATATACAGACTGAGATGGCTGGTTTTTTTTAATTCACATCAAGTAATTTTAGTTAGTTTCGGACGATTCTCAGCATAATCTCCAGTGTAGATGAAATAAAATGCATATTCATCGTAAAACAATAACAACATTAGAAAATCAACTACAGGTAAATTTAAACACACACACTCTTTCTTTTTCTGTTCCATTTGTATTTTCAATTGATTATTTTTGTGTTTAAGATACAATTTATAGTTGAAAACAAAACGAATTTCACGCTCACCAAATCAATTATTATGTCACGCAAACTGAAGAAAACTAAGCAAATAAGTGCATAAAAACATTGTATCTGAAAACCAAAGAAACAAATACAATTTTGGTCTCCACCTACCCAAACAATGTAGCGAATGACTAATATTCATTCGAAAAAACTATTCAGTGGATTATACCAGTAATATATATATATATATATATTGATTTTTTCAGTTCAGAACACAAGTACATTGTTTAATTTCAGCTAAGTTCTTATATCCGGAATTCTCACAAGTAAATTTTAACACAGGTAAGAAAGCCTCTGTTCAGAAACATACTAGAACTAAATATACATGTATAGACATTGAAGCAGTCACTTTACATGCTAATTTTATCTTGGTTAACTATTATCCGGATGTCCTGTTAACCTGTCTACATTGCGTGACATAAATTTCTTTGATATGCTAGAAAAACGTAACTACTCATGTATCGGGAAAATCATAACTTTTGAATGGAAACTTCAAAATGCTGACAGAACTCTTTAGTTCATCCACTTGTTCATCTGAATGATATTTGGTTGGAGGGTTTCATCATGAGCTAACATCGGTTAGAGAACCATTGGAAAACTTAAGAGTACTGGACAGCTGTTTCGTCCTAGTTTGGGACTCTTTGGTGGTACGCACTCACTGGAAATCAAGTAGATGAAGGTGCCGCTATAGTTATAACTGAGGTTTTCGGGTTATTTGTAAGAAAATAATAGACATTTTTAGCTTGCTAAATTAGGCGTATTGAACTGAAACTACTGGGAGCCGATTAACTAAATCCCATGAAACTTGTAATAATGCCTGATAAAACGGTTGAATGAATTCCAATGACACCTATGTAAATGTGCAGTTAATTAATTGTCCTCAAAGCGTCTAGAACGTCTAAGACTGCAATAACAGTTAGATCGTCACTTTCGCAGCACTCCAGCGTATTATTACAGACCCTTCCTAGGGATTTAAATGTATTTTTTGTGAAGAACGGCTCTTAAACTTATGACCATTTACCTCAGATCGCCTATATTTATAGTAGATTTGTTGTAAGTTATTAATTATTAAACAACAAGCAATCTGAAAGTACCTTGTATGAAGTAAAAATTGTGTACCTGTTCAAGTACCGAATTGTCTGTCTGACAAAATCTGCATCATGCGAGGCATAGTTTATATAATAAAACAATGAATAACAGTTAATGGACATAAGATTTCATGTGCCTCAAACTACGGTTAGTGAAGCTGTCTGTTTGTCTGTTTTTGACATAGAACTTTGTACATATGTGCGGCAGTTCAAGTCGCCACACTCCATGTATCATCGCAAACCAAGAGAAGAAAGTACAAGAAATGCGTAATAGAGACAATAAACAGAGGCGTGAGACAAAGGAATAGTAGTAACGAACAACGATACAGTTTCACTGGAAATCATAATTCACAGGTGGTAGATACATCTGCGCCATTGAGAACGATTTTGAGCCATATCAACAATTGTTTCCAACCATTGGTTTTTACCGTCCCGAGGACCCCAACCAGGAAGTTTACACCTTCCCACGTGGCTTAGACTCACTCTTGCGGATTTCATTGACTGGTGCCATGTTTTGGTTTGACCACCACCAGCTCTTTTCCAGCCTGACCCTATGTCAGCTAACATTGCCCATTGTCGAGGAAGGCGATGACTAGGCATACGTAGCACATGTCCTAACCATCTCAGTCGATGTAGCTTCACAGCTTCGTCGATTGATTTCCCTCCTTAGCTACGATGTGCATGGAAAGAATAGATAACTAAATTTGTAATCAACTGTAATTCAATGATGGATTCAACTGAAATCTTCTCATCCGTCTTCCCCTCAAGTATTGAATTATTGACTTTTTTAGTAGCTTTTGGGAAGGATCAAGTGACTGATCCAACACATATTTAATCTCGTCTAACTTACTACAGAGCGTTTCTCTGTCTTGTTCTAAAAGATAATTCTTATTTTAGCGTATTTTTTGTGCTTTATTTTCATTCAACATTGTGTTGCTAAATTTGGGCTACCGATATCACGTGCTGAAAATTCCATACTTGTAAAAAAATACTGTGTGGAATGAAGCTATAATGAAGTGTTTTTTTTTAAATTATTAAAATTAGTCAAACCACAAAGTGTGGCGCTGCGCCTGGATAAAGAAAATATGGCAAGTTTCTTTATGTGGCATAAAAAATCCAGATTTCTCTAAGATTTGTAACAGTAAAAATGATATTTCCTGCTCCATCTACTGCATTTCTCGGCCACTCTAATTAGACTAATTGAACAAAACACTTACTTTTTAATAAATGGATTATTTGATGATATTGAATTCATGAGATGTCTGCCTATATTAACTCTTTACTTAATCTCGTTTCATCTTACAAAAGTCATTCTTTATATTCAAGCAGTCGAATTCTACTCACTTGAAAACATTTTTAGAGCTTGATTATGTTGAGGGTGGTATAAAGATAGGGATAATACTCTTCAGTCTCGATAACGTCGCCGAAAACTGATATGGGCTGGTATATAATCGACTTTAATAGTAGTGTTACAACTACAATTAGATTGGGGAAGCCACTAATTAACTCGTCTGAGGAGATAACGTAACGGTTTACAATCATTTCGGCTTACGAAGCCCAGGAAAATAAAAATAGAAAACAGACTGGTTTAGGTTAGTAAGAACAATCGATTTATATAGAAAATACATAGCGGAGTTAAACTTCAAGTACTGAAGAGGCGCAAACGCACCTTTGGACCTTTGGATGCTCAGTCAGGAGGTTGGTGAAAGCACGTAAATATGCTCAGTAAAGTCTTATCAGACGGGATATCTGGCAAGTTTTAGGTTAGTTTCAGAAAGGATCAAGGTTAGGTTTAGGCTAGGGACAGCTCACGGTTATGTTAAACTAGCTGAGGAGATATTAAGATCGGTTCACGGTAAGGTTTTAGTTAGGTTGAAGACAGGTCAGGGCTAGTTTAAGGGAAGATAAGGGTTAGCATTAGCATTAGAAGACATAATGTACCTTTCAGCACTATGGATGCTTTCAAAGTCATTGGTGTGTTCGCACACCTTTGGTGCCTAAAATTTGACTTCTCCTTACACAAATATCATAAACCACGAAAAGTTAGGCAAACAAAATAACTGGTTTCATTGGTTACATTATGATGGGTATTCCTTTTCCTCCGGATAGTTTTAATTTGTCTATACTGGTTTAAGTCAGTTGAAACTTGTTTTAGCTGGTCGTAGGACTAGGTGTATAAAAGGCAGGCAAAGATTTTGTACTCGGTGTTTCAAACAGACTAGAGAAAACAATGAAGTTTCAATGAATGGTCGGTTTGTATATTCCTGCAAGGTGGCACAGTGGTTAGGACTGTCGCCGACCATTCACATGGTCCGGGTTCGTTCCACAGCCGACGCACATCTGATATCAATTGTCGGTCTGCAAAATTTGGGTTACCGATATTACGTGCCGAAAATTCTATATTTGTATCAAAAATACGGCGTGAAATCAAGTTGTAATCAAAAAAATAGATCGCTTTAAATATTCTAATCCCTTGTGCTTGGTATAAGGATCTCTCAACCTTACAAATTTGTTTCTCATATATGAAAGCAAACGTTTACTATGAATAACACTTTATTTCTTATCTAATGGCTAGTTATGATCTAGACAGAAAGACCTGGGAACTTGTTGCAGTTGAAAACTTTCTTCTTGATAATTATATACTGGCAACATCTTAAAAACAAACTGTCTAGGGTTTGACGAAAGTATTCTTGTGTTTAATTCACGTCGTTGGTTTTAAGACTCTGTTTTCGCTTAAAAATATTCAAGTTGCATGAAATATAATTAGAATCAGCTTATGCTATGTACTTTTATAACTTTTTTCAAGCAGTTTTATTCATAAACAGTCGATGTATTAAGTATCATATGAATTAAGATCATTTCTGGAAGTCTTGGACCGCATTTTGATTCCTACTCAATGATTCACTTGCACTCTCTACCCATATTATTATCACCACTAAACATTCCACATTACTACTGACGGTTTCTCCTGTGTAGTAAGATTCTTGTGGTCGATATCGGTTAATAAATATGCAGAACAAAATGAAGGTGGAGTTAATATACACTGAGAAGACCTTCAGTTTACTCCAGACTCCTGATCGTTGAATGGTACACCGAACGAGAAGGTGACACAGAGGAGATTATGTGACGGCAAATAACTGAGTATAATGAAAATGTGCCTTTGAAGCCTAATGTTCTGCTCACAACTGGAGAAATGAATCATAATAATAATATTATTCTTCAACACTAAATTGCAAGAGTTTCGTCTCACAAACTAGGAAATGAAAACTTCCTATTATAGAAGAATAAGCTCATTACTTCTACTTGTAACCAGTTTTCCCGATAATCGAAATTATTAGAAATTGTTTGTTCGTCAACGTAAATTATTTCCAAAGGCGAACACTTTACCAAGGCCATTTCCTGTTACAAAAAATAGAGAGTGAAAAAGAGGCGGCGGTTACTATTTATGAAAGGAAACTTACTTTTTAAGATAATTTCTTTACTCCATTCAACGTTCTACTCACACAATTACTACATTACAGCATCATATTCAGGATAAAGAAAGCAACCAAGATTTTTCACTGTTATTCCTGGTAATGTTAGTCTTTTTCTCACTTCAACAAAATTGGTTCTTTTATTTTATACTGGACTTTTATTTATACTGGAAAAAAAAAGAAAGCCATTATTTCAACATTTGCACACAAACAAACAAACAAACAAACAAACAAATAAGCGGCTATTCTGTTTAATTTTTCGCATAATAATCTTACTACTTACCTCTGAATATAATTTTTACTCACCCGTGTTTTAAAAACCAACCTTCTCTTTTTGTCATTCAATTTGTCACAGAATTAGTAAAAACATTTTAGAGTCGGGGTGGTGATGCTGCATTAAAACTTTAAAAAAGCTAACTAATCCACAAATGAATTGTACTTTCGTTTTGTAAATGCGAAAATGATTCAAGTCATTATTCTTATTCGGAAGTGCTAACTTTGTTTGCCCACCTTTCATATATATACATATATATATATATACATATATATATATATATAATACATATATACAGTGACAAAGTCAGACAAAGTATGTAGTGATGTTTGCGAAAACGATTTGACACTTAGGCTGTCGATGAATCTAGCATAAATATTCACAAGATACTGTTCAATACAAGTATTAAAAAGTGGATAAATTCGACGAGAACTTTAGGCGGCATGAATCAATAGAGAGTTAAATGTAGTTAAAAATATGCCTACCCATGGTTGTGTTAAGCATTACTTTTGCTGACCAGCTTCTTTAGATTATTTATTGTATAGTGTTATTAATCATTATGTATGCGCAAAAAATTGTTTACCTGTGCGTGAGTATATACATCTCAATTATAGTCTACGGTGTATACAACAACTGAAATGATCATTTCTTTTAGTGACAGTCAGAATGACATCAAGAGGTAGAACAGAAAAACAGTTTGCAAAAGATGTCATGGCAAGTCTCTGAGGATGAAAGATGACTTTTGTCAAAAAAGATTTTCTCTATGCTGGTATTACTGCCTCAGTTGCTTTCTTCAACGAAAAGTGAGAAGTTTAAGTTGAGTTATTCTAAAGAGACAAATTTAGTTAATAAATGATATATTGTTTCACTGGCATTGTTTGATGAAGAAACGGCTAGGAAGTACTCCTTGAGTAATAAAAGCAATCCTGTTGATTTTGAGTTAGAGAAAAATGTAGCTCAAATCATTTAGAAACACTTTTGGTTTTGTTCCATTAAGATGTTTTGAGTAAAATTTTAACAGTGGGTAATGTACTGAGGCGGTATTGAATGTTAAGAGACATGAAAGTATGGATAAAGTATCACAACTAAGTAGAATAAATGAGCGTTGATGCAAAATAATTGTCTGAAATATTCAAACCATCACGAAACTATAGTGTAAATACCACTTTGGTGGAGAATAACAGAAGAACCGGATAAGTGACATATTCTTGGCATGAACGAACTGACTCGGTAGTAGGAATACGGCTCTGATGACTTTGATAGTTCATTTTTGATATCTTGGAAATTTTGAGAACAGACTTTGCATTTACAATACAGATAGTATATATTTGCGATGCTGTTTTTACAATGAAAAGAATTTTTCCGAAGGAAGTCCTTTACCTTGCATAAAGCTGGCTGTAGGAAGAAATCATGATAATAATCAAGTAATATATATGTGTTCTCCGTCTATTCGCATACAAAGTAACCGAAATTGTAGTACCATTCACTTTTTGCAGAATAGTTCAGAGCGATTTACTTCACTGATTTATATGAATAATGCTGAAATTGAAGAAAAAAATGGCTTCACTCTTCATTAGGCAGATCATTTCATAATGACTGTGTTATGCTCTCCTCTCATTAGACTATTACTTCAGTTAAGCAACTATAATAATCTATGATGTGGTTAACAAAGTTGACAACACCTGAGCTCATGATAAGTTATTACTGTATGAAACCTAAAACCAGGCAACGTGATATATTAGCATGTATATATATGGCTCAGGTGGATGATATTGGCATAATTGTGTTTCCTAAGTTTGATCGACTAGTTTATAAGCTTTCAGTCTCTTTCTACACAACTCATATACTTCATTTTGAAGAAGGAGAACCTATTTTGCAAACTTTAAGCTACTATCATAGTGTTATGACTTGTAAAACAGTTGAATACTGGAGCGTTTTACGTATGACATGTAGGTCCTATTTTTAACAATGCGAAAACTCTGAAGAAATATAAAGAAGTATCTGTTGAGTTTGTTGTTACAACTGAAAGTTTCATGAAAATCAATGTTCATCAATTGTTTCTTAGCTCAAAAAGATGGTATTTATACACTGGTGAATGTAGAAGTACGTATAAACTGAACTTCCGTAGTAAAAATTTAGAATGACAGGTATTATACTACCATATATCACTCAAATTCAAACATACTATTAATCATTCTGAAGACAACTAAACTGATCGATATGGTACGGATTTATATGCATTCCTTCATTTGTTTTGAATATATATCTATGAATTTGGATGTTATAAATGAAATGTTTAAATCACGTGTTTGCTGTTGGTGATGACATCATTGCTTCCTTTTGAGTGATGATGAGAAGGTAGCTGCTACAAACTAGTAATAGATATTTTTAGGTAGATGTTTTGTTATCAAAAAAAACACAGTTATGCATATTTAAATTTCCATTTTTCGTGTATTACAAATTACAGAATATGCCAATGAACAGAAGTGCTTTATTTTACAACAGTGACGAGAATATACTGATAAGGATAAAAATGAACAAATGGCTCTGAAACATGGCCAATACGAGTTGAAGACATGAAAAAGTTGACTGCTTTCGATCATAGATGTCTGCGATTTCTTTCTCACGTTAGGTGGTATAAGAAGATAAGTAATGTTGATGTTAGGCGTAGAGTTTTGGGCAAACAGGGAAAATCAATCGACGAGGCTATAAAGTTACATAGATTGAGATGGCTAGGTCACGTGCTGCGCATGCCTAACCATCGCCTCCCCCGACGGGCATTATTAGCTGAGGTTGGAAAAGAGTAAGTGGTGACCAAACAAAAACATGGCATCAATCCATGAAATCCCTGACAGTTAAACTGAGTCAGGTAGGGAGATGCAGACTTCCGGGTTGGGGCCTTAGAGACTCTAGGAATCAACGGCTGGAGACAATAGGTGACATGGCTCAAAATCGTTGTCAATGGCGCAGATGTATTCAGTTTCTGTAATCTTTCATATTCTTTTCTACCATTACCCATTCTGTTTCACTCTTATACCGGTCAATTTCTATTGATTCTCTTCATTCATCTTCTTGTCTAACTTTGTGTGCTATTTGGAACGTAGTAACTTGAACTGCTGCACTTCGATGTCAAGTTCTATGTTGAATCTAGACAGAGAGAATTATGAACAAATGGTAATTTACGATAACAAGATGTTCATTGTAACCAGTCTTACATAAGACTTACATAAGACCTACTGCACACTATTGATAACACCTAGCTATTCCTGATTCATAGAGAAAATAAAAGACAATTTAGCAAAGAAAATTTTATTTATCGACGAAATCATCTTCAGAGGCTGGAAAGTAGTATTTATATTTACCAATAATGTGTAGTAGTCTGTTATTGAGTAATAGGGGGTGACATAGTTAATATAATTACTCAGAAGTTGTTTTAGAAGTAAAGAATAAAAGTTGTAAATTACGTGTTACTCAACGGCACAAAGGAAGAAAGGGTTAGAAATTTGATAAGATTAGACACTGTTACTGAGTAAGAATAAAGGTAGTTGAGTGTCAGTTTAACAAGTGTGAAGAAGGTGTGAAAATGTACAAAAGGAACATATGAGAGTGATAACAGTGAGACAGTTATTACAGTAAAAGCAAACTAAAAGTAAAATTAAGAAATAAAAATGTTATAAGGAACGAATAATGAAGAGGTTAAGACCATGGTAGAATAAGGGACTGGAAGAACGTCGTCTATATACAGACCTTGAGATTGTATTAACGAATTGTACTGACGCCTCCGCCATACACAAATTCCGAAAGCAGATGCCCTTTGTACCATTTGTCCTCAACTTGTAGATAATCTTGAAAGACGACTCTGGTGGAGCTATTTGGCTTGAGTTCACCAAGTGCTCGATAATTGAGCTGGTAACTGTCTTGCATTGTCCTTCTGCTAAACAACCATGCCGGATAATGTTAAGCGATGCGTTTGGAAAGTGTGTGCTTTGTGCAGCCAATATAACTAGCTCCACACGAACAAGTGAATTTATAGACACACATTGAAGTGGCCCAAAGTGACAGTTTATCCTTCATACATTCACTGATCATTTACATCAATTTTATTTTGGATTACAGCTTGATCAATTATGTCACCCCTTTTACACAATAACATACTACTACACATTACTGATAAAAATAAATACTACTGTCTGGTCTCTGAAGATGATTTCGTCGATAAAGAAAATTTTCTTCTCTGAATTGTCTACTATTCCTGATTCTCTATGATTAAAATCCTCAGAGCTACGCGTGAGAACACATAAAGTCTAATAAATGTGACATAATTTACCAAATGATATGGAAGACAGTAATTTTATACACCTTAGTGAGAGAAACTTTTCATACACAGTGTAGAACTAGACTACCACTTCATTATTAGTACTGCAATGTTTAAGTAATCATAAAATATACCTGTTTGTCTGTTTCGTTCTCGATACTACAGTGTAGGATTGTCTAACAAACACATCGTTCTTTTGTTGTTAATAATAATAATAACAGCTTTATTCCAAACAGTATTTGTGGTACAGCTATGGAATTTTCAGCGTGCATTACAATATATTGCTTCTAAATACCTCATACATTTTATAAGATTTTTAAATCAAAAGGCAACACTCAAAAAAAGATAAATAAAAAAATAGAAATAAAAAGAACAGCATTGCGTTTACTTTTTAAAACAATTCACCACAGGATATGAAATATAAAATTGGTGTGTAATAGAAGATAAGAACAACAGTGTAATAGTAATGAAGAAAGGAAAACAAAAACTAACGGGACTATTTGTTAGAGTGCCGCAGTAACTTGATCGTGTCATACCTAACGGATTTCTCATCACATGACAGCTGTGCCAGATAAGGTATTGTGAAGTTTTGTACTTGGTAGCCCTAGCATATTGCCGCCTATAGCTGCTTCTAGTTCTACCAGATGAAATGCAAGGAGACAGCTGCGTATAGAGAGGATTCTCGGGTCTGACAATATAGTATTCGCTAGTTTCTTACATGATATTATATGTCTATCCACAATAGTGTGAACCAGTTGGTTTAATGATATCCCACTTGCCCTACTATCGGCTTTTAGTGCCCTTCTCAGTGAAGCAAAGTCTTCCTTAAGTAGTCCAGGAAAGATTAATGGGGAGCAGTAAAGGGGGATGGGTAGAATACAAGAACTGACAAACTGAGAATGCAAAGACTGCTTTATGCCATACTGCCTAAATTTCCTAGTGTAGAACGTTAAGCGAAACATCTTTCTAGTAACTAGCAAGATGTGGGAAGACCAGGAAGATCGGAGGAAATACTCAGTCCAAGGTACTTGACATTTGATGTAAGTTGAACTTCTATGCCGTCAATGATGGTGGGGCCATGTGAGCTAACTAGTTGTTGTAGGTCACGTTTTCGTCTGGAAGTGAAATTGACTACCTGACATTTAGATGGATTCAGCTTAAGACCGTTTGAAGAGGACCACTGACTAATTTCCGACAGAAAGTTATTTAATTTGGAACAATCTGACTGAGAGTTGACAGGCATAGAAACAGAGAGGTCATCAGCATACTTAACAAAAGTGGCTACATCAGAATGAGGCAAGTCATGTAAGAAAAACGAAAACAGAAAAGGAGAAAGAACAGCACCTTGAGGAAGACCAGCTAAAGTAAGTGAGGTAGTGGAGGACATTCCATTGTAGACGGTGTACTGCTTCCTATCAGAAAAATAGGAATGTAGCCACTTATTTATCCAGCTCTCAGCCTGTGTTGCAGCAAGCTTACTTAGCAAGAGAGACCTGGGAACAGAGTCAAATGCAGATGTGTAGTCAAGGAAGGCACAGCGAACGTATTTAGCTCCTTTATCCAAACTAGAGTCTATGCTGTGGTGTAGGACAACAGCGGCATCTAAGGTACACCTACTATGTTTGTAAGCAAACTGGTTGGGTTCATTGAAAGGCTTTTATTTTTTTTATCACTAAAAAACAGCCAGAAATCCTGGTTTTCATTTCAAAATTAATAAATATAACACATATTTGGGTTTTTAATGAAATACAGGTTGCCATATGCCCTAATTGAATAACCGATATGTTGCGCCAATCTGACATCTAAAGAACAGGTCATGGAAATGCATTTTAAGCCACCCAACACTAAGCTGACCCGAAAACATACTTATACTCTCAGGTCACTATTTTCTTGGAGGCTAGCAGTGGAATCCAGCATGAGAATTTCGACCTGATTCTAACTCGTCAACTGAATGTGTCTGCTTCTTACTCAGTCAGTGAAAGTGTTCCCACAGATACTGAAACTCAGTAACCATTGCTTCAAATATAAAGGCATTAACTAATATGCCAGTTAGCTACGAGTGCAATTTCTTGTGAAATGGGTATGATTTGAAATTATGGCTGTGAAATGTAGATTTTCAAAACTTCAAACAGACAACTTCCTTTAAACTCATTTTCTTCAGAAACACTATACATAGCTATAACCAATAATAAAATTTATCCTGTATAAAAGGCGTTTCTTAACTTAGGTGTTATCTCACTCGTTCAAGTAATTTTTTTACTATTGGGGAATGTTATTTTTCTCTTCAACTTAATCACGGTAAATCTTCATGCTGTTCGAGTAATCATCAAACGAAAATTATTAGATGAAAATAATAATAATTTTAGTTTATGCTTTTTACTTCAAACATCTATAATTTTAAAACTAATTAATCTATCTGAATCGCTTCTGGACCGAAAGTTTGTCTTATATTATGAAGAACACTTTTTGTGATATGATTACTCATCAATCACTACGATTTGAGCAGCACCATTTTGTATACATTAAATGAAGTCAAGCTTCACACCGTCAAGTAGACTCTTAAATAATATTTTTAACTAATGGAAAATTCCCATTGTAACCCATAGAAAATCAAAACTAGTGATTCAGCGAAGAGACTGTTTTCAACGAATTTATCATCAAGCTGTACAATCGTATATATATGGTTTTTAAGAAGTTATATCCGGTGGGGGAATTGAATCTTAGATGTGAATGCATAAAATAATAATAATAATATGAAGTTCAATTAAAACTAAAATGTTTGTGATTATAATCGTAGTTAAATGTCAAGTTGTAAAGCAAATTATTGTCATATATAGAATATTCAAGTATTGGTTTTGTAGGGATTTTGTTTGATTGCATGGAGGATTTAATCATAAGCTGACATCAGTTAGAGAACCACTGGAAAACCTGGGAGTACTGGACAACTGTTTCGTCCTAGTTTGGGACTCTTCGTCAGTACGCACCCACCGGGATTCGAACCCAGGACCTTCTGGTTACAAGGCAAGCTCGTAGACCATTGAGCCACTGGGACCCGATCCAATGGTCCTTGAATTCTAACTTCTATAGAATAATTCATAGGATGGATAGAACTTGAAAAAGGGTGTGCAATTATAAGATTAGTAGACA
Source organism: Trichobilharzia regenti (assembly GCA_944472135.2). Classification (NCBI taxonomy): domain Eukaryota; kingdom Metazoa; phylum Platyhelminthes; class Trematoda; order Strigeidida; family Schistosomatidae; genus Trichobilharzia; species Trichobilharzia regenti. The sequence continues at coordinate 136,441,059 of OX235270.1, read as the reverse complement.
AATCGAATAAAACAAAAATGTTACGTAATATTGTGTCAAATTTAATAGCATAGAATTTATCGTTGTAAAAAACAATTGATTTAGAATGAGAAGTGGAACAAGTGAAATAATACTGGGGACTGTTCAAAGTGAGAATAGTAATAACAATTGACTTAATAAGGAAAAGACTACAAATTGAATAGACAAAATGAAAAATTGGTGGAGCTAAAATATGATTGAGGATTACTATATTTTAGCATAGAGGGATTAAGACCATGAAAGTTGGAGGGGTTGAACGAACTTTTTCTGTACACAGAGATCTGGCTTTTCCGTTTCGATAGCCAAAGCTTCAGCAATACGAATGAGTCGAGTACGTGGGGATTTGGGTAAATTACTCTTGCCTTGTAAATGACTTTAAAGGCGGAGGCTATAGAGATAGGGTGATCATTGTCGACCAGATGTTCAATGATCATGCTACATATTGCTCCACTTCCACCTCGTAGCCATGCAGGATAGTGTCCTTGCACCCTCTTGGACAAAACTCGAGTCGAACGACCGATATACCTAGCTACACACGAGCAGGTAGATTGATAAACACACATATAGTCGGTCAACATCGGGATCTTGTCCTTCAGGTTATTGAACAGTAATGGTCGACTAGTAAAGGCTATTCTCAGAGATGCAGGGACTGTGTTACCCTTCGTTTCATGATATTGGAAGCTAAGTCCCCTTTGAATTCCAAGCTTATGTAATGTATTTTCTTGGGTGCGGATGATAAGTCACGTTTTATAGGATTTGAATGTATATTCTTATCTATAAAACGTGGTGGAAATCCATTTTCTATTAGGATTCTCCTCAAAAGGTATAACTCATCTTCCACAGTATCCAGACTACATATGCGCCGAATGCGAGTGGCAAGCGACCGAACCAGGTTTCGTTTTCGACCACTGGGTACCCAGCTGTAGAAATTTGTCAGCTGACAATTCCATTACAGCTTTCGATAAATCGATCCCTTCAGAAATCCATCGATCCTCCTTGATAATTTCACATCGAGGAAATGAATGCTAGACTCCTCCATTTCGAGTGTGAATTTTATCGTAGGATGGCAGCCATTAAATACATTCAATATATTATTCAAGTTACAATCACTATTACAAATAACAAAGGTGTCATATACATACCTTTTATACATTTGAAAGCTTTGGATTGTAGGCTTCAACTGACCATTTTCTAGACTGGACATAAAACAATCTGCAAGGAGAGGACCCAAGGGAGAACCCATTGCAGTACCATTCTTCTGTCTGTAGACTGTTTCATTGAAAGTAAACTGTACATTCAATATACATCTCAAAAGTAGTTCTTTCTGGTCTTTAGTGGATATCCCTATTTTCAATTTGTTTTCTTCAATATATTTGCATATAAAACATATGGTTTCTGTCAGTGGAACGTTCGTAAATAGGGTTTTTACATCCAAAGACAACATATGTTTATTCGAAGCATTTGTATCCTGTATACATTCAACAAATTGGAAGGTGTCCCGAAGGGAATGATTAGATAGTTTTCCCCTGACAGGTTCGAGGATTTCAGCTAACCACCCACCTACTGGATGATAAGGCGATCCAGACATATCCAAGATAGGGCGAAGTGGAAGGCCACCTTTGTGTATTTTCGGTAGACCATGAAGTCTTGGTATTAGAGATCCTGTTGGTCTGATCTTTTCGTATAATTCTTCACGAATGAGATGATTGTTCTTCATTCTCTTTAAAGCTTCGGTAAGTTGTTTCTCAATTAATTCTGTCTTGTTTTTCTCGTTCGGTTTCGAGAATTTACTGCTGTCTGAAAGTAGACATGACATTTTATCGATATAATCTTTACGATCCATAATAAAAACACCTGCACCCTTGTCAGGGCGTGTTAATAGTATATCGTTGTTATGCGTCTAAAGTTTAAGTTCTTCTTTTTTCCTTCTTTTTTTAGTTTTAATTGCATTTCATACTAATTTTACTATTTTATGCATTCACACCTATGATTCAATTCCCTCACGGGATATAGCTTCTTAAAAACCGTATGTATACGATCGTACAGCTTGATGATAAATTCGTTGAAAAGGTCTCTTCGCTGAATCACTTGTTTTGAATTTCTTAAATAATAATCAAATATGTATACCAATTTAATTTTATAGAACACAGTTATTGGTGATATCCAGAAGACATAGTTCACCTTGTCTAAACTGGTCAACGAAATGTGTGTATTGCTATCAGGTGAAGTTTAAGTGGAAAATGTAAGTGTGAATTAAGAGCTGATATTGCAAAGGAAACCGACTTTGTCAGTTCAAGAAATAGAAAAAGCAGGTAATGTAAATGTTTTAAGTATTAACTTAACTTTCCCTTATTATGAAAACTATCAGTCTCCCCTAGTTTATTAGCCGATCCTAAATCCTAAAAGGAGGAATAGTTGAGCTAGAGGCCAGCAAGCCATGATGTGGCGAACAACCCTAATGGGAAAGAAAGTTTAAAGCACAAAGAAAATACAACTATTTATTTTGGAATCAGGAAGACTCTTAGGTTCAAGGAAAAATGATGTCGATGGGTGAAAGACTTCATATGCATCCTCTGTCTTTGAAAAAAGTCGGCATACAGACACGGAAGTTTATTTCATGTATGAATCTGGGAAGGCTGCTTAAACTGCAAAATAAATGACGGTACATGCAGTATAAATGGACTCTGTAAACTGCAAACTACAGAGTCAGTAACCTACCTCAGTCACTTAGGCAACAGCTACGAACACACACGAGGTGTCGCTATCATGATTCCATCAACAACATCAAAATGCTTTCACGGAGTCAGAAACAATTTCCTCCAGGAAAATGACAGCAAGATTTAAGTAAAAAGCTAGAAAGGTTACAGTTATAGAGTGCTACGCACAGACCTTTAAACGATAGAAGTCAAGAGAAGAAGGAGGACTTTTAAAGACAACTACATATAGTAATATAGACCACGTCTGGTCCATGTGGCGACATCGAAATCCTAACAGGTGACATGAATGCTAAAGTGAGACAACACAGGAAGGGAAATCATAGTAGATCCAGCTGCGCTCGCTTGGAGAAACGAATAAGAATAGAGAGCTCTCCGCGTTTATTTATATGGTGTTTGGAGGCAACGGTACGAGCACAAAAAGATACCCACATGGAGACGTGGGTTTTACAAGATGGAATCATCAACAAGCAGACAGGCTTCGTCTCAATCTCATATCAGGGTAGTATGATTAAAAGTAATAAACTGTGCTAGAAACATCATCTAGTCGTATTCTACATCTTCTACCACAATTCTTAACTTCCACTCTTACATTTTCTTTTTGTTTTAATCCTCTTAGAAACTTATATCAATAGTTGCACATTCATTTTCAAAGTATAAAAACTATTTAAGAAACAATTTTTTTTAAAGACGTCGTACAGATAACTTCAGTATGAGTAGTATTGTAAAGTTTCGAGCATGCACTTTACGAAAATTGGGAAAATGCACAAAATGTTTTATGAACGAGGTGATTTGAATGTCTTACAGTTCACTGCTATACGAATTGTTGGGGTTACTTTTAATTTACTGTTAATTTTTTCAGAAATAACTATGTATCATTCTACTCAGTGTCTGAACAATATATATTTAAGTTGAACGTTATTCAAAATATTTTGATAAAGTACCATTAATATATAGTTAGGTTATTCTTCATAAAATTGTGTCACTTCTGCTAAGTTAACTCATAGTTTAAACAAAGAGTTGATCACGGTATCCGACATCATTCTCATTCAGTAGAATGCAGTGGAACGCATAGTTTCATCATAAATTATAAAAGAGATTTTGTGAGTAACAACTCTCCCTTTTAAACTGTATGTGACTTGGTGAAACACTTCCTCCTGCACAGAGTTCAGTCCAAATTTGAAGATGTAAATGTAGGAAATTTATCGAGTTTTTAAAGAAGCCTTGAGTTGAGCACCAGTTTTTGTGCGGTTAGGCGTAAGTGTGGTGGACCTTTTACTCTGTAGCTTAGTATCCCAAATTCAAATAGAAAATAAAATACCAAATCAGTTAAGTTACGGGAAGAATATATTAAGGTTTTGTTACTTGGTATTTACAAAGGTCCAAAATCCACAATTAACGTAATAGACTCCAGAGGTATTGCGGGAAGACTGCTCCAATACCAATTCTCCAATGTTGATGTTGCCGGAGGTCGACCAAAGTACGTAGGAAGAAACTACGGTGCTCCTGCGAAAATTTGAGATAGAAAGCAGGTGGTTAGAATTGATTGACGGCAGTTGAGATGGTGGAGAAGACGAGAGTCGAAGGCAGAACTATATTTTCATTCAAAACCCGAGGTAAAGTACAAAGTACGGAGATTATGATTAAAACAAAATAATGTACAATATGTTCATTTCTTACATAGTAGTAAAAATTGGATAAGTTTATTTTTGAGGACTCCACATAAGTATCAAATACACAGTAAGACAGGAAAAAGTGTGAAGTAAAATACATGCTTGTTTCCCGTCAGAAGTATAAGCTGTGACTTAGGATCTCAGAAACTCACTCCAAGACTTTATCTGTATCAGGGTTAAGCAAGTTACGGAATGCTGATCTACTGTCAAAAATATCAATTTGGCTGAACAAATGGTAGTAGTGAGTAGTATTAAGTTTAACATCAACCATTTTTAAACTACTAAAAATATAATGAATTTAACGTTTTATGGAATCCTTAAATACTTACTGCTCGTATTGTTTTCACCTCTTATTGAAACACACTATATTGAATCTTTATCACAAAAAAGCCTGTTATACTATTTTACCTGATTCACTCGTACGTCGAAAACCTCACCAGTGTGTTTTAGGAATGTAATCAACCTATTTAAAACAAGAATGATTGTTTCTTGACTCCTGCCTTCATGCTGATATACCAAGCCACCGACTGTCAGATATAGATGAAATTAAAGGTGTTTATGTTGTTACTCTTGTCATTTCAGAACAAACCGAGTTAAGAATTTTCACTTGAAATGAAAATGTTATGACAATGAATATCCTGACATCCATCTCAATTTGACAAAGTACAGAATGGAGCGAAATATAGCTCCATACTACCTCACATCATCATACAGGAAATAAATTCTGTGCTAACAGGACATTTTAAAGTTATTTATAGCATTTAATTTCATTTAGTCTTTCTCATGCTCCCCGCCCTGAGTCAGTCTTTTACGTGCAATATGGGTAATATGGAATCATTTAAATAAACTGAATGAATGTGTTCCCAGAGATTTCTTACGCCTTTCTTTTTCATGGCTGTCCATATAATATGTACGGAGTCCTTAAAGTGACTTTTGCCCTATCCTCATACCTTTGATTTATTATGATTATTATTTCAGTCGACCAAAAAGATGTATTCGCATCTTGGTATTCTTGAGTAATTACTAATTAATTCATTCATCTATTCCATATCTCTTAATTTTCATTTCCATACAAATTATTGTCTGTGTAGTAAACAACTGCTAATCTCTACAAATAAAGTGATCTTGAATTCTGAAATTATTTTCACTCCTCTCATATCTCAAAACTGATAATTATTATATGTCAAAAGACTACCACATGACTGCTTTAATTTTGACGTTTAGTGTAGAGTCGTGGATGAGGGACCAGTTGAAAAGTAATGTTGGTTATCTTTTCCAAATGTGTAATTGGGGATTTGTAAATGTGTGCGCGTCGGCGGCACAACGGTTAGGAAGCTCCCCGACCATGCACATGGTCCGGGGTTCAATCCCCGGCCGACGCACTCCTTTACTTCCCTGAGCCACTAGCTTGAAGCCCTATGCTCTACTGGGGAACGTGAAGGAAAAAAAATTACTGAAACTCCTATGTATTTAAAACTGAGAACTGTATAAAATCAAATGAGAAGAAAGCGTAGGATACAATATTGGCGAAGGATGAAAATCATTGGAAACAGCTTCCTCTAAACTCAATGGGTAGTACAGCTAATTTATATAGTAGTTTTTATTGACTCTTCCCAATCAGTGTTAAATATTGTTAGGTTTCTAACAAACAATTTATGTAGCTTGAATATTCCTATAATTTATTCAAAAAGAAAATAGTTTCTGCGAATAATTGTTTTCAATGAATTCTTCTTCAGGCTCTACAATTATAAATCCATTAATTTAAGCATACATTAGCCAGTAAAGGCAAATTGGAATTGTGTCAGAAGACACGTTGTAGGACAAGTACAAGATGGAATAATAGTCAGTTAGTTTTTTATTATCATTTAAAGCATGTATGGTCAATATGATCATGAGAAAAAATGAGATGAAATAATTCAATAATATATATATATATATATGTATATAAAGTCAGGAAAATTACAAGCTGCAAGGTGACTGTAGTCAATGGTATGTGAAAGAATACGAATACCACAGAAAAATAAACCAACAAATGGGTTAGAGTAGACTTAAGTTCAAGGGTGACAAATAACAATAAAACACAGAATAATCGAGCAAAGAATATTCTTTTCTTTGAACAAAGCAAGAACTACAGTTTTAGCAGAATAAAATGGTACCATCTTTTATTTCGTTGCCTTCTCGTCAGCTGCTTACATGGCAAAGACATTATTAAATATATCTACAACAACAATTTTAACATACTTGCTTAGAGTTCAGTTTAAACAAAAATCAATCGATCAATATACTCATACACTAAAAATATATACATATATAAATTCGATAAATTCCTCTTCTGGCTCTACAGTTATATATATGTTTATTAAATAATATCGATTTGTAAAGTATGATCAATGCAATTACAGTTCACTAAAAATACTTAAATTATAATAGTAATAAAGATATAATAGCGAATAGAGTATCAACTAAAATTAGGAAATTTCCACAAAAATTTAGGTTCATTCAAACCCAGATGGCCAAGGTAAGGACAGTGTCTGAACTAACTTCTTTTGGATGCACAAATTAGGCTTTTTAATGTGGATCCCAACAGCCTCAGCAATATTTAGTAATCGAACTCTTAAGGCAGAGTTGACATTTGTTGGTATCCGGTAAATAACTCTAAAAGCCTGGTTAACATCAATCTTATATTCTGTATCCACAAGATGAGATAGAATATAACTGCGAATAGATTTTGTTTGTCCTTTGCTTAACCACGCAGGGTGATGTTGTCTCAAACTATTTTTGTTCTAAATAATTTATGCAGAACTGCAATTACATTTGTACCAAATATATCTTCATTTCTAGGTCTTCGTGACTAGCCAAGGCCACCTTTCTTTAAAGTCTGTTGCCATCGTAAGCATAATAAGAATAAATAGATTTATGAGTTTAAATGGCATACATGTCAGTTAACTTTACTCCCGTTGACAACCTTAGCTTTCTTAGTTTAAAAAGCACCAATGTTCTCCATCCCCCTTGCTGTATGATTTCTGTGAATAAGCCTACTTTGATAACAGAGCTAAGTACCGTTTCTAAGAGAACTTCTGTTAGTATTCTGTGATATATTAATGAATGAAACTCAATAAAAGTGAGGCCGGTTAAAGATTAAACGACTTAGCAGTAAGGTCTTGCTTTAGAGTTGAGTAAGACTGGTGTAAAGTAGTGCTAAGCTCCTTCGCTTTGCCATATATAAATTAATATTTCACATTCCACAAAATTTAAGTGATATGATGAGCATTTTCAATTCAAAATTTAAGCATTTACTTCAAATTCGATAACCCAGAAATATAAGCATACAAAATATTCTTTTTGTATCATTGATTTCCTTAATTGAAACATATAACTTTGCCGAATAACTTTTGAGCATATTATATTGCATTGAAGAGTGAAAGTTTTTGAAACATTTGTCTAAATGCTCTGATTCCGAAAAATAATATAAAAAAGACAATTTTTCAAAATTTTTGTCTAGTGTGTTTTTCAAAGCATGAAAAAAAGTTCTACATTCATCAGTCTAATTATTTGCCTTTTGATATACTCCGATTCATTTTTCATTTATAGTTTCGAGTAATATAAAATGAGAACTTATTCGCTTGTTTGTTTGTCTTTTTTGCTTTTCACCTGAAAAATTCAGTGAAAATCAACTTTTTTCTGCATGAAGTGGTGCAAAACTTGTTCTCTGATGAAGGATACTGTAAGACAAATTAGCATCTTCTGCAGACTTAAGTCTATCGAAGTGAACTTAAATTAATTCATGTAGTTATCATATATCTTCATTGTTTAACACATGAACAAACTGTCATTTCTGAACTTCCCTTTTGTTTTGTTTAATTATGATTATTAGTTTTATGCATGTCTATAAGTTCACCTAATCAATGATAGTCACTCCGCTCCATTATAAAACAGTAAGAACGTGTGCCTTTAAGAAAGTATAATAACGTAAAACAAATATCAAATTATGCAAAAATTATCAAACTACATTTAAACTAGAGAACCCATTCATAAAATCTGATTTGTGATATATTCACGAAATAAACTTTACTGGCTCATTCACAAAAAATATTCATTTGTTAATCCCTAAGTATATAACGTAAATAGAACAATAATCCAGTTTTATTATCACTAGCAGTTATGATGCGTTCATGAAAAAATTTTAATTCTCTAAAAAGATATTCTATGCAATTATTATTATTATTGATCCCTTAGGTTCCTAGTGGGACATAGGGCTTCAACTGCACGTCTCCACTTGCCACTTCTGTCTTCTTTCTGCTGTAGTTTTCACCTGCATCCATGTTAGTGATAGGATCCCACATATTTTGGTATTGACTGTTTAAACTTGCATTTATGGTATGTTATCATTCTCACGCATTTTGGTAGTGACTGCTAATTATCATTCTCACGCATTTTGGTAGTGACTGCTAATTTTGTATATATGGTATATCATTCCCACACATTTTGTTACTGACTGTCAATGTCGCACATATGGCATATTATGATTTCTCACACACTTTGTTATTGGCTATTAAGGTCAATTATTTCAAATGCTGTAGCTGTCCATATTGTTGTAAAATGTATAAATACCATGGCTTTCTTTATCGTTGTTGCACTTCAATACACAGTTACAGTCCAGCCTTTGTCTTTTGATATTTGCGTGCTTTACTAAGTCGGAAGGTACGACGAGCAGATAGACATATAAGTTCAGGCGCAGACAGAGCAAGATATAACAAATTGGCGACGGGGTTTACCTTAATTCAGTACAGTTACAACAGTTAGTCCATACTGTTTCAACTCCTCTTCACACACGCAATCTCCTCCTGCATGTCACCCTTGCACTGACGTCCCACTCGCCGCTTCCCTGTCGGCTTGGTTCCACTCGAGCAATGGCCTGACGCGCGTGGGATTTCACCCAGCGGCCTCATCAGCGAGTGTCCAATCCATCTCCATATCTCCATCTCCTGCATATTTTTTGGTTGGCGATTGGTTCTTGTTTTGTTTGTTCCTTCCCATAGTTTCTTGTTGGTGATTCTTTCCGGCCATGTTCTATGCAATATGGAGCCAAAAGTCCCTTAAAGCCTTGAAAGACTTCAAGTTGTTCGTATCCTTCAGTGTCATTAGTCAATCAGGGATTTGCTAGTATTTGTTTTCGCTATAGTCTGCGTAGCCTACTTGAGTGGTACAAGTGCTTGTTGTATGTCTTTGTCAATGTACACATGTTTTATTAATGCAATAGTTTTTTTGTTTTTTGAAAAAATTAACATATTTAGGAAACAAACAAGAAATAGCATAAAGTATTCGTAAAACACAGTAATTGCATTTTTGATGTGTACCGCTTTTTAATCATTAAAGTTGGACAAGCACAGTTTAATTGTGCAACTATAATTGTGTTTTTTTCCAGTGGAACTGATTATTACGACTTTCAGTAATCAGAAGGCCTATGCTCTGATGTGTTCATGTGTTTTGGAATCGGACACTACCTGACTAACTGGGTGATGTTGTAATGCATTTTCATTTGATTTTAACTATGCACTTACTTAAGAAAATTAAATAAGATTGATCATGGAGAGTTTTTCAGTCAACTGACTTTTTGGTTGCAAAATATTTTAATATTATAATTTGATTATTTTATTTTGCAAGTAAAGTAAGATATGGACAAAATCGGTGTAGTTTTGGTATCAACAAATACACCACGCTAGACAATAAAACAGTGTGGATAGTTTTATCCATATAAGGTTTGTTGCTGTTACCTTCAAGTATGTATGTCCTGTTTAAAATAATTGTGATCGGAAGGTCCTGGTTTCGAACCTTAGCAGGTGCTTACTGCCAAAGGGTCCCAAACTAGGACGAAACGGCTGTCTAGTACTCCCAGATTTTCCATTGGTCCTCTAACCGGTGGCAGCTCGTGATGAAATTTCGTAACAAATCAATCAAATCCCTACAAACCGAAACTTGATTATATCTTGTCCATTTAAAAATAGTAAATATGTAATATCCTCTGAATGGCATCTTAGTAACTGCCTAATTATCACATCGGGATTGCAGTTTCAGATAAAACCTAAAGATAAGCCTTCTGAGGGAAAGTGATCAAATTAATCTAAACGTAACAATGAGCCAAAAGTTAGCATACTTCAGCATTATTTTCCAGAAATTAATTTTATTTCTTAAGGAAATTAATGCCGTTTCAAGAAAGATGGCTACCATAAATTATTTGTTAAGTTGCAACATATTCATAACTAACTTACAAAGGGTAAATTATTCAAGAGAGTATCGAACGACACTTCTGTCGAATTTCATATCCGTTTAAAAATCACTGACAGTTTATGTTTGTAGGAGTAATTCTATTGCTTATGAATGTTTTTCGACCAACCGGAAGTAATACAGATCAAAGAAATGTAACGTTATGTGCGAAATTAATTACTAGTTACATTGTGATTTTGATTTGCTCAAGAAAGCGATGTGTTAAATGTCTTGAGAAATCAGCCACAAGGAGTAGCTAGTGTGCATGATAGCTTTACAACTGATAAATCTCACTGTCACAGTGTTGATTGTTAGATCTGCCTTTTTGCAGGCTGTAAGATTGTTTGAATTGCCTTCAGCTACTGTGAATATTTATTTTTTGTTACTATAATGAGCTGTATCATCTTTATCAAGCTTAATTCCAGCTCACTTATTATAAAGTAAATTATTTAGTTTCTTTTGTAAAAGGAGGTAGAAAAGTTTGTGAACAGTTTCATTTTTGATTACAGCTTGATTCCACACTGTATTTTTGGTACAATTATGGAATTTTCAGCATGTGATATCGTTAGTCCAAATTTAGCGGGCCGACCATTGATATCGGGTGTGCGTCGGCAGGGGATGGAACCCCGGACAATGTGCATGGTCGGCGAGAGTCCTAACCACTGTGCCACCAATGCATGAAAACAAAAACCATGTACACATTACAACGAGATCTATATCTTTTAAACAAGTCCAAGTAATACAACTTAGTATAAATGTGTCGCGAGCCTTCTTAACATGAAGATAAAACTATCACATCACTTTTAGCTGTTTTTCGTTTAACTGCGATAGATAATTTCGCGAATTCGGAGGATAGACTTCATTAATCTATGAAACAAACTGTCTAATTTTACCCCCTTTGTTTGTTTTACTAATTTGAGTACTATCTTAAAGCGTATTACATCAAGAGTATCTGGAGTATCAGGAAGATTAAACTCAAACGCAGATAAGAAAATAGTGGAGTTAACCATTTGTCAAACCGGTTTCTAGTAAAGAGGATTTCACAAAGAAAATATTTACGATTCTTGTATATAACTGTTTTGAAAGCTTTCGAAAATTTCTTCATTGATAATATAAACGTCAGATTCACGAGGCTGAGAAAATGGAAATTCAGTGCCACATTTTGTTATCACTGCAGACAGTAAAATAAAAGTTTCTTGTAAATAAGTGGAGCGAGATATATAGGTCGTTCAATGAGTGTTTTATCCAAAATAGTCAAAGATTATTATCCCTCTTGGCTACGAAAAGTTAACAGTGGATCAATAAAAAGCACTATGATTGAACATACAGTCAAGACTGGTCACTCAATATGCACGCGGAATTCATTCAGAGACAAAGTCAAAAGAAGCCTCTCGAAAACGGTAAGCTTTCGTATACTTTGCATTGCCGAGGGCTTAGTGATCCGCATAGAAAACCCTGATTTATGCACACAGAAGAAACTTCCCCATCCCCTCCTTCTGCCTTGGGTATAATTCCAAGTACTACGACTTTGTTAATAATGTTTTTTTGGTTTTCTGAATTTTTGTATGGCATCTGAGCAACATCTGCATAACCAACCTTTAATTTACCCTGCCTGCCTATTACACAATTTATTTTTTGGATACGTGTCTCCATTAACATCCTATTTCATGTTGCGCAACCCTTCTCAATACTTACCAATCTTCACACACACCCTAGTAACAATTTTGATTATTCATCACATTTTAGAAACATTTTAATGATTTAAACAGTAAATCTTATTTTTATTTTTGCTTGAAAATCCTAATGTACACACACACACACAAAATAACTATATATAAATGCGATTGTACGGTTAGATGAATGAACGAAAGGAGACACTTCGCTGAACTTTGCTGTTCTTATATTCATTTCTAAATATACTCATGATAATCTTGTTGAGAAGCCGTGTGTATAACAGTTCGGAAGGGCTAGCAGCATCCTTCAAACTCGTAGGTAGTTCGCTTTCACTATGGCAGAAAGTCTAAAGACTTCCGTAGTCCGTTTTTGTTAGGTACTTGAAAAACTTAATGCTCACTGAAGCAGTGACTCCAGTAGAAAGCCATTTAAAAAGCGCAAAAAATGATACGCAACATGTGATCCAGTGAAGACTTGCTTTTCGTTGTATTTATTCACTTCACGCGTACAATCACAGTTATATATATAGTTTGTCTCATGAATTGGTCTGTTAGCTTTCCATTTAAAATGAGCAACCGAGACAATAATTTTAAAGTGGTCAGAACTAGTGAGCAATAATCAAAATATTATGGGTACATTTTTTTGCAGAGAGAAGAATAATTATAGTTAGTGGACCAATTACTACCAGAGTGAGCACAGAAGCAGTAGAGAGTGATATTAAGTAAGGCTTCCGTCTAGAGAGAGAAGTAGAGGGCTTATTGGCAATAATAGATTAAAACTATGAAATGAAAATAGGTTGAACAAGAAGTTTCTTATGTCTATAATGTAAATTCCATCACGAACCGATACCACTTGGACAGACGTCAGAAACCAGGGAGCACTGGATGACTGTTTCGTTGTAATCCGGGGCTCTTCGGCAGTTCACACCTACAACCCACCCCCAGCATTCGAACCCGGGACGTGCAGGCTGCGAAACCAAGCTCGTTGATGATTCAGTTACTTGGGTGAGGATACGGTCATCCGTGAATTCTTACTCTGTCAGTCCTTGATTTAGCACTGTCTTTAACCAGTGCCTTTGACAAGCGTCCACTTCACCTTAACATGGTGGACTCACCATCTAATAAACGAAGTCCCCGAATGAAATAACAGATCCCCTTGATATGACTATGAGCAATAGTTTGTGCTCTAAACGTCACCAGTAATTATTACTGTATAACAAACACTGTGAGACTTTATCAAAATAAATTCTATCTATAATGGAACAACAGTCACAGTTAAAGACAAGACTGCTATCAATAGCTGAGGGAATATAGCATAAAAAATAAGCTATCATGCAAAGAAAGTTTGTACATTTATCATCATAAAAAGATTATCACAAATATTCATAAAATATTAACCAGATTAATCTCCTCGTGAATAGTACTGAAAAACATGCCCTAGAAAGATGTCGTTATTTTTAGAGATACTGAACTGTCAAAGGCTTTTCAGTTAACTGAGAATAAATTTACAACCAATTGTTTTCACTTTACAACTGTCCCTGCTCAATTAATAATTAAATGACCTCTTGGGTTTCGATTGAAACGCATAGCTTCAGCAACACACCTCTGTTCTCCGCAGTCCTCCTTGTTCGGCTCTACGATGGCCCATAGGCTCTCATCTTCTCCACACATGATCTCCCGTTCCACTCAACTGCTTGGTAGTCGGCGTCACTCAGTTGTCTCCCTACTGCATGTCCAATAAGCCTTCATTTTTTTCCTGCATATCTGTCTGACAGCTGGTTTATCGCCCATCGAAGTTCCTCATTTCTGACCATTTGATCTTCAGTACGGAGATTAAAAAGGCAGATGTAAATAAAAGTCTTCAGTTACCTCCATTATGGGTGGGATTTTATCCTGATAAATCACACGGTATTGTACAGTAATATTTACTGATGACGTTTCGAGCACATTATTACTCATAATCAGTATCCTGTTGGAAACGCGTCATCTCTGACCCATATAGCAGGACTGGTGTTGAAAATCCAAATCTTGTTCTTTTTGCTGAGTGCAGAAGATTTCCGCACTGATTTCAGATTAGTGAAGGTTTGTCTTGCTTTCGCAATCCTGATTTGCACATCCCCACCTGTACCTCTGTATCTTATTTTCACAATATTTTTTTTATTTCTTTACGTTCCAAGTGGACCATAGGGCTTCTAGCTAGAGGTCTGAAGTTTCAGTAACAATGGTGTTTGTTTTAACGAGATAGGGTTGCTAACCTCATGCCCAACCTTCTCTCTTCATCGCTATTATGACTGACTTAGTGAGGTAAAGGAGTGAGCTGGTGGCTAGGGATCGAACCCCGGACCACCTGCATGGTTGGTGAGCATTCTACCGCTGTGCAGCCGACGCACACATGTGTGTGTTCACATTATTTACTTTACCTTAATCCATCTTGTTCCAGTCAGAGCCTGTACCAGTGCACTTTTTAGACTTGGCGCGAACAATAACATGATTCCGTGCCAGTTCTTGTAACACTCTAGGAATTCATGTAGAATTTAGTCATTTCATTTTTGTTGATCACTACATGTGCACTACATTCAACAGTGATAATTTTTAATGGTTATATCAAGATTTATTCAAATATGTAAGAAATCCTTCCATCGTTTTATTTTCTTATTGTTAATGCCTTCTAAATTGCTTGATCTTCGAAGTTTTTAACTCGTTGAAGACTTTATCGCAGGATACAGTGACATATACATAAATTCTCGATCATCTCGTAAAAATGGTTCACAGTGATAATCAGATTTCAATCGATTTTAAGCGGGACAATCTCATTAGACAATTTTATTAGGGCAAATATTTTTGGATTAGTTATGTCAACAAAACAATAACTAATAATTCGTTTAGAACATAAACATCAGCAAATGAGCGCAATGAATAAAACCCATACTCACCAAATTTTCAAATTAATTAAACCAGACGTCTGACAGGTCACGCATTTCACCATACTGTCAATTGTAAAAGTGTATTTTGAATATTGTTCATGTGAATATATCTGAGTGAAATAACAAATGAAAAAGTTTGAATAAGGCATTAAGAAGACAAATTTCGCGAGATGATATCATTTCGTAGTTTCTTTACAACCGCTTTACAACTAACATGGTTAACAATAATGAAATAAAGTTCATGAAAATTACTCAGTTAAATAAAAACAAAAGTACATACTAATGACCAATCATATTTAGATAGGTCATGTTGTCCTTGGTAAGCGAAGATTCAAGTCTATTGTTTTTTGTACACACATTTTGGGCTGTATGTGATTAGTCCAAAGTGCTTCCATCACCTTCAATAACCTTAAAGTAGAGTTATGTGAATAGTTGTGAAACAGTCATTAATATTGATTTTGTGACCTGACATTAATAAGTGTTTCGCAATGCATGATGCTGGATTTCTGTTCAGATTAAACGCGTTGGGATTTTCCACATGATTTAGTAGCCATTTTGGAACATATTCTTTGGATTGGTTATTAGTATGTACTTTTGTTTTTTATTTAGCTGGGTAATTGTCATGATCTTTATTTTATTAATATCAATAAAAAGTTTGAGCATTGTGGATTACATCAAATAAAGTATACAAAGAATTCGGAAATTCCTTGTCTATAGTTACTGGAGATTTTAATTCTATTGATCACAGCTTCCTAATTTCACTTGGACATGATAACATTGTCAACTTCCCGACTAGAATGGATAACACTCTTGATCTTGTGTTTACAAATGACGCAGGAATATTTGAAGCTCGAAAAAGAGCCCCACTACTAAATTCAGATCACTGTATCATAAGAATATTGCCCAAAGTATATGGAAAGCAGCACAAAAGGGTCTTCTCACACCTTGGAAAGAAAACACAACACAGATGTTATTCCCATGACAACATACTGAATCTAAGGTCCATGTTAAAAGACACAAACTGGGATTTATTTACTGAACAAGCTCTTGATAACACAATTGCCAACATAACACATTATCTTAATTTCTGTCTTGATGTTTGTTGTCCAAAAGAGACAATCTTCTTAAAATTCGATCGCTTCTCCTCTTCTCAACTCAAAAAGCTCCGCCGTGAAAAAGAAAGGTTGTTCAAAATGAAAAACAAATCTGGTGTTAAGAGAATGAACACTTTGATTAAGCTTGAATTACAAAGATTGAATGCTCTCTATAACCAGAAGTTTCTTTCATGTAAATCCCCATCAAATATGTGGAAGTTATTAAAGGAAATCACAGGTGGTAAGCAAATGATGAATGATATTTCTGTAGATGTTAACATGCTTAATGAATCCTTCATATGTATCCCAGCAAATGTTATGATTCCTAACTCAAATAGTGTAAATAATGACTGCTTCTCATGCTTTAACACGAATGATGTCCTCAAGTGTCTTCAATCTCTCAAGCCTACTCAGTCCCTTGGTCCTGATGGTGTTCCTGCTGTTATCCTTAAGAAGTGTGCCGACATCTTGTGTTCCCCATTAACTGACATTTTCAACGAATCGTTTTCCAAAAGTATTATACCTGAATCATGGAAAAATATCAAGATCGTTCCAGTGCCTAAATCAACAAGTGGACCTAATGTTAAGTTTAGACCCATTGCTATTACCTCACCTTTTTGAAAGTTATGGAAAGACTTATTTTACTTAATCTTGATCCCTCTTTAAAACCTTTCAACGACCCCAACCAGTTTGCTTATAAACATAGTAGGTGTACGTTAGATGCCGCTGTTGTCCTCCACCATAGCATAGTCTCTAGTTTAGATAAAGGAGCTAAATACGTTCGCTGTGCCTTCCTTGATTACACATCTGCATTTGACTCTGTTCCCAGGTCTCTCTTGCTAAGTAAGCTTGCTGCAACACAGGCTGAGAGCTGGACAAATAAGTGGTTGCATTCCTATTTTTCTGAAAGGAAGCAGTACACCGTCTACAATGGAAAATCCTCCACTACCTCACTTACTTTAGCTGGTGTTCCTCAAGGTGCTGTTCTTTCTCCCTTTCTGTTTTCGTTTTTCTTACATGACTTGCCTCATTCTGATGTAGCCACTTTTGTTAAGTATGCCGATGACCTCTCGGTTTCTATGCCTGTCAACTCTCAGTCAGATTGTTCCAAATTAAATAACTTTCTGTCGGAAATTAGTCAGTGGTCCTCTTCAAACGGACTTAAGCTTAATCCGTCTAAATGTCAGGTAGTCAATTTCACTTTCAGACGTAAATGTGACCTACAGCAACTAGTTAGCTCACATGGCCCCACTCTCATTGACGGCACAGAGGTTGAAAATACATCTAATGTCAAGTACCTTGGGCTGAGTTTTTCCACCGATCTTTCCTGGTCTTCCCACATCTTGCTAGTTACTAGAAAGATGTTTCGCTTAACGTTCTACATTAGGAAATTTAGGCAGTCTGGCATAAAGCAGTCTTTACTTTCTCAGTTTGTAAATTCTTGTATTCTACCCATCCTCCTTTACTGCTCCCCATTAGTCTTTCCTGGACTACTTAAGAAAGACTTTGCTTCGCTGAGAAGGGCACTAAAAGCTGTTAGTAGGGCAAGTGGGATATCGTTAAACCAACTGGTGACACTATTGTAGATAGACATATAATGTCATGTAAGAAACTAGCGAATACAATATTGTCGGACCCCGAGCATCCTCTCTATACGCATCTATCTCCTTGCATTTCATCTGGTAGAACTAGAAGCAGCTATAGGAGGCTATATGCTAGGACTACCAAATACAAAAACTCCACAATACCATATCTGGCACAGCTGTTATGTGATGAGAAATCCGTTAGGTATGACACGATAAACTTACTGCGGCACTCTAACAAATAGTCCCATTAGTTTTTGTTTTCCTTTCCTCGTTACTATTACACTGTTGTTCTCATCTTCTATCACACATCAACTTTATATTTCATATCCTGTGGTGCATTGTTTGAAATGTAAACTCTACGCTGTTTTTTTTATTTTTATTTATTTTATTTATTTATTTATTATTTATTTTTATTTATTTATTTCTTGATTTTAAAAATCTTATATAATTTATGAGGTAATTAGATGCAATATACTGTAATGCACGCTGAAAATTCCATAACTGTACCACAAATACTGTTTGGAATAAAGCTGTTAATATTATATTATTATTATTATATTTACATAGTTTACACACAATGATAAGTTTTGTTATTGGTAATATTTCGATCAAAATTACTGCCTGTGTTCACACCACCGTTGGAATTGTTTTATTATTGTTAACCATGTTAATTGGAAAGCGGTTTTAAAGAAACTACGAAATGCTATCATCTCGTGAAATTTCTCTTCTTAATGCCTTATTCAAATTTATTAAAGGGACTAACTGTTTAAATGAAAAGTGTCTACCTAGGGTAGGTGTG
The DNA here is from genome assembly GCA_944472135.2 of Trichobilharzia regenti. Lineage (NCBI taxonomy): Eukaryota > Metazoa > Platyhelminthes > Trematoda > Strigeidida > Schistosomatidae > Trichobilharzia > Trichobilharzia regenti. The sequence continues at coordinate 136,422,314 of OX235270.1, read as the reverse complement.
TTTCATTTCTGTACTTTTTAGTGTTAAATTCATTTATGTTAACCTATGTCATCCCATCATATCACTTTGAATGTTTTATAATTCAAAGCAAGATGAATTGAGAGTTAAATGACACCTTCCTCAACCGCACCAACACTACTACTGATATCCTAGGTGACGACTGGTGACAGGCTCGCGAAATGAGGTTTTTTTAATAGATGTGTGTACTACTGCATATGCCTTCCTTTTATTTTTATTATATTTACTTTTGACCACAGCTTGATTTCACACGGTATTTTTGGTACAAGTATAGAATTTTCGTGTGCGTCGGTGGCACAGCGGTTAGGATGCTCGCCGACCATGCACATGGTCCGGGTTCGATCCCTGGCCGGCGCACTCCTTTACCTCGCTTAGCCAGAAATAATGCTGGTAAAGAGGAAAGGTTGGGCATGGGGCTAGCAACCCCATCCTGTAAAATAAACACTGCTACAGAGACTTCAAGCCACTAACTTGAAGCCCTATGTTCCACTGGGTCCTAACCGCTGTGCCACCAACGCAACTAGTAACAAGAATGAAATCTCCGCTTGTAACATTTCACTAATTTCTTTGAACAAGTTGCTCGAAAAGTGGTACGGTAAACTGAATCGAAAAATAACATTCGCAAGAAACCACTGATATTTTTATATATTTCTTGTAGTTAATAATAATAAAATAATAAGAATGACTCCATGAAAACCTGACTTGTAGTTTCTGCCTTTACTACTAAAAACTATTAATAATGTCAACTGTTTAATTCATATATTTTACTTAAAACACACCAGTTATAACTGATAGATACTGTTTGTAATGTTTCGGTTTTAAAGCCTAGTTTTATCCTTGTATTATCATTGCTAGTTATCTTTTAAAACCGACTCCAGTTACTAATCACTTTACTGAGTTTTATATTCTTGCATCATGCAAGTTATCCATATATCTGATGCGCTCAAAAAGAGTTTAACTGATAAAATCTCTTAATGGAGATTGTCATTGGATTTTTGTAAGTTACTAGAAGTCACATTATCGAATTCGATAGTTATTTAAATTACATAATGTCCTAGTGACTATTGCTTGAAGAAATATTCAAGCCCGAAATATACTGTATTTGTATTCTTCGTCTTCTATTCATGCACATAGCACTGTGTTATTTGTAAAAACATTTCAGTAGGCCTCTAAACACTACTTACACATTCGAAGCGTGACATTAAATAAAAGCTAACTCTTTGTAACATATTTCAGTTCTATTATCTTGTTAGGTACACTGTATTGCATAATCTGTGGATTTTATGTGAAGTGATGGGTTGTAACAGGTTGCCAGCTGATTTATAATGACCACCTGTTGTAAAACAAAACTGATGAGAAGGATGATCGATATTTAAAACTGTAAGTTTATTTCATTAGCTCTTATTCGCACAAGTTGATAAGTACATAAATGTGCTTGTACGTTTATTTATATTCACATAACACGTCAGAGGCTAACTCTGACTGACAATGGCGACTATGATTTTTCAAGTAATGGCATCTGTATCTTGTTGATCACATTTTTATTTAGATTTAATTTGAGAAGTTTTCATCGCCCTACTAGGCAACATCTTCAGCTCATACTTCAATTTGAAGTGAGCCTTTAGATTTCTCCACGAGTTTATTAATCATCTCTCCTGGTTACCTTGGACATAATTGGTTGTTTTTGTGGGTTTTCACACCTTCTAGGTTACTTGTATTGGAACTGATTGTTTCTTTGACCTGAACTTTGACCCTTTGTGTGTGAGGTTTCTTTCTTATCGGTTGATAAATTTTGTCTATCTCGATGTGCTTATTGACTGATGTCAGTTGATGTGGTACACAAACCAACAAAGTCATTTCAATCAATTCTATGTCAACCAAAATACTCAACAGCGAAAGTAGATAAAACCAACATCATCTGCAAAATAAATTGTGACAACCGCGAAAAAAACTGCATCGACCAAAGTGGACGTCCCCTTAGTCTTCGTATCCACGAACATAAGCAAGCCGTCAAAAGACGTGATATCCACTCCCTCATATCACTACATACAGACACCCATGGACATCAGCTCGACTGGGACAACGTTCAAGTATTAAACAGAGGAAACAACAAGAATGCCCGAGAATTTTTAGAAGCTTGGCATTCCAGTGAATCATCAACCAATAGACACATCGAGAAAGACAAAATTTATCAACCGATAAGAAAGAAACCTCACACACAAAGGGTCAAAGTTCAGGTCAAAGAAACAACCAGTTCCAATACAAGTAACCTAGAAGGTGTGAAAACCCACAAAAACAACCAATTATGTCCAAGGTAACCAGGAGAGATGATTAATAAACTCGTGGAGAAATCTAAAAGCTCACTTCAAATTGAAGTATGAGCTGAAGATGTTGCCTAGTAGGGCGATGAAAACTTCGCAAATTGACTATCTAGCTCAGGGAACAAAACCACCTCAAAGATTTCTATTTTGTTGGCTAATAACTGACTGGTGTATGAGTATTAGTTAAACCTTGCCAGTGATTTAATTAAAATATTGATGAAAACTTATTTTCATATAGAGATTCTCACTATAAGTCATGATGTCTATCTTATTGCTAACTCTCTTCTGTAGATAAATGACGTACAGGCATCATCTTTTGAATGTTGATACTTAGCACTCAAAACGCATAAAACTCTGTGTTTTCAATTACCAAACAACTCATTGACAGAACATTCCTCTAAAAAATGAAAAATGACAGTTCCACAAACTTTTTTGTACAACGAAGATAGCGCCTATACACGATTTAGGAAATTCCAGCGTTATATGATGGCGTATATTTAAGTGGAATCCTGTCTTTAACAAAGCAATATGTCAATCATCGACAATGCTACGTTTATTATTCGACACAGTGCATGACTCCTTTACAGACTTGAACTTACTGTTTTTCAACATTTCCTACAAATTGTTTTTCGGAGGAGCTTATTGTGAGTGAGTAGTTTTTTTCAACCTTCCTCCTTTTTGACAGTTATAAGAATACATTTGCCCTCCAAAAGTATTGGGTAAACTGGGTATCGTTTCACTGAGAATTCGATTTTGAAATGAAGAATTGTATCGTTTCATTTTTTTTATTAGGCTGGTGTTACAGAATAACTGAAGAATTACTTTCATATTTAAATATCTATAGGTTGGAAAATTAAGATGATAAATGACTGTGTCAAAATATTAGGCTTGCCACTAAGCATAAGACTGTTGATGAAGAACGAAGTGTTACGGAATTTATTCTTGTTTTTTTATTTTTCATATACTCTTTGATATAGTAAGCTTTTGAGAATGACTGATAGAACCTTATTTAGTTTGATACTTTTCAAACTGAAGCACGATGTTATCTCTCATAGAGACTTTATTTTGTTTTATAAAGATGTAGGATGATATCTTGGAAATAAATTAAAAATGTACATAAATATGATATTTGTAAGTGATTAATTTCAAAGAGTGGGAAGTGAAAAGAAACAAATCAGTGGGAAGGAATAAACCTCTGCACAACAGCCTGAATACAGGGGGAGGAGCACTATTTATATATATATATATACACGACATCCTAAAAGGAAGTGCTGGGTAATCACTACAAAAACAGAATAACTGACCATCCCTTTGTTAATAACGTATCTGGATTTGACTCACAGTATGTCAGTATGGTGAGTAAATGAATTATATGAGTCTTCGGCTTTGTATAGTGACTTCATAGTGCCGATAATGAGCAATCAGCTTAGTGTCTGGTTAAGTAAGCATTTACTGTGTTTATTCTTTTTTTAAACTTTTTTATCATGATAAACCACTCAGCTTCATTACGCAACAACAACGATTACCTATTTACTGTTCTTTTTGAAAATATTTTTCTGTTCTGATACCGACTACTAATACCAGATTTTCATAGTTGTAAACAAAATTGTGAAAATATACCCATAAAAGACTGTTAAAAACGCGATAAAGCTTTATTCTTCACGAAAGATCAACAAATACCAAAGACCAGCGTATCTTGTTGTTAATGGAAACAGAAAGAATCCACCTTATTTATTTTCAAACAATAAAATGAGAAAACTTTTATTTACATGTATGGTGAATTATGAGCTTTTTAGAAAATTGAGTATTAAATCAGTGAATATATATTCCAGGATATCTAAAACCGAGTTTGATTTATGCTCTAGTCTATTCATCTATATATATACATATATATATACATCTATTTCAGTCTGAACCTTTAGATTTTTCTATACGTATAAAACTGTAACAAACCTCCAATAGTAGCTTATATCCCATGAGATTGTCCGTATTTTAAATGATAATTTCAGTAGGCATTAACACATGGTCTTGGACGATATTTTGCCACCATTTTGGGAGTGAATTTAGACTCATACACGTCTGAATTAAAAGCCTCAAAACAAAAAACATGAATATATTATAAATTTCGTTACAGTCTAGATAAACAACGAGTTTTTTCATTCCTGTTGCTTGCTACTAAAATAGGACTCAAAAGATTTGAAACCTTGGGAACGATTTCGTCATCAAATAATAATGCAGCTACTGTCAGATACCTTTTTCAGCTTGCGGATTTTGCATATATTGAATACAACTATTGTGCAAGCACCGATTCACAGTTTGTTTTAAGGGATCAACTAATGTCTGTTTCCTTGAAATACACATGTTTAGTTAGTGAATAAGTTAATATTACACGTGTCAGTGGTTATCAGCCTCTCTAATACAGACTTATATGATTTCGTGGATTCCTGCCACTCAAGTGGCAGAAATTCCGATAGTCACTTTCAGAACACACAACTAATGGCATACGACCGCACCTCGCAACCGGAAGGTCCTGGGTTCGAACCTGGCGGTGGGTGCGTACTGATGAAGAGTCCCAGACTAGGACGAAACAGCTGTGCAGTACTCCCAGCTGGTTTTCCAATGGTTCTCTAACCAATATCAGCTCATGATGAAATCCTGTAACCAATCAAATCCCTACAAACCAGCACTTGAACACAACTAAGTAGGTGAACAGTATCTTACAAGTGGATTTTCTTGATTTACAAAGAGCTGAGCCTTTTCCAGACTTTAAATAAGTCGTATGAATTATAAAATATGTGCGAGTAAATCAGGCTTTCCACAAAAGACATCTATAGTAAATTAATCACAAAAGGTTTCGTACCACCAGCTGGATAGTCTGTTTGATTCCAATGAGCTGTAAATGAGAACTTTTATCAGAAGTTGTTAGGCGGTAACTATACCGATAATGTGGGAACTTTTCTAAATAATTAACAGATCATCAGTGATTTTTATTATGAAATAATGCTGCATTTATTTTTACTCACTATTTATGATAGCTATAATTGTTCGTATGGATGAAGGAATGGTATACAGTAGAACTTTTTTCCTTCGAAATGATTTGTAAATGAAAACAGAAACCCAATTTCAGCAGTTTGTCACATTCACATCTGTTCTAAACAAAAGTGAACAAATAAGGTGTCACTTGGCAGGAGAATTAAAAGAACCAGCTGTCATCCTCATCCAATTCAACGTAACAACGATTATGGATACTAAGGAGTGATTATACTCAATTTCTCAATCAGAGTAATATAAATTTTGCATAGGTGCATTCTACAGTCTCTACAGATCAAAACTTTAACTAACGGAAAGTAAGATTATTGGAACACTTGAAATGTAAGCTGTAGGTTTCTACTACTGTACGATGTGTATTTACGAGCATAATTATTTGAAACGTAACAACTTGTAATTATTTCAATTTTGTAATGAATACATTTCTAGTAACCTAAGTTGATAAAATTGTAGTGCAATTTTTAAATTTCCAAACAAAACATTCTGAGAAGGTACTTATTTCAATGAGTTTTCCGCTGGCTAGTATATTCATATAGAAGTGGTACTTGTAAAACGTTATTCTCCAGAAAAATTCGAAAACTTGATCACAATAACAATGATGAAATATTTCTATATTTATTTTCATAGTTTACACAAGAAGGATAAAAATAGTTGATTACATAATATGCAAATAAGTTCATGGAATGTGTATATGACTTGGAATGAGATTTAAAATTCACACACACAAAAAGAATAAATAAATTACGCATTTCTAAATGAGATGGAACACGTTGGATGAAGTAGGTTGGGATTTTTTGAAACTGGTGAATTTATTCACAATATTAGTCTAAACACCGTCGGCAACAGTTTTGAGTGAATGATAACAGAAAGATACAAACTTTTGAATAATAACTATTTTTATATAAAGCAAAACCAAAAAAATGATCCGATCACACATACTTCTTTCTCACGATAGGAGCAGACTTTAAAACAGGAATAACCAAGAAGTTAAATACGCACATCAGTTGGTAAATCAAAGTAAATACTTAATTATGTAATTTAATAATTCCCATTGTAACATTAAGAATACAACATTCAGCGAAGAGACTCTTTTCAGCGAATTTATTATTAAGCTGTAGAATCTTATATTTATGGTTTTATAAAGAAATTATATCCGGTGAGGTCATGACTTTGAGCCAGACCATTACGAAATTTTAAATGATTGACTACCGAAAAAAGAAAATTATTTTCGATAACTTCATCATCAGGTTCTACAGTTATATATCCATAATAATGAAAGAATGATTCTTAATGAAAACGTTAATCTTATTTTACAGTAAAATCGAATCATTCGGATCTGAATTTATAAAGGCTATTTGTCATTAAATTGTTAATAGATTATAGTCCAGAATATACATATGTGGTAATATATATAATTGTTACACTAAATTGAACACCAATATATAGCAATGCATTCTCATGAATCATTTTCACACTAAATTCTATTCACAATGATTATAAACTGCAGAGGGATGGATTTTGATATGTATTATTGTTATGTCACTGGTACATTTATCTTAATTGATAGGGATGTGAACATAGACGAATTTTTGATGAAATTCAAAAACATCCACCCTTCGCTTACCTTTACTTGTGAAGAGGAGTAGGATGGTAAACTACATTTTCTGGATGTCTTGCTAAGTAGGTGATTAGATGGGTCATTTAGGAGAAGCGTGTATAGAAAAATCACGTTCACAGAGCAATACACACACTTCCTTAGTTACTTGCTCATTAAATATAAAAGAAACGTTGTTATATATATTACGAATAGAGCAAGAAAGATATGTACGGATGACCAATTACAAAAAGAATTCAGAAATATTCATGATTCCTTTACGGAAATGGTCTATCTAAGTAGTTTCATAAAGGAACAATTGAAAACATCAGAAATAAAACCTAAGACTATGACTGCACTTAAAAAGCTTCTATTTATTAAGCTACAATTTAATGCTGACTTATCTAGTGAGATTTTATTCCTGAGACTTTCCAGGAGTACACGAAGAACGTTTTACACAGCAAACCTATGTTTGTCGTTCTCTAGCCGACGAATGATCGGAACGCAAACGAAGGATAAGCTAGATAGGTTTGCCACATCTATGTGCATTTATCACTTCAACTGCACCTGCGGTGACAGATATGTTGGGCGTACTACTAAACAGCTTAGCCAAAGTGTTAGTGGTTTAACAAAGACAGACAAAAACAATCCATAACTCAATTTTTCACATTTAGTTAATAGTGGTCACGCATTGGAGAAAACGACAGCTTTCAAAGTAATTTATCGTATCCCACCGAATCTTTCCAATAGACTTTGTATTCGTTTACTGCACACAGCGAAGGCGATAGGTATTCGAACTATTAAAACTAGACTATGCATTCAGAATAAGTTCGCGCAACCATTATTCTTCCCTTGGCCTATTAAGACATAACCAACTGATGACTTCTCCACCACTCCTTACTTATATTTTCAACCCCCCTCCTCATATCATCCCTTGATCTTTTCACATCTTCATTAAAAATGTGTCCCATTTACCTCCCTTACATTCTAGCATTACTCAATAGGTGCATTTGTTTTTCTTAGCCTTTATCGACTACTTCTACCTGAACATTTGTTTGTTTAATCATGTTGTTTTTCGTTATTCGTGTTATCACAGATTGCCTCACTTTTTCATCCTCATTATTGATAAAACCACTATTATCATTATTATCACTACTACTTTTATGACTAATTGCACAATTTATATTCACCATCTTATTATCCTATAGAGAAAACACCATGATTGGTTTATATGTGAATTTGATTTGTAAAGTTATGTATATTACAGTTAAGCCTGATTAGATCCAAATGAAACCAGTATTGTTCGCTTCAATGTGTTTCTCTAAATTTTACTATGGGGATATTTAACATATATCTAATAAGCAAATAAATATAGAAAAACAGGTTAGTGTAAGTGTGACGACGAGGGATAAAGGAATTGGTATGTACAGGATGGAGGGCCATAACGTGAAAGGCCGACATATTAAGGTTTTTATGAATATGTAGACTGTACAACAGGCCAGGACAGCAATAGTGGTTTGATCTGTTTCTTCCACCCAAAAAGCACCGGTTGTTTAAGGCAATAACCTCTGTCGTTTGGAGTATGCGGTACCTGGATGCTTTGACAATTTATTTAGTGCCCATTGGATGATAGAGGAGGATTTTTCAATGCAGGTTTTGCGGCCGGTTTGGACCAGGTGGTCTAGTATAGAACTATTGATAGTTTTTACTGCATTATTACTTAGGCACATTGGTAGATGTTTCCGAACACAGAAAATCAAGTTCCTAGAGCAAGGGCCAATACAATTCGCTCCACAGTTGCCTTTGAATTGGTAGATGCTGTTAGAAGTGGCTAGTCTAGATACTTCATTTTTCACTTGATGTATCACAACCCGTCATGTAGAAAATATGATTTGTAGTTTACCAACATTATTAGTTTTTTGGTCTGAAAGAAACAACCTCCTTTGCCTACCTGCGAAGCGTCCTTTCAACTACAAGCGGAACTGACGAGGATATCAAAGCAAGGATCATCGGAAAAGCAAGACAAGCTATCATTACTCTCAAGTCTGTGTGGAGGTCAATAGCACTCAGAATCAAAAACAAGATACGGATTTTCAACTCCAATGTGAAGTCAGTGCTACTTCCTACACGAATCAGAGACTTGCACTGCGCGTCATATAGAACACCTCAAACAAACTTCAGACCTTCATTAACAGTTGTCTTCGCTTAATACTTAGCTCAAGATCAGATGACTGGCCAGAAAAGATCAGCAACAGGGTGGGATCTCTGGCAATAATGAGCGAACCAACCAACCAGGAACCGATTGTGAAACAAATATGCAGGAAGAAATGGAGATGAATTGGCTGGCCATACTCTGAGGAAACCATCAAGTGAGTAACATCACCAGACAAGCCATCGCTCGAGTGGAACCAGACCGAAAGGGAAGCGGGCGGCGAGTTGGTCGTCAGTGTGAGGGTGACTTTGAGGAAGTCATGTGAAGAGGAGATGAAAGCATGTGGACAGACTTGGAGCCAGGTGAAGACTCTATCAGAGAACCAAACGCAATGGAGAAGCGCTGCTGAAGCCCTATGTTCCTCTAGGAATTAAAGGATATAATAATAATATAATAAATTAGCTCTTTGAATGGATTTTCTTAACTTGTTAGTAATTATTTCACTTGGTAAGTCACCCTTGAATTTCAGTGCTATATATGAAGTCATATGTGTAAAGGTTTCTTATTTACAGATGGAGAATAGTCCTTTTCTGCTTTCTTGGTCATGTGTTTCTTGATGAACTTTTCTGGATAGCTATTTTCAATTAAGGTGTCATACACAATTCTAAGTTCATCTTTAACCACGTATTCTGAGTATTTAGCTCTGACCTTGTAGTCGAGGGTCCTTATTAAATTTCTTTTGTACTGGAGAGGAAGGAAGCTATGAAAATGTGTATTTTGTCCCGTCCATGTGGTTTTACTATGCAAATTTCTCCTAACATTTGGTTTTCTTGTAAGGAGGACATCCAGGAAGGCAATTCTATTTTGGAATTCCTCTTTGCATATGAATTTCAAAGTAGAATGTACTGTATTGAATTGAGTTATCATTGATTTGCTGTTCAAATCATTTTTACAAAGAATGAAGGTATCATACTTATAAAAATGAATAAAGTAAAAATTTTCTGATAAGGTTGTTCAAAGGACCACTTTTTTTGGTTTACTTGGAAAGAAATCTGCTAATTCGGATTGACATGAGGAGTTTTGAATTAAATCACGTGTTGTTAAAAATCCGAAGTACATTAGTGATAACAATCAAGTAGACGAAGATGAAATAGAACAAATGTAACTGATACAATGAAATTTAAAAAAGAACATCAGTGTAACCAAAGTAAAGAAAGAGGTTTAACAAGACATTTTTGAATATGAAGTTTAGGTTCTTGTCCATTCTTTGGCTACAGCTACAGCTGTACATAAGAAAAGAAAACGCTGACTTCTACAGTGAGTGAATTCATTCCCGTAGATAACCATTTCAAAGAATAAATCGCGTGGGGCTTAATGATCTGAGTGACAAAGGTTTTCATCGATAGATGATATTCTTCATCCCAAGTTCACCCTCAACAACCAAAGTGAGTAGTGCACAGCCATGCGTTTCTGTGGAACATGGTTACAAAGTCCAATGTAAGCAGCTCCACAGGAAAACGTATAAGATGAGAGACTTGTAATTTGTTCTTAAGAAGTATTCGGTGTAGTTAGTAGGTATCACTTAGCAATTCATAATTCATGTGTGACATTCATTTTCATACGAAACAGCTTCGTAACTGTTGTTTTTTAATTTAACCGCCGTTTCTTTAAATCCCTCTGTCACCAGTGTTGCTGGTCTAGGTATCTTATCTTCTTACATTATTCCTTTGCTTTCAGAGTAAAACACTGGGCTCCGAGGTTTTGCCTTGAAGTTCCAATAGCAGTAGTGTTTATTTTCCACAAGATGGGGTTGCCAGCCTCATGCCCAGCCTTCTCTCTTTGCTAGGTCCACCATCGGCTAGTAGACTAGAGGATGTGTGGGAGTGTGTCTACCTGGTTATGTGCGTGGCTGACCAGTATTCTCTAGTAGCTTAGCTGCTAAGCGTGCCGTACTTACAGTGTGGAGGTAGAGAGCTCACACTTCTCTCTGCCTAGTCGGTAAATGCTTACCGACTGCAGATTAGTCGTCTAGCTATAGTACACAATAATTATTTATTATTTCATCAACAATATTAGTATAACTCCATTATGGATAAGATTTTATTTTGATAAATCACACAGTGTTATACAGTATTTTTTTTATTACAGCTTGATTCCACACAGTATTTTTGGTACAAGCATGGAATTTTCAGCATGCTATACCGGTAGCCCAAATTTTGCAGACCGACCATAGATATCAGGTGTGCGTCGGCAGGAGATCGAACCTCGAACCATGTACATGGTAGGCGGGAGTCTTAAGCACTGTGCCACCGACACAGGAGTGACGTTTGAGCACAAACTATTGCTCATAATGAGATCAAGACACTCACACAACTTTCCACTTCACTTATACTTCACTTGTACATGAGTCACGTATATATGTGAAGTGGAAAGTTATGTGAGTGACTTGATCTGATTATGAGCAATAGTTTGTGCTCGAAACGTCACTCCTGCGTCGGTGGCACAGTGATTAAGACTCCCGCCTACCACGCACATGGTCCGAGGTTCGATCTCCTGCCGACGCACACCTGATATCTATGGTCGGTCTGCAAAATTTGGGCTACCGGTATAGCATGCTGAAAATTCCATGCTTGTACCAAAAATACTGTGTGGAATCAAGCTGTAATAAAAAAATACTGTATAACACTGTGTGATTTATCAAAATAAAATTTATCTTTAATGGAGTTATACGCTACCACAACGCCCAAGTTTTGTAGTTATATCAATGATATTGGTAATATATCATGCAACATTTACACAAAATTATCAAAATATACAAAGATACAAGTAGGTACAGGGTGAAATTAAAACTGTTCACGTCGAAAAAGTCGGAGGTAATAATAAATATTCAGCGTTTGGCTGCCACCGGCAAGACGATTATAACTTGCCGTGTCTGTAAACATTTGAAGCGTAACTTCAACGACCGTATATTTTTTAAAACGTTTTAGTAATAAATTCACCCAGAATTTATGCTAAAACGATTATTAATCAGAAATTAATCGATTTTATTCTACACCTGTGCCAAGAGTTTATAAAATTCATAAGAGAGCTAATTGAATGTGAGACAACTGTGTAAACTGTTCATGAAGCCAACATTTATGGTTTGTCCTTATGATTTGCCTACAGTTGTCTGTAGTGTTTTCCCATTGGTTAAAAATATACAAGTTTATTTTTTCCCAACATGTCTTTCTAAACTGAAAGCGAATAAAGACTGGATGTTATTTTTATGTGATGTATTATTTTAAGTGTATTTACAGATTAAAACATTTGAGATCAAAGCTTCAAAAGTTAACTCGTACATGACACAAGTAAATAATTTTTAAACGTCTATGTTGCGGAGGTGTATTCTTGACCGCTTAATTATCACGAATCAAATCAATACAAACAGCTAAACCATGGAATGTGAGAAACAAAGCCCTGTCAAAAAACCTATTCGTAAAACCAGTATACCGGTGAACCATGATGGGGCAGTTGTGGGATTAGCTAGAAGATCAACATTATTTCCTTTCACAACACCTCTACCAGGGATTTCAACGGCTGCCCTACAGCTGGAACAGCTAATAGGAAGGAATAAGAAATGGACAACAGCTGGATGGAAACTAAGTTCTGAATCTGGTTTAGTATTTCGTACACAGTTAAAAGATAAAGAATACGTTTACTTAAATGCAGCGGAGTTTGGTGAAGTTGAAGTTGTTCGAGACTTACTGGAAGATATGAAGCTTGATGTAAACTGTGTAGACTATATGGGACGTAATGCTTTGCTTTTGGCGATGAAAAACGAAAACATTGATTTGGTAGAATTATTAGTCAACCGGTTAGATTTTTACGCTGTTGAAGATGCTTTGTTGAATGCTATCAGTCAACAGAAAAATCATTTAGTGAAACTAATCGTTGATCATCCACAGTATATCAGAATGGAAAAGCAAAGTAAAAGCAAAGTGTCTGGGCCAACTGGTAGTACTAATAATCGTGGGAAAAGGTCACAGTTCTCTTCGGATATTTCACCTTTAATGCTTGCAGCCCATATTAACAACCATGAAATTATTCAACTGCTGCTAGACAGGGATTGAAACTTGAAATGCCACATGATCGAGCGTGTTCATGTCTTGAGTGCGAAACTATTCGTGCTGAAGTAAGTACCACTTATCTTCAAATTTAAATCTTTTCCCATGATAAAATTGTATTTATTGACAAAAATATATGTAGATAATAAACTCTATACTTCATTAAGTAGGAATGTCATTCGTCTTGTTTATTAATACTTTTCACATACGTCACAGCTTCTTTTCATCGACGAAAAGCCCAAAATAAATACATACCTTTTGTGGTTACTACGTAAATAGCATAAAAAGGTAGAATAACAAACGCAGACTCACAGTGTCACTAATACAAACGGTTGAGAATGAACCCTATTTATGCATATATATAAGTAAATTACATTTTCGTTGCAGGGTAAAGTTATTCCTTTTCAGTGACTTCATTTTCAAGATGTACAGTCTTATTTATATTATGGAAAAGGCATTAAGTGGCACTGGAAATCTCTCAGTCAGTATCACTCAGATGATAAGAATAAAGATAATTAAAATGATGTGCTAAGGGGCTAGATTTGAAGTGGATGAATTACAAAACTTTCAAAGATTATTAAGTTAGTGACCTACTATTTTAAAATCTTAACAACAATTCACTAGTTTAATTATCTTAAAAAGTTTTGTATTTCATCCACTTCAACTCCTACCCCTTTAGTACATCATTTTAATAATCTTAATTCTTATAATATATTTATATATTGACAGAGCAATTTCTAGTGCCACTTAATGCCTTTTCCGTAATTTAAGTACGGCTGTACAGCTTGAAAATGAAGTTGCTGAAAAGAAACATTTCTTCACCGAATAAAAACTGTGCTATTCCTTATGAATTAATAGGTGTTATTCCGCTAATGACATACTTTATACAGCGACAAAGAAAAACATAGCTAGTAAAGGTAAATCTCATAAACGAAAAAAGCGAAAGGTAACATTCACTACAGTTTTATTCAATGCTGAACTGATTATAACAGACGATTTAGCTATTTGGATTCAGTAAAACTAGCCAAAAATAAAGCTAACGTTACATTTTATTAGTTTGTAAACTATGTAGGTATTTGTCATGTTTGCTATTAATTAAATGACTTTCAGCTTACTCGCAAGTGATTTTGAAGCGCCAAGAACCATGTCATTTTTTTCAAAAGACGGCTATAAGATAAAGATGAATCCTCTTTTCTCCTGAACTTTTCTGGAAGTGTTTCTACATTTCGTGTTTTTATAATGTCACCTTACCTTCACTTTAAAACCTTTACTATGAAAAATATATATGTATACAAACTGTGTATAGCCTGTGATACTATAAGACTGAGAAATAATAATGTTCAGGAGTCAGTATTCATCAAATGAACACAGTTTATATAACAGTACGAGTGGTTTTACCATTTAACAGCGATAAGGTGCTTACTGTCCAATCTTGAACTGTCTTATCTACGCTTTAACATTTTATGAGATAAATCCAAATTTTCGCTGAAATCATAGGAGTTGCAGGATTGTGTTATTGGCTGCTGTTTTATATTCCACGGTAAAAATTAGATTTCGGATTGATAATATTTGATATATAGTGGCTAGCATTGAAATCTGGGACAAATGCTCTGCTCTGTTTTGGGACTTGAGTGTGTACTTCCGCGAAACAACAACGAAGTATAGCGCACGTGCCTTTGATTTCACTATTAGTCAGCATCCACAAGGGAACGTGAGGATGAACTCAAAGTTATCCCATCTGGCAACAGATACCAATAATTAATTTTCAGCGCATTTAAAAGGAAAAGTATAACAGACTGACGAATTTCAGTAAATTTTGTTTTAATTTTAGTCGTTAAGTAATGCTGCTAGCATCTGTCAGACTTAAAAATAGTTTCACTAACAAGTTGAAAACCATTTTGACAGAAGATACGGAGAACATCAGTGAAACTTCCATAAAATACTACTGAAGCATAAGGGTGAATGAAACAAGAACGTCAGTTTACTTTTTAATAGTGAATAAAATCACTATTTCCGAGAAAGTCAAATAGTAATAGATAGTCTTAAACTTCACTTTTATTTGAATAAAGTAAGAACTACAGTTTATGCAGAATGAGACGGTACCATCAATTATTTTTTGGCTTCTCATTAGCTGCTAACAGCCCAAAGATATTATTAAGTTTATGTACACAAACAATTTCAACATGCTTGTAATTTTCACATAGTGTTAGCTGACAGAGAGTTCAAGTTTAAACAAAAAATCAGTGGTTACTGAACAAAGAATACTGTTTTCGATAACTTCATCATCAGGCTCTACAGTTATATATACATTATAGCGAATGACTGAATTAGTGTTATAAACAACATTAATGTTTAAATAACATCGAATCAATAATATTGATAGATTACAGCTCAGTGGCATCAGCATAACAATAAACTGAATGTCAGAAACATTAGGAAAGATAATATTACAAATTCATGAATTTATAGTCTCTACTGAAGGCCAGAGCAGTAGTAGGGGCTGAACTTGCTTCTTTAGAACTCAGAGCACTGGTTGTGTTCACGCGAATCGTGATAGCGTCTGCTGTTTGGAGCATGCGGTACTTCGATGATTCGGCAATTCATTTGGCACCCGTAGATGGTAGAGAAGGATTCTTCTACGCTGGATTTGTGGTCAGTTTTGACCAGATGATCCAATATCTAACTGTTAATGGTTTTCACTACACCTTTACTTAGCCATGCTGGGAGATGTTCCTGAGCACGAAAAATCAAGTTCCTAGAAGGATGGTCGATATAACTCTCTCCAGAAGCGCAGTTGAATTGCTAGATACTATGAATGCATACAGAGGTAAAGGAGTTCTGCAGTAAAGGCAAGAAGTGCACAAGATGATGCGTAACTAATAAAATGAGTAGCAATATTCTGAGTTCAAATCTCAGTCTGCCGAGTGAATTATGTTAATTGTTATGTTAAAACTGTCTCTATAAATAAACTTATTATTATTTCTAGTCTGTTAGCAGCTAATGAAAGGCCAAACATTTTATTGTTTACCAACCGTTGTTCTTGCTTTATTGAAACACTAAAAGAAGAACAAATATATGAGAGTTCACTTTTATTGATTTTTTAAGAGAACAAATTATGAACAATTTACTCACCTCTCTTTATAAAAAGCAACATATGTTCTGAATTAAGCAAGTATATATTATCGAAGAACGTAGTTCTCTGTCAGACAAGAACATTTTGACGAGGCGTATCACGACACTGCTTGCATTTTTTTTTGTATTTTATGTTGTTACCAGTGTTGGTGGTTCAGTGGTAGAATGCTGGCCAACTACTCATATGTTCCGGGGTTCGTTCTACAGCCAACCCACTCCTAAGCCCCGCTAAGCCGGCAGTTAGGCCAGCAAACCCACCCAGTAAAAGTAAACTACTGCTACCGAGACTTCACAGATCTAAATTGAAGCCCACTGTTCCACCTGGAACGTAAAGGAATGAAATAAATAATATTATAACCAAGGTTAATTGTAGTAACCCAGCCTCCCAGTTACATTGTGCATATATCACATTTTCCTTATTCGACCATGAAAATTGTCTGAAGCACCACTGACCACATTTCAAAATAAAGAATTCTAAGCCTAACAATAATCGTGAATTAACAGACGATGCACTGTTACTGATGGATAGGCCTTCTTAAATTATGCAAATTTATTCTTTAAATAAAGTGACTGGTACTCATTTTAGTGGGTAATAAAAAATAACTGTTAAAAATTGTGTTGTGTTTAACTGTCATAAAAATCAAATTTGGACGCACTGAGACTATGTATACAACGGTTTCTTGTATTTATCTGATGTATAATTAATAGTATTTATCATTAACCAGACAGTCAGTTTTGCATGTTAATGATCTGGTAACAACATCATGTCTCCTTTGTTTTTGTTTTCTTTTACTACGGGTTAATCAACACATGGAAAGATATTACCATTAGATGGGTATTACAAACTAGTTAACAGTTACTTTTTTCATATCTCTCTTCCTTATTTAACTTTGACTAATATTTTTGCAGATGAAATAGGACATATACATATATACGCATAAATAACAAATAATAACTTTGCGTTATCTATTCAAATATTTATCTTTGAATTTTAAGAAAAATGAACACATCTTAAAGAAAAACCTTTCAGGTTATAAAATAAGACAGCAAAGTGAATCTGGAATTTGCAAAAAAAAATTCCATCATTCCCAATGAAAGTGAAATATCTAATCGGATCAATTCATTTCATAATTCTCTGTGTTATAAGCCAAAGTTCCAAATAAATCAGTGCAGGAAGAAGAACAACAGTGAGATCGGATTTCCTATTCACAGTATATCCGCTAATGTCTTGTACATAAGGGTGATGATAAATTGTTCCGGGAAACTTTCTCTTTTCTTTACTTTCCAAGTAGAGAATAGGGCTTCCGGCTTGAGCTCTGAAGTTTCAGTAGCAGTGGTATCGTTTCTATTTTTTTTTTACGGAGAGAAGTTGCCATTATCATGCACCGTCTGGGAATTGAATCCGCACCACACGCGTGGTTAGCAAGGATTCTACCACAAGATGCATTCCAAAAAGTCTGAAATTCGATTTCTATGCTAAAACAAAACATTAACTGAATTCCTAAAAAATGTATATGAGTATCTAATTATTTTCATCTATCAAGAAGTATAGAGTTCAATTAACCACAATAAAAAAGATATTTATTGAATGCAACTTCTATAAGTTTAGATTTATATTGAGTCTAACTCAGTGCCTCCTATATATTGCATAAATATAAAATGCAAAATCTGACACTAATCTAAATTTCAAATGAAATTCAATTGACCGTTTATTGTGGTACACAGGAGTCAGAAATGCATACTTGAATAAGAATACCTACAAACTGAAATGAAGTTATTTACTGAAACACTTAATTCATGCTAGAAATAAACTTGATTGCATATGTTAAAAACTCACAACAAGGCGAAGTGCCAGGAATACAGTCGTATATAATATGCAATTTTAAAACTGCAACGGTAAGCCAAAACATTTTGAATAAATTTCTGCTTTAGTCAACACAGTGTAGTAAAACTCCATACATAATTAAAACTTCCTGGTAAAGAAATATAAAGACGAATAAAACCAGATCAATAGATCTTGTCTACTGATGAGTCTTAAAGCACGAGGAAACTGTTATTTAAGATTAAAAAAAAGTTGTACCGGTTCGTCCTGTTGCTCGAAAAATCTCTATTCGATCAGGATTGTGTGATGAAGCCTTTCCGTTCCTCAATGCTGTAAATGCTTATTTGGTAAGGCATACAGCAATACATTATGATTAATTATTTATTAAAGCCTAAAACAAGAACTCCTAGCTGGTCACTTTTCGAATCTCTGGGACATTATGATGACTTCCATTTAAGAAACTATTGTCCTCAGTGCACAGAATAAACACTGTTACCACTTATTTTCCCTAACCAGTGGTACTGTGGGTCTAAATCTGAAATGTCTGATCCTAAAAACCACACATTTATCATCTATAAGGGGGAACATATTAAAAAAAGCAAATTCTTGTCACTTTAAAAGTTGCTGTTTATCTAGTTTGCTTCCCTGGGACATTTTAAAATTCATACAATAATTTCTGTTGTAAGAGTATGAACACAGAATCTTTTCAATGAATTTATTATGGAGTTGTAAAATCGTATGTATATATAAGATTTTTAGCAAATTATGTCTCATTAATAAATTTAAACAAAGGTGGTGTGCTTAAAATAATTATAATAATAGTTGTGACACAATATTTGTGATTATAATCACAGTCCATAATCAACCGGTAAAATAGCCTGTGTGGTATATAGTATAGGTCTTAAAATGTATAGTTCTTGGAAAGAGGTGTAAAATTAGTAGGATGACCAGGATTAGAAGGCATATAAAAATTATGAAACAGGAGAAGAAGTTTGACCAAAAGGATTAATTAAACAAAATGTTCAGGGTGAAAATAACCGTGGTAACAATCTTATTAACATGGAAAAGGAGCACAGATTATTTCTATCCAAGGTAGAAAAAGATATCGCATTTGATTATTTTGTACACAGAGAAGCGGCTTAAATTCATGAATAGCCAAAAGTTTGGAAAGAATAAAAATTGTCACTTTGGCATGAATTCAGTTGATAATAGAGAAATTATCTCTTTTCAAGAGCTAGCTATACATCCTATGAACTGTTTTCATGTGTCGTGTAAACCATTTCATTGCTTAACATTGAACTATGATCATAATTACAGTAATTCGTCACAACTTACATTCTCAAGCTGTACAAATCGCAAATTTATAGTAATTTGTCTTGGCAAAAAAAGGAATATTTCCAAAGATGTGTTAATGCAATTGTTAGTTTTTGACAAACAAATTACGTAATTTTGAAGGCGTTAATCGGTTAGAAACTAAAATAAAGTTACAAAAGTAGGTTGGGTGACGTAATCTAATTGGTAGGGTTCAATGAAAAAATGAATGAGAGTCAAGTTAATAATCTGAGTAGAATTCACTTGAAAATGAATGAGAGTTAAGTTGAACCCTACCAATTAGATTACGTCACCCAACCTACTTTTGTAACTTTATTTTAGTTTCTAACCGATTAACGCCTTCAAAATTACGTAATTTGTTTGTCAAAAACTAACAATTGCATTAACACATCTTTGGAAATATTCCTTTTGTTGCCAAGACAAATTACTATAAATTTGCGATTTGTACAGCTTGAGAATGATATCGCCGAAAAGAGTAACTCTTTGCTGAACACTTTTTCTTTTCTATGACTGAATGGGAATTTTCAAGCTACAACTTACATTGTTGCTATTATAAATATTCACACCCTTTGTTTAAGTTTACTAGCAAGATAGCAGTTTCTTAAAAGTCATATATTTTAGAAAATTGAGGTAATCATGTAGATACATTCTCAAGTGTCTATTGTAACCGTATTTGTGCATTAATAAGCAGATTCTAACTTATCGCCTATCGACAATCTGTAATCAGTTCATGTCTTAATGCATGTAAATACTGAATTTTGAAGGAATGCATATTTGCAATGAAGTGATTATAGAAACCCACTCAATTTGTCCATAACCAAATTATACGGCAATGATTTTTTTCCTTCGCAATAGAAAGATTAATTCTGAAACAAAGAGATACTTTATTACTTTCTGTGTTGTAGACTCACTTGAAAGATTATTCACTCTTGTTCAACTGTGTTCTTTTTTTTCTTCAACATAAAACTTTGCTGCATCAAGGCGAATTACAGGCAAGCCATGAGTAAATAAGTGTTTGTGATTCATTCATAATCATATTATTGTATACTGCAGATAAAAATCATAAAATAATGTGAAGTATGACACTTAAGTTTTCATTACTCACTAAAATACACTGACAGGTTTGCACCAACATTACTAACCCAACGTCAAGTAACATCGTACTGCTATCACTGTTTCTGTGCCTTTATAAGAAAGCAAACTTGAAACTTATTCTTTCTCGATTTCCTTAAAGCGAATTGTGTACCAATATAATATAATACAATATTGGTCTAAAATTGTGTTCACCTGAAAGTAACAATAAGCAATATACTTTCCCGCAGTTTTCAAGTGTGTTTGGATTTGAACTATGCGATAATAAAGATGCACATCTATTTCTAAAATTGGTCAAGTTTTATGTGGTGAAATTTCTAAGTATTTTGTATTATCATTTTCAAGTACTGTAGTTTTTGACATACTACAAGTAAGGCAATCATTCAGAACAGTAACTACCATAAAGTTTTATGGTCATAAATACATTCTATATCAACCAATATGTCATCTGAAGCCATTTTTCTTTGTAGTAATCAGGATGTTTTGCTGCACCACAGCACCTATGTATAGCTGCTTAGCAAAATATTTTCAAAAATATACAATTTTCCAAAACAATAAGTCGGCCACAAAACCTTTCTATTTGAATTCACTCTGCGTAATCTCTTTTCTCACAAAGTAATTCACCCAAATGTTAAGGACGCAACTGATGTTCTTTAAAAATTTTCAGTTTTTTTTCGGCTTATCAACCTTTAAAATATCACAAATTTGTTTATTTTACGGAACATAAAATAGGCAAAGACACAAACTGATATAAATTAAATAAATTACTCTCATGTTACAGCTTGTTGATAAAAAATGTGATGAACCTTTATATTTTCGTGGCATCATTTTTCAGGGACAGTGAAGCGTAAATTGTTTTGCTTTTTTTTCTAAAAGCACTTTCTAGGAGGAATGTGGGCAATCTCTCTATAAAGTACTCGTAACTTTAAGAACTATTCTTTACACTAACAACAAGTTAAAAAATTTGACACATTAAAACAAAAATGTTCAATGTTACGATGATTCGAATTTTGATGAAATATGTAGGCAGAAAGTTTCATTTTTAACTTTAGACTCATTTGAGAAGTAAATAGTAAACATATTTTGACCTTAGAATGCCTCAAACAGAGGAATCTTTTTACTATTCTGAAATATTATTTTTCTTTAGTAAATCATTGGCATGCAAAAAATTTCAAATTAGACTTCCTTAGTGTCTCCCTGATTAGATGGTATTGTCTTAACTATTTTCAGTTAACAAACGTATACCACTAAGCGTAACAGTAAGCCTCTATGGGAGGAAGTAAAGTTGAAAAGACAATGGAATGAGTGATTATTTCTCTAAATAATTAATGCTACGAAACAGACAAAGAATAATTCAAAACTTTTAGTGTTTTGATTATTCCTATCCAATTCGAATTTTGATGGACTTACGTGTTGTCTAACAGTTATTCTACTAAGTTTGTGAAAACATTTATAACACTGACTTTCAAATGTGATACAGTGTATGTTAGCATAGACATATGTGAGTCGGTGACACAGAGGTAGAATGCTCGCCAACTATACAGGTGGTTCAGACCTCGATTCCCTGCCAAAACACTCCTAAGCCTGGTTAAGCTAGTAATAAGGCTATTAAAGAGGGAAGGTTATGCATAAGGCTAGCAACTCCATCCCGTAAAAGTAAGTACCATTGCTACCGAAACTTTAAAGCCTCTAGCTTGAAGCTTTATGCTGCACTGGGAACGTAAAGGAATAAAATAATAATAAATAATATAGCATAGACATGAAACTAAGACAGTTTTAACTCCATAGTAGAATATTTATTTAAACTATACTATATAATAAGGGACAGTATCAGCAAAGTTTATTGCTTATAAACGTATCGAAAGAAATAATAGAATTATATAGAAAAAGTGCTGCAGTGTCTGTAATAACCACCATATCATTATGATGTCACGCTATATTTAATGTCACACCGTAATATCATACCATAAACTTATTCTATGACTATCATTTAATGAATATTATAGTATCATATTACTCTGCCTTACATAAACAAACTATTACATAGGTTCCACAAGTGGTATTTGTTCTTCGCTTTAAATATAAATCCTGTTGAGAAACAACAGAAAACAGATCATTAAAAATCAAAGATAAAATGCACCTTGAAATTGAAATCAACATTTGAATCTTCTTTGTACTAATGCTTACTTTTAAAAGAAGTTTTAATGATATACACATATACATGTATATTTATATATATATATATATATATATAATTTTTATTTTTGATTACAGCTTGATTCCACACCATATTTTCGGTGCTGGTATGGAATTTTCAGAATGTGATATCGGTAGCCCAAATTTTTCAGGCCGACCAGAGATATCAGGTATGTGTTGGCAGAGGATCGAACCCCGGACCATGTGCATGGTCGGCGAGAGTCCTAACCGCTGTGCCACCGACTTTTATAAGTCTAACTTTAGGTTAGGCAGATGTATTTCATATTTATAACACAAACCATTAGATTTATTTACTGCTAAACATTTCATCATTGCAATTAATTTCCAAGATCTGTTTTGGTTGGACTGTAAAAAATGTAGTTCACCAGTATGTTTGTTAATTTTCATACTGCTTTCATTTCTATGTAGTGTATAATCCAACAGAAGTTTACTGTCATGAATAAATCATTTAAAGTCTTCTTTTCATGATTAATATCAAAAATTTGTTCAGAGGCTCACTGACATTGCTAACATAACAACCAATATGAATAAAAAAAATAAGTCACATGTGTGTTCGATGTTTTTGCAACTTCCTGTCACTTAAAAATATTAATTTTAAATTAAATTGTATTTTTATGAATACAAACTCTTTAAATATTCAACATAATAAAGCTAGTTTTCCATCCTTATAAATAGTAACTTGTCTGGAAAGAATTACCTGGTGTACAAAACATCACAGAAGTTACTTTTTGTTGTAGTTGTCGGTTATTTTTTTGATTTCATCTGTCTTAAAGCAACATAACAAAAGATCTATTTTAAATACAAAGTATGTTCATTAACCACCCAGAAGTTTTAATCAGTACTGGCTTGTATTTTTATCATAAAATCGAGTTTAGGCATCTGTAATACTACCAAAATTAGTGTTTCAGCTAGCTTCAGGCTTGTTTCTTCAGTGATAAAAAAGTAAAGTGCATTTTCACCGTTAACTGCAGCCAATAGTAAACGTACAGAAACAGTTTCATTTTTGGAGACAAATCAGCCATCTAGTTTACTACAAAGTGAAGTTTTAGCTATATTTAACGGCGAACAAGGAAAATATTTTGTTAAAATCCCAATCTATTACTCAAAACTCAAGATGGTTAACAAATTTGTATATGTTTATTTATATTCAGATTGAAATAATGTTGGTGGTCTTCATAACCAGAAATTTTAAAATTTCCTTAGTATGCTATCATATCTTCACAGGACAATTTTATCATCGTATATAACTAGTTTAAACTTTCACAAAAACACTAGGAAAGCGGGAGTATCTCTTTTTTCTCATGATCTATGTTTATTCATATATGCATTGAATTACTTGTCAGCTTTCCGCAGTTGTAGGCAACTTATTGTAATTTGTTATTTCAACTCATCTAACCAAGAACAGATTGTCTAATTAATTAATTTATTTATTTCGGCCACATCCAGTTATTACAGCCTTAAATATAGATGCATACGACACCACAATTCTTTGCACACTGAAAAACTGAATAGCGGCAATTTGTTGCCCTTAGCTGAAAACAGAACACAGGCAGCTTGAAACTGTTGGCTTTCGATCACAGCAAAGCTTTAAGAAAACGAAATGTTTTTAGATGATGACAATACTTCCCTTAGTCATTCAACAGAGTGATTTTCATGTCTTTCTATGATGTTTTTGAGTGCTGCTGGATATCGTGTCGGTTGCTTCTTGGTTTTCACTAGTTCTGCATCTCTGTTTAATTTGAAACATAAATATTTGTTATAAATATATCTAAGAGACGGAGTCTTGTTCAAAAACACTCTGGAAATAAAGGTAAATTAGGCAGCTTAGTTACCTTTTTCACATTTTATGGAACAGATAAGCTCTATGAATATTTCAGATCTAAACTTTGTGATGCCTATTTTCATGTAAAATCTAACTCATGGTAGACAAGCTTTTAACACCACATATTAATACAAAAGTACGCAAATGCATCAGATAGCAGAGGCAAAAAGAAGACACTGGTGAGTGATTATTATCATAGGTCCTACATTAAATAAATATTACTGCATTGCTGTATCATTCCTATAGGCAAATTTATATTTTTGAACAAATTATGTCACACCATATAAATCCAGATCGTTTCACAAGAATTACAACTAAATTAAGCAATAATGCTGAACTAAATTCACCGATGTTACTTGATAAACATTTAAGGTTATACACACCCTGGGAATATTGTTTATACGTGGTAGATATTTGTACAGTGGATATTTTTCATTCACAACTCCTTACCTGAAGCGTTTCGTAACTTCAGTTTGGATGTATTATTATTTATCAACCTCCGAAATATTTATAAACTATAAGTTCTGAAAATGATAATTTGTTCGCTGCTTTATTGTTTGACTAAAGAATATTTCTTTCATCGGTTTAGATTTATCACAGCTATTTCCTTCATTATCTGTTCATACACAGGTCACATGTCAAGATGACTGATATCACATGTGACTTTATTACAACAGTGAGAAAGCTAAAGCAATCGTTACTTGGTTAAAAAAGAAGAGGGTACGTTCAACTGACAAATATGAAATGTAATAAAACGTGTGTCCCACCGTTAACTGGTAGCTACCGTTAAATGCTTCTAAAGTGCAGAAACTTGTGCCTATGCAGACTAAGATATTTTCTTTAAACACTGTTGTACTAATCTCAAATTATAATATAAAATTTTAAAAAGCTCCTAGTATCATTTCAGGTTCTAAGTCAAAATCTGTTTTTCTCCTCTATGAACTGTTAGTACACTTTTCACTGATAAGCGTTGTTTACGTCAATAGTATTCATGAGAAAATATGCTAAAAAGTCAGACTGGCAAATTTTTTCTACTGTACTGTTAACATGTCAACTATCCCTATTGATGAATTACCTTAATACAAAAACAAAATGATATCAATATCCTGTTCTATCTGTTAATAATGAACCTTACTTAAAATAATAATTTTTTTCGGACATTTTCATGACTACAGCAAATATTAATTTAATTTCAGTGTTTTTTTAAGACAACTTCCACAGACAAAGATAAAAACATGAATAAATATAAATATAAAAAGTACACTCCATGTGAAATATCTATGCATTTAAATATTATCCTCATTTAAAGGCTAAGTAAGATCATAAACACAAAAAGACATGTTTTACTATTATGTGAATTTATGGAAGTATATGATTTCGATTAACTCGTGGGAACACTTGATCATAGAACAATATGATTCAGGGAACTATGGAAAAATATAATTTGCCATTGCAGAAATATGAGTTAAGGTGATATGCAAATTGGCATTCTTTCAAGCAGTAATATTACTTTTCAGGACTCATATTAGTTTTGAGGCACTGTATTTAATTTACGGTAATCACTTTAAGAAGTAACATGCTTATTTCTATAATATTTATAAGAATATCAAGTAACTTCATTAAAATTAATGTCAAATTTTCAAACATTTTCACACTTCATACATTTATTCTCCCTAAGAACAACAGCTTTTTGCAGAATAATATGGTACCATCGTTCATTTCGTTGGCCTCCCATTAGCTGACTACATCCTAAATAAATTATTATTAAGTTTATGTACAGAAAAGTTTTAATATACTTGCAAATTTTACATGATGTCAGTTTGCAGAAGGTCCTTACCTTAGTGAACAGTGCTCAGAAAATTGTGCTTATACAGATTTTAAACAGGGAGTTCGAGTTTAATCAGAGTAAATGTATGCATACAATGGTAACGGAGTTACGTCATAAAGACAAGAGATGTGTAAGATGATAAGTGACTGATAAATTACGTAACAATGTACTGAGTCTAACTCTCAGAGAACAAACGCTTACAGTGGGACCACTGCCAGACACCTCCTTGATGAGTGTCATGATGTGGAAATCACAAATTCCTTTAAAATTATCAATAGACAGAAAAGCTCAATTCCCTTGAAGTTCGCCGAAGTAATCCCCATTAAAAGCCTGAAACCCGATTTATGTGTTCATAAAGAATCAGTAATCAGTCTTTCCTTGCCCTGCCCACTGGATGTCTGTATTCTTTCTTTCGTTTCATTGTGTAATCTTTGGGTTTAATCCCACCCCATTTGATAAAGTGTAATTTTACTTATCTCTTGTTTCTATAGTTTGAGTTGAACTCAGTACATTGTTACGTAATTTATCAGTCACTTATCATCTTACACATCTCTTGTCTTTATGACGTAACTCCGTTACCATTGTATGCATACATTTACTCTGATTAAACTCGAACTCCCTGTTTAAAATCTGTATAAGCACAATTTTCTGAGCACTGTTCACTAAGGTAAGGACCTTCTGCAAACTGACATCATGTAAAATTTGCAAGTATATTAAAACTTTTCTGTACATAAACTTAATAATAATTTATTTAGGATGTAGTCAGCTAATGGGAGGCCAACGAAATGAACGATGGTACCATATTATTCTGCAAAAAGCTGTTGTTCTCGCTTTATTCAAATCCCATTCTTATGTCAGGTAAGGAAACTGTCACATTTTGTTCACTGTGTTATACACAAAAAGGGAAAATATAAATAAACTGCTTTAGGGGTACGGTATTGAATTCAACTGAAGTTCTCTTCCCATTGCTCTAAAAAGCAGATAAATAAAACTTTTTTATGGTTGAAGTCTCACAAAGTTACAGTCATCATTTGTTTGACAGGACTAGTTATTCTCTTAAAGAGGTGGAAACAGGAGTCACTAATCACCCAAGACAGAGTTATATTTCTAAACCTTTTAATTTATTATTAAGACAAGGTAATGTATATTTAATGGATTTCTATATGTCTTAGGAATCATTTGCATAAAACAATAGACTGCTGGTTGATTGAGACGAGTAGTAGTTGTATACCACGTACACCAACGAGCAGCACATTTTAGCAAAATTGAAGTTATCTAAATACTGAACGGCAGTCTCGTTCGTTCAGGGCCGAGCTCATCCGTAGTGTATCAGATAGATCACAATATATGATCTGAATAATTTTGGTTACTAAAGGAAGCTGTAGTGAAATATCGTCTCCTCGAAATTTGTAAACTGCACTTAGCTGATTAGATAGCAAACTGTGTTCTAAAAATCGCATTTCATTATGAAGTATCGTCATTGTCTTCATCTATGAGACGAAGTATCCATAATGCCTGCCACATATTAAGCCTACTGATGAAGCTTAATATAAGTTACTATAAAGAAGTCTACTATCGCCAATGATTTTCCTGATTGCAATTGATTGGATAATGCGACAGACAACGGCAACCAACGAGGGAACAGGCATAAAATGGACTGACACAAAATACTTGAAGGATCTGGACTTCGACGATAATATCTGTGTGATTTCCCACAAACTGGAAGATATGCAAGTGAAAAGTAACAAGTTGGCAGAAGAAGCATCAAAGATAGGACTTCAAGTGAACATAGATAAAACAGAGGTGATGAAGATTCCTAGCCAACATCAACAGCAACAACAAAAACAGACAACAATCAGCATAAGTGGGAAGAACCTGAAAGAAACAGCCTCGTTCACCTACCTGGGAAGCATCGTCTCAACTACAGGCCAGCGGAACTGACGAGGATATCAAAGCGAGGATCATCGGAAAAGCAAGACAAGCTTTCATTACTCTCAAGTCTGTGTGGAGGTCAACAGCACTCACCATCAAAAATAAGATCCGGATTTTCAACTCCAATGTGAAGTCAGTCAGTGCTACTCACTATACGGATGGATCAGAGACTTGCACTGCGCGTCATAAAGAACACCTCAAATAAACTACAGACCTTCATTAACAGTTGTCTTCGCTCAATACTTAGCTCAAGATCAGATGACTGGCCAGAAAAGATCAGCAACAGAGTGGGATCTCTGTCAATAATGAGCGAACAGCACAACCCAGCTGGAACCGATTGTGAAACAAATATGCAGGAAGAAATGGAGATGAATTGGCTGGCCATACTCTGAGGAAACCATCAAGTGAGTGACATCACTAGACAAGCCATCGCTTGAGTGGAACCAGACCGAAAGGGAAGCGGGCGGCGAGTTGGTCGTCAGTGTGTGGGTGACTTTGAGGAGGTCATGTGAAGAGGAGATGAAAGCATGTGGACAGCCCTGGAGCAGGGTGAAAGGGTTGTCAGAAAACCGAAGGCAATGGAGACGCACGGCTGAAGCCCTATGTTCCTCTAGGAACTAAAGGATACAGTAATAATAATAAAGAAGTAAGAAACTGAAGATTACTCTTAATATGGCGTCAGAAGGAATAAGGAGGCAAATTATTACATCCCCTGTAAATAGTGGAGGTGAAATATGGACATATTTCATAGCAGTCTAATTTGCTGCATGTAGCACATTGGTGTTTTCAGTAGCAGATAAAGTGAAATTGGAAACAAGTACTAGTAAGCGACAAACGTAGGCCCAGGAGCTCCTACCAACCGCTCGTAACCACCTTTTGTGCAGCAAAAGGTGGCTCTCCTAGCTTGCCGAATATGTTGCAAACTTAAAGGACAAAATTCAATCAATACTATGGACCAGACTAAATAACAATGGTAACGTATAAAGGGTCAGTCAAAAGAGTATTGTTTGTCTACTCCTCAACTGCTTCACTTGTTGGTCGGTGATAAATTCCTTTCCTGTTTAACTGAAGAAAATATAATATTCACATTATTCATTGAAAAACCTTCTTGAACGTATTCATAAACCGATTTCTGTTCACCGAAACTTGTAATCACAGATTACTATCCTTATTCATTACCGAATTTCTGACGATGGGGTCATTTTGTCATTAACAAGCAGTTGGAAATGGCTTCTAGTGGCTGTAAGAAGCAGTGAGTGTTTCTCCTTCTTAGCATGCATTCTTGCATACTCAGTACACAGGTTATAAATAGGTATCTACACTGAGAAAATCAGATTTGATTTTCAACTAAACTAACTCTCTCTTACTTATATTCAAGGTATTTATTTCACTATTTATCATCGTTAAAAAGATAGTTTATACGAATTCAAAACATACTCTACTGCTTTCTAGAATCTTCATGCGCTATTTTTGATTATTTATACCTTCTATAAGTGAAAAGAATAAAGGTTTTTGTAGTGCATTCTTGTTTCAACAAATATTTGAGTAATAATAGTCTGTGAGGAACATAATGAAAAGAAATGTCAATTAGGCGTCTAAAGCCCATGTATGTCTCCTTAATTAATGGGATTAATACAATATGAATGAATTTTGGATAATTTCTGTTTCGCTGATAACTAAATTATTTTAGTCATTCCCTTGGGTTTCCAGTGGAACATAGGGCTTCAAAAACACATCTCCACTCGTCACTTCCCACTGAGATTCCACCAGAGCGATGGCCACCACTGAGCGTAATGTCATTCAACCGTCTCCTCAATGTATACCCAATCCACCTACATTTTCTCCCACATATTTTATCGAACAATCGGCTCTTCGGTGATTCCTTCATCGCCAGAATTTCATGTTTCTAATTGTTTCTGACTTGTCGGCTGGCCATTTGATCTTCAGTATGGAATCAGAGAAGGAGGCAGATATTGATGAAAGTCTGCAGTGGCCTGTTGGAAATCCTCTTCGTGACTGACACGCAGTGAAATTTTCTGACTCACTGGCTGACTTGACATTTGTGTTGAAATCGCGAATCTTGTTCCTCATGCTGGGTGATTCACTGCAGAAGATTTCCAAACTGATTTCAGGTTGATGAGGGCCTCGTCTTCGTCGCCTTTCCGATTCTGGCTGGCTTTCCTTGACATCTTCATCCGTTCCACTGGCTGTGGTCTCAATGACCTTGCTTCCTAATCAGATAAATGAAGGAGGTAACCTCTGTCAAATCTCTGCCATTGATGGTGAATGATGTGGTTGTTGTTATTGCCACTATGGGTTTGTTATCTTCATCACCTGTGTCTTCTCTGTGTGTGCCTGGGTGCCTGTCTTTACTGGCTGCCTCTTCGTCTCGTTAGTTGGTTTTCGCCTGTAATTCTTCGAGTTTGTGTGACATTAAACTTAAAAATCTCTGAACTACAAATCTAACCTTTTGCAGTATGACTGCCTTTCTATATGAAGAAATACGCTACCGTAACCTTACAATATGAGTAGTTGAAAACACATATACATCTATCTAGGGAATTCGGTGAATTTATAAGAGAATGCTTAGGTTTTTTTCTGAAACAAAACAATTTCCCTTTGTTTAGTAATAACAGCTGTGGCTCAAAATAACTGAGTAACCAAAATTTAATCCCCATCATGCTTTTTACAATAGCATTGACTAACTGCCTTCACAACTAGAGTCTTTTCCTACAACCAGAACTGTTGACACCAGTAGATTTATCTCAAGTAACGTTAATGTTGAAGACAACCATCCTTCGAACAAACGAAATTAGAACTAGGCAGTATGAAGATTTGAATATATCCACTTTTGAAAATACTCTTGCAGTAATCAAGAAGACCCCTACTATTGACAGTTAACCATGATAAATGTCTTTCAGTAGGTCGTCCACACAGAATTATTTTATTTCATTTCTTAGGTGCATTATTTAATATTCTTACCAATGTAGTAACTAGCTTTTTAAATCTGTTATACTTTTAACCCTAACACACTACAGGTTTTTCGGTTGGCTGAAAATGACTGACTCAAACAGCATACATAATATTGTAACTGAATGTTAGTTGCAGTACAAATCACTGGAGATCACATATTTTATGTGAAGCAAAACAAACTACAGGAAATGTTGGAAAAAACCAAAGTTCTTGAACAGACAGTAGTCTCTGAACGACAAAAATGTAGGTGTGATTTATGTTCTGTTATATAAAATAAACTGCACAAACGTTATATTTAAAAAAAATTAAATATCAGTTTTGGTTTTCATTGAGATCAAAACTGAAATGCCTGACTAGCGTTCTGAGGTCATCAATAGTTTTCACAGATAACATAGGAGAGTAACAGGATCAACCTCAATAGAACTATATATATATATGTATATATATTACACTGACAGTTTAAGGATATCTTGTGAAATTCTTCCAGATGTCGACAGCACAACTTAATCTTGTGTTCTGATAACTAAAATTTTTCAAAAGCACGTCTTTTCATATTTCCACTGATTTCAGTTATTTATCATTTGACCTTCGGTCGAAAACATGCAGGTGATGGAGCGGAAAAAGGAAGCAACCAACATTACAAATTATTAACTCTCTTGATGTCAGTTTCACTGTATCTTTTCGTAAACATTGAATCTCACGAATCAATAGACACAGACGTGGAAATATAGGTCTTGATCTTGTTTCTAGTCGTCGGCTGCAAACACGATTTCTCCAAGAGATTCTATACTGCATACTCATGGTCTATGGCATTCGGATTACAAATAACGCGCTGCGATTCTATGTCAGTGCTCATATGGAAATCGGCTATCATCTGTTATCCACCGTGCCTCTTTTTTGTCAATATCACATAAGCATTTATCAAGTTAAATTAACCATACATTTTCGGCTGAATTTCAACTTTGTGCTTCAAACAAATACGAGCGGATAAACTAAACTACTCATCAGCAAGACAAAATGAAATGCTCTTAACTGCAGTTTATTCAGCTTCTATTCTAATGCCTAAATAAGAATAAAACGCAGTTTTCAGTCAAATGATTTAATGATAATATTCTCAAAGCAACTAAAAATTAATATAGAACTTGTTGTGTTGTGTAAGAAACCCTTTTTGTTTAATAAGTAATCTTCGCTTGCAAATATGTTGCCTACAAAATTCGGGCATATAAGAAGACCTACATGCACTTGTTAATCTTTCTTTTTAACAAATCTGGAGCTATTTTTACTGCACATAGACTGATAACATTTTCTTTAATTCTGTTAAATGATGACAAACTGTTTTTGAGCAATTGTTCTACATATTTCGGCCTAGTGATTTGAAGTTTGAAATTAAAACCTTTTCTTGATGACATCGTTGTCATCACTATCTACACAGCAGTATTAGAATTCATAGGAATTGATTTCTAGAATCGCTTCGCATTCCATGATGCCCTTTTAAAGTGTGTCATTGCTTAGAATTTTTCTGAGGCTTGGTAGTCACAAATATATTTATACACTGTTACTACCCTTCTTTCAATAAAAGTCAGTGCTTAATAAGAGTAGTGATTTCCTAATAAACTTGGTAAGCATTAACACATGAATCCTGTGAGTCTAAATTAAGCAGACTATTAAATAGTAAATATTATACATAATTACTGTTTTTGTCGCTATAGCTTCAAAGGACTGGGAAAACATCTTTGGCTCTAGCTGTACATCCATGAAATAATTGGGTAGAATGTGTATATACGATGAGAGTATTCGTGGACTTGAGTTGAATTCCGAGTGAATTTCATGGCACTGAATTCAGAAAAACAGGTTGATTCTCAATGTCAAACAAAAACAATTTTCTGGTCCTGATAGATCAGTTAATAAGACATGTTCTGAACCCCTAAATTTATCTCTGAAACATTTCATACAAATTTCAGCTGCTTTCACTTCAATTTTGATTTTCCCGTTGATTGATTTGACCGAAATGTTTGCCTTCTGCTGATATGAAGGTTCCTAGTACCGACGCTTCGGATATGTTTGAGAATTAACTTGAAGTAATTTGGTGGACAGTAACTAATAATAATAATAATAATAATTGCTTTATTCCAAAAACAGTACTCATGATACAGCAAGGAATTTTCAGCATTCAGTACAATATTGCATCTAATTTACCCAAAAACGACAAAAAAAAATTAAAAATACACAA
This sequence comes from Trichobilharzia regenti, assembly GCA_944472135.2. Lineage (NCBI taxonomy): Eukaryota > Metazoa > Platyhelminthes > Trematoda > Strigeidida > Schistosomatidae > Trichobilharzia > Trichobilharzia regenti. Next base: position 136,388,698 of record OX235270.1, on the reverse strand, counting down.
TACATAATAGTAATAAAACGATTGTTGTAGCAGCTACGTAGCAAAATACTGTGTGCCATACGGAGAAAAATATGTATAAAGTACAAAATTGTAGTAATAATAGTAATACCAACTAATATAAAATAGCAGAGTAACGATTTAAACGATAGAAAGTGTAACACCATAAAATACAGAAAGATGAGCGATAAAAGGGTCGATTCACTGTGCTAATTACATAGTAACTTGTAAGTTTCACGTCTAACAGAGTCTTCGTCACATAAAGTACGCGCTAAATAGGGTATTGTAGAATTTCTATACTTAGTAGTACGAGCATATATCTTTTTATATTGACTTCTCGTCCTACCTGATGAGATACAAGGGGACAGGTGTGAATAAAGGGGGTGCAGAGGGTCTGACATTATAGCCTTTGCCCATTTCGTACAGGAATTTATATGCCTCTCGACTATAGTATTAGCGAGCTCATGCAGTGGCAGACCACAAGCTCTACTCACAGCATTTAATACTCTTCGTAATATGATATAATCTTTTTTGAGAAGCCCAGGAAAGATTAATGGAGAGCAGTAGAGTACAATAGGTAAAATACAGGAGTTTAAAAATTGCAAAACTAAAGGTTGGTTGATACCTGATTGTCTTAACTTTTTAATGTAGAAGGTAAGACGAAACATTTTCTTAGAGATAGATAAGATATGGGATGACCATGAAAGGTCAGAGGAAAAAACTAGTCCAAGGTATTTAATACTTGATTTGGTTTCAATTTCCGTGCCATCTATGCTACAGGGATCATGAGAGTTAACTAGTTCAAGTAAGTCACGTCGATGCTTGAAAGTAAAGTCAAGCACCTGACATTTGGAAGGATTTAATATAAGACCATTTGACTTGGACCAGTTGTTGATGTCCAACAGAAAGCTATTAAGTTTGGAGCTGTCAGACTCGGAAGTGATAGGCAGTGATACAGTCAGATCATCTGCATATTTGACAAAGTTAGTTTCGTTTGAATGAGGTAGGTCATGTAGGAAGAAAGAAAAAAGAAAAGGAGAGAGGACAGCACCTTGTGGAACACCGGATTTTGTAAGCGAGGTAGAAGAAGATTTGCCGTTATATACAGTATACTGCATTCTATCAGAAAAATAGGAATGCAACCAACTCTTAGCCCAGGATCCTGTTTGTGTCAATGATAGCTTATTTAATAAAAGGCCCCTAGGTACAGAGTCAAAAGCAGATGTGTAGTCTAAGAAAGCACTACGAACATATTTAGCACCTTTGTCTAAACAAGAGACAACATTGTGATACAAGACAACCGCAGCATCCAAGGTACTTCTACCATGTTTGTATGCAAATTGTTTAGGATCATTAAAAGGTTTCAAAGCGGGTTCAAGACGAAGTAAAAGTAACTCGAACGTATAATGTACGAGTCTGGGAAGGCTACCCAGGTAGCTAAAGAAATGAAAAGATATGGCATAGAAGTGCTGGGAATCTGCGACAGCAGATGGAATGGATGTGGACTCTCATAATTGTCAATTGGAGAGTCAGTAATCTAATTCAGTGTGGTCACCCCGACGGCAACCACGAGCACACTGGGGTAGTGAGTGGCTATCCTGATGTCACCAGGTGCAGACAAAGCCCTAATACAGTGGGAACCAATTTTATCCAGGATTATGACAACAAGATTCAACTCAAATGGAATGAAGGAAGGTAACAATTACTCAATGCTACAAACAATACTACAAACAACGTTGGACAAGAAAAGAAGGAGGATATTTACAGACAACTACAAACAATAATGAACAACATGCCAAATGGAGACATCAAAATCCTCGTCGACGATATGAATGCAGGCCAAACTGGCAGCAAATAATACGGAAAAAATAACTCAGCAGGTGTCGACAGGCTCTGGGTGAGAGGAATGAGAACGGAGAACTGTTCAATGATTTCAGTGATTTGGTAATCGGAAGCAACTTGTACAAGCACAAGAATATACACAAGGACAGCAACATGGATTTCACTTGACGGACACACCACGAACCAGAGATATCTCACCTCAGTGCTGCTACTCAGAGAAATGGAGACTCAACCTGATGGATGCAAAGTCGAGAAGGGGAGCAGATGTGGGCGGACTCATGCCATCGTCTAGTTCAAAGAACCTCCAAGGTGAAGCTGAAACCCTTCACAACAACTAGATACAAACCACAACTCAATTTTAACACAAAGGAACTGAAGGACAAAACTACAAGGGATACCTTCACCACAGCTCTCAGTGCAGAGCAAAGTAAGAGACACCACGTGGCATCATTGAGGAAACTGGAATGAAAAGAAAGAACACTGGAACTCTCTGAAGGTGATTTTCAAGGAAACGTGTTCAACTATCTCAGGAAGAAAGGAGAGGCAAGATAGGGAATGGCTCTCCGCGGATATATACCTGGAAGGTAATCGAGGAGAGGAGGATGGTGAAAGAGAGGATGAATCAATGCAAATATGGACAACAGAAGGAGAAGCTTAATTCACTGAACCACGCACTAGATAAAGAAGCGAAGAAGAGTGCTCGGAAAGACAAATTATAATTCTACGATACACTGACCGGAAATGGAAGCAGAACAGGCAGGCCGAAAGTAAAAGAGACCTTAGGACATTATATCAAATAACTAGCTTTCTACCCTGGAAGATACCAATACAGACTATGAAACCTATTTAACATGCCCAAGGGAACCTAATAACAAGGAGGAGGGATAGGTAAGAGTGGGCTGATCACTTTAAAGGATTATTCGATAGACCATCACCTGAAACTCGCCCAGAAATAGCCTAAAGTGGAAATCCTGAATGCGATCAAGCTACTGAAGTCCAGCCTGAAGTCAGCTAGGCCAGACGGAATTCCCTCTGAGGCACTGAAAACAAACCTAGAGACTACTCAGGCCATTATTGCAAATAGTTTGGGTAAAGTTAATCCATCATAGCCTTAAGCAGCCAATCAGAATTCAGACGCGAAAAAATTCCATAAATATTGAAAAATACACTAAAAAGATTGCAAACTTGATATTATACTGCATAGTTGTAGCTATGTGTTTTAAGAATGTCTCCTAGACAATACACAGATGATCTATAGAGACATTTTACCGTGCGTAATGTACCCATAAATCCAATCGCTTGTAGGTCATGGTAAATTTAGATCCATTCATATTTCTGACACTATTCTCCAACCTTCATCTAACTCTAGCCATAACCCTAACTCCTAATCCTAACCTTAACTTTAAAGCCAACCTTTACCTTAAACCTTAATCTTGAAAGCCATAACGCTATCAAACAGTACAGATTTGCAGAAAAGGTACATAGTAAATAATCAGAATACTGCATCTGTCCTCTCCAAGTCCAAAAAGACAGGCACAGTTTGATTCGGAACGGCATTTCAAATTATTCCCTGTATCTGAACGCTTCCTGAAGGACAACTTTCGAAAGATTTTGAATTTGGCTATAATACTTTGACTTCGCCATGGTTTTGAAGGAAGGAGAAGTGACTTTCGATTGGAAGAAAAGTTGGCTACCTTGTCAAGCTACCAAAAAAGGTCACCTTACGCTTTAGCGAGATGTGGCATGGAATAATGCTCTTATCCACGCCAAGTAATATACCAAGTCGCATCTTCCTGGGGAGAATAAAACATGCGCTGGATGCAGAACTTCACCAGCTCGGAACAACCTGGATTCGGGAAAGGCGAATTATGCGCTGATCAAATTCCAGCTCTACACATCATCATCGAACAAAGCACAGAACGGCGGTCAAACCTCTACTTTAACTTCGTGAACACTGCACAGCATTGATACATAAGTAATTTGGAAACTGCTTCAAAACTGTGTAGTAGAGTGTCCCGATTATTTATCAACCTCATTCAACAATTGGTTACATGACAATACGACGTGTCGTGTGAAGCACAACGCAAAATTAATTCAGGCATTTTAAGTGAAAACAGGAGTGAAACAAAACTGACTGCCTGCTATCACTAATGATGTCTTTCATTGGGGTGAACTGGGTTGTGCGCCAAACTGCGTGTGGGGAAAAAATAAGACAAGAAAACTCTGTGATAACAGATAAGAAGACTCCAGAACCCCTGGATTTTAAGCGTAGATGATTTATGTTTAATGTCACATAAACTCGAAGAATTACAGGCGAAAACCAACTAACGAGACAAAGAGGCAGCCAGTAAAGACAGGCACCCAGGCACACACAGAGAAGACACAGGTGATGAAGATAACAAACCCATAGTGGCAATAACAACAACCAGCACCAATAACCATCAATGGCAGAGATTTGACAGAGGTTACCTCCTTCACTTATCTGATTAGGAAGCAAGGTCATTGAGACCACAGCCAGTGGAACGGATGAAGATGTCAAGGAAAGCCAGCCAGAACCAGAAAGGTGACGAAGACGAGGCCCTCATCAACCTGAAATCAGTTTGGAAATCTTCTGCACTGACTCGCCTAGCATGAGGAACAAGATACGCGATTTCAACACAAATGTCAAGTCAGCCAGTGAGTGAGAAAATTTCACTGCGTGTCAGTCACGAAGAGGATTTCCAACAGGCCACTGCAGACTTTCATCAATATCTGCCTCCTTCTCTGATTCCATACTGAAGATCAAATGGCCAGCCGACAAGTCAGAAACAATTAGAAACATGAAATTCTGGCGATGAAGGAATCACCGAAGAGCCGATTGTTCGATAAAATATGTGGGAGAAAATGTAGGTGGATTGGGTATACATTGAGGAGACGGTTGAATGACATTACGCTCAGTGGAGTCCATCGCTCTGGTGGAACCTCGGTGGGAAGTGACGAATGGGTGAGAGAGTGACATGGAGGAGGTCGTATGGTGAGGAGGAAGAGGGGGAGGAGATGGTAGATTATGAGTAATTGTGGACCCGTGTGAAGAGTACAGCAGAAAATAGAAGAAAGTGGAGATGTGTTGTCGAGGCTCTATTTTTCTACTGGGAACCCAAGGGAGTATTAATAATAAACTAGGAGTTGAATCCAGGATGCGTATTTCTTCTTATTTGAGACTTGTCATCCGGACGTATTTGCATTTTCCATCTTTATGCAGGCATACATATAAGGGAATACACCTACATTATTTAATACTAACAGTCCGAGCTGACTTTATCGCTCATAAACATTCCAAGGTACATCTGTTTTTCTGTCTACTTTCATAAGTCAAAGTACTAAGAAAGAGGAGATGCTAATTTGACTCTGAGTTGAATAAAAAATTGGTCCTTTGATAAATGCTTTATCTATAAAAAGGTTTTATACACTGCCATCTTTCTAGTACAGACTTTGAGAACAGATTGCTCAGATCATTGAATTATCTCTTCAGACGTGTGAATGTGGAAACAATTAGAGGTGAATTTCTTGTTACATCAGTGATACATATAAATTTATACTGATAGTACAAAAAAATAGCTTCGGCTTATTGATGTTCAGAGTGACTGGCAGACGTCATTTGATATTTCTACTAAAACCTGTATTTTATGGTAGATAGCGCTGTATCAGTAAGTAAACATCGTTAGTGTACCACAAGTCAACTAAATGATGAAAGAATATTCCGAAAACTAAACACATCGGACAATTTTCTGTTTATTCCAAAGTAGAAACATATTTCCACTGAATAATGACATTTAGTAACCACTGAAGTGTAGAAATACTGTTTACGTCTTCAATTCAAGTTCCCGTTACTTAATGTTCAGTGATTTTTACAGACTGTAAATAAAAATAAACTTTAAATCACCACAGACAAGTACATTACATTACTTAGACCCAAAATACAAATTTCTGGGGTTACTAACACCCAGAAATTCTGTCTCACTTAAAAATGCAAAGATGGAAAACAACTAATCATGTTTTTTCTGTTCCTTAACATTCCCAGTAGAACATAGGGCTTCAAACTGCAGGCTTGAATTTTCTGTAGCAGGGGTGTTTATTTTTACAGGATGAAGTTGCTAGCCTAATTCCCAACCTTCCCTCTTTGCCAGTTTTATTACTGGCTTGGCGAGGTAAAAGGGTGCGCCAGCCGAGGATCGAAACCTGGACCAGTTGCGAGGCTGGTGAGCATTCTACCACTTCACCACCGACTCACTCCACTCATCATGTAGAGATGTATGTTAGTTAATTAATTAGACAATTCCTTTTGTGACTCTGAGTTTTCAGTACAGTATGATCGACGGATGCACTCATATTATCGGTTGTTGGAAATAATTCTAATAACTATTTAGAGGGGGTTGTCTGAAAGCTATAAACTTGATATTAGCTTATCACTGTTTTGCAATAAAGCCTATTCTTCACCTTGCAAGGATATACATGATTAACGCCAAGTGTGGAAATCTAAACCTTTATTGTCAATGTTATAGAGTTAATAATGTTTCTTTTCATTAGTATTGGGCATTGTGGACTGAACAAAGCTCAATATATCGAAATTACGTTACCTATTAAAGGTGAAAATAGATCTAAAAAGGATCAATTCTTAGCGTTCACAGACATTCTGTTCTCAGACTGTCACTGCAACGAAAAATACTATGAATGAATCCCTCAAGGTGTTTGTAGATCCCTTTAAATCAAATTTCAGGTCACAATGAAAACTGTTTTTTTGGTCGTATATACAGGACTTGTGTTTAAATAATCCCTGATGCTTTTTTACTTCTCAAAGCTTTCAGATCCAGTTTAGGCATTGAACAAACTCAGAAAATTTATGCCACCGTTTATTTCCCACTTACACAATGGAATAATCGATGCATTTGCCTCAGGCAATTCTGAATTATTAAATAAAAACTGTTACATTCAAAGGATTAAATATGTGAACTTTCATTTTAGTTATGTGGTAAGAAAATTAAACAAAACTTATGTAATTACTAGGGATAATAAAAAAGTATTTCAGTTGAAAATTGTGTCAGTCAGAGTAATTTTATGATGCATAAAAATATAATGATGGACTTCCACTAATCTTGACATTTGCCTAAATAAAAATGGGTCATGTTAACAGAAAACAACCTGTGTCTAGTTTCTGGGATAGCATATTTTTTATGAGAATATCGGCACATGCAACGAGCAAGGTATAAATAAGATTCATAACTGATATGTTTTTCTGCATTTTCACGTTCAGGGATGAACTATACGCATTTCATTGAAGGTTATGCTCTCTGATTGAAAAGATAATAAACATAAAGTTTCAGCAGCTATTTTAACTTATCTTAATCAATGGTTAGTCCAGATGAAGCTAGAACACCTGAGCAAATATTTTACATGGTGATCGCATTCACCTTTTTAAAGTGCAAGGCAGAAATTTGTTGACGACTTGGGTTCAAAGAACAGTTATTCAACAATTAATTTTAAACACAACGCCTAAGCTAATTTATTAAATAAGCTGAAATTAACACTTTCCAGCGGTTATTATTAAATTATGATTATTCCCTTGGGTTCCCAGTAGAAAAATAGAGCCTCGACAACACATCTCCACTTTCTTCTATTTTCTGCTGTACTCTTCACACGGGTCCACAATTACTCATAATCTACCATCTCCTCCCCCTCTTCCTCCTCACCATACGACCTCCTCCATGTCACTCTCTCACCCATTCGTCACTTCCCACCGAGGTTCCACCAGAGCGATGGACTCCACTGAGCGTAATGTCATTCAACCGTCTCCTCAATGTATACCCAATCCACCTACATTTTCTCCCACATATTTTATCGAACAATCGGCTCTTCGGTGATTCCTTCATCGCCAGAATTTCATGTTTCTAATTGTTTCTGACTTGTCGGCTGGCCATTTGATCTTCAGTATGGAATCAGAGAAGGAGGCAGATATTGATGAAAGTCTGCAGTGGCCTGTTGGAAATCCTCTTCGTGACTGACACGCAGTGCAATTTTCTGGCTCGTGTATAAGAAATGACTGGCTGGCAAGATAAACTTTAAGCACCACCCACTACCAATGGAGTGTGACTGCGCCAGGGACGTTGAAACGCTTACTGAGCAAATCAGTGAAATCCGGCAAATAATGTTGCGTTCATCAACAAAGTATGCTAATCGAGGTGTTACGTTAATAAATGAGATATTTGACAAGGTTTAGCTTAGGTTTGGGAAAGATTAAGTTACCCTTTAAGCCAAGGACAAGTTAAGGTTAGGTTAACCTGACAAAGGCGACAGTAGATTTGATATGAGTCAGATTACAGTTAGTTTAGGGATATTTTCACTTAAGGGTTAGGTTCAGGAAAAATTGGGGTTACTGTTAGGGTTAGAAGACCCAAATAATTACATGCATAGAATGTGGTTACATTTCACTGTTTATATAAAAATAGAATTCTTGCGCTGTGGCAGAGTGTAATTCTATTGTGAATAAAATTTATTTTGATAAAGTATCAGGATGATATGCAGTAATATTTACTGGTGACGTTTCAAGCACCATTTATTGCTCAGTACTGTTTAACATTAGGAGGCTTAATCAAAATAAATTTAATCACAATGGAATTATACTGTGCTTATACTCCAACCTAAAACTGAAAACTCTCTTTATAACAGGTGAGAGGGAAGTATTTTCTGTAACACTTTGATACAGTTTTTGTGCAATTATTTCATAAATATATGTACTCCATACACCAAAAAATGCCTCCCTCCCATGATTGGTTCTTTCGAGATCATCCACTGATTGGCAGCTAGTGGTGCTTAAAGTTTAACTTTGCCTGCTGGCTGAGTCAGTGCTGAAAATTTCCAAACTGGATTTAGGTCGATGAGGGCCTTGTCTTTCTCCCTTTTGCGATTCTGGCTGACTGGCTGGCTGGCTAGCCTTGACATCTTCATGCGTTCCGCTGGTTGTGATCACAACGACCCTGCTTCCTACTCAGACAAGTTAGGGAGGTAACCTCTGTTAAATCGTTCCAGCAGTACTAATCTTTATTTCTCTAGACGAAAATTATTTCCCTATGGTGATAACTTCACAAAAACGGAAACAGAATGAACAGCTATCAACTGTATATAAGCCTTAAATGGTCTTTATAATTCATGGGAAATTCCCGTCATGACATTAGACGGAAAAGAACAAAAAGTTTTACAGTTGTATATCTCAAACTAAAATATTTACGATGTCGACTGTGCTTACCTATGTCTGCATCAGTAGAAAACATTTTTTATTAGCTTAGGCAGCCATTGTCTTAAAGCTTCAGTTAATCTTTTCATTGAAATGAATTTAGCCATACGACCATGATACAGTAAAGATGAAACGATTGATTATCTGTCATTCTGTTTTTTGTCTTTTGTATTCTCTTGTAATCATCGTTTGATTTCTTATGAGTATGCTTTGTTCACTACAACAATTGCGTTTGGCTTGTATTGCCTAAGTTTTCTTCTTTCTACCCATATATACCACCCACATTATCATCATATCGTTTAAAATTCAATCCATATGACGTAGTAGCATATGCAAGAGTTTCATTTCATTTTCATCATGCTTTCACTCTCTTCGAATTAATTAATTAATTTCCAGGAGACCAAAGAATTAATGTTTGACGTAGAGCTGTTCATTAACCTCTTCATTTAAATGTCGTTTTTTTTTGGATAACTGAGATATCGAATACTACTTTAGCATTTGTAAATTAGGGACTGAGTTTTACAGTCTACATTTATCTTCAGCGTTTTTCAAATATTAACATAGCCCTAAAAAACATTATGAGTACATCACTAGCCATAGCGTATCCTGCAGCTAAGCTCGTTTCCGTCTAACGAACAATTTGTTTTTTGGTGCAATCAAAAATCGATAGATATCCTTCTCATGTTACCTCCAACTGTGTATACAAATTTACATGTATCTGCGGGAGCAGTTACATTGGAAGGACAGAAAGAAGGGCATATCTACGATTTTCTGAACATGTACCAAAAAGCTTACGTCTAAAGGGAACAAATGCTTTAAACAGTTCCATCACCAGGCATCTTCTCGACACGGGTCATGAGGTGGACGTTGAAAAGTCGTTCAGAATTATCAATAAGCAAAATAGCTCAATTCTCCTTAAGTTTGCTGAAGCCATTTCCATCAAGCGCCTGAAACCTGATTTATGCGTCCAGAAAGAAGCGGTTATCAGCCTTTCTTTGCCCTGGTAACTGGATAATTTCACCTCTCTTTCCTCCGAATGTGAAATGCTAAAAGTTTCCATTGTGTTTGATTATTATTCTTCGGAATATTGGTTAATATTACATATTTATATATGTATATACTTTTAGTGTATGAGTATATTGATCGATTGATTTTTGTTTAAACTGAACTCTGTGCAAGTATGTTAAAATTGTTGTTGTTGATATATTTAATAATGTCTTTGCCATGTAAGCAGCTGACGAGAAGGCAACGAAATAAAAGATGGTACCACTTTATTCTGCTAAAACTGTAGTTCTTGCATTGTTCAAATTCATTAAGGGGAATAAATGTATGAAATTATGATTTTTCCCAAAAAATGTTCAGTGTGACGTTGTTGCATTTGTATCTGCATGAAATCAAACGTGTGATCAGAAGATTACATATGCCTATCCTCATAGATGATCCTACCTATTGTCTCAATTCAGATAAAAAGACGCAACTTCAGAAACTTTCGCATACGTTTTGGTTAACGTGATCTATAAAAGATTACAAAACTATTGCATCACTTCAGAAACCTTCCTACCAAGAGTTTGTTCTGAAAAAGTACTTGTTTTACATATATATGGGAGGTAAAAAAAGTCTTTCTCCTCTTTTCTAACCTAACAATAAATACATTGTAGGGTAAATTTACTCTATGGACACAGCAAGTTTTGAATTTAAGGTTTATACAAAATTCACAAAATCTTTAATGACATAAATTAAGCTGGTACGATGGCATTTTCGTTATCATGATTTCTTTGCCTACTTCTGAACACTTGAATGCAAAAGGATGTGCTAAAAGGCAGATACTGGGGGAATTTCTGGTTGTTTTCTTCACGTGACTTCAAATCGAGATGTTTTTCACAGTTCATATTTTATGTCCCTACACTTTGTTGTATGTCCAGTCATTGAAACTGCACTGATACAAATTTTAAATTCCACTTCTTATTAGAATAAAAATGAATCCTACTTGTTTTCACTCTGAAAGAGATTTTACTGCTTGTTACTGTCACAAACCATACTAATGCAGATATTTCTATTTCGCTGAACATTATTATATATTATTATTATATTCTTTAATTCCTAGAGGAACATAGGGCTTCAGCCGCGCGTCTCCATTGCCTTCGGTTTTCTCCCAACTTTTTCACTCCGCTCCAAGTCTGCCTACATGCTTACATCTCCCCTTCACATGACCTCCTCCAAGTCACCCTCACACTGACGACCAACTCGCTGCCCGCTTCCCTTTCGGTCTGGTTCCACTCGAGCGATGGCTTGTCTAGTGATGTCACTCACTTGATGGTTTCCTCAGAGTATGGCCAGCCAATTCATCTCCATTTCTTCCTGCATATTTGTTTCACAATCGGTTCCTGGTTGGTTGGTTCGCTCTTTATTGCCAGAGATCCCACCCTGTTGCTGATCTTTTCTGGCCAGTCATCTGATCTTGAGCTAAGTATTGAGCGAAGACAACTGTTAATGAAGGTCTGTAGTTTGTTTGAGGTGTTCTTTATGACGCGCAGTGCAAGTCTCTGATCCGTATGGTGAGTAGCATTGACTGACTTCACATTGGAGTTGAAAATCCGGATGTTATTTTTGATGGTGAGTGCTGTTGACCTCCACACAGACTTGAGAGTAATGAAAGCTTGTCTTGCTTTCCGATGATCCTCGCTTTGATATCCTCGTCAGTTCCGCTGGCCTGTAGTTGAAACGATGCTTCCCAGGTAGGTGGGTAGGTGAAGGAGGTCGCTTCTTTCAGATTTCTCCTATTCATGCTAGCTGAATGTTGTCTGTTGTCTGTTGTTGTTGTTGCTGTTTCGCTTGGCCAGGATTCTCCATGGCCTCTGTTCTCTCTATGTTCACCTGAAAAGTCCTATCTTCTCTGGATGCTTGTTCTGCCGACTTGTTGCTTTTCACTTGCATATCTTTCAGTTTGTGGGAAATCACACAGATATTATCGGCGAAGTCCAGATCCTCCAAGTCTCTGTTTGTGTGAGTCCATTTTATGCCTGTTTCCTCATTGCCGGCTGTTTGTCACGTCATCCAATCTACTGCAATCAGGAAGATCATTGGTGATAGTAGACAGCTTTGCCTCACTCCCGTCCTCACTTCGAAGGCTTCCGTAAGTTTCCCGTTGTGGATTACTTGGCATGCAGCATTGTCGTATAACTGTTGGATGAGATGTATAATTGTCGATGGGACCCCGTAGTAGCGAAGTAGTTTCCAAATGACCTCTCGATCGACGCTGTCGAAGGCCTTTTCAAAGTCGATGAAGTTGAGATAGAGAGGTGACTGCCATTCCAAGCTTTGTTCAATGATGATCCGTAGAGTGGCGATTTGATCAATACATGATTTGTTTCTCCTGAATCCAGCCTGTTCCGGACGAAGTTTTTCATCTAGGGCTTGTTTGATTCTCTCCAGGATGATGCGACTTAGTATCTTGCTTGGAATGGACAGAAGCATAATTCCACGCCAGTTTTTACATTGACTTAAGTCTCCTTTCTTTGGAAGTTTGAATAAGTATCCGTTCTTCCAATCCTCGGGTACTTTGCCCTCTTTCCACACCTTCTCCAGCAGTGGTGTCATCAAGTCCGCTGTTGTCTCTGGGTCTATTTTCAAAGCTTCTGCTGGGATTCCATCTGGTCCCGGTGTTTTCCCAGCTTTTAGCATCTTGATTGCATTCAGGACTTCTGATTTCGTCGGGGGGTTGACGTTCACTGGTAGTTCTGCTTCCGTTGTTGGTATTGTTGTGCGCGTTGTAGGTGGCGGACGATTTAGAAGTCTTTTGAAGTGTTCAACCCAGTGCTTTCTCTGTTCCACCTCTTTGGTGATTGACTTTCCATTGTCGTCCTTTATTGGCTTAATCTGTGTCGAACGTTTGCCCGAAAGGTGCCTAGTTGTTTGGTAGAGTGTGGCGAGGTCTCCTTTGCCTGCAGCTTGTTCTGCTTCGTTTGCCATGGTTTCATAATATTTTCTTTTGTCTTCCCTGGCACTTTTCTTCACTCTTTTGTTCAGTGTATTGTAGCTTGCATTCAGCTCCTGTTTTTGTTGCTCGTCAGTGCACTGGATAATCTTTTGCTTCACTGTCCTTCTCTCTTCTATTAGTTTCCAAGTGTCCGTAGTGAGCCACTGTTTGTCCTGTCTCTTTTTTCTGCCTAGAATTTCTATGCAGGTTTGGCTCCACACCGTTTTCAAGTTGTTCCAGTGCTTTTCGACGCTGACCTTTTCGCTGGTGTTGATTTGTGTCTCAGCTTTGTCCTTTATGCTTGCAATGAAGATGTCCTTTGTAGCCTGGTCCTTCAGCTTTTGAGTGTTGAACTTGGCTTGTGGTCTATCTGCAGCTCCTGATTCCCTGAAAGCTTTTAATTTGATTTGGATTGTCCCTTGTACGAGATAGTGGTCTGAGCCAACGTCTGCTCCTCTTCTTGCTTTTGTGTCCAGTAGGCTGCGCCTCCACTTCCTTGAGATTGAGATGAAGTCGATTTGGTTTTTGGTTTGCCCGTCTGGTGACACCCATGTAGCCTTGTGGATATCTTTGTGCTTGTATACACTGCCACCAATCACCAGTTCGTTGAAGGCGCAGAAGTCGGCGAAGAGTTCTCCGTTTTCATTCATTTCTCCTAGAGCTTCTCTACCCATGATGAGTTCCCTTCCTGTATTGTCTGGTCCCAGTTTGGCGTTCATGTCTCCCATTAGTATTTTCATGTCGCCAGCTGGAGTATTGTCCATTGTTGCCTGTAGTTGCCTGTAGAATTCTTCTTTCTTTCGAGGTCTGCGTTGTTTGTGGGTGCATAACATTGTATGATTGACACTTTCCTTCCTTTGGAGTTGAACCTGGCGGTCATTATCCTGGACGAAATCGCCTCCCATTGTATCAGGGCTTTCGTTGCCGTTGGTGACATCATGATAGCCACGCCCTCGGTGTGCGTGTGGTTATCTTCTGGGTGACCGGAGTAGATCACTGACTCACCTGTTGACAATTTGGTGAGTCCACTCCCATTCCATCTGCTTCACATATTCCCAGCACTTGTATTCCGTATCTTTTCATCTCGTTGGCGATCTGGGCAGCTTTCCCTGTCTCGTACATAGTTCGGACGTTCCATGTTCCTACACAGACTTTTTCTTTTGGTGCAAGAGGTTCATTGCTGAAGTTCTGTAGCAATTTTGTTTACAGGGTGGGGTTGCTAGCCTCACGCCTGAGAAAAGAATGATTACATTAAGTAAAAGTTTAGAGAGAAGCAACTTTTTGGGTTGCTCCCCTCAAAATCAGAAAATAACGGACAAACAATGAGAACAACATCAACAAAGGAAACAGTTCACAGAAAAAAGGGCAAAAAGCGACGACAACTATACAATAAGACAACATGCAATATAGTTCAGTACAGTTAACTAAAATGATATCTTAACCATAAACTCACTGACTTGGAGCAACTTGAACATATAAATCCAACAATATATACAATTATAGATGTGTTTACTTACTTTGAGAAAGCTATTAGCATTAAATAGCGAAACGTCAGTAAAAACAATCTCGTTTTGTTTTTTCATTCATTGGGAAATACAAAAAAACCTCTATTATAGATGTGTTTATGTTTAAAAATTCCACAAATCCAATTTGTTAGTTATATGTATTATCTGTCAATAAGATTGTATTTTTTGGATTCAGTGTTCGAAAGGTTAATAAATGTGATAGTTTCCGCAAACTCTTGGCATAAAATTTTACAGAAATAAGAGCTTTTATTTTACCTTTTATTGTAAATTCCCTAAAATCAGTCCAATACAGCGCACAAAAGCATTGTCACTTAGCTCACGTGGATAGGTGTTAATCCACTAAATAAGAAAGAGCTATGCTGGTTTCTGCCACATGATAAATTTGTAGACGGTGAAACATCACTGAGAAATTCGAAAATTCTAGTAAATTTCACTGACGTAACCTTATGACCGAAAGTTAGTAACAATACAACACGGTCCTCATGTCCAACTGCGGAAGCTGAAGATATTCTCAAAATGCCACTGATAACAAGTGCTTCACATTAAAAATCCAACTTTATTGAATAACTTCATTTTCATAGGCGTATTACCGAATCCTGCACTCATAGCTGCACTTTAAGATAGGGATTATTCAATTAATAATAAGTTTAAAATAGTGTAAGCTCAGATTAGGTTTCGGGAATCCGTAGATTTTACTCAGAATGCTGTATTAGGTTAAGAGAATTATTACTCTATCCTCTGTTTTTAAACAGAACAGCTACCTGTTAGGTATCACAGGGATCTGTCCGTGAGTATGTTTAGCAAACCTCTGGTGTCAAGTGTCATAATGTAATGACTAAAAGATTGAAAATTGATCATACCGTTACATTCAGTCGATTTCGAAATCCAGCAGAACATCTGCGCAACGTTTAATCTACCCCCGTTTTCACTATGTTATTCTGTGCTAAGAGACAAAAAGTTCTGAAAAACAGCCTCACGTTTGAAGGTAATCAGTGGCTTTCCAAATTACTGTCATCCCGGGAGAAATATAATGCCTCACAGAAATGGAGATACCTACACTGCAGCTATCACAACAAAGTCGAAAACATTAATTAACACCACAAATCAAACCTGTGTGCATAAACACCAACACTCTATGAAAGTTATCCCAAAAGAAACCTGCTCAGCTGCCTTGCGAAGAAGACGAAGAGGACGTAAGACGGGTAGTGGCTCACCACCTACGCATCAAAGCTAACAAATAACACAGACGTGTCTAATCAAGTAAAAATGGGACAGTTCAATGATGGACAACGGAAACACCACCAAATTTCAATCTACAACAAAGAAAACAAAGTCGTGAAGAATAGCCACACGGACGTAGACATCCGATTCCATGACACACAGAAAACTGAAGTGGAATAGGCTACAGGTGAGTGGGACCTTAGCATTCTACTCGAGACAATCAAGTCTCCATACACAAAGAAATCAACACAGACTAAGCCAGAGAAAGACAGTCAATTGAATATCACTATCGAAGAGGTGGAACGAAGAGAATGCTGAGTCGATCAACTCAAACGACTCCTAAACCGACCACCATCACCCACATCAACAACAATAACAACAACACGTCCACATATACCATCAACAGTCACAGGTGTGTCGGTGAATACCAACAATCCAACAAGATCAGAAGTCTTCAGTGCAACAAAGCTACTGAGAGCCAGTAGGAAAGTTGGCAGCACCAGATGGAATTCCTCCGGAAACACTGGAATGTCAAACTACTAAAACGAGGCGTGACTTCGGCTTTTGTGAAAACTGTCGTTGAATCAACCTCCTCTTCATACCGAGCAAAATAATTATTCGCTCATCCTGGAGAGAACAAAAGATACTCTGGATGCGAGAGTCCCACCTGGACCGGCTGAATTCAGGAGAAGCAAATCACATGCACATTAAATTGCATTCCTACACGTCGTCATCATCATCTCCATAGAACAGAGCGCAGAATGGAGGTCAAATTCCTACCCCAGTCTTGCTTTCATTGGAAAGTCCCTTAACAATGTGGAGGATGGAGTGATTTTGAAACTGCTTCAATATTATGGAGTGCGTTGAATTTCTATCAATCTCATTGAACAGTTCTATGATATATTTAGATGTCAAGCGTTTCACAACGACGGAAAACTCAGTGATGCCTTCGAAGTAAGATGAGTCATAATCATCCCCTTCTAGATTACACCACTTCTGTCTAATCACGGCTAATGTCACACAAGTTCGAAAACTTACGGATAAAAGCCGACAAGTTGACAGAGTAAGCAGCAAAGTCGCGATTTCAAGTAAACATAGAGGAGATGGATGAGATGGGGACAAACAGCCAACAACAACAAGTACCAATCACTATCACAAGGAATAAATCTGGAAAAGACTGACTCTTTTATTTACCTAGGCTGCGTCATTTCAACTAGTGTTAGCACGAAGAAGTTTGTGGAATTCAATACTGGGAATGAAAGACAGACCTTCACTAATCTTAAATCAGAGTGGAAATCTTCTGCACTTAGCCTAAGGAAAAAGATTTGAATTTTTAACACAAATTTTGAGTCAGTTTTACTATATGGTTGAGAGAAGTGATGCATCAAACTGTTACCGACTTCCATCAAAAACTGCCTTCTCTCCATACCGGAGATGAAGCGTTAACAAAAAATTAGCACAGGGGAACTCTGACAGGCAACAAACTAACCAAAAACCTAGTACCTAACAAATACGCCGAAGAAAATGGAGGTTGATTGAACACTAGCTAATGAGACCGCTGGACCCCATGACAACCCAGGCCCTCGAGTGGAACCCGAGTGGGAAACGATGTGTTGAGCGTCTGAGAGTGACACTTAGGCGATTATGTTAGGAGGGGATGAGAACTTATATGCAATCCTATAACTAGATGTAAAAGACTACAGATAACAGGACGAAACTGAGATGTTTCACTATAAATCCAATCGAATGATAACTCAAAAGTGAAGTAAATTCAATCAAATTCAAGTAGTTTTTACCGGGAAAAATGATGATCACGCATGATTAATTGAATATTAGACCGTCATTTTACCGTTGTCTGATTTACTTAACACGAAATTTACAAAATATTATTCGTCTACTTACTGATTGTGGTTTGCATTTACATAATAATGGTAGTTCTGAGAACAATCTACTTTTTGAGCAGTTAAATCATTATACTAAATAAGCTTAGTACAAAAATATTTCTACCGTAAATAAAATACTAAATGATTGTCTTGTGTTTGCTCAAAATTTTTCTCTTCTTACTGCTTCATTTTTTAAAATTTACTCCAATAATCACAGTTATATGCATCTACGTACCTCTTTTACCACTATGATTATGGTTTAATAAACTTTTCTATCAGTCTCGTTTGGCTTTCGATTTATTCTTTTTCAAATAACCTACTTCTCAATGGAATTTTCTCTTGAGCACTGTGTTTCAAAGTAGTCCTTTTGGCACTTCTAAAATATTCACTAGCCATTTCAAGGTGCATTTGTCCGAAATAGGTCTGAACTACATTCCTTCTGTACCTAGATTTTGTAAACCTGTAGAATAGAGATGTACGTTGGCAGTCCAGTGATAGAATGTTCTTCAACCACGGACGTGGTTTGGGGTTCTACCCGACGTACTCGCTTAGCCGGTAATAAGGGGGATAAAGAAAATAGGGCAGGAGGCTAGCAACCCTGTCGTGTAGAAATAAAACTACTGGAGTTGAACCTTCAAAGCTCTAGCTTAAAGCAGCATGTTCCGCTGGGAATGCAAAGGAATAAAATAATAAGTAGAGTTGGGATACCAATTATCGTATGACATCAGTTCTCCATGTAATATGAAGACATTATAAATCCTTATTTTAAATACCGTAACGTACTGCCAGCGGCATTTTCGGCTTTTTGTTTTTCAGCCTTCTATCGTCATAGCTACTGAAATTTCACCTTCTTATCTAATACCACTGTGTTAAGAAATCCCTGTTTTTCTAGTAGCATCAGTTCAGTCATTATATCAGGACGTGTAACAAACCAACCATTACTGGCTTTCAGTCACCTAAGTAGTTCATGATGGTTCTCACTCAGAATCTTGTATGCTATACCCTCTAAAATTATTTGTTTCAAATACAGTTTGAAAATCTTAACATAGGCACTTCCTTTCCTAACCTTAATTCAACCTAAGTGAGACATCATTCTGACCTTATACTTTATACTTTTATTTAATTTATTACCTATACACAGATTATTATGTGATTACAGATTGAACACCGCCGTAAAGTGTGCCTGGTTGGTTCAGCAGTAGAAAACTTGCCAAGTACGAACGTGGTATGGGGTTCTGTCCTCGGTCGACGCACTTCTAAACCTCGCTAAGCCACTAGAAAGGCCAGTAAAGAGAGAAAAGGTTGTGCGTGAGGTTATCAAACCATTCCATACAAAAACTCCAGTACTACTGAAACTTCAAAGCTCTAGCTTGTAGCCCCATGTTCCACTCAGAACGTAAAGAAATAAAGTCGGTATCACAGGAAAGTTAAATTTCATGTTAGTCTTTTTCTATGCCATATAACAAATAATGATACGGCACTATTTCTTTAGAATGTGTTTTTCTTAAACTGTATTATGCAATACACTAGAAAAATAAACCAAAAAGAAAGCATCTGTTTAGAACTCTCCCTTCCAGATTCTTACTGATAATCTCTGCGCTACATAACAGTATCGACTGCATGAATACTTCTTATTTATTTGATGATACCAACTTCAATCAACAGTTCTTCTTCTTTACTATACTAAATATCATGCCCAAACGCCAATAAAATTAGGTATTCATTCAATTATGTTTTCCGGGAGTTTTTTAACAATATATATATATATATATATATATATATATATATGCAATAGTGAATGCGTTTAACTCTGTAGCTACTCAAATTTGACACATTGTATAGTTTCTATAGCTACTGGCTGTTACTAGATATCAACATACCGCCTTATATGTACTAAAAATGACTTATGATGTTTAGCTGTAAAGAAATCTAACAAAATCAAGACTAGTTAAACAAACCGTTTAATTTTTCAGCTACTATAACAGCATTTATTTTAATGAGACAGCCGCCATGCGTCAAATCAAAACACTAACGTTCACTCAGTCTATGGAATTGATTTTCATAATTTTCATCAGTTCAGCTTGAAGAATTGCTGGCTGTCTTTACGAAGTCTATAAGTAAATAAGCTGAAAGACGCATGGTGAAGGTAAATGAAATAAAAGTTGTGCATTTATTCACTTAAATGATTCTAATTTATGGGAGTTAAAAGCCAAAGTCTTACAAGGGCTGGCATTCTCAGCCTTCTAGACAGACAGGTGGAGGCCTACCAGCTGAGTTAGAAAACTCAACTACTGACCAAGTTTCAGTTTCATCAAAATCACCAACGACTATCTCATTTATCTTAATTGTTATAAAACTGTCTCCTTACAACTCCGTCTTAGTTTATTAATATGCAGCAAGAATATCGACGATGGAAGCAGTCATCTTTGAAATGGTATACTCAAACTATCTCATCTTTCCTTTCCTTAATCTTCATTAAACTATTTAATTGGTGGATGGTGACTAGCAGTGGAATCCAGGATGCGCATTTCGTCCTATTTGGGACTCATCAGTTGGATGTACCTGCACTTCTCAGTGAGTGATGACGTTCCCACCGAGGCTCGAACCAGTACCCATAGTTTCAAACGCCAAAGCGTTAACCACTAGACCACTTGGGTCACGAGAGCCACCTCTTGTGCAACGGGTCATATTAATTATTGAATTGAATTTTTTCGGTCCAATCAATCGACGGGAAAATAAAAAACTCAATTCATTAAATTATCTTAAAAGGTTTTACAGTATAATCTACTGACTGCTGAACTCTGTGAGAAGTGTCATCACTGGCATTTCAACTAATCACCTCATTTAGCCTTTATGATGTAACAGTTGTAATGGACAGAGTCACTGAGATTATCGATTTTTGTCTTCTCATTTATTATAATGAAACAGATTTCTAGACAAATGACAATAAATATTACTAATTAATTATTAAACAGCATATATATATATATATATATATATATATATATATATATATATACATAAATATCAAGTGTATAAAGTAGGGAAAGTGATTTAATATACTTTTTTTAAAGTTGTAATCAGTGGATACATACACATAACTGCTTGCTTAACCTTGTTTGTCGGATGGAATTAATTTATCATTTATTAATATCTCCATGAAACAGCACTGATGTCTATCCGATGCAGTGATATTATTGAGAACACAATTATCCACTTTCTTTTCTACAAAGTCTGATGAATTCACTATAAAACAACACTGTACAACCTAGTTTAACTGAGGCAAATACACAACGGATGATACACGTTTCTGAAAATATTATGTTCTCTTAAATTTATTATGATTGAAGAAATCTCTCAAAATTCTTCTGAATACATTATTGATATAAGTATAAAACTTGGACACTGTGGTAGAGTATTACTCCATTATAGATAAGATTTTATTTTGATAAATCACACAGTGTCCAGTACCGTAATATTAATTGATGACCGCGTTTCGAGCACAAACTATTGCTCATATTCACATCAAGTTATTCAAACAACTTTTTCCCTTCATTCATATGCATGTGTGGAATCGATTAGATAATGTAAATCACATAGTTTTGATTAATGCACTATTCATAGGAATATAAGGACTTAACTTTCTGTAGTTCGCTTGCATAAAACGTTCGACCAACTGTGCAATATAATCTATTCAAAAATTATTATTATTTTCTGTTCTTCGATATAATACTAGAGATGTAACCACAGACGAGATCTTAATATACCATAATAAGTTTATGAAATTTTATTAGAAGACTACACCAGAGAAGACTTCACTTTATACAGTTACTCGGTAGTATTTTAAATGGCTAAAAAGAATTTCTTTCATATATCTGAGAAAGGAATTACTATGCAACCAAAATGTTACTGTTTTGATAACTTAATCTGAAAAAGTAGTTCATGAAAACAAAATCTTATAGAATGAAAAGCCGATATTTCTTACGCTAACTTAGGATTACCGGTGAAATTTTTGATGATACACACAAGAGAATAAGATAGTTCAATAAGCACACATATGGTTGGTATTCATTGCTCTTAAGTCTATAGATACAAATATTATTTAATTATTATATCCTTTAATTCCTAGAGGAACATAGGGCTTCAGCCGCGCGTCTCCATTGCCTTCGGTTTTCTGCCAACGTTTTCACTCCGCTACAAGTCTGCCTACATGCTTACATCTCCCCTTCACATGACCTCCTCCAAGTCACCCTAAAACTGACGACCAACCCGCCGCCAGCTTCCCTTTCGGCCTGGTTCCACTCAAGCGATGGCTTGTCTAGTGATGTCACTCACTTGATGGTTTCCTCAGAGTATGGCCAGCCAATTCATCTCCATTTCTTCCTGCATATTTGTTTCACAATCGGTTCCTGCTTGGTTGGTTCGCTCATTATTGACAGAGATCCCACCCTGTTGCTGATCTTTTCTGGCCAGTCATCTGATCTTGAGCTAAGTATTGAGCGAAGACAACTGTTAATGAAGGTCTGTAGTTTGTTTGAGGTGTTCTTTATGACGCGCAGTGCAAGTCTCTGATCCATCCGTATAGTGAGTAGCACTGACTGACTTCACATTGGAGTTGAAAATCCGGATCTTATTTTTGATGGTGAGTGCTGTTGACCTCCACACAGACTTGAGAGTAATGAAAGCTTGTCTTGCTTTCCCGATGATCCTCGCTTTGATATCCTCGTCAGTTCCGCTGGCCTGTAGTTGAAACGATGCTTCCCAGGTAGGTGGGTAGGTGAAGGAGGTCGCTTCTTTCAGATTTCTCCTATTCATGCTAGCTGAATGTTGTCTGTTGTTGTTGTTGCTGTTTCGCTTGGCCAGGATTCTCCATGGCCTCTGTTCTCTCTATGTTCACCTGAAGTCCTATCTTCTCTGGATGCTTGTTCTGCCGACTTGTTGCTTTTCACTTGCATATCTTTCAGTTTGTGGGAAATCACACAGATATTATCGGCGAAGTCCAGATCCTCCAAGTCTCTGTTTGTGTGAGTCCATTGTATGCCCGTTTCCTCATTGCCGGCTGTTTGTCACATTATCCAGTCTACAGCAATCAGGAAAATCATTGGCGATAGTAGACAGCCAGCTTGACTCACTCCCGTCCTCACTTGGAAGGATTCTGTGAGTTTCCCATTGTGGATTACTTGGCATGCAGCATTGTCGTATAACTGTTTGATGAGGTGTATAATTGTCGATGGGACCCCTTTGGTAGTAGCGAAGTAGTTGCCAAATCACCTCTTGATCTACGCTGCACTATCGAAGGCCTTTTCTGAGTCGATGAAGTTGAGTGAGGTGGAGAGGTGACTGAATGCCATTCCAAGCTTTTTTCAGTGATGATCCGTAGAGTGACGATTTAATCAATACATGACTTGTTTCTCCTGAATCCAGCTTGTTCCTGTAGAAATTTTTCATCCAGATCGTGTTTGATTTTCTCCAGGATGATGCGGCTTAGTAATTTGCTTGAGATGGACAGGAGCATAATTCTGCGCCCGTTTTTGCATTGACTGAAGTCTCCTTTCTTCGGTAGTTTGAATATGTATCCTTCCTTCCAATCCTCAGGTACTTTGGCCTCTTTCCACACCTTCTCCAGAAATGGCATCATCAAGTCCGCCGTTGTCTCTGGGTCCATTTTCAATGCTTCTGCTGGGATTCCATCTGGTACTGGTGCTTTCCCAGCTTTTAGCATCTTCATTGCATTCAGGACTTCTGATTTCGTCGGGGGTGGGTTGACGTTCACTGGTAGTTCTGCTTCCATTATTGGTATTGTTGTGCGCGTTGTAGGTGGCAGTCGATTGAGAAGTCTTTTGAAGTGTTCAGCCCAGTGTTTTCTTTGCTCCACTTCTTTGGTGATTGACTTCCATTGTCATCCATTACTGGCTAATATGTGTCGAACGTTTTCCCGATAGGTGCCTAGTTGTTTGGTAGAGTGTGGCGAGGTCTCCTTTGCCTGCACTGCAGCTTGTTCTGCTTCACTTCCCATGGCTTCATAACATTTTCTTTTGTCTTCCCTGGCACTCTTCTTCACTCTTTTGTTCAGTGTATTGTAGCTTGCATTCAGCTCCTGTTTTTGTTGCTCGTCATTGCGCTGGATAATCTTTTGTTTCACTATCCTTCTCTCTTCTATTAGTTTCCAAGTGTCCATAGTGAGCCACTGTTTGTCCTGTCTCTTGTTTGTGCCCAGAACTTCCATGCAGGTTTGATTCCACACTGTTTTCAAGCTTTTCGACGCCGACCTCTTTGCTAGTGTTGATTTGTGCCTCGGCTTTGTCCCTTATACTATAAATACAATAGTACTATAAAACTGCATTACTAATATTCTGATAAATAACGAATCACACCTCGCGAATCGATGACTGTGTACTCACATCAGTCGTCGGATGCTGCACAATATGCTTTGATAATTCTTAGCTCTGATCAGCTTTAACCACTTGCCCCATAAGAAATACAATACTTCCATGCACTATAGTATGATACAGATGTTTTTGTGTCAATTTGCAGCAAAACTTTTATCTATGTTTTTTGCTTGTCTTATTTCAACGCATTTAAACGCTTGACATAACGGATGTCGTTAGATTATAATATTTTGAGTGTAAGTAATGAAATAACCACCAGTCATCTCACCCCGATAAGTAAATATTTTGACACAAGTTTCCTGTGAGCTTAGGTTTAAATCTTCAACCAGATAACATCTTCAGGAAGAATTCGTACATTCACTAATAAATTCATCGAGGAGCTATTACCAATAGACTTAAATACTAGTAAGTTGTCGTTCACACTCACTATCATACTCACACAACTTAATGAAATGAAAAAACAATCCATTTATGCAGAAAATCTTTTCAGAACTGATCACGAATTTCATACATTCGGTTGCCTTGATAAATTTCAATGAAGAAAGGAAGTCCACATGTGTAGCACAAAATGTGATATCGATCTACTTCACAGGTCCTCATCCACTGCAAATTGCCTGTAATCACAGTGGTCGTAAATAATGACAATAACATACTTCAATGTTCGAAAGGAAGTTGAGAAATATCATGGAACAAAACTCACCCTAAATATAAGCAATGCAATTTGTGGCTTAAGTTACCATCAATTTATATGCTTTCAAAATAGAAAAGGAGGGAGGCAGAGAAGGCAGAAAATTCTAATGATCAGTGTTAGGTAGTTAGTTCACATACCAACTCAAAATCTCCGAGGGGCCTTCATAGAAAATGGGTTTCCACCCAGATTCATAGACAAGAATCTGAAACCAAGGAAAATACCTGAAAAGGTTCAATTTGCCCCTAAAAAGATGCTAATATTGGACCTCGAATTTAAAAGTGATACCAAAGCAGAAATTCTCCGTAGACGGCTTTGAAATCTCTCAGTAAGGCATACCAGCCACTAATCTACGAATAACATCCTTCTGCAAGAAACAACTCACTCAACACGTAAAAGACGAGCTGTCGCATTGGGCTACTTTAAAATGCATAAACAAGTTGACTTGCGCGTATAGAGCTGAATACATGCGTCCGCTTGTAAAATATGCGCAGAAACACCATCCAGCATGGCCAGCAAAGGGAGAACGCAAAGAGGTACACAGTTAGATAACAGAGCATCTGGTAAATTCCGATCCAAACTACCAAATGGAGTGAAATCAATACATCTAGGAATTCCTTAGGCACTTGAGGTCCAGAAATCAAGCCCACTACTCTATGTATCCAAAAGAAACACGTCCAGTGCTACCATTGTCGCTATCAGGGCCATCATGAGAAGTCATCCTCACCAATAATGATTACCCTATTACCTTTCTTGTCCAACCTCTCCGTTTGTTTACTAAATTTACCTTTTAAATCCCTATCTGCATTATCGGATTTGGTTACCGTTTTATTTTTATAAGTCCGAACGTGCTATCCATTTCGTTAGTGCTACATCCTTAACCCATAATTATACAAATTGACTAGTTTTCTAGTAATTATAATCTGTTTTGTCTTTTCCGACCAGTTTTCTTGCTTCGGTGGCACATTGGTTAGGACTCTCACCGACCATCCACATGGTCCGGGGTTCAATCCCCGACCGACGCACACCAGATATCTATGGTCGGCATGCAAAATTTGGGCTACCGATATCATATGCTGAATATTTCCTACCTGTACCAAAAAATACGGTGTGGAATCAAGCTATAATCAAAAAAAAAGAAAATTAATACACATTGTAATTTTAATTTGACCTTTAACCTGAAATATTTCTAGAATAGTGCCACAACCTATCTTCTGTTTATTACACTTAGTAATCTTATTAATCTGACCTCTGAACGGAAATAATTCTGGAACCTTCCCACATATGTAATATAAATACACCTATGTACAGCCTAGTTGATAACTTCGACGAAAAGAAAATTTTCTTCACTGCAACCGTCTTTTTAATAACTCAAAAAGACTACAGTTCATAAAGTCTACGTGAATCTGCGGGAGCAAGTATATTGGAATGACAGGAAGAAAAGCTTCTCTCCGGTTTTCAGAGCCTATCCCAAGAAGATTTGTCTAAAAGGAAGCAGATATTTGCACAGCGCAATTACCAAGCAACTTGTGGATATGGGTCATTTCGTCTCTACTTCGAAATACTTCAAAATGTTGAACATACAAAGGACAGCAGTTGCAATCAAGCGTTACAGACCAAATTTATGCATACAAAAAGACAGTGTAATCAATCTATCCCTTCCTTGGTAACTGTACCTTGATTACACTGATTAGTCATCCATATTGGTGATTTCAGCTGACTCAGCCAGTTTTTAATCCTATGTAATAAAGCCTTCTTGAGTTACTATGTGCACTTACTACCTAACACTGATTATTAGAATTTTCTGTCTTCTCTGCCTCCTTCCTTTTCTATTTTGAAAGCGTATAAATTGATGGTAACTTAAGCCACAAATTGCAATGCTTATATTTTAGATGCGTTGTTCTTATGCTGCTTTTTTTACTAGTATTCAAACATTGAAGCATGTTAGTCATTATTTATAATAATTGTAATTCCAGGTAGTTCGCAGCTGATGAGAACCTATGAAATATGATGGTACTGTTTTATATTAAAAATTCGGTCTTTCTTTCCTTCCTTAGTGATGACCAACGTTTACTTCAAAAATCGCAGAACCTGATGAAAGTTATATAATACAGTGATATTTTGTTTGTTGTTCATTTTAAAAGGATTCACTCATACTGGAGCAACAGCGTCTGCATACCTATCAGGCTTTATCAAGTTCAGCTTATTTGGCTTTGACTACATCTGATCCAGTGGCAACTGCATTCATTTTAAGGAATGAACTTTATCAACTAGCATCCCAGGAGAAACAATTTAAAGTATGTAGCTTCGTGAATTTTTCATTTGTAACCAACTAATAAAGAATTTTGCCAAATTTATTGTAAATTATGCATACGTCTTTAGGTAACAAAAATGAAACACCTACAGTTCGCTTTATTTCAAATTTTTTTTTCAGATTTCAATGTTTCAACACTAGTTGCAAGGTAAACTTAACAGTAAATAAACAGGAACTAGATTAATCTTTAAAAAATCTCAGCACTGATTATGGGTTTCTTTTTCTGGTTCCAAATTCTTCAGCGACCTGATTAAACATAGAACTGCCACTTAAACCAGTCTAACAACTCAGTGTTGAATTAGTGAGGGAAAATCCATAACCTTAATTTTTTTTTAAATCCCTTCCGTTTTGATGAAACTCTATCAATGTTTCATACTATGGACCGATTTCGATAATATTTGGTTCATTAGAACCAACATTTCACGACTTATCATCAGGAAAAAAACGAATAAACCTCAAACCTAAGCACTATAAGCGGTGAACCTGTGCAGTTTTAGACTGACACAAGGATGGGTTATATCTTATGTGATAAGTGTCAAAATCATGAGTTTATCATTTTGTACAAAGTTGCTGGACATTAGTGATTCTCATTTTAAAGTCATATGGCTACATTGATGAAGCATCTCAAGTCTAAATGGAGCGACTAATCAAATATATTTAGTTCCTATTGGTTTTGTAAGCATTAAGACAAGCTGGAGATAGACCAAAGTTCAGGCTTAACACCGAAAAACAGAAGGACGCAGGTATATAGACACATTCACTCCAGCCATCACAACAAAGTCGAAAACATTAATTAACACCACAAATCAAACCTGTGTGCATAAACACCAACACTCTATGAAAGTTATCCCAAAAGAAACCTGCTCAGCTGCCTTGCGAAGAAGACGAAGAGGACGTAAGATGGGTAGTAGTGGCTCACCACCTACGCGTCAAAGCTAACAAATAACACAGACGTGCCTAATCAAGTAAAAATGGGACAGTTCAATGATGGACAACGGAAACACCACCATAGTTCAATCTACAACAAAGAAAACAAAGTCGTGAAGAATAGCCACACGGACGTAGACATCCGATTCCATGACACACAGAAAACTGAAGTGGAATAGGCTACAGGTGAGTGGGACCTTAACTTCTACTCCAGACAATCAAGTCTCCATACACAAAGAAATCAACACAGACTAAGCCAGAGAAAGACAGTCAATTGAATATCACTACCAAATATAAAAAATCAATAACATTATCAGTTTTATTAGAAATCTGTGCTCTACGTAAGAAAGTAGTAAATGCTGTTTGACACTGTTATGTAATGTCACCTACCTGTTACGGAAGTCTTTTCATTCATACCCTCTACTTTCAACAAAATAGCAGCTGAAAGTAATCAAAGCTGGTATCATTGTGGTGTTGTCTCTTTTTGAGATGTTTTGATTATGTTTATTTTCTCATCTGCTGTTGCATGCCAGGTAATCCACAACGGGAAACTCACAGAATGCTTCCAAGTGAGGACGGGAGTGAGTCAAGCTGGCTGTCTACTATCGCCAATGATTTTCCTGATTGCTGTAGACTGGATAATGTGACAAACAGCCGGCAATGAGGAAACGGGCATACAATGGACTCACACAAACAGAGACTTGGAGGATCTGGACTTCGCCGATAATATCTGTGTGATTTCCCACAAACTGAAAGATATGCAAGTGAAAAGCAACAAGTCGGCAGAACAAGCATCCAGAGAAGATAGGACTTCAGGTGAACATAGAGAGAACAGAGGCCATGGAGAATCCTGGCCAAGCGAAACAGCAACAACAACAACAGACAACATTCAGCTAGCATGAATAAGAGAAATCTGAAAGAAGCGACCTCCTTCACCTACCCACCTACCTGGGAAGCATCGTTTCAACTACAGGCCAGCGGAACTGACGAGGATATCAAAACGAGGATCATCGGGAAAGCAAGACAAGCTTTCATTACTCTCAAGTCTGTGTGGGGTCAACAGCACTCACCATCAAAAATAAGATCCGGATTTTCAACTCCAATGTGAAGTCAGTCAGTGCTACTCACTATACGGATGGATCAGAGACTTGCACTGCGCGTCATAAAGAACACCTCAAACAAACTACAGACCTTCATTAACAGTTGTCTTCGCTCAATACCTAGCTCAAGATCAGATGACTGGCCAGAAAAGATCAGCAACAGGGTGGGATCTCTGTCAATAATGAGCGAACAGCACAACCAGGAACCGATTGTGAAACAAATATGCAGGAAGAAATGGAGATGGATTGGCTGGCCATACTCTGAGGAAACCATCAAGTGAGTGACATCACTAGACAAGCCATCGCTCGAGTGGAACCAGGCCGAAAGGGAGCGGGCGGCGAGTTGGTCGTCAGTGTGAGGGTGACTTGGAGGAGGCCATGTGAAGGGGAGATGTAAGCATGTAGGCAGACTTGTAGCGGAGTGAAAACGTTGGCAGAAAACCGAAGGCAATGGAGACGCGCGGCTGAAGCCCTATGTTCCTCTAGGATATAAAGGAAATAATAATATTAAGACAATGCATACTTTCTGAATGGTTACTAGATAGTTAAAATATGTGTTCCTGGAAGTTGATTTTAACAAACCATGAATGCATATAAATTTTTTTCATCTCTGATCCATGAAATAATAGATTTAATTTCTACGCTTCTCTTTTTGAGATAAAAAATATCCACAGTGGCCTCATAGATACAGTTATGTTGGGATAACTGCGTGCCTGATTGTCCATATAAAGCACATGAAGAGAAATAAATCCACATATACCCTTGAAAATGTAGGTAGCCATAAATACTATTAGCCTGTCTGGTTTACACAGAAGGTGGGGACTAGTATAGTAAAATTAGGTAACTCTTCTGTCATAAACTCAATACTTAGTAATTCGTTAAAGCAGCTATAACCACAACTTATACAATTAAGGTTTTACTTGTAACATTACTGTTCGTTCTAACAGGATAAAGCACTCAACCTCTAATTAACATGGTCATCATTTGATCCTGCTGTTTGTTTGGACACTAGTAACTAGTGCGATTTGTTTGGTCCTTTTTCTGGTGCAGACTGAATTCTGTCAGTCAAGTTCGCAGTGTGGCCACCATTCTAGGCAACCCACTATCATGGTGCATATTGATTTGATGATATTAAATAGTTGTAGGCAATCGACAGGAAGCCTTCAGGTTTCACGCTAGGTGGCGCTCGTCATCAAGGCGTATCTGCAGCCTTGAAAGAACTTATGTCCCTTCTGTGATTCGAACCCGCGTCACCCACTGCTACACTCAGAGACGTTACCACTGAGCTACTGTTTTACATTACCTTTCTCCTGCTTAATTAAGTTGGCTTTTATTATTAGTTGTATCCTAATCACGCATACCCCAATACCAGTGGTGATCATTAATCATCCGTTAAGATTTATAACTGCTTTTATCATGAGATTTACAAAATACTACATCTAGATTTACGTATATGTTCCTACCATCTTCAGGTCTAGTTAAATCTTGGTTAATGTTTTAACCATTTCTATGCTATATGAAATTTATCTACAGTTATATAAAAGTTTAGCTATATCGCTATGGAATTGTGATAAATCAGATGAAAGACTAATTCACGGTGCTATCCAGATCATATACCTTCGAATTACCTACTTAGTGATCAATGTCTGACAGTATAAAACACTTTGCTAAGTCTTTCAAAAGACGTAGAACACAAATGTTTAAGTGTGTCTGAATAGCCTAGCAACATACCGTATTCCATCAGTGATGATCTGAGACATGGCTAAGAAGTAATACACAGCAGCTACCTCAGTTTTAATTTTCTTGTGAGCATTAACCATTTTACTCAGCTTTTAGGTAAATTAATGGTTCATAGCTGTGCTTTTAACGTCATCCAAATGGTCATGATTTTCATTGCAATCTGAATCTGAACAATAAGCTAGATAGAAAAAGTTAATTTCTGAAGCCTAAACCTACTTTCACGAAATAAATCCTAATCACTGCCTTCTACTGGCCACAGTATCATGAATGTAGCTTCTAAAAAAGATTAACCAAAACGGTTATCTGTTTAAATGTATCTTGGTCTGATTAGGATTAACAAAAGTATTGCGCACAGTTAACTTAAAAATGACAAATTTTTTCACTGCCTCTATAGGAAGAATATTCTGAGTTGGCTGTCAAATGTATGGATTTCGCAATTAGCTGTGTTGACCTGTGTCGAACATCGGATGAACTGCATTGTCTCCTAGGTGGAACATTAAATACAAAGTCACACGAACGAGGAAATCCTGTGAATACAATCAAGAATGCTATTCAATCACATGAAAAGAAAGTGAGTTCAGTTTAGTCTGAGATGTAAACTGTAAATTACTTCAGCATTCCACTGACTTTTTACAATTATTTATTGTTGTTTTACGGTATTTCCATCCTACATGAGCTTCATCAATTATTTGTGTAGCTGTGATTATCTCACTAGGCAAACTAGAACTATAATAAATGCGAAACATATTACACCATCCAGCCCTAACAACTCAGAAACAGCCAAACATCAACTTAAGCCATACATCCTCTCCTTATTTTCAGTAAAAGGTTTCTTATCTGAAGTTGACATATTCTAATAAATAACTAAATAGCTTTTTCATATGAAGAGTGAGCGGCTATTTCTAGGCTAACACGTCAATATTCTTTTCACATTCTATCTGATTTACGCTTCCCACAAAGTTAAATATTGAAGACATTCATAAAATGGCACATGTTTCTTCACGCTAGATTTGGAAATTTCCAATGTTTTGAGTGAAACCAGATGATTAATTTAAAGTAAAACAAATATATGTTGAATGTTTAAGTACTGATTTTCGTAGGGATTTTGTTTGATTGGTTGGAGGATTTCATCATGACCTGATATCAGTGAGAGAGCCAGTGGAAAACCTGGGAGTACTGAACAGCTGTTTCGTCTCAGTTTAGGACTCTTCACACAATGCACCCACCACCAGGGTTTGAACTCAGGACCTTCTGGTTACAAGGCGAGCTGGGGTTCTAGTGGAAAGCCGTGACCAGTAGGATGAAGCAGGTCGAAAGTGAGGAAGTAACTCATCTAAGAAGACATTGCAGAGTGGTTGCGCTTTGTCATGAATTGGCAGAAGTTAGAATTCACGAGCAATTGGATTGGGTCCCAGTGGCTCAATGTTCTACGGGCTTGCCTTTTGACTGGAAGGTTCTGGATTAGAACCCTGGTGGTAGGTGCGTGTTACTGAAGAGTCGCAAACTGGGGCTGTCCAGTTCTCTCAGGTTTTCCAATGGTTCTTTAACTGATGTTGGCTCATCATGAAATCCTCCAGCCAATATGCTGAATGTATTCGTTGAACTGTCTACTGACACTTTTAAGACGTGTTTTTTGGAAAATAATCAAAATTTGATAACCTAGATGGTTATTCAGTTCTGCATTAAATTTTGTAAACTTCACTTTCGAAAGATACACAAGATATCGCTTCATTAGGTTGCGACAGGTTTTCTCTAGATAAAAATAATCTGTTTAGGAAAGTTGGACGTAGTAGTAATTTTTGGATACGCAAGTTTTTCGAATTTGTTCTTTATTCCGTAAAATAATAACTTAATTGCATTAATCATACCATATTTTTCCTGCTTCGCAATAAATGTAAGCTATCAGGTTCTCACAGTTCTGTGTAAGGAGAAACACGTTTCATTTTTTAAAATAAACATTTTAGTAAGTGCATGCCGTTTATAGTGGGAAAGGCACTATTAAAATCTACAATTTGGTTAGCAGAATGACCTGTGTTTACAAATAGTCTCTACTATCTTTCCAGTCTTGATTCAAAAGTAATTTCAGTACCTATTTAAAGAACTAGTAACAAATGAAACGCATAATTCTACCTGTGTATTTAGCATGCGGTTGTTTATTGCTTTATGTCCTATTACCAGGGTTAGTTTGAAGAACACTTGGCTTTGAGATTAATTGCATTAAGTTACATATTTAATTTAATATTCTCATTGGCAATTAGGAAAAATAAAGAGGTCAGTGGGTTTTTTGGCTATTTTGCAAACCGTCGTTGTCTTAGCTGGTTTTCTTTGGAGAGTGTACGATGCCATTTCTGGACTGAATCGATTCATACTAGTACTTTCGACGTCACTTAATGCCCGCAATACTCTCTGATATTTAGGCAAACTAATCTTGTTTCTATTATAAGTTTCCAGACCATAGGTGTTATGAACTTCCTGGAATAACTTGAGCGCCGAGTCAGATTGATTCATCATAAAGTACTTAAATTAATCCCAGAATGTTTAAGAAAATCAAAACAAGATTTTTCTGAACGTTTCTCTGTGTAAACACAGCTTCTTCAGCAGAATAATTCGGTCAAGATTTTTCTATATATTTTGATGATTAATAAATTCCGAATTATTCTACCAAGGAACCTGTGGCCTACTCAGCAAAAAGTTCAAAAAAAATCTTGTTTTGATTTTCTTAAACATACTGGATTTAATTTAAATAATCCTCTTTCTATACTATTTCAAACAAACTTCATATGTAAGCATTAAAACAATTTATTTTGAAAATACCTTGAAACGCGTCTCTTCCAAACGCCATCAAAAGAATGTTCAATTTAATGACAGTTATTATTGTTCTGTGACTGAACCAAATAGGATATTATATTAATTTCATTCATTCAAACTTTAGACTATACTTAAATCTCTGTAGTAAAGAACTAATGAAGTAAAAAGAAGTTGAGTAAGTTACTACAGTCTTGCCAACATACCGCTTTTCAAATTGTTTGATGTCTTACTGTTTTTTTTCTGAGAAAAAAGTAAATTTTAAGTTATATTTTGAATCTTTTAAATACACTTCTCATACCGACAACCTATATCTTAGCACATACATTATAATTATACAATTCATATTACAGCGCAACATAATTTAGTGATGTTGGCCTAGTTTCTTTGTCAGTTATCAACATCGGAATGTTGCATTTTTAGCTAATTATGAAGAGTCCCTGATAATGATTCGAATAAGCGACTTTATAGATTTTTATTTTTCTATGTACTAGACATCCTTGTATCAAATGCTGGTTGTGCATAAACATTGCTCTGATATTTGATTCAGTGTTTCAGCCTGCAGATTATGTCATGCTTAATTCTGAAAAAAGGACAATTTTGTACCTATTTGAATTTAACACAACCTCTAATTAGTTTCGAAATTTTGTATACCAGTTGTCAATAATTTCACCGCTAGATACAAAAGGATTCTTAGTGTCAATATGGTTTGTGCCTTTAGAAAATTTATCTTCTGTATGACGCTGTTATTCACCATCATACGGCTATGAGCAGGTGGGATAATTCTTATTATTTGTTTCTCTAAAGTTTAGAACATATCTTGCTGACGATGAGCAGCATGCTCATAACTGATTTAGTTATTTCTAGCCAACTATTCTTATTGTCAAACAACATTATTACTGAGCCCGGAAACGGCTAGCATGTCCCAAGTGTCAGTTAACACCTAAAACTAAGAAAATGCTAGTTTAGAGAGACCTATTATACTTTATATAATGTGAAGTCAGTGCTACTTACTATACGGATCAGAGACTTTGCTCTGCGTCACGAAGGCCACTTCGAACAAACTAAAGAGCTTCATTAACAGCTGTTTTCGCTCAATACTACTCAAGATCAGATGACTGGCCAGAAAAGATCAGCAACAGGGTGGAATCTCTGGCAATAAAGAGCGAACCAACCAACCAGGAACCGATTGTGAAACAAATATGCAGGAAGAAATGGAGATGGATTGGCTGGCCATACTCTGAAGAAACCATCAAGTAACATCACTAGAGAAGCCCTCGAATGGAACCGGAATGTGGAGAGGCGAGTTGGTCGTCAGTGTGAGGGTGACTTGGAGGAGGTCATGTGAAGGGGAGATGTAAGCATGTGGACAGACGTGGAGCCAGGTCAAAACGTTGTTGGAGAACCGAACGCAATGGAGACGTGTGACTGAAGCCCTTTATTCTTCTAGGAACTAAAGGAAACAATAATACGTCATTGTTGTTAGCAAACAGTGAACTTTTTTATCCTTAAATACTTCATTCTTGTAAAAACAAAAATAAACTAAAAATATTAGCCCAGACGTTTGTTACTTTAAATAGATCAGTTTCATTTATACTGATTTCTTCTGAAAGCCGTCGATTAAGCAAATTAGAGACTAATACGATGATAAAAGTTCACACTTTGTACCTACGAATGTTGTGGATGGATGTTCTTTACAACAAACCATAACGTCTTTTATCTGACTAGGAATAAGAGAATTGTATTTCTTAATCCAAGTTCAACTCTTCGCTAGTCATCCGTTTTCCTGCATTGCGCAATAAGTCTATCAAACCAAACTGAAAGCCAGATGACTTCAGTGAAGTCTTGGTTTGGATTCATAACTTGAGTAATGGAAAGTAAATTTCAAAAATATTTGAGTATTAAGTCTATAATTCAGTGGAAAAAATTAGAGGAATGAAGTACCACCACCAAAAAATCCCCACTTTTCTGTTGGGAAACTACAGTATCATAACAGTCTTTTAGGATACATTACTCCTGGATGTTCACTACTTCATAATTGCTTCATCATGAATGCAACGATATTTTACAATTGAGAAGAACAGAAGGTCAGCTGGATGTTATTGGGGTAGTTGCATTCTCTGAGCTGAATGGTTTATTAGCAGCAATTTTTCGCTGTCTTTCTAGGCATTATCTACAGTGCACACTTCAGCATGAAGTGAACTTTCTTGAATTCTCCGTGAATGATTAAATAGTAATAATAATAATTTTGCTTTTATTCCAGAAACAGTACTAGTGATATAGTGTGCAATTTTCAGCACATATCTACAATACTGCATCTAATTTCATCGGACATTTAAAAGGAGTATTACAAAAAAAATAAATATAAGAAAACAACAACAAAAACCAAAAAGAAACACAAAAATAAAAAAAAATGCAAATAAAAATACCAAGTAGAAAGGAAGATAAACACCAGTAATGGATAATATTTCAGTATTTGGTAGTGGAAGCTATGATATGTGTATGCGTGGTGAACAGTAACAGCTATAATCATACAAGAAGTTATGAAATGTTCTTAAGAATGTTTATAGTCGTAACTGAGGTCGCCAAGAGAGACAGTTAAGTCATTTATGGCGAATTCGTATACGCTTACTTCTGCTGCTGATGTTGTCTAGAAAGACAGTGACAGCGTCCCAAACAACCATCCAGCTCAGATAATACAACCGTACCAATACTATCATAAATGTTCGATATACTCGTGGTATGCAGCGCTTAAAGTAACTACCAAGTAAATAATAAAAGTTAAACATACATTCGTATAATCCGTTCAAGACTAAGAAGTAAAAAGAAACACTGTGGTAGGAATAACTCAATGAAAGTTCTGAGTGTCTTTTTCCTCTTTAGAATAACTGCTAGATTAAAGATGTACTGTTCTATTGTAGTTTTCACATAGGTCTTCCACTTTCAAGCAACTTCGTAAAAGTAACTTTTTCACATGAAAGCCATCTTTTATATCGTGATATGTGTAGCAAATTTGTGAAAGTAATCTAGATAACCATTAAGTCGTTGGCGTAGGATAAATTGCACTCAGAGTATAAAGATAAATACCTAATAATCATTTATATAGCTGTCCTTAACTTTTATTTATTTTATTTTTTTGGTGGAAGTTAAAACGAAATATAGTTTTTATATAACTTCAAGTAGTATACGAAATCATAAAATCTCCCTAGTTTTACCACAAAAGTACTTATCATGATTTGGATAATGACTCAGTGTTACAGTACACGATAACGTGATATCAAAAAATAAATGTGAACGTGATAAACAGGAGAAATGTTTATGATCGCAATCATACTTGTTTTACCAAATACGAATGGCGGCACAATGTGTTCTCTGTCAGTATTATTATTATTTCTTTGGGTCTGGAGTGGGACATAGGGCTTCAGCAGCCGATCTCTATTTCGTCTGTTCTATGGAGTGCCTTTTAGTGGGTTACAAGGTTGTCCATACACTCTCAGTCAGCAGTTTTGGAGAATTACAAATTTTATATTTTTTAAAATTGATATTCTTCACTGTTATTGGCACAATAATTTTAAAAATATCTGCGGTGATTGTTGAATCATCTCCAGTATTGATTCAACAAGTAGAGTCGCGTTCAAAACAGAAAGTTCTGAAGAGGCCGAAATGTTGACAGTTAATTAAGTACAGGTATTTTCAGAGCATTTATTGCCGTAATCTACCTTTAATTTACCCAGTCATATGAAACGAAAAACTATACATTCCTAGGCCTGATAATTTTAACTTCGTTATAATCGACGGCAAAATATAAGGTGCGTTTTAGTTTCTGAAAACTTAAACTACTTCACCACAGGAACGTAATTTTAGGTTGAGAAGTGAAAAGGTTGAGCAGTAAAAGTAGAAGTAAATTTTCTGGAAAATTTGAAAAAAATGCAAGCTAACACTGCCTATAACTTATAGTTTAACGAAGTTTGTTGCTTGCTAAAAAATGCTTTTTCTTCAAAGTGATACCGAAAATTTTCTGAATATCGTGACGGATTTTCGTCTACACTGGAAACTTCAATCTATTATTGAATTACTGAAATTTCTCACGTTGTTGCCTTACTAGGCTACATAGTCAAGCTTCATTTGAATATTCTGAAGTCTATCAGCACCCATGAACAGATAAATTGCTCGCAGACATTATAGAACGATCATTCCTCCCAGATATTAGTGTATTGAAACAATGAAAAACCGGACGGATTGTGAGTAGCTTAGTGGGTCTTACACTTCAAACATGAAAAAATAACTATACTCTTTGTCAAACACCCTGCAAGATGATTAGTAAGTGTATTCTGACTAAATTCTATGTCAGTAATTCTCACCTACAAGCTACGCGATAAATTAGAAAATGTGATGTGTTGGCGTTATCTGAGCTGGGTGATTTAATCGCGAAGCTTTTGCTGTCCTTCTAGAAAACATCTTCAACAATAGCTTTAATATGAAGTGAACTTGCGCTAAAGACGATATCTAGAAGGGAGACAAAAGCTTAGTGATTGAATCACACAGCTTAGAAAACATCAACACATTAAAATCACCCACCTGACCTACAAATCTCCCATTTTATTTCAATACGTAAGTCTGTATGTATAAAAGGCAAGGCCATTATATTGAAAAATCCATGTTCCAGTTAAGTACTGGTAACATGAGATAGATTCCTAACTGATGCGTCTATTCATCATACGAAATAAATTGACTAAGATCGATCATGTTTAACTACAAACATTTTTGTAGGAAAAAAACGAAACAAGTCCTTTTTATTGAAATGCTTTTTTTGAAAAATGTATCAAAACCTATTTCTTTTCTTAATACTAAAAAGAAAATCAGCCAATTTAAAATAATGTATTCTCTTTAACCACTTTCAAAAGGATTATTCGATTAGCATAAATGCAGTGTAACCGCATTATTCAAAACCAAACAAAAAAAACTACAGTCAGTGCACTGGTTAAAGTCCATCAATCAAATGTAATAATTCAGTCACAAAACTAACCTACAGTACAACTTTGAGAGTTAAGAGTAAATCTACGGAAAGGAAAATCACTTATTTTCATGTCTCTCGATACTGACGCAAACAATCCAGTAACCTAGGTGACCACTTCTACTGTTTGCTTCATTCAATCCGCTCGAAGAATTAAAAGGTGTACTCTTGGAATAATTCTAGTCAAAACTCATGCCTTGAAAATTCCCTATTAATTTCTAATGTCTGCCAACCCACTCACACATCCATCACAACTTGTTGAATGGTTTAAAGTACAACAACAGTCGGTGGTCGGATTTTACAATCTTTTCAACTCAAATAAGTAGTTTCTTTTGATTATTCATCTACTGATAAATCATACGACTTCTGTTCGAATCATCAGTGTAAGAAATATATTGCATACATATTGAAGTCATTGATACAAACATTACTGCAAGTATAAATGATGTTGACTGAGATTCTTAATTTTCATCATTTTAGCTGAAAATGAGTTACTATATTCAGCGGGAAATTGTCTTGCATATCACGTCGCAGACGACCACGCAGTTAGTAGTTTACTCTTAGAAAGTGTTTGTACTCTGGCTGCATCA
The DNA here is from genome assembly GCA_944472135.2 of Trichobilharzia regenti. NCBI lineage: Eukaryota > Metazoa > Platyhelminthes > Trematoda > Strigeidida > Schistosomatidae > Trichobilharzia > Trichobilharzia regenti. The sequence goes on along the minus strand of OX235270.1, from coordinate 136,349,419 downwards.
ATGAATACGTTAACTAAAAAGGAAATTTTGTTGCCGGTTTTAGTAAGATTTTATACTGGGGTTCAGTCTTCACAAATTGTGTTTGCCTAGTAAATTTTCAATGGCCGTTTATTTTCTTACATTTTCCATTTAAATGTTTGTTTTATTTTCAACTGAAGGAACCCGGAATTTTCGATACTTGTGACGTTTTATTTTGCATTTCAGTTTGTCGCTCATCCAAATTGTCAACATCAAATGGAAAATCTGTTTTATAGTTTAATGTTTTGCATTCGAGATTTTGAAGGATTGCAAAGGCTACAGTTTGTGATTATTTTTCTTTCATTGCTGCCATTTTTGTACATTATTTATCTTTTCTTTCCACATTTCAAGGTGAGTTATAACATTTTAACACTTTTTCATCATGCGACTTTTCCTTTTGACTTTGTATGTTTAACTTTTTTACATAGGCAAAAACACATTGAGGCGAACAATACTGGTATCATTTGGATGTCATCAGGCTTAACTGTAATATACATAACTTTACAAATTAAATTCACATATAAACCAATCATGGTGTTTTCTCTATAGGATAATAAGATGGTGAATATAAATTGTGCAATAAGTCATAAAAGTAGTAGTGATAATAATGATAGTGGTTTTATCAATAATGAGGATGAAAAAGTGAGGCAATCGGTAATAACACGAATAACGAAAAACAACATGATTAAACAAACAAATGTTCAGGTAGAAGTAGTCGATAAACGCTAAGAAAAACAAATGCACCGATTAAGTAATGCTAGAATGTAAGGGAGGTAAATGAGACACATTTTTATTGAAGATGTGAAAAGATCAAGGGGTGATATGAGGAGGGGGGTTGAAAATATAAGTAAGGAGTGGTGGAGAAGTCATCAGTTGGTTATGTCTTAATAGGCCAAGGGAAGAATAATGGTTGCGCGAACTTATTCTGAATGCATAGTCTAGTTTTAATAGTTCGAATACCTATCGCCTTCGCTGTGTGCAGTAAACGAATACAAAGTCTATTGGAAAGATTCGGTGGGATACGATAAATTACTTTGAAAGCTGTCGTTTTCTCCAATGCGTGACCACTATTAACTAAATGTGAAAAATTGAGTTATGGATTGTTTTTGTCTGTCTTTGTTAAACCACTAACACTTTGGCTAAGCTGTCTAGTAGTACGCCCAAATATTTGTAACTGCAGGTGCAGTTGAACTGATAAATGCACATGGATGCGACAAAACTATCTAGCTTATCAGATTAGATGGTAAGCACAGTCATCAACTGAACTTCAATTACGTAGATCTGTAACTCTAACTACAGTTTCTTACTTATTGTAATTCAGTATTACGTGAAGTTAACGCAAAGTGCGACAACTTTAAATAAACAGCTTTATTTTGTAGTACTGAAATTTTTTTGACCTAACAGTCCAGTCGTTTCAGTAGGGAGTTGACTCGGTAATTCTTTTATTTTACTTCCTGAGAGACTCATTACGAAGAAGTGTTTACTTTATATATGCGCGTATAATAGTGACTCTGCATTAATATTTATTCCTTTTAGAAGTTACAAACCATTATAGAAAAAATTTCAAGTGACTTTTGGATTTAAGTATCTCCACTATCACTAATTTCGAGGAAATAATTCCCGTACCATATGAATCAGATGATTAATAAATTAAATACGTTAGCATAAAATTCTCCATACGGACTATGAGGATAAGTATTTATGTGGTAAACACTCCGAGAAATTTGTCTTCATCTAATTAATCTGAAAATCCAAGCACTTCGCAAAACATAACTGGTAAAGTCGATATCCTAGCTAGTATGTTCACCAATCATTTACAATAGTGTGTGAAAATTAATAAATTTGTAAATCACAAAATCTTCAGTATGTAATGCGTCATAACGGATGCATCTTCATTAGTTTTTCAACTGCCAAGCTCAAATTTGATAATTTAATATAATAATCCCTATTTATATACCTTACGTATTTATTTCTTTAATATAGATGCCACTCCCACAGAGTTTAATATATCGTGATCGAAGCGTTACAAAATATGAGGTAAGTTACTGAATCAAGAGTGCTATTACATTTTCTGAGTATTAACACACTAGAGTTAGCACTATTAAACATGATTGTTAAGCATGGAATGCTTATATCATGTGATTTTTCAGTGACAAGAAAACTTCTTTCAACTGTTTAACGTCAAAAAACACCAGCTTTATATCGTATCATTGACGGTTCAAACACCAATCGAATAAATAACTTTAAGCTGTTGATATCAGGCTTTTATCAAATAGGATCTATTTTAATCAAGTTTATCATAAGTATTGATGGAGTTTTGGCGATTCTATAACCTGATAAGGTCAGAATGATAGTAAAATTCTGCGTGGATATTACACTTATTACTGTCCTTACCTAGATAAATAAAAGGTTTCATAAACTTTTATCTCTTTTTTGTTTACTGTTAATAAACAAACCGAGAATTTTACTTTCTAAGTCTCTTCTGGCAGCATGAATCATTTCCAGATAACTGTGTGCCTTCAGTTCACTTTTTTAAGTACAAAATGACATTTTTTGAAGAATGTAATTGTCTAACGTATTTTCCGATGGCATAAAATACCTGAAGCATTTAGAAAGAATACGCTTAGTTTGTAAAATTACTAACCGCAGTGATTACTTCAGAGTGCATTTTCTAAATACTAGCTTTAGGGGGCTAGGGAGTTGGTATGTACTATCACATCTGTTCTTTTCTATTAGCCATAGCGTAATTTTATTTATTCCTCCTTGCTGGTATAATTCACAGGTTATATTCGGGTTTATGTTAAACCAGTCATATATATATATAGACATCGCAGCATTTGCCACGTTGTCACTTAAGATAATGAAGACTATGCTACCTTAACACCTCTGTGTGGAACAAAACTTAATAATTCGCTTCTATTAATCAACAACAGACGCATTTAGGCAGTAATGATGAATAAGCAACTTGAAAATCCCCAGTGAATCAGACAAAAGACATTCAACGATGAGTTGCTCTTTTTCTATGCAATCTTATACATGCAGTAAATTATCTTATTAACAAAAGGAATACTTCCATAAATGTGTCATTGTAATCGCAAATTTCTTCAGTTAACAGATCACTTAGTATGAGAAGCGTTAATGGGGTTGAATCTAAAATAAAATAAAGTCAAACTGAGTGACAATATAATTCGTCATATCGAGAATGTTCGAATCCCTGAGGCCATCTCACGCAATATAATTAACGGGAATCAGTAGAATTCAACTAAAATTGAACAACAGTCAAGTTAGCAACATTGGTAATAAGGGACAAATTTAATGGGAGATGGTAAAAGAAAATAGGACAATTAAAAAACAAAAATTAAGTGTCCAGTGTTAAGACAGACCATCAATGAATAATACAAATTTGGTTGAACACAGCTGTTGTAATTAATTAGCTTCCTGTGAAAATAACTTGACATTTGAAGTGAGTCTCATCGAAATCTTGCTTTTGACTACAGCAAAAAGTGAAGTTAAGAAGATATAATATAATGTGACATCCGAGGCACATCACTAAACACCAAACATGCATTCAGACTTTCTGTCTACTACCACCAACCATCCGGTAAATATTCATACATAGAATATCAAAAGCTGTGTTTTGCATGTTTAAGATGATGATCACCTTTTCTGTAGTCGTGAAAATTGGATTCATGGTTTGAATGAGCTGTTTATTTTGCCAACACTCATCTTCCTGTATCCTATCTCTCAAATTAATTTTAAAAAAAAGACTCCAGTTTTAGTTGTCATTCAATATTCTTTTCATTCAAACTGTGTGGAATTTGAGATGTGATAATTGTGACTATAGCAAGTGAAAAGTGAGGCTCATATTTGCCTAATTTTCATTATACTAGTATTATGTTGTCAAGATATGTCATTTTGAAAGGGAAACAGACTAAGATTAAAGTGATTTTAAATGAAACATTTTTGAACACGCAAACGTCATGGCTTCCTATGAAAAGTATTCAGTTGTCTTTTCAAAAATTTATGCTCGAAAAAAATAAAAAATATCTAACAGGGGAACAGCCAAAACTTTTGTAGGCATACTGAAAGATTTCATTCAATCCATCTTTGACATCAATTTCTAACAAAGATGTATGCAATGTGATTTCTGTTCACCTTCACTACAAGTAATTATTTTTTGTTGCTCAAAAACAATTCCCTTATTTAAATAACAGGCTGAATTAAATATGATTAATAGATAGTTGATTTAAGGGAGATTTATTCATAGAAAGAGAAGTTCAATATATTCTATGCATTTAATGGTATGCATTTAAATAGAATATTTTGTTTTAATGATATATATATATATATATTCTACCCCTTCTAATGATTTCCTTCCTTTCAGGTTAAAAATGGATTTCATTTTCCATTAAAATTTGTATTAATTCGGTATAGATGCTAACAGTGTTATGGTACCTATTTACAACTTCAAATTATGAAGGCTGTTTCATCCATCCTAATAAAATACAGTACAAAACTGGTTTTTTAGAAATTTATGGAGAAATGAGGAAAGATGTTTCTTTAGGAGGAGGCGGAAGAGAGGGGATCATTAGACTAATTATAGTTGTCGGTTAAACTTTACTTCTGCAAACATAATAAATTAACTCCTTACAAATTCAAAGTTCACAAAACTAAAATTTCTTTTTCAAACAATTAAGAAAATAACATACTGAGCGAAGAAATATTCACTTTCACTGCATTTCTCACCAGCAGCTCTCGACTGGTTATATACATAGAAGTAATTTAAATTAATGCAGTAAATTAGACCGACGCAAGTCTGGCCAACAAAAGTATGGGAGTTCAAGACAGAAAAACGAATAATGCTATGGTCATTCAGATAACTAATAAAAATCTGAAACTGGCTTTACATAAAAAATAGTTTTGTATACTCATGATTAGAGAACGTGTAGCGAAATCTGAACCATTTCACAATGTTAAGGTTAAAAGTCGTCTAGTGCTCCAATAAGCTCAATTCAGTATAAAAACCACCTTACATTTGTTGACTAATGGTGTGAGCAAAGTGACTAGTGAGCAACACTTCAGCCGAAATGCAGAGTTATTAATCATCTGATGATACAGTTTTCACTGTGTGCACAACCCTTCAGTTTGAGTTTATTTACTACAAGTACCGCACTATGAAACCATCATCTACTAGATGATTTAGCGATTACAATTTACTGTTCATAGGTATAAAATGTAGCTTCACATACTTAAAACTTGGCCTTTGCAGATCCAGTTGTCATAATAGTTTGCCAGAGGGAAGATAAAAGTTTCAAAGTGGCTGAAATAGGTGGTTAACCACTCATAAGATATAACATATTCGTATCTGACTCAATATACAGAGCTTCTGTTATTGAAATATTATCAAGTTATATTCGGCTACAGAACCCGCGTTGTGTTTATATACATATATAAATATATATATAGGATTTCCACAACACATCTGTACTTTGTCCTGTCCTCTTCAATCCTCTCTAGCTGGCCCCACTATTACCCGTAGTCCCTCACCTCCCATGGCCACCTTAATATCACCCTTGCACTGAAGCCGAACTTGTCGTTTCCATTTAGGGTTCCATACAAGCTATGGCTTGGCGCACGATATCGCCTAATGGTCTCTCTTCAGCGTCTTTCCAGTCCATCTGATTTCTCTTCAAAATGTTCGTTGAGTGGTAGGTCCTCGATTGGTTTCGTCTCAGAGTTCCTTAATGCTAATCCTTTCTGACCTGCTACCTTCGTTATGGAGCCAGCGAAGTTAGCTATTGATAAAAGTCTGTCGTAGTCTGTTATAAATTCTTTTCGCTGTGCGCCAAAATTCTGAGCCATGTATAGGAACTTAATTAACACTAACATTGAAAATTTATACATATGTATTTATATAAATATATATACAGGTACTCTTCTGCTCCAGAAAACAATGCGAAGCATGAAACCCTAACTAAAGTTACGTAACTATACACAGACAATTAGACGATATATTTTGAGCATTAGTTATGAGGATGGACCATTTATTCTTCGGCTATCAGTTTGTTGAGGGATTAGGGTTCTTTCTTGGATTTGTAGAAAAGTTTTGTTGATGAATGGCAGCTGGCAGAAAATATCGATATCATTGCCTGATTTACTGACTCAGATTTATTCATTTTAAGAAGATAATTTACTCAATCTGACATACATTTTAGTGATTCAAAACTTAATATGTTTTTTGAAAGTCATTTTATATTATCTGTGATGTCTGTAATATAAAACTTATATCAAACTAACAGGCGTAAGTCTGTCTTGAAAATAGTCTTTCAAACCTAATAAAGCACATATTCCTTTTGTTTGCTGCAAAAATGCTAAAATTATATTTAGTCGTGAATACATAAAATTTACAAATGAAAACCCACTAAGCAGGCCACTCTGTTATTATCAGGTTTCTGTAGACCCTGCACATGTCAAGAGCAAGGAATTACTGAGTTAATTTTAAATGGCTGGTTCTCTTTTACTGGCTAATATGTTCCTTCTATCATCTGATATCAGAGGCCATGGATTTCGCCTGCTGACTTTTAGCCATAGTAAAAGGGTTTTAGCCGGTGTCTGTAAGGGATCAGAACTTTCGTTTTCTTTGTTATGTTAATGATATCCCCTGTAGCACACTACCACAGAAGATAGCAGTTTGGTGTTTGAGAGACATAGCCTAGGTTCTGTTCTCAACGGAATTTTTTAGAAAACGCAGATCTACTCATTTGAAGAGTCACGTGCAGAACAAAACAGGTGTGTACACTTTCACTGATGTCCACTACTTACTGCATGTTTAAGGCGAATGTATGAGATTAGTGTGCGCGTCACAGTCTTTCAACGTGACACTCACTTTCCACAAAAATCGGAATCTTCTAAACACAAAACATATTTCATACAATTTCATTTGCAGAGTTGAAAATGAAGCAGGCATTATCACATTCTAAATGTTAATTATTAGAAACCATCCGCATCACTGTGATGTGGTACCGGTTAAGCAGAATGTTTTGATCATAAATGATAGTTTAACCCACTTGAAGCATCATTTGTCCTTTGTAAAGGTTTTTCTTTTACTTAATCATGTTAGCTTGTGATCTGAATCATGCCGTTTTTATGAAAAGTGAAGTTGAACCGTGCTCATTTTCATCTCTTTGTATCCATCAAATAATTTAATCAAACGACTTTAGGTATTTCAAAGAAGCCAAGTCGTCTTGAAATAAAGATTGATGCACAGGTCACCAACTTCCATCTTTTTAAATTGTTTCAGTCTGATAATACACGTTTAGTTCATCTCTGAGTGATGAATCAACAGTTTCCTGTCCTGTGTGACTCATGCTAATGATGTAGAATAACAGAGTGATTTTTAGCCAAAGATTCTAAAAACCTTCTATCCTTGATTCATATGCTTACAACTGTCACTAGTGTGCTCAATGAATGGACTAATTAACTGTCTATTTATGAAATTTCAATCCATTTCCAATAAAATTTATTAACATATGGGAAAATTACGCACTTCTGGCAAATGAAATATTTTGTTTATTCTAGACACTGTTTATGGAGAGTATTTACTTGTCTAAATGTATACGTATTTATATGCATCAAAAGTTCGATAATAAATGTCACATTGCTGTGAATTTTTTCCAGCCTAAATAAGCAATTCTAAAGAGATTCCGTACAATACTGTTGGTAGGTTAATAAATACTAAAGTATTTCACCAGAAAGTAACATTGTATGCCAGAAAACTTAACATTTTCAAGCACATCAAAACGACATATTTAAAGACGAAAAAAAGCCACTAGTCAAAATAGAATGTCAAATTGCATACAGAATTAAAACACCTTGCCCATGGAATAGTTTGTCAATCTTCATGTACGTGTAATTTATTAAAGCAGAACTGCGTTAAACTTTATCCGCCTTAGAAGTATTTTAATTTCTGATGAAAATATACTAGCCAGTCATTCGGAGTTATTTAAGAATATAACGTCAAATTATCATTTCTGCAAACAGAATATCCTAATCTGGCAAAGTATCACTATTTAGTAGATACTCGATTCGAGTAATGATCTGGATGCAAAAGAAGCTGTAACCAGGCATGGTTTTATACTCATACACTTAACGATGGTTGGTGATTTTTACCTGCGAAGAAAGCAAAACCTTTTTGTATGCATCGAGATCGAAGTTTGGATTTCCTTTCAGTGAGTTAATAATCACCATCCAGTTATGACTCAATGAATAAATGCACAATCGCTTTGGACTATGAGTTAAATTTAACTGAAACTAAGCGGCCACAAGGCATAGTGGCAGTAGGAGTTGATAATATGTACTCATTTGTTTGAAGGAGGAACATTCCGTTATCTTTTAGAGATGGTTTGCCAAACGTAACTATTTTCCTCGTAGATTACTCAATGTGTGCGCCATCTAAAATCTTCAATCCTCTTAGGTAAAATACAATATATTGACTGCACATGGATAACTTTAAATACTCACTGTCACTTATAATCAAAGCTCCAGAAATTTGATGTAATTTACCCATCAGCCACAGACTTCCTACTGCACTTCCACAAGAGATTATTCTATATGTTTTCTCACAGGAAATCTGTATTTAGACCCTATCCATCCTTCACTTGTGGTTGTTAAAAAAAACCCAGAGATAGTGGATGATCACACTTTATTTAATCAATGCTTTCCAGTTTCTAACCTGATGACTGAAGATAAGACTAACTAGTCCTATCGACCATATAGTACAATTTAGTCTACTAGATATCATGATGGTATTGTTCCAAGCTTGTAAGCTCAAAATGGCATCACACTGCATTTTACTCACATGGTCTTACATATATCATTCTGACAGAAAATATCGTTACTAGTTGCGTAAATTTTCCTATGAGACATCCAACAATGAACTCCAACAGAAAGTTAACAGATCCTACAAAGATATAGAATTATGCGTTACAGACAGGAATTCTGCAAAGGGAAGTTTCTGATGTTTAATAAGACCATTTAATTAATTGTCCTGAATTCAATAACTTCAGACGCCAGTTTATACATGAATAACTTTGGGTAAATGAGTGTTTATTTTTTCACATGCAAAACATTTACAACAATGTTCATAAATTGTGTCACTATATTACTAATAGTTGTATACATGAAAAACAGTTACAAATCAAAACTACATGATAAATTTGTTTTTGCGATTTATTATCACACAGCATATTTATCAGATGGGAACTGAATTAGTTTACCGAAAAAGTAGATGATATCTGCTATGCCTAAACCTTTTCCGTGTTCACTGTTGTATGAAAAGTCATGTTAACTTCCGTAGAATTTATAAAATAAGGTAATGTAGTATTGTCTCTATCATATGATTAACGCGATTGTTCAATCTGCTCTACAGATAAAAAGATAAATTATCAGAGAGAGAGAGATTAGATTGACTGTACTTCTGACCATAAAACTTCATGTGTAGCTCAAGTACTCTTTAACTGTGGCTTCTGGTGACATTTATTATCAGTTGTGTTTCAAAATAAATAAAAGCTGGGAAGGGTTGAAAAATGCTGCTTCTACGTCTAGAAGCCGAAACAAAAAGATCAGAACACATCCTGTTTGACTTCACTCCCATTAAGCTACAGGGTATGAAATAAAGAACAATATCCTTAGTAAATAATTTATCCGTGACTTTTCATAATATAACTAACTATCTTAAAAAACGTTTCCCCAGAGTGCTTGACAATTTTCATTTAGCAATAAATTCGAATTTTAATAAACCCGGAGTAGAACAAATATCTTTAATAAACTTTTTATCTCGTCGGACATGATTCCTAAGATATCACACACAATGATTTTTAATTCGCGAAATGTCCTAGTGCACGCATACGAACCCACAGGATGTTGAACTATGACCTCAGAATTACTGGGTGAGCATCTGGGATGGAATTCTGTGACCCATGAATTCTAAATTCTCTCTTTTAGCTATATAGCACTACCGATGACCAATGAGTCTGCTTATAGCGCGCTCCATGACTTCTAATCAGGACTTTAGGACATCCATCCTGAAACTAATGATGAACTTGGAATTGATATTCTGGTTTCGGACTCTGTAGGGTTTTTCCTTAACCAGGCCCGAACAACTCCTAGTTTTCAGTGATTCTCCAACTGATGTCGGTTCTTGACGAAATACATTGGAAGAAGACAAATAATCGGTCTTTATTTCTATGTAGCGCTATGAAATTCAAACTTTTTTATGATCTAATTTCTGAGGGAGAATGTTTTGACCTGTCCATGTTTTTCATTTTGCTCTATGACCAGAATCCTTCTTCTTACAGTACTGCATAAATATCAAACTTGAACCACTGAACAGACAGTTTAGTGTGTAGAGGTAATACACTGACCTCAGTTAATGCAAACCCTGGTAAAAAGTTGTGCTCTCGATATTTTGCTTACTTGTTATCTATCTGAAAGTTCAACTAAACTCAGGAAGCTGAACAGTTATATGTTTATATACATTTATATATCACAGATTCTGAAATAAATTCACCTCTATATGCAAAAGTGCACCAGTGGCTTAGTAGTAGAAATCTTGCCAACCACGCATGTAGTTCAGGGTTCGGTCACCGGTTGACCCGCTCCTTCACCTCACCAAGCTGGCGATAAGACCGGTGAAGACAGAAGATTGGTCATGAGGCTGGCAACCCCACCACATGAAAATAAACATCACTGACATAAAAAAAAACTTTAAAGCTCTGGATTGAAGCCCGATGATCCAGTGGGATAGTAAAAGAATAAAAAAACTTTATACAACATGTATGATCCGGAAGCTTAACGATAGCCTCCTAATTGAACTATGAGTAACTGAATCTATTTTATAGCGAAAATGATAGAATACCTCACTTACTTTTAATTCTTTCAAAGATTAATACTATCGAATTTATTTTTTCTTTTGCATTTTTTTTGAGGTAACGGAAATACTACGGTGTCCTGTGACCAAATTCCTCGGTCATATGGTTTCATATATGACTTTTTTAATTCTAATTACTGTGGCAACTTTTCGTCTGGACCGGACAGGAGTCAGTGATGAGAATGACAACTGGCACGTTAGGTACACTGAGATTTTGAGTTATGACTTTCGGACATCAAACGTGGTTATGACAAAAATCCAAATAATACTATTATTTTGGATATTAGGTAAGCGAAGTGCCGATAGTATCATGCTAAACAAAAGCAAATTTAACAGACACTGTTTTGTATGTTTTAATCCCGACCTAAATGAGCAACATTCATCCTTGAATGATATCAGATTCGTAAACTAAGATTGTAGGCAGGTTTACGAGCATACAGTTCTTCACCACCGACAGATATGCTTCGGAAAAAACTGAATTTTAAACGTTTACATTATCATAAAAGTAAAACATCTTCTGAAGCTTATCGCTCCCCATAATAAACTGTTAAAACGTGTTCCTCCTGCTTACTTGAATTCATTAAAATGATTGAAACATTATTCATAATGTATTCTCATTGCACAAAAAATTTGGTACTGTTCCACAACCGTCCAATCTCATCCTGTAAATCTAAATTAACAACAACCCAATTAACCACCCACCATAATCTACACTTTAAATGAGAACTTTTTTCAGGCTACCGCGCCACCAGCTAAAAATACAAATTCAAATATTTCAGCATGGTGAGTTTTTATGATCATTTAAGCATAAGATAAAATAACGAAACTGTTTTTTTGTTAGATTTGGAATTCAAGTCTTTTCTTTCCAACTTCAACTATTCTTGTCTTTTGGATTAGAAATAAATCTTCGCATAACACTGCATACTGCAAGACTTCAGCTTCTCCCCACTACAACTAGATTTCTTCTGCCTTTTGTCTTTAGACGATATGAGAAAACTTTTCTCTGTATCCTAAGAATAAATGTTGTTCTCTTAATCAGATTTAACAAAGCTTTTTCAAGCATTTCAATGTGCTTTTATACAGAAATGAGTTAAAGTAGCAGAATAATCTTCACGTTTCGTACATTTCTGTAATCCAGGTGAAATATAAAAGGAGACAACTACAGAAAGCTGTGTTTCATCACTACTAGTCACTTCATAAAAATACCTTTTAATAATCAGGCTACTGAAAGATCTAATCTATCATTAATCAACTGAACCATTAAGTTAACTACCTACGCATCATAATACTTTTTTCGCATCACCACTTTCTCTAATATAAGTCTTGTGCTTTTTCACATCATAGGGTTAGTCATAATCTGAAGTGACCGCTATTCATTATCAATAAAAGCCATCCTATCAGAGGTAGCATTTTGACACAACAGTGATAAGATCCGGGGAAAAAATTTCGAAAACAGTTGAAAGCTAAAAATGGAGTCTGCTTTCGTCTAAAAACTTATAACTAATGGCTAAAGTCAAGACTGGAAAAAGTGAAATAAAACTGTCGTCGTCAATTCAATTTCATTGTTGACATTTTTGTAATTTAACTGAGTAAAAATTGTTTCGATATCCGTATTTGGTGTAAAATAATTTACGCGCTATGTGGAATAATACTTAGTCAACCGAACTACATATGAGAACATGAAGTGAAGATTTTGGGCCTCTCTTTCTTCATTCTAAAAACATAATAATCCCTTCACCAGCTTATTACAGCTTAAGTAATAAAGTCACTAAAATGATTTCTCATTTATCAGTAACTGTGGTCTACAGCATTCAGTTTCGATGTTTTATTGAATATAATATACGCATCGCCGTTATGTTCTTGTAAAAAGGAAGACAACTTATAGCTTTTAAGTTGCATTTCAATGAGATACTCGTAAATTCACTAAATGAGTACTAATTACTATATTCAAATAGATTTTATTACACAAACTTATGTGACTGAAAATTCCTGGTCAACAACAGATACTTCTTTGAGTCTGAAAGTGTGTTTTACGGTGAATGTACGTTTTAAACACTTCTCTGTTCAGTGTCACAGACTTGAAGAATTGCAGGTGAAAACTAGCAGACTGACAGAAGAAGCAACCAGCCAAGTCACGAATTCAAGCGAACATAGAGAAGACAAAGGGTATAAATATAAACAGTCAACAACAACAACAGCTAAAACTACCACCAACTGCTGTCGCCGTGAGAAAATCGAAAGAGGTCACTCACTTCCTCCACTCATCTAGACAAAATCCTTTCAACTACTACAGGCAACCTGAGCACATGATGATGTCAAAACCGGGATCGAAGAAGCAAGACACGCCTTCATCTCTCTCAGCGTGAAGAAATACGCTCGGATTTTCAACACCAATGTTAAGCCATTCATTCATTCAGTCAGTTAGTCGGTCAGTTACCGCTTCTATGTGGGTCAGAAACGTGGTGTGTGCACCATGAGGAAAAGCATTTGCAACAGGCTACTGCACACCCTTATCGATAGCTGACTTCTCTAGCTGCATATTGAAGATGAGGTGGCCAGCCGACCGTAAAGAATTATCAAGGAGAAACTATGAGAAAAGCGAATCGAGAACTCATTGATCAATAAATATGTAGAGGAGAATGGAGATTGATTAATCACACGCTGAGGAGACCGTCGAATGACATCACGCTTCAGGTCATCTCTGGGGTTGAACTCGAATGAGAAAGGATGAGTTAGGTGTGTGTCAGAGGGTGACGTGGAGGAGACGATGAAATAAGGACCTAAGAGACTATTGACAACTGTGAGGCCAGATGAATAGGATTTCAGAGAATGAGATAAAGTGGAGATGTACTCTTGAAGCCTTTTATTCCACTTGCAGGTATACATTTAGAGGGAATGAATAGTATTGATAAATTGAATAACAACTTACCAGAGGCGATACGCTTTTTTCCCGTGCACTGCTGAAAATTTAGTCATTCAGATGAAGAAAGTATAGTTATGCATAGGAAGGAAAATTATTTAACCACTTCTACTGTCTTGGCAACAACCTTGTTGATTTCCACCAACTTGACTTTTGCTTATTTGTTTTCTGAAATCCTTATAATCTTTGAAAGCCTTACATAATTCCATATTTTACTTGATTTCTACGACTTGTCTCTTTCAGTGGTTTACACCAGCTCGACGAGACCATCTCTGATTCCGAGACACTGCCCAATGGCTTGGTCTAAGCCAGACAATAAACCCTCTTCCTCGCCTTTAAACATCTTTGGAGTCATGCCATCAGGTCACACAGCTTCGTCCCATTTGAGACTAATGAAAGCTTTTGTAATCTTAGTTAGGGACGGAGGGATGCTGTTTATATATCGTTCACTCAGGGAGGTGTTGGATGCTCAATAAGTTGGGTGTAGCTATAGGCCAGTAAAATTGTTCCTCAAAGTGTTCTTTAAGGCGTCATTTTCGTCGGTGATTGTTTCACTTATCATTTGCCTCTCACCACCTGTTTCCCTGATAAGTCTACATATTTGTTTGATGTTAACTACCACCAATGCTTCTTCTTTCTCTTTCGCTTTTGTTGACTATCACTGTTCACGGTCGTCGCGAAGACTTCTTATTAGTTTGCATCTGAGTAGCTTTCGCTCCTGATCATATCCGGAGCTCACCGGAATCAGTCTTTTTGCGTCATTCAGTTCTGATGAGGTAGTAGAAATCCATGGACCCTTACAGCTGCTTCTGCGACTAATTGTATGTTGTGCTAGACTTCATCGGGAAGAGTTTATTTGTCAACCTCAGATACTCGTTTCACCATCCCTTCTCTAAATAGGGAGCCAGAGTCTCATTTTAGTTAAAGACGTAACTGTTTCTCTGCCAACAGTTTTTTATGTCCGTTTAGACGTAAGCAGAAACGTTCGCAAACCAGGGCGTGATTGGAGTCTACGCACATGTTCCAATAGGAATGGCAGTCTTCTACTGACCTCCGCCAACAATACTGCATCGCTATGTGGTCTATCTCAGCTGAGTCCAGCGTTGATTTGGTGATGGAGGTTGACAGGTTACGCAGTGTCTTTCTCTGTTAGTGCTGACTAGAAACAGATGATCATCTGAGCAAAACTGTAGAAGAAGGTCACCGTGGTCGGTTTTAGGTAAGGAACTCCATGCGTACTGCCAACATACTTCTCTATCTGGCCAAATTTCCCTACTTGGGCACTGAGGTCGCCTGCTAAAAAAAACTATATCTGAGCGTTTTACTTTTTGCGACAAATTAGACAGTCTCAGGTAGAAATCATCCTTTAATTCATGCGAACTGCAGTCTATTGGGACGTTAGTGTAGACTATGAAAATACAACGACGAGTAACGCCATCCTTCCTCTTCCAACGGACCCATTCAAACGGAGCACACACATACGACTATCTACTGCGATTCCGTCGAGAAGTGAGTTTTCTGCTCTTACACTCAATGCTATCCCCCGTGAACCACCTGAATAGTCTCCTAGCACCCTTAAGGTGAATTTTCGAGGATTCACTTTCTTGGACGGGTGAGGTTGAGTGAATAACCACAGTTGAGTCTTTTATGCGTGTCTCCGAGACACAACACACATCCATGGCTCGAGATGCCAGAGTTATGGCTAGTGGTGCCTGTTGTTTGGTTTGGGAGAGGGTCCTGGCGTTACATGCTCCAATATGAAGTTGGCGGCGTGGCTTTAAGAGACTATGGAGAGTGTTTTTCTGGCTCTCATCGTTGTTTGTGGTCAGAGAATGAAATGAAAATGACTGTTCAGTCTTCAGTATAGTACTGAGAGTAATAGGGAAGCAAGATGATGAGGGTGATGTGGGTAAAGGAGGATGATGCTGAGAAGGGCCTGGTGTGCTTTTAGAAATGTGTGGTTGGTTGTTTCTTTCCGGCTGCCTACACCGTGAAAGTTGATTGATTATTTGGGTGCCTGGAACAGAAACAGAGTTAGTTTTGCGTGGTCGCAGGGCCCAGGGGAAAACTGCTTGAGGCAGGTCACACACGAACTGTTTGAATTTTTTTCAGGTCTAGTTCCTTATTAGTAACTTACTGCCAGATACGGACCACCGTAGGGTAAGTAGGGATGTACAAATTTTGGGGTCAACCTATTCTAGCCCTTTCCCTCCAGAGTGGAGAGACAGCATAGCTGGCATGCTGGTCATCTGAGTGGAACACCTTACTGCTGTTACATCCCAGTTCCCTAGCAGCACAACTTTGCCCGCAGACCCTCCAGCATAGTGTAAAGATATTCTCATACTGCACCAGTAACTGCTTTTAGTCTAATCGCTATCCTAACAATCTTTCTCGTATGGAAGTACCTTCAGGAACATTAGTTCCTGATTTATTGAGATATACAAGTCCGACCACCACGTCAAGGAAGCAGCTACCAGTCAGGCAGAGGATGATAGGGAGGAGATCGTGAGAGGAGGAGAATAAATATTATTGGCAATCTTGGGCCTAGCTAAAGAGGACAGTAGAGGACAAAACAAGGTGGAGATGTGTTGCTGAAGTCGTATGCTCCATCTGGAATCCAAGGGAACAATAATAATCCTTTCTGATACTTGTAAATAAAGAATTATTAATTGATGTATGTTCAGAAAAATTAAAAGTTTCCTATTATATTTCACTAGCATATAACGTTGAAGCAGGTATCTTAATTAAACAGTTTAATGTATATTATACTTTTATCTATCACAGGTCAACTTTGTATGGAATGTAAACAAGTTTATCACTATGGTCTACGCTACTTTTTTCGTAGTTATTACAATTTTATGGACTGGGTTTCTATTGCCTTGTATTTGGCTTCATACTCGCTAAGAATTATTGTAGATTTCAAAGTTCAAGCATCTATGGGAAGATATGAAGCTCAGCTTAAATTGGCTCAGTCAATTTTATTAAATGCCACCTGTTCAGCCTCAAAATCTTGTTCGAATACTGAAACTACTCATCAGGATTATGTGAATTACAGAAATAAAATACTGATTCCTGAATCTGCTTATTGGCTAAGAGGTTGTAAGTTGATACACTTAAGTTTTGCTTAAAATAGAGTGTATTCTTCCTCAGCGCTAGGAAAATATATCTATTTATCATACTTTGATAAGATTAATATGAATAACTTGTCACCAATGTATAGTCCTTTATATGTAACCTTTAAATTCATCCACACAGGAATTAAAATTTTCCTGTGAGCTGAATAATTCAAATATTTTGAGTAACCTAATATCATTTAGACATAAAAATTGAGAATCATAAATAAGTTCGCACAGTTAACAATGATTCCACATTATTTGTTCCAACTAATCCCTTTCTTCAATGTAAAAGTGATACACCGAATGAATAAAATGCACTTGATTTGTCATCTGATATATGCAAGTACATTTTTACTTCTCGAGTAAACTTTTCACATACTGTTAACCAACTAGTATCCAGTACCACGCCCAAATAGCATTTCAACCAAGAAAACAACCTTGCAAAGCAGTATTTAGCGAGCCTCGGAAAGCCAAGAATGACGACACCGTCAAGGAACTCATCCATAGTATCATACAGAATCTAGTCCGAAACCAGCCATGAATGCATCAGGTGTAAAATTGATTACCCCAGAAGCTGAGTGGGCAGCATTTTTTGAGTTGAAGAGAGTTGCGAGTTATAAACTGATGAGTCCCGAACCAGTCTATCTCCGCCCTGTGTTTATCTCGTGGTTGAAATATTCGGGCTTTGTTTATTTTCCATTGGTTCACTGAGCTTATGACAGATTTAATGGAGTACAGTTTAAAATCGATTAGAATCTTTACAAAGTTCACAACACACTATTGTTTTATTCGTTTTAATTCTCTTTATGACTTGTAAATAATTAATTTTAACACGTTTAAAACTCTCATAGTCAACTATTTGGTAGCCAATAAGTCTTTATTAGTCACCTAAGACAGTTAATACATGGTGCATTAGATGGTGAAACAATCGACAGGAAGCATTGGATCTAGTTTTTCGTGCTTGTTGGCACTCATCAATCAGCAGGGCGTATCTGCAGCCTGGAAGGAACTCACTTCCCTTCTGAGATTCGAACCGGCATCACCCAGTGCTGCAGTCAGAGACATTACCACTAAGCTATTCGGGCTCGCTAATAACCTCCTTCCTGTAGGACTGTATTGGATACTTTGAATGGACACTAGTAACTAGTGTGATGTGTCTAGTCCTTTGTTTGGTGCAGACTGAACTCTATCAGTCTGGTTCCAATCTCAGAAGAGTCGTGAGTTCCTTCAAGGTTGCAGATACGCCTTGCTGACTGGTTAGTACAACTAGCACTAAACGTAGGTCCAAGGCTTTCTGTCGACTCCTGAAACCATCTAATTTCATCAAATCAATGTACGCCGTGATGGCAGGTTACCTAGAATGGTGGCTACATCGCAAACCTGACTAATAGAATTCAGTCTGCACCAAAGAAAGGACTAGACGAGTCTCACTAGTTACTAGCGTCCAATCAAAATGCATAGTATAATCGACTTTGTGAAAATGAATAAAAGTCTAAAGGAAACAGTATCACTTTAAACATAAATGTATTAGGGGAATATGAAGAGATTGAGCCTGAGTTCCCTGTTTGGATGGATGATATTATGAAGTAAGCCTTGACGAAATCAAATTAGTGACTTAACTTTTATTGCCGTCATCCAAAGTAATTATATTCAGTATGACAAATAAGTTGTTAGATTGCGCTGAGCAGGTGGTCTACTTTCATTAACAACATGGCCTCATTTTTGACTAATGAAGATGTTATTCAAACTATTAGAAATCTTTCTAAATGGATTTCAAGAAAAACAGGAAATGGAGGTCACATTTCTTTTCTGAAAGCCGAAAGACAGCTTGAAAATAATTAAGCTTAGCGTAACTAATGACAAACGATTTAATTCATTCCTATATGGTGTAAAGTAGCAGTTACGATCTGAATTTTTTCAAAATCAATAAACCTTATGTTGATAAGAAGTTTCATCTTAGCAACCCGGAATGGCATCCAGTGATGCCATTACTTAATTTTCATTATTTATATGGTCTATCACCAATAATTGGATTCTATTTTACAAAATAATTGTCTTCAGGTGTTAGTATGTAGAGATTTGATTGGTTCCAAGTTTGACGAGGGACTGATATCAATCAGAGAACCTTTGGAAACCACGGAGTACTGGTTAGCTATCACTTCCTTATTTCGGATTCTTCATCAGTAGTCACGCATTACCAGGCGAGCTCAATCCATGGTCAAACTTGGAACCAATCGAACGCCTACAAACTAACGACTGGAAATTAACCTGATGCTCACTAGTGACTGACTACAAGACGAAGTTATCTGGAGTCCTAATGAGAAGTCGTGACTAGCAAGGTTTACCAGGTCGAGTATCAAGATAAATACTCTTCGATGACACTGGCTGGTGATGTCGCTAGAAATCGTGAGCTGATAGAAGTTCAAACTCATTAGCCATTGGATTCTATCCCAATGAGTGAGTGGTCAGCAGGCTCACCTCGTAACGTGTAGGTCCTGAGTTTGACCCCAGGAGGTATCATGGGTGTATGCTGCTGGAGAGTTTCAAAAGAGGACGAAATAGTTGTCATCCGTGGTTTTCAAAGGTTCTCTAACTGGCATCAATCTGTTACCAAACTTGGAACTGATAACTGCTTCCTGACTACTTCGACAAGTCCTTTTGTTCAAATCAGTAATTCATGATAGCTACCTGACAGTCTACTCTCGGATATTGGGAATTCTTAATGCTTACTTCTGTATAGTAAGCTGTTCTTTTTTCTTTACGTTTTCAGAAGTTACGAGTGAACTGATGATAGTACATATCGGAACACAACACTAACTATTTTCCGCCCTAAACTAACTTTATGGAGGATATTAGTGTATGTTAAATTTAATGTGAAGACAAAAGATTATGAAGTTAGTAATGTTCATCATCCTTTTAATACAGCAGCGAGACCTGTTACTCTGCAGATAAGATTTTAAACATTAATTGATTAAAACGCAGAAGTTGTTAGCTATCAAGAATACTAAAACATAAATACTTCAGTCACAAATAGCATGTGGATAATACGTTAGTTTCAGCTCCAGAAGTTACCTTTCCTTGTCTCCAGAATTCAGACAGCACTGAACATTGTAGTGCTTACGAATAAATAATTTATTGCTCTGTTTTTCCAACAAAGTTAATGGAAAAATGCACGTCCCTGAATATTTATGCTTTTTATATTTCCTTTGTCCATAGGTCGATTATGGTGGGCCCCGGATGATCCTGAATACATTTCAGACTGCCTGTTTGCCCTAGGTAATGTTCTATCTTTTTCAAGAATTAGTTATCTGATGCCTGCATGGGAACTTCTTGGGCCACTTCAAATATCTTTAGCTCGTATGGTGTCGGATATTATAAGATTTATGGCACTCTTTACCGTGGTAAGTAAACTTTGAGTATTTATGGTTTAAAGGTGAACAAAAGCTGGTTAATAACATACTGGATGTCACTTAGTAATGTTTCATAGCAAATGTTAAACCAGTCTCATGGAGAACTAACATAGAAGACCCTCACTGAGACTTGTAAGAAAAAGAAAATAGTCAGTTCTTGTGGAACAGAGGAAAACTACTTAATCTGGCACTCAGTTTCAGTAACATTTCTAAGAGTTATCTACAAAATGGAAAGTACCCTGCTACAGACAGAGTTTGTTCTCCTCATTTATACTGTTGATTCTTTAGCAGTTCAGCTGGAGAAGTTAGAGTTTGACATAAAAAAGAGTAGTGATGTTGTTGTGTTCTCTCTAAATGATAGCTTATATGCCGGGCTTTTATTGTCTTTTTTCAAAACATCAGAATTCAGTATAAAGTATCTTTCATGGCGTCGGTTCTTAGTATCTCAAGCCATCACGTCTCCCACTTCCGATTGTGTTATATCAACTTAACTAAGATTCAATACTTGCTACCCTATATTACTTAAAGGATTAATCACACTTGCTCAGTCTTATTAAATTTCAGCTGTACCTCAGACTAAATTTGCAACTCTATTCTAAGTTACAGTAACCTGTATTATATCCTATTCGGCTGTGAAGATGTAACAAAAGCAGTCACTTTTTTCGGACCTGGTACGCTAAGCCTTCGGAATTGATAGTGTTCTCTGAGCTCCTTGGTTTAATTGCGGAGCTTTCATCGTCTTTCTGGACGACATCTTCAGCGCAGTATTTAGGATAAAGTGAAATGATTTAAATTTCTTCATGAGTCTCCCGGTAACCATCTTTAGATATTTATTGACCGTTTTCTATTGATTGGGATTTTAAACTTTCTGATCACCTGATTTACTTCTTATTAGTTGGTATATTTCATCTATATTAACGTGTTTATTAATTGCGTTTTCATTTGAGTACCAGGCTTCTAGGAATTCTCTGGCACATTTGGTGTTTCCTCTGTTTAAGATTTTGACATTATCCCAATCAAATTGATGTCCATGATCGTCTGAATGTATTGATACTAAAGAATTTATATCATGTCTTTTCACGGCTGATTTGTGTTCCTGGATTCTTATTCGAAGGGGACGCCCACTTTGGCCGATGTAATGTTTGTTACAGTTCACACAATTTATTTTGTAAATGGTGTTAATTTTATCTCCCTTTTCTATCGGATCTTTTGGTTTGCATAAGATAGAATTAAGCGATTCAGCTGGTTTGTGTGCTACATCTATATCAAACGGTTTCATTATTCTAGCCGTTATTTCAGAGATGTTTCTGATATATGGTAGGATGAATTGCTTTTTGGTCTTTGGTGATGGTTCTTTGTTGGTGCTTTCATTCGATTTTAAACACTTTTTGATGAAATTTTTTGGATAACCATTCTTCTTGAACACCGTTTGTAAGTATCTTTCTTCCATTCTTTTCAACTCTGGTGTGCTACAATGTGTTTGAATTCTTCTAAACAATGTCTGCACACAGTTTCTTTTGTGAGTAATTGGATTGTTGCTAGTATAGTTGAGTATTTGATCTGTGTGCGTTGACTTTCTGTATACTTGTGTTTCTAAATTTCCTGTGTTGGTTCTCCTGATTAAGACATCTAAAAATGGGATTTTGTTATCTAACTCTTCTTCTCTTGTGAATTTGATGTCTTCAAATATGTTGTTTATTAATTTATGGGTATATTCTAAATCATTTCTCTTAATTATTACAAATGTATCATCAACGTAACGTACCCAGATTTTCGGTTTAATTATAGGTAGAGCTATTAATTCTAATCTTTGCATAACGGCTTCAGCTATTAATCCTGATATGGGCGATCCCATTGGTGCTCCCTTTATTTGCTCATATATTTGAGTATTAAATTGAAAGTATGTTGTAAGGCATAATTTTATGAGTTCTATCCAAGTTGAACATTGCGTTTTTATGTTTTCATCACTATAGAGTAATCGTTGCATAGTTTCTGTTGCTAGTTTTGGACTAATCGAAGTATATAATGCTGTGACATCAAAGGACACCATTATTTCATTGTCTTCTACCTGAATGTTTTTGATTTTCTCTAGAAATTGAATTGACGAATTGATAGAATGGTCGCATGATTCTGTTAGGTAATTTAACTTCCTGAAAAGTTCTCTAGATAGATTATATGTTGGTGTTCCTGGAAGCGAAACGATTGGTCGTAAGGGGATGTTCGGTTTGTGTAGTTTTGGTCTACCATAAAATCGAGGTAAAATGGGTCCGTTAGATCTCATTCGCCATTGATCTTGTTCTGTAATTTGTCCTGATTTCGTTAGTTTATTTAACGTTGTTCTGATTTTGTTATCGAATGTTTGTATAGGGTTTTTTGTCAACTGTTGATATACATTATTATCTTTGAGTAAATCCTCTGCTTTCTTTATGTAGTCTTCTGTGTCCAGGATTACTGTTGTTCTTCCTTTATCAGCCGGTAGAATAACTATATCTTTTCTATTCTTTAGTTTCTTCAATGCATTTTGTTCTTCAGTGCTAAGTTGGGAATTATGTCTTTTCTGTTTGAGTAAAGGTATGATACGTTGACGTATTTCTTGTTGTACTTCCTCATTTAATTTTGATAATTTGAATGATGATTCTAATGAAGCACAAAAATCTGTTACTGAAGCGTCACCAGTATTGTAGTTGAGTCCTTTCTGAAGAAGTTGTTCTTCGGCTTTCGATAATGGCTGTTTCGATAGATTTACTACGCAATCGTTTAGAGTTTCTTCAGATGGTTGTTTGGATATCTTAGCTAGTTTGTCTCTGAGGAAGGCTCGTCTTCGCTCCTTGTGCCGTTCGCTTATCAATTTAATGGCAGTATTTAATGTTGACAGATGTTCTGGGGTAAGAGTATGTTCAAGCTTCTCTTTCTGAAATCTAATCATATGCTGATATTTTTTAATCCTATTGTGTGCATCCGTGATCATTAATCTCACCATTTGTTTTCCATGTTGTTTGGCTAACTTCCAGCCTAGAGGGCAGTTGATTGGTGGTTTATATCTGACAGAAGCTGGTAGGGTCTGCTGGCGGAGACATTCATGAAGAAAAAATAATTGCTCTTCTGTAGAAACTTGCCGTTTAGCAAAGTCTTCCCATTTTCGACAGAAAAGAAGCGTTTCACGCTCGTAAGATTTTGAAATAATAGAAAAGATTTGTAACTCAGGTGGATGATTTGGAATTGATAGTGTTCTCTGAGCTCCTTGGTTTAATTGCGGAGCTTTCATCGTCTTTCTGGACGACATCTTCATTATTCTAAGTGACAATAATGTTGCGCCCTATAATAGACTATGACTCACACGTAAATGTTGGCCGAAATTAGTCGGTAGGGATTTTACAGAATGAAGTTACCTAACATTTTCATGTCAAGCCAATCAGATTCAAGACCTCATCTTCCAGGTTATTACATTTTTATCACATTTTGGGTAGTATTGATTAATCTTGGTTTTTTATAAATTTTTCTGTAATGACAAATTATTTGGTGCTTTCTTTAAAGTAGTAATTGTTCTTAATGTCAATAACCATGGAGGCACTAACTAAAGAAGACTATATACAATCTTGGTTGTACAACTGTAATAAATTCGCTCATATTCAAGGAGTTCAGCAAACCACATGAACATTTCATTGGTTTCCTTGTCACTAAGACAGAAAATCTGCAGTTTTTGTTCTCTTGCACTGTTTCTGCGAATCTTAGTGATAATAGTAACTACGCTGAGGGAAGTTCAGCTGATATTTCTACAGGTGCATCTTAGAAAATGACAATACATTGCCATGTGAAACTAACCTAGTCAACAGCATGGAGAAATTTTGTGACTATTATAGCCTTTATAATGATTCTACATAAATAACACTTACCCCAGTTTGTTAACTAATATCACAGAAACAGGTCTATTGAAGCACATTGGTATTTCATTGAATTCATATGTGGATTTTGAAGTGTAACGTTTAACTTCATGCTGTCATTGAAAGGTGTAGAAGACTTAAACAGATGAAAACAACAGACAGTATTTCCCCTTATGATTAAAAAGAAAACCAACTAGATTATGATAATTCAATTTTAATTTCTTTGTACACACTGCCAGTTATAGTTTATTTCAGTGAACTGATTTCAACTTATATTATTTTAAGATGGTAATTGCATTCGTCGTTGGTCTAACCAATCTGTACTGGTACTTTGCCAACATTATTATATCTGTTGATGCTCATGGACAACTAATTCGCTATGCAAGTGGAATACCATCCTTTAAAAGGTGAGTAATATCTTTTGGAAGTTATATTATGTCATTGCAGAAAAACGTTTAAGTCGATTTTGTAAATTTGTTTGTAAGAGCACTTTATGATTTATAAATGGGACTATACAAATGTGTACTCTAGATCCAATAAAACTATTTATCTCTTGTTACAGAATAATTAACGAAACTTTTGTTATAAGTTCAAGTTCTTGGTCAAAAATATGTTCTTTTTTGACCGCTTGTATAGCCGTATTTATTGGTATACGTGTATATAAACTGACAATGTCAAAACTAACCACTTTTTCTTCATTATCTAATTTTAAATTATCTAATCTATGTTTTATTTCATTAGTCTAGATTCTGAGTGGCCTCTAATCAGATTTGATACCATAGCTAAATATTTAGACACTTTATAAGTAGGTGAATTTCTAAAATTAGCTATGGGTCTAATAGAGTATCCTGACTTATGAACTTTAACAACACCATATATCCTACTGTGGTTATTAGTTTTTGGCATTGAATTAAACGATTCAGCGTATAAGGTCCTCTGTGGGTTTCTTAACCTTGATTATAATGGTGTCTATTGATTTCTCAATTTCTTCGTATGATCTTCTTTGTATGTGAGTATTCACCTTATCCGAATAGTCTGATTTATCTATTACTGCTGAAATTCCTGTCTGATTTAGTGATTACTATATCCTTGCTATTCTTAAGGTTTTTTAAGGTTTCGTCAGGTTAAGCTCTCCTCTTTTTTATCATTTTAATGTCAATGCACATTTTGCCCATACTTCATTTACCGTTGTTTTATCTACTCCATTTAGTGCTATTTTTAGACTAAAAAAGTATGCTTAATTAATGAAACTGTTGTTAATTAACAAACATAATTTACTTTAAAAGGGAGAGAGTGGGTCGGACTAAGGCGTTTTGCGAGCGAAACCTAATTAATTAGATGCATTTAAACTGAATATCAAACATCCCAGTGATTAAGATGATATGATTTTATTCTACTCGTTTATTATTATTATTATTATATCCTTTAATTCCTAGAGGAACATAGGGCTTCAGCCGCGCGTCTCCATTGCCTTCGGTTTTCTGCCAACTTTTTCACTCCGCTCCAAGTCTGCCTACATGCTTACATCTCCCCTTCACATGACCTCCTCAAAGTCACCCTCACACTGACGACCAACTCGCCGCCCGCTTCCCTTTCGGTCTGGTTCCACTCGAGCGATGGCTTGTCTAGTGATGTCACTCACTTGATGGTTTCCTCAGAGTATGGCCAGCCAATCCATCTCCATTTCTTCCTGCATATTTGTTTCACAATCGGTTCCAGCTGGGTTGTGCTGTTCGCTCATTATTGACAGAGATCCCACCCTGTTGCTGATCTTTTCTGGCCAGTCATCTGATCTTGAGCTAAGTATTGAGCGAAGACAACTGTTAATGAAGGTCTGTAGTTTGTTTGAGGTGTTCTTTATGACGCGCAGTGCAAGTCTCTGATCCATCCGTATAGTGAGTAGCACTGACTGACTTCACATTGGAGTTCAAAATCCGGATCTTATTTTTGATGGTGAGTGCTGTTGACCTCCACACAGACTTGAGAGTAATGAAAGCTTGTCTTGCTTTCCCGATGATCCTCGTTTTGATATCCTCGTCAGTTCCGCTGGCCTGTAGTTGAAAGGGTGCTTCCCAGGTAGGTGGGTAGGTGAAGGAGGTTGTTTCTTTCAGGTTCCTCCCATTTATGCTGATTGCTGTCTGTTGTTGTTGTTGATGTTGGCTAGGAATCTTCATCACCTCTGTTCACCTGAAGTCCTATCTTCTCTGGATGCTTCTTCTTCCAGCTTGTTGCTTTTCACTTGCATATCTCCCAGTTTGTGAGAAATCAGACATATATCATCGGTGAAGTCCAGATCCTCCAAGTATTTTGTGTGAGTCCATTTTACGCCTGCTTCCTCATTGCCCCTTGTCTGTCTCATTATCCAATCTACTGCGGTCAGGAAGATCATTGGTGATAGTAGACAGCCTTGTCTCACTATCGTCGTCACTTCTAAGGATTCCGTAAGTTTCCCGTTGTGGATTACTTGGCATGCAGCGTTGTCGTATAACTGTTTGATGAGATGTATAATTTAGCAAAAATATTCATTCAGATATCTATAAAACACAACATAATCGAGCAAAGAATATTCTGTGTATATAAACATGTATATAATTGTAGAGCCAGAGGAGGAATTTATTGAAAAGAATATTCTTTGCTTGATTATGTTGTGTTTTATAGATGTATAATTGTCGATGGGACCCCTTTGGTAGTAGCGAAGTAGTTGCCAAATCACCTCTCGATCGACTCTGCACTATCGAAGGCCTTTACAGAGTCGATGAAGTTGATTGGGGTGGAGAGGTGACTGCCATTCGAAGCCTTTTTCAGTGATGATCCGTAGAGTGACGATTTGATCAGTACATGATTTGTCTCTCCTGAATCCAGCCTGTTAATTTTTTCAGGTTTTTTTTTCGATGGTTTTTTTTGAGGGAGCATAATTCCACGCCAGTTTTTCATTGACTAAGTCTCCTTTCTTGGAGTTTGAATAAGTATCCTTCTTCCAATCCTCGGGTACTTTGGCCTCTTTCCACACCTTCTCCAGCAGTGGTGTCAACAAGTCCGCTGTTGTCTCTGGATCCATTTTCAATGCTTCTTCTGGGATTCCATCTGGTCCTGCTGCTTTCCCAGCTTTTAGCATCTTCATTGCATTCAGGACTTCTGATTTCGTCGGGTGGTCGATGTTCACTGCTGGTTCTGCTTCCGTTGTTGGTATTGTTGTGCGCGTTGTAGGTGGCAGTCGATTGAGAAGTCTTTTGAAGTGTTCAGCCCAGTGTTTTCTTTGCTCCACCTCTTTGGTGATTGACTTTCCATTGTCATCCATTACTGGCTAATCTGTGTCGAACGTTTTCCCGATAGGTGCCTAGTTGTTTGGTAGAGTGTGGCGAGGTCTCCTTTGCCTGCACTGCAGCTTGTTCTGCTTCACTTTCCATGGCTTCATAACATTTTCTTTTGTCTTCCCTGGCACTTTTCTTCACTGTTTTGTTCAGTGTATTGTAGCTTGCATTCAGCTCCTGTTTTTGTTGCTCGTCGGTGCACTGGATAATCTTTTGTTTCACTATCCTTCTCTCTTCTATTAGTTTCCAAGTGTCCATAGTGAGCCACTGTTTGTCCTGTCTCTTCTTTCTGCCTAGAACTTCCATGCAGGTTTGACTCCACACCGTTTTCAAGTTGTCCCAGTGCTTTTCGACGCCGACCTTTTCGCTGGTGTTGATTTGTGTCTCGGCTTTGTCTTTTATGCTTTCAGTGAAGGTGTCCTTTGTATCCTGGTCCTTCAGTTTTGATTGTTGAACTTGGCTTGTGGTCTATCTGCATCACCTGTTTCTTTGAAAGCTTTTAATTTGATTTGGATTGTCCCTTGTACGAGACAGTGGTCTGAGCCAACGTCTGCTCCTCTTCTTACTTTTGTGTCCAGTAGGCTGCACCTCCACTTCCTTGAGCAGTATTGAGATGAAGTCAATTTGGTTTTTGGTTTGCCCATCTGGTGACACCCGTGTAGCCTTGTGGATATCTTTGTGTTTTTGCATACGCTGGCACCAATCACTAGTTCGTTGAAGGCGCAGAAAACGGCGAAGAGTTCTCCATTTTCATTCATTTCTCCGAGAGCTTCTCTACCCATGATGAGTTCCCTTCCTGTGTTGTCTGGTCCCAGTTTGGCGTTCATGTCTCCCATTAGTATTTTAATGTCACCAGCTGGAGTATTGTCCATTGTTACCTGTAGGTGTCTGTAGAATTCTTCTTTCTTTTCAAGGTCTGCGTTGTTTGTGGGTGCATAACATTGTATATTTGACACATTCATGCTCTCGTTTAGAATGTTAAAACAGTGTTGCTTTGTAACACTACAAGATCTAACGTATATATGTTTTAATTAATTTCGTTATTTACTTGTTTTCTAAAATTATTTTGAATTGTTCTATAGAGTTATGAAAGAATGACTTCAATAAATAAATTTTCTTCGATAATATTGCTTTGAATAGCTGTATAACTGCACTAAAATGTAATGAGTGTTCATCACATCCAACAATAATAAATCTCCAAATGAATGCCAATTAGTTTTAAAAGCTAGCAGTATAATAAGGCAGTCCCATTAACTGATTTAAATCTATCCCCGTGATTCACTTCAACTGTAATTATTTATGAGACAGATAAAGTCATTCTGCTTTGCATCCTAGACACTAAATTCTGCTGACACATAAAGTGAATACTTCTAATTAGTTTGTCGTCATGGTAGTAATTTAGGTGCAAAACTGTGAAAGCCATTGGTAAAATGTTTATGTTAATGCGTACTTGTATCAAGATATTTGACACAAAACACTAAGTGAACTCCATGAACAGTTATCAGAGAGGAAGTAAATAAAGCGCTTATACAAAAATTAAAACAGTCACATAAAATTGCGTCTGAATAATAAAAGCTAATAAAAATTTACTCATTTTAATGCAGTGGATTAATAATGGAAGTGTATGAAAAAATTGCATCTGTAGAGTTTCTTTTAGCTCTAAATATAAAATCCCTGGAATTCTCATAGCTAATAACGATCTATCAGTATCCAAATCTTCGTAACAGGTGTAAACAAAAGGATACATTGAGCATGTTTTAATCTATGTGTACACATAAACAACAATTCAACCTAAATGTAAATAAAGAGTATCTCATATACTGCTTGCAAATATTTCCTTTAACATTCAGTGCACCAACTTAGTGGAACACTAATCACATAAACTGTTGAACCAAGCGTAGGATTTCCATGAAGTACTTTGAAAATACAACCGAGTAAGTAGACCAAGCGTTTTAGGTCGGTAATTGATATGCTAATGCACTAAAGGTGAAAATAATAACAGCAAACTTTCTAACAGTTCATAAATAATATTTAAAGACAAATAAATGTGTTTTCCATGAAATCCATCTTATCGGCACAGCTACTTTAAACATATTTTATCACCAAATATACTTGACTTAACGACTAAAGTAAAAGGGAAAACTTTCAAAGTATATTAGATGATATAATAATAATGATAATAATTTTTCCTTCACGTTCCCAGTGGAACATAGGGCTCCAAGCTAGAGGCTTGAAGTTTCTATAGCTGTGTTTAGTTTTTACACGATGGGGTTGCTAGCCCCATGTCCAACCTTTCCTCTTTACCAGGATTATTTCTGGTTTAGCGAGGTAAAGGAGTGTGTCGGCCGGGGATCGAACCCCGGACCATGTACATGGTCGGTGAGCGTCCTAACCGCTGTGCCACCGACGCAAGCTTTGAAATTTCCTTTGTAGTTTAGTTTCATAATAGCGACACTCATATGAATGCCAAAAAGTGGTCCATTGTTTTCAATACATGTAACTTCCATGGTATTTTGTAGGTATGTAGGTTACTCAAACATATTTCCTATCCACAAATCATGTGTCTTCAGGTATCTTCCCGCCTAAATTTCGTAAGCAGATTAAAACGCTGTGTGATGTATACATATATATATATATATATATATATATATATATATATATGGTGGGAGGAGTAAAACAAAACTGAAATTCCATTTGTCATCTTCAAGACTAAATAACAATTTATGACGTCTATTGCGTGTAAGTGAAGCTTTGTAGTTTTTGCTTTCGTCGCAGGAAAATAAAAGTACGGAAAATTAACATTAATCAAGAAGCAATTATGAAAACAATATAATTCTCAATATTCCTAATAATGCTACACAGGAGTAATAAGGATAAACATATATCCTTATTTATGACATATACATATATATGTTATAAATAATCATTAAGTGTAACATTTCCTTCATCAATATTCATCGGACTGCTAGGCACTAAGTAAGTTCCAGACACTTATCACACTGATCTTATGATCTAAACTGTATACGAAATCGAATTCCTCAAACAATAAATTGTATAGAACATTAATTTCTGTTGTCATTCTTTGCTAATGATAGCTGATGTCTGGAAAAAAAACTGTACCTTCATTCCTTTAACAATCCAGTCTGACATTCGGTATTGTCAAAACCACTCCGTCAACCTGTTCAGGATTCTGTGTCTATGTTTCCTCTGAGGCTGGAACTCATCATCCATTGTGTCAAACACCAGAGCAGTATTCACAAAGTTATTGAAATGCAGTTTTCTTTACGTTGATTCCTAAGCATTAGTTAACTCTTGGAAAAATTGCAATAGGCCGAAACTCCCTTGGTGAATTCATAAAATAAATACTACTAGGCTGTTATACTGTCTGCTAGCTTTTTATTCTGATGTCACATGGTCGCTGTTGCTGACAAAGTCTGCTGTGGAATCCATATGTAACTGGAATTATTAGAGTGTTCTAAATTCCACTTTCTTGACTGTTGACACGTTTTTAGCCAAACTTTAGGAAATTGTTACTTTGAGTTTTCTTATAAATCACACTTAACTGCATTTTTGTTTCTTGATAACTGACTGTTGTCATTTTCACCTTTCATGATTTCATTTATTATTTACGTGTTTATTCAACAACCACAAAATTTGCAAGTATTGGTTTTGTTGGGATTTTGTATGATTAGTTGGAGGATTTCTTCATGAGCTGACATCATTTAGAGAACTACTGGCAAACCTGGGAGTACTGGACAGCTGTTTCATCCAAAGGTGAGGTAGTAACCCATCTAAGAAGAAGACATTGTGAAGTGGTAGCGCTATGTCATGAATTTGCAGAAGTTAGAACTCATGGGCTGGCCATTAGATCTGGTCCACTGGCTTAATGGTTTATGAGCTGACTCAGCTTGTAACCAGAGGTCCTTTGGTTCGAACCCCGGTGGGTGCGTGTTGCTGAAGAGTCCCAAACCATCACGAAACAGTTGCCCAGTGCTCCCACATTTTCATTGGTTCTCTAAGTGATGTTAGCTGATGATGAATTCCTCCAACCAACCACGGAATTCTCGAAACGTGCTTGATAATAGTTTTAAGGCAGTAGTGTCATTTATTCAATATGTATGAGAACAGACAGGATAAAATATTCTTCGATAGGAAAAACTTGCTCCCCGGCTGTATTCATATTATCATCAGTTGTTTCAATACCAATACAAAAACTGAACAAATGCTATTAATTCAGGAGACCTGGAAGTATCCACCTACTGTTTCGCAGAGAAAAACGGCATTCTAAGAAAACTTGCTAGTGGCTAACTGTTTCTGTAAGCCTTTTGTATTGTAAGAGTGACTGAATTTCGAGGATTATCTAATGTCTCTTTATGATTCTTCCAGAAGACAAGTAAAGACTGAACCGCTGCCGTAGACGCCGAACAGTCTTTTTTCCTAAATGGAACTTCTTACGGCTGCCAAAACCTCCCTCAGGTTACTAGCTGGCTAAATATCTGGCGGATCCTAAGCCAGATAAAAGAGGGAACGTTGAGTGAGAGGCTAGCGACCCTATCCTGATAACCAACCAAGTCGCAATAAAAACTTCAACGTACAGGAAAAATATTTTTTAAACGTAGGCAGGAGAAAGCCTTCGAGAGGCCAGTCAACCGACGTATCTTCTTTCCATTAAGCCAAAAATAAAAATGTGGACGTGATGTGTTCGTTCAACATACTAGGCAGCGGGGGGTTGTCTATGTAGCCAAATAAATGAGGAAATATGGTATAGAAGTGCTAGGAATCCGTAAGAGCATGTGGAATGAGTGTCGACTGTCCAAATTGTCAGCACAACAGTCAGTAATCTACTCCGATCACCCAGATGACAACCACGAGCACACTGAGGAAGTGAGTGGTTATCATGATGTCGCCAGTAGCTGCCAAAGCCCTAATGCAGTGAGAACCAATTCCACCCAGAATTATGACAGTAAGATTCAACTCGGTTCTTAGCACAAGGCTAAGAACAAATCAGAAAAACACAAGAAGGAACATTTCAAAAGATAACTCCGAACAGTAGTGCACAACATACCAAAGAGAGACATCAAAATTCTTATGAGCGACAAGAATGCAAAAATCGGGTCATACAGTAAAGAAACAGAATTCATCTTTGGTTGACAGGCACTTAGGTGAAAAGAATGCGATGAAGAACTCTTCACAGACTTCTATGAATTCACTGATTTGGTGATTGGAGGCAGCATACACATGCGCAAGGATATACACAAGGCCAACACATAGATTTCGCCTGACGGAAATACCAGAAACCAAACCGAATTCATTGAAATGCTAGTGAAGAAAAACGAAATGCAGCCTACTGGATAAAAAGTTGGGAAAGAGAACAGATATGCACCCAGCCCATTATCTACATCAAGGAACCTTCAAGGGGAAGATGAACCCACTCAGAACGACTATATGCACACCACTGTTACAGTTCAATATTCAGAAACTGAAGGGAAAAGCTAAAAGGGCTACCTTTCAGTGCAGCCATCGCAGTGGAGTCGAGGACACTGCGTAGCATCACTGAGGAAACCTGTGTGAAAGGGAGAACACTGGTCCTCTCTGAAGGTGATATTCAAGGAGACATGCACAACCGTTCCGAGAAGAAAGAAGAGGCAATGGAAGTAGTGGTTCTCAATGAACACCCAGAGGCAAATATTAGAGAAGAGGTTGGTGAAAGAGCAGACAAAGCAGTGCAAAAATGGACAACAGAAGGAGAAGCTGAGTTCACAGCAGTGTACACTGCAATGAATAAAGAAGTGAATAAGACTGTTAGGAAAGGCAAAGGATAATTCTACGACACACTGGCCAGCAACTGAAGCCGAACAGACAAGCTGAAGTTAAATCAGTCCTCAAAACATTGCATCGGATAACCACCCCAAAAAAAAAATAGGATACACCCAAGAAGATTTCTAAAAGATTAAATGGGGCATTCATATACGTCACAACGGGTTATTGACAGGAAAAAAAACGAAAGAAAAGTAAATAAAAAAAAACTCGGAAGAGAGGTCACTCACTTCCTCCACTCATCTAGACAACATCCTTTCAACTACTACAGGCAACCTGAGCACATGATGATGTCAAAACCGGGATCGAAGAAGCAAGACACGCCTTCATCTCTCTCAAACCAGTGTGGAAATCTGAGGCACTAGCTCAGCGTGAAGAAATACGCTCGGATTTCCAACACCAATGTTAAGCCATTCATTCATTCAGTCAGTTAGTCGGTCAGTTACCGCTTCTATGTGGGTCAGAAACGCGGTGTGTGCACCATGAGGAAAAGCATTTGCAACAGGCTACTGCACACCCTTATCGATAGTTGAATTCTCTAGCTGCATATTGAAGATGAGGTGGCCAGCCGACCGTAAAGAATTAGCAAGGAGAAACTATGAGAAAAGCGAATCGAGAACTCATTGATCAATAAATATGTAGAGGAGAATGGAGATTGATTAATCACACGCTGAGGAGACCGTCGAATGACATCACGCTTCAGGTCATCACTGGGGTTGAACTCGAATGAGAAAGGGTGAGTTAGGTGTGTGTCAGAGGGTGACGTGGAGGAGACGATGAAATAAGGACCTAAGAGACTATTGATAACTGTGAGGCCAGATGAATAGGATTTCAGAGAATGAGATAAAGTGGAGATGTACTTCCGAAGCCTTTTATTCCACTTGCAGGTATACATTTAGAGGGAATGAATAGTATTGATAAATTGAATAACAACTTACCAGAGGCGATACGCTTTTTTCCCCTGTGCACTGCTGAAAATTTAGTCATTCAGATGAAGAAAGTATAGTTATGCATACGAAGGAAAATTATTTAACCACTTCTACTGTCATGGCAACAACCTTGTTGATTTCCACCAACTTGATTTTTGCTTATTTGTTTTCTGAAATCCTTATAATCTTTAAAAGCCTTACATAATTCCATATTTTACTTCATTTCTATGTGCATCCCGATTACAACCCATTCAATAAATCATTCATCTTATTACGTAATTCTAATACAATTATTCAACTCCTCCTATGCATTGACTATTATTAATAACTAAGATTACGACAACCCATCACTTTTCTTACCACCGTCTTTCATGAAAAAAAAATTGTAAATTGTATAAATAAAATTGTATAAATGCTATTGTACAGTTAGGGAAAATGATTTCGCTGGAAAGAGTCTCTTTGATGAACTATGTGTTTTGTTTTAGCTGATACTACAATAATCGATGATCATATGGCAGAAATTCTTAAGGCTTAAGATGCAAATATTCTTGAAAAATTAGTATTCATTTCTTGTCCTCGAATTTGAATGACACTTCAACCAGCAATTATACAACTAATCTAAAACCACTTAAGTTATTCCTCAAAAGCTTTGGTAAGATTATACCTTTTCTAGTTAAATCAATGTTATTTCCCGTGTGCTAAGCAATTTTCTCCCACCTAAATTCTGAATACTAAACAACTGTGATGTGAGTAGCATTGTATAGTCCGCTTTTTTTTGTAGGTGCCCTCCTGTATAGTCAGAATTGTTCTGACTCGGCACTGCATGCTCTAACCTGTTGAGTAACTGTAACTTCCGACCCTGTAATGAAATAAATCTTCATCTTTAATTTTACAATACATAGATGGAGAATCCACTTATTCGTCAACATTTGATACATAGATGTTAATGTGAAGTTGTTAATGCACTACACGTAGATAACAATGGTCGTGGGTTTAATTCAAGGAAAACTTAGAGACACGAGATTAATTTAGATGTAGGCATGCAATGAAGGCCAAGAATGGAAGTGCGATTAGGAGACGTTAACTAGATTATTAGCAACAACCATAGAAAGTCAGATAAATGACAGTGTTAAGTATGGTAATAGCGAATAACTTTTTGTAAAGGTTGAAGCTAAAATAATATTGCGGTCATCAGCAAAAGCTCCCGAGATCATGGAATCACGAACAGTTTAGATAATAGATTAAAACTGTCAAGATCACGGCTGCACTGACAGTTACTCAACCAGACCGTGTATATCACGCCTAGTTAACTCGCTTCTAGACTACAGCAGTGGTCACCTATATAGAAGCACACTGTAAAATCTTAGTTGATGTCAGAATTTGAAAATAAACTATTCTTTTATTATTATAAATCCCTGTTGTTGTTTTTTAATGATATTCAGCACGGGTGCAACCTTTCACACATTGTACTGGGCATTATTTGGACAGTCGTCAACTAATGTAACAACTATTGATGAAAATTTAGCCAGTATGTATCCCGGACATGAACATTTGGCAGTGGATAGCAGCCCGTACATAGTCAACAGTCTTGGCAGTATTTTATACGCAATTTATAACGCTTGCATGATTATAATCTTATTGAACATGTTGATTGCGATGATGAGCAAATCGTTTGATGAGATACAGGTAATTGAAGTGTTATAATCGTCTTTCTATCATAAAAGTAAAATTCATTGCTTTCATCTTGCACAGTCTTCCAGACTAACAGACAGCCAGTCAGTGTCTTTTGACCGTTAAATACCTCACCGTTTTGAAGTGCTTAAGAGTCAATAGATAATGTACAGCCTCAAACCTGAAATATTCCTCTTCACCCAATTGCACCTCTGTTTCATCCCCTTTTCACTGACTCAGTCGGCAACTAAACTTCTTCGAGGTTTTCATTAAACAATAAGAGAATATATCTTACTTGTTTCTCAATCCTTCCGATGAGCTTCTGTCGTAAGCCAGCTTGTGGAATACTTACAGTTGTTGTTTCTTCGACAAATAATTGTCACTGGAATAATCAGATAAGTATTTATTATTATTGTTCCCTTGGGTTCCTAGTGGAATATAGGGCTTCAACTCCACGTCTCCACTTGCTTCTCTCTTCTCCTGTACTTTTTACCTGAATCCAAGTTAGTCCATACTGTATCAACCCCTCTTCACACGATCTCCTCCATGTTACCCTTGCACTGACGACCCACTCACCGCTTCCCTTTCGGCCTGCTTCCACTCGAGCAATGGCCTGACGCGCGTGCGGTGTCACCCAGCGGCCTCTTCAGTGAGTGTCCAATCCATCTCCACTTTCTCCTGCATATTTGTTGGTTGACGATTGGTTCTTGTTTAGTTTGTTAGCGCCCATAGTTTCTTGTTGGTGATTCTTTCCGGCCCAGCCATCTGATCTTCAGTAGAGAGCGAAGACAGTTAGTTGTTGATAAAGGTCTGCCCATTAAGTTTCTGATTCGTATAGAAGAACTGACTGACTTGACGTTTGTACTGAAAATCCGACTGAATTTTGTTGTTCATGCTGAGTGACGAAGATTTCCAGATTGTTTTAAGGTTGATGATACATACTTAGTTAAACTATAAGCGGCGCTATTCACTCCAGAGGTTGCATTACTGCAACATCATCCAGTCACTATATATATATATATAGTATCACAATTTTAGTCGGCTAATAAGTCTCATGATTTCACTGGCTGTAAACAAAAATGTAATTAGTTTTATTGAGCAAATAATCATTCGTTAGTGCAATAAAATGTCCCCTCTTTAATTCAACAAGTTGATAAGGTTTTCATGACAGAGGGATTTTTCTAAATGAAAGTGGGCACTGTAGTGAATATTCACGAACCAGATTCCCATAAATAATTATCTTTAATCATTCAAATTCGTCTAAATTTTGTGATTACTGACACTTATCATTGTGTGTAAACCATTGAAATATAATTATACTTTAGCTGAGATTTCACTTTAGTCAACTTTAATCAGTTAACATGACACATACGTATTTATTTGGTTAGATTCTGTTTCACACATTGCCCTCACAACTCATAAGCTCTAATCCTAGCGATTTACAAATGCATTTTTCTGCTTTATTTAAACAATTTGAATGAAGATGATAATATGTTTTGTGGTGGATTTCAAATGAACAAGCTGGAAAATTTTTTTCTATGCTTCATTCAATATTGCAGAGGCGAAACATCCCACTCTATACTACTCTGCCAGCACATTTTTTAGTAGTTTTCCATAAAACAAACCAGTCCAACGGATAAACACACTGCACATGCTATGAAAAGTTGACGGAAATTTTTGAGTTAAATAGTAAGAGTAATTGTATGACTAATGCTTATTAATGACATGATAATTCATTCTTTAAAGAAATCTCTGTTACAATCGTAAAATTACTTTTACTAGAATTATGAATTAAATTTAAGTATTTTTGGTTTGTAAAGCATCGTGTTAAATCTTCAAGGGATATTTATATCGTCATACTGATTACTGTTATTAATAAGCTACCAAACATAAATGTCTTTGGATGAACATCACTTTAAATAACTTCACAATGATCCATTTTGAGTGAGAAGAAATTATTTCCCTCAAATTAAAATTTGGACATGTCAAAATCTTGATTTTGAAATTGAATGCATAGGTTAAAACGCAAATGAGAAGTAAGTAAAACTATAAAACCACGGTAGTTTTCGACGTATAGACTGTCAGACTGTAACAAGGTAAGAAATCTAAAGGAAAGTTAGTATAGCATTACATGCAGACTGTACCATGAAATAGCAGAACTGAACACTACATAAAAGTGACTCAGAAGGATGAACAGGAATTCAAGTGAACTGTCGTGAAGATTTGACAGAATAGTTCTAAAATATTTGGGCGCCGAGTGAGAAGTGGACATTTGTAAAAAACTATATTAGTAAAACCTCAGCGAGATTGAAATGGGTAATTCCAACGTTTCGTTCGGCAATCTGGTCCCAAATTATTATTCAGAAACAACCTTCTTCAGGGAAATTAATCGAAATTAACATAACAGCGGTTTATATATGAAAGGAACATCTCTTGTTTTAAAAAACTTTGTCCAATCATGAGTCATAAAACGAGTATAATAAACAAAAAATTGTATGAACTATGATCAAAATTTGACCTCGGACTTACAAATATTTATTTATTTATTTTTGATTACAGCTTGATTCCACACTGTATTTTTGGTACAAGTATGGAATTTTCAGCGTGGATATCGGTAGCCCAAAATTCGCAGGCCGACCATAGATATCAGGTGTGCGTCGGCGTGGGCTCGAACCGTGGACCATGTGCATGGTC
The DNA here is from genome assembly GCA_944472135.2 of Trichobilharzia regenti. Lineage (NCBI taxonomy): Eukaryota > Metazoa > Platyhelminthes > Trematoda > Strigeidida > Schistosomatidae > Trichobilharzia > Trichobilharzia regenti. Next base: position 136,310,725 of record OX235270.1, on the reverse strand, counting down.
GGCGAGAGTCCTAACCACTGTACCACCGACGCACAGTAGGTCGAATAAATCAGCTCAATTTTCAGAAAGAAGACAAAGTAATAAGTTTGACAGGGTGCTTCAACTAAACTGTAATCCTAAACACCATAATTTTGAAAGTACGTCTAATCATAAAATTCTAGATACTAACAGTCTGAACAGACATGAAGGTGTGATGTTAGCTGACGCATAGGAAATCCTGATTAATAAATAAGAATGGATATGTATCACTAATTAATAATACCTGGTCAAAGTTCCCGACTGTCTATATCTACTTATGGAGACGTTAAGACATTGTTTTACAACTGTTTATCCGCACAAACACACACTGTTTAAAGTGTTTAACAAAGGTAGACCAATATTTGTAAGTCCGAGGTCAAATTTTGATCATAGTTCATACAATTTTTTGTTTATTATACTCGTTTTATGACTCATGATTGGACAAAGTTTTTTAAAACAAGAGATGTTCCTTTTATATATAAACCTTTGTTATGTTAATTTCGATTAATTTCCCTGAAGAAGTTCGGACCAGATTGCGACGAACACAGGAAACGTTGGAATTACTCATTTCAATCTCGCTGAGATTTTACAAATATAATTTTTTACAGATGAACAGGAAGACTGTTAACTGAAGCTTTTCATACAAAACATCTGTAGTATGACTGATTCACTGTCATTTCAAATTTTCGAAGCTTACTGCTATCATAATGAAAGAGAAAAAAGGGAATTAGAATCGTAGTAAATCAAATTGTGGACTATAATATGTTTATGAATAATGAATTTCTTTGTGAACTTCATAAACCAAAAATTGTTATTAATAATACTCTGAAATGAACCAATATGAAATTTGATTTTTGACCACTTCTAGTGGTTTCTCGTAAATCTCACATTTCATACGATGAAAAACGCCTACCTGATCATAAAGAAGTTATTGATTACCAGAAATGTTGCCTTTATTAATGTTATGACAAGATTCATTTTTCGATATTTTATCCGGTCACATGAATTCTGAAATTAATGCATACAGATGAAATCTGATGAACTAGCTATCTATCCATCTATCTTTTCTGATTATGTACTGCATTAATGCATCTCTTCTCGTTTCTGTTCGTCTAAACAGGGTGACAGGCTAGAAGAATGGAAATTTGCAAGGGCCAGTTTATGGTTAGTTTATATTGATCAAGAAGGTGTACTTCCGGTCCCACTTAATTTACTACCCTCACGTGAAGCTTTGTCATCATTTATCTCACGCCTCTGTGGAATCATACAATGGAAGAAACCACAAATATACGCGAAGAATCATTGTGATTTACACAAAAATCAAAACATAATATTTAGTCAAACCACTCCAACAAAAGTACATTCGGTGAATTCACATTTAAGTCAGGACATTCGAAAAACCCATACAACAACAACTGTGAGTACTCTGTTGGACGCTAATTCGATACATTCAAATGACTGGACCTCTGATGCATCCGAAAGTGAAAATGAAATAGAAAAAGCTTTTAGTGACTACAAGGTAACTATATAATTCTACAACTAGTAATTATCAAAATAAATGAAGAAAAAATTAAGATTGAAAAACGAGTGTGACATACCTAATAAAATAAGGTGAATATTTTTGGAAACATATGCTCAGTTAAATTAGAATGCGCTTGTGTAAACCTGTAACATAATCTGACAGTGCAACAAAATTAAATACCTTTCAGGTTGATCCGATGCTCTCTAGCCATTAGAGCTGACTGACCTCTATCCCAGATATGTTTATCATGATGTGAAACTCTGAATCGTCGTACACAACAGCCTTCTGTTTAAAGTTCAAGACTACATTTTATGAGCCAAGGACACTTAACAGACCTTAATAAACACATTACCCCATTAGAAATATAAGAATTTAGTCACCTACTAGTAGAGGTTCGACATTCTTTTCGGTGTTATTTTGTGTCTGCTTAGCTGAACAATTTAAGTGACAAGCCTTCACTATTCTTCCGCAAAACATCTTCAGTGTTAACTTCAAAATGAAGTGGACTTTCCGAATTCACTATGAATGAAATAACCGTTTTTCCTCGTGACCTTGATTGTGATTGGTTGTTACAAAGGATTTTCTTACGGTTGTAATCAACTTTTTGTTTAACATTGATCATTTCGCAGAAATAATAAATATTTGACCTTTCGTTGGTGTGACTGATTCTTTGTATACACTAGTCCGTTAACTGCAAATCGACTAAGTGACAGGCTGTTAGGAATCCTTTTGCTGTTTGAAATTTTCTCTGTTTGAAGCTTTCACTTTTTCCTTGTCAAAACGATGTCCATAGTTGTCCACATGAACTGATATGAATAAGTGTATATTTGTGTTTTGACCTGTAGTTTGTGTTTATTGGTTAGGATGCAATCATACACATTCATTTTGAGTTATGCCACAAAATTACCTACTGAGTGCAATGTTGTCTCTGTAGTTTGAATCGGTAAAATAGACTGCATATAAGTTGTATACATTTTAGGCCTTATCGGTAAAGTGTGTATAGACTGAATGACAATACTCCGTGATGAAAATTAACTTTCAGCTAAATATCAAGTTAGCTGTTTGCTAAATCATTCAGATATACAACGGGATTGGCGATTCAGGTGTGAAATAGTACAGGCTCCTAGATTTCTATACATACAACCTCCTAATGACGTCTTTTTTTTCCTTCACGTTCCCCAGTGGAACATAGGGCTCCAAGCTATTGGCTGAAGTTTCTGCAGCAGTGTTTGTTTTACAGGATGAGGTTGCTAGCCTCATGCCAAACCTTTCCTCTTTACCAGCGTTATTTCTGGCTTAGCGAGGTAAAGGAGTGTGTTGGCCAGAGATCGAACCCCGGACCATGTGCATGGTCGGTGAGCGTCCTAAGCGCTATGCCACCGACGCACTCTAATGACGTCTAGTAATCACTAAATATGAGCCTGTAAGTTTCTGCCGAGCGAACGGTATGGTCTACATATGTACTTATGGATCAGAAATTATTTATCAGTCCATAAGTTTCAATTGAGGATATATAGGCTCATGATGGGAAGATCACTTTTACTATCAAGGATTTACTTGTAATTAAATAATTCTGATGATCAGCAGGTATATCGGCATCTTTATTATTCCCTTGCATGACTGTCTATTTTATAGTCAACTTTATTATTCGCTTATAAATTCATTCGATTTACTGATACAACGCCATCACACCCAATTAGTCGGATTTCTTTTATTACCAGTTAAAATGTAGCACTGTCTACACATATTACTTAAATTCATTTCAATCTAATCCCTATGTGAATCCTTTTGTATTACAATTCATTTTAGCTCTATACTGACACTATACGAGCAGACGTCATGCGTCGATATTTGTTTAAACTTCAGAAACAAAAAGAAGAAGAATTCAAGTCCGGGGGTAAATCACAACTTCCCTTCATTTTCGATTTGTTATTAATTTAATGCAACCATACACTCACCCCCATACACACCAACTCCCTGATTCACATTGTGTTCATTGTGTTCAGTACGCACCTAGTACAATTACATACATATAGGACACAATAAGTGTAAAGATTTTTTAAAAACAAGTTTGTTTCAAAACGGTTTGCTTCACCAGACCTGCATAAGACAGAAAGCCAAACGAAATGAGCGAGTATTGGAGAGACTAATCACTTCAGTTATGAACCAATCAGTTAACATCTGTTGTCCAATGCTGGGCAAAATCTGAAACCCAACTATATCCCCCTTAAATGGCTAAAAACAGATGTAACACGCTACATTTTTCATAGTTCTGCCGAAATGTAAGGTAGTGTGGACATCCTTAAGTTCATTTACTGATTGACTTAAGATTATGGAAGTATTATAACGACAGAAAACAAGGACCAGGTAACAGATCATTTATTACGGAAATCAACACATATTTATAGATTTTCATGTACATATTATAGATTATTGTTAGCAGAAAAACACAGTCCTCTGATTGGTTGTTTCTCACGGAGAGTTAACTTTGCATCTCTTTGTGGCTGTTTCTTGAATGTCAGATCATCTATATGTTATCCTGTATCCACCTATGCAAAGCCTTTGTTTGCATTTTTCTCACTACCAATATTGGGGACATGAACACCGATGTAAATTACTGTCTACCAATCTTGGCTAGTAGCCAGCTCTCACCACAGTATTTATTATTCCACAAATGTGCAAAAGCTGAAGAATTTCATTTAAGCGGTTCAAGCGCATTCATCATTCCGATTTTGAACTTTTGGACTTTATCTTAGACGACAACATAGATGTGAATTAATGGGCCTTCTAAAATTCAATAAACTAGCACATGAAGGCTTGTTGGCTATTAGTGTACACCAACCGATTTGTTACAGACAAATGCTGTTAACTCCATAGAAAAACACGGTTATCTTTTGCTCAATAAATGAACTACGAATTTGATATGAGTTTATTTTTTACACACTACTTTGTGCTAATTTACTTTTGCTATCAACTTCAAATATCACAATTCACTGTGTTTCAGGTTACTAAAAAATTTTGAATTCTTTGTCGGTCGTCATGACGTATTCAGACATCACTAGTAACATAAATAATATGATTAGTAACTCATTTTTCTGCATATATATATTATATATATCCATGTTTATTGAACTACAATGGACTTACGCTGTTTTCCTTTTAGATTTCTCTGTCATGAGCATACAACGACAACAAATGCAAAAAATGATGGAAAGTGAATCAAAGCGTAAGCAAGAAATGTATCGTGATCAGTCAGTGAGGAAGGAAAGCACAAACAAGAGTGACGAAGAAATTAGTGAAACCACTCCAAATCCTGTAGCAGAAGATGAAAATCGACTTAGGGGTCTACGCAGCCTCTTAATGCCACCGTCTGTTCGAAGAAAACTAGAAGCAGTTGCATCAGTCAATCATTCAGGAAATGAATCAGAAAAACGAGAGGCAGCAGAAGCAGCTGCACGATTTTATTTACTTCAAACAACTAGAAAAACTAAAGGATCAGATGATATCAAGGCGAACGAAGGAAGCTCTAAGAATCGTAATTCATATAGTAATCAAGCAAAAGTTGAACAATTCACAGCGCGTACTGAAAGACCAATTAAAGGCATACACTTAAGAGAATTATATGGAGTTGAACAAGAAATGCACGATATGTCAGAAGCGCTTTCATCTTATTCTCTGTCGGAAGCAACTATTTCAGAGCTTAATGATTTAGAAACGTACTAACACTGGAATGTAACTGTGTACATGTGATATTTTGTTCTCTTAAAAGTTCGCAAATTCTTTAGGAAGAATAAATAGCAGGAATAGGAAATAGAATGATAACAACTTACATATTTATAAATCACTCAATCCTATGAGCATATTATATTAATAAGTATGATTTTTCGCCTTTCAACTTTTGTTTTTAAAGCCAATCTGATTGTTTGCTTCACTGTCTTCTCTTCTTCTTCTGTTATGTTCTTTGTCGCTAAAAAAAGATAAAATTCACACGAAGATTTGCGTCTCCTACTGTGTGAAAGCTGATTTTTGTTTATTACTTTGTCTAAAAATAGAAAGTAATAAAAGTGTTTTTGCACGTCATAATTCCATACTAGTTATTACTAGTGTTATTAGTATCACATAGTGATTACTGCTAATGGCTTTCTATGTTGATTTATTTCGTTGACACTCTACCGACAGGTTCACAGGCAAATAAACTGGAAAACAAGGAGAGCATATTAAAACCCCCTGATTTTTTATAGTCTACTTAATGACTAATTTAAAAGTACAGTGTTGCGGAAAAAGCGTTTACAAAAATTAAAGTCACAGACTTATAGAATGCCATTTAGGCAAAATATGGATTTCCGGTAATGTCTCATCAGGTTTGATAACAGCATATTGAGATTATTTAACGCAGACAGTTGATAACAGTGTGGATCATAGAATTAAAGTACAAAAAATTTAATCAAGTTAGTTAGCACATTATTATTGTTATATTATTATTATTCCCTTGGTTCTTAGTGGTCAATACGCCTTCAGCAGCACGTCTCCGCTCGAGTGATAGTCTGATGCACGATGTTATTCGGCAGTCTCCTCAGCGTTTGACAAATCCATCTCCATTCTTTTCTGCATATTTAATGAGCAGTGAATTCTCAATCGCTTTTCTCATAGTTTCTTCTTGCTAATTCTCTACGGCCGGCTAGCCACCTCATCTTCAATATGCAGCTAGAGAAGTCAGCTATTGATAAGGGTGTGCAGTAGCCTGTTGCAAATGCTTTTTCTCATGATACACACACCACGTTTCTGACCCACATAGAAGCGGTAACTGACCGACTAACTGACTGACTGAATGAATGGCTTAACATTGGTTATCCGATACAATGTTCTGAGGACTGATTTAACTTCAGCTTGTCTGTTCGGCTTCAGTTGCTGGCCAGTGTGTCGTAGAATTGTCCTTTGTCTTTCCTAACAGTCTTCTTCACTTCTTTATTCATTGCAGTGTACACTGCTGTGAACTCAGCTTCTTCTTCTGTTGTCCATTTTTGCACTGCTTCGTCTGCTCTTTCACCAACCTCTTCTCTAATATTCGCCTCTGGTGTTCATTGAGAACCACTACTTCCATTGCCTCTTCTTTCTTCTCGGAACGGTTGTGCATGTCTCCTTGAATATCACCTTCATAGAGGACTAGTGTTTTCCCTTTCACACAGGTTTCTTCAGTGGTGCTACGTAGTGTCGTCGACTCCACTGCAATGGCTGCACTGAAAGGTAGCCCTTTTAGCTTTTCCCTTCAGTTTCTGAATATTGAACTGGAAAAGTGGTGTGCATATAGTCGTTTGAATGGGTTCATCTTCCCCTTAAAGATCTCTTGACGTAGATAATGGCTGGGTGCATATCTGTTCTCCTTCCCAAATTTTTATCCAGTAGGCTGTATTTCGTTTTTCTTCACTAGCATTTCAATGAATTCGGTTTGGTTTCTGGTGTTTCCGTCAGGCGAAATCTATGTCGTTGGCCTGTGTATATCTTTGTGCTTGTGTATGCTGTCTCCGATCACCAGATCACTGAAGCCGAAGAAGTCAGCTGGGAGTATATTATAACTATAACAGAATCACTTAATTTCTTATGTAGCCTAAGTAGTCACTTTTTGTGTATCTGTAAAGAGGTAACATATTTGTATGGAGGTAGAGAGGAAAATCTCTATTATGTTCTAGCAGTTTGGAATTTGGTTTTAAGATTATTTGTGAAACTTGGACTAAGAGAACATCACTAGATAAGATAACTAAATTCTCGTTTAAAAATTTATCAATACCAGGTGAACGTTTACATGATTACCTTTGGAAATCCTGAACCTTCAGATCAGAACAATTGATCTGCTTGATAGGATGAGTGGCAGTCAAGAAATCGAGCATCATTACACTTCAATATTTACTAGTGAATGACATGAGCAGCGATTAAAGTATTAGTGATAATGATCATGATAAACTTGTCACTAGGAAGGAAATTATCCAGTGGTATCTGCGTTGAAGGTGAATTATAAAGAAAGAAACATCACTGGAGAGATTTTTCTCTTAATGCCTACATTAGTCTGAAAAATCTTACTGGTGAGTTGCATCAGGTGTTTTTGGCCATACAAGGCGTAAAAACTTAGGTAAATGATGTGATTCCCCGTATAGAACAGTAATTCATGTACTTGAACTTTAAAAATTTAATTTCATTCAACGCACTAGTATTAAATATGTATGTCGAGTAACTTTAATGCATAAATGGGCCGTTGTATCTGCTCCCAGGGATTGAATGGTCTACTAGCTTGCCTGGTAACCGGGTGTTCTTGGGTTTGAACCCGGTGGGTGCGTACTGCCAATGAATCCAAAGCCAAGACGAAAGATAACTGTAAAGCTTGAGGAGAAATTACTGAAAATAAGTATTTACTGAAAGACGTATTCATTAAGCTAAGTGCTTACTAAAGGGTGTAAAGGTGGATAAGTAAAGTACAGAAATAATATAATTCACATATCACTGAGAAGTTCCATAATCGAATGGAAGACAATTGCAGGAATTATATGTTATAAACCTTCCTTCAGTAATCATCAGGTGAAGAAAAATCCATGCAGAGTTTCCTAAGTAAATAAAAGTGTATCAGACAAATCTATTTACCTGGAACGAAAACGATTTAAACGCATAAATGATATACGTCGTCCACTTGAAAAATAAACCATTCTGCATATCGCACAACAATATTATCCCCAACACACTGAAGTTATGTGCTTTACAATGTCATTCTTCTTCATGAAATGAATTTGTACTCAGTGTGTTGTCATTAAACCACTTAGATCAGTCTTGTATACTATAGTAAGAATGTCATTTGTCTCAATAGGTGCTTGTGTCACTTTGCTGTATTCCCCCACATCAAGATTGTATTACTTATACACACAAAACATACCTGCGGCTTTTTCTGATTCATTTGAGTAATTCACATTTGTTGGCAGCACTTAACTAAATTTAAAGCAATTAGTTCCCTTAATGAATTTTGACAACACAATAAGAAGACGTAGTTTACCTGAAACGTGTAAAGTATTTGCGCAACAAATTTCGGACATTCTGATCACATACGTACTTATCATACACAGTTTTATAGAAGGCATGTGTATGTACAGGTCAAAGTCACGAATAAAGTCCTGTAAGCCCTCACAGTATCCGAACGATTGTGCCACAGCCCATGTGCGTCGGTGGCACAGTGGTTAAGACTCTCGCCGACCATGCACATGGTCCGGGGTTCGAACCCACGCCGACGCACACCCGATATCTATGGTCGGCCTGCGAATTTCGGGCTACCAATATCCACGCTGAAAATTCCACACTTGTACCAAAAATACAGTGTGGAATCAAGCTGTAAATCAAAAAAAAATTTACATGCATGTGTGAACACATGCACGTTGGGAGGACCAATCGGTCTCTGCAGGTTAGGGCTACAGAACACATTCCAAAGTGGCTGCAACAACAAATAAAATCGCCAGACACAATTGAACCCGGAAATAGATGTCCAGCATCATCTATAGAGAAGCACATTATAGAGACGGGTTGACTTCAAGAATGCTTTTAAACCCATATATAAAACAAGGTTGGGTCACATACTTAAATACGTTGAAGCTTTGGTCATAAAAAGACTTAAACCTGTCTTATGTGTCCAAAAGTTATTTGTTATTACTTTGAACCTGCCTTGGTAATCCAACTTAGAACCAAGGATCAATTTACTTCATAATATTTTCAACCCCTTCTTTACTTTGTTTTTTCCCGTTTTCTCTTTCTTACCCACACCTTTGCGTCATCTTCCTACCCATTATTTGTGTCCTTGACTTGTACACAGTCTGACCTGTATTGTAATCATTCATGCCTTCTTGCCTTCTATAAAACTGTGTATGACAAGTACTTAATTAGTAAAGTTAGTTGGATTATGTGTCAGACCGTGGGGAGCAAGAAGACGATAAGAAGACTGTAGAAAATGTGGAATTTGCGGATGACTCGTATGATGTCACACAGATTAGAAGATCTGCATGTGAAAACCAACAAGTTGACAGAAGAAATAGCTAAAACTGAACTCCAAGGGAGCACAGAGAAGACAGATGTGATGAAAATAACCAATAACAACAACAAGAACACATCACTAGCAACGGATCATTTGTATTGGCAGCATCGCTTCAACTACAGGCAGAGGCAGATGAAGACATTAACTAGGGTCGCAGAAGTAATCTGAAGTCAGTAAGGAAATCCCCTGCAACCAACATATATAACAAGATCCCCAATGTACCCCAATGTCAAGTAGATTTCACAATATAGTTTGGAGACCTGGCGTGTCAACAAAAGTATTTCCAACACACTACTGCAGACTTTTATCAGCAGCCGCCATCGTTCCATACTGAAGTTACTACGGCTAGAAAGGATGAGCATCAGGGAACTCTGAGAGCAAACTAACCAAGAACCTGTTCCTCGTAAAATATTCAGAAGGAAATGGAAATGGATTGGACAAACGCTGAGGAGACTATTGACTTACATAGTGCGCTAAGCCCTTGAGTGGACCCCGAGTCAGAAATGACGAGTTAACCGGGGATTCGACAGTGACATGGGGAGATCGAGTGAGGAGGAGCTGAGAGCTTATGGGCAATAATGGAGCGAGATAAGAAGGACTGCAGAAAACAGAACAGTACTAACACTGAAATCTCAGTCCCCAGAAGTATTTCCATAATATATCATAAACACGTAATCGTTTCGATATAATTCAAACTGAGGACTACACTACAAATCTCTTTTTGGGATGCGCTCGTACCAGAATCTGAACCATTTAGTGTCTAGCTTATTTTAAAATTCGAAAAATTTCAGAAACATACGATGCAATTCAAAATAACTTGAATTATCTTTCACAGAACAGGTGACAAATGAGAAACACATTAGTTAAGATATTCTATTTAGAATACTTATAACGTGCGAATCAGTGTACGAGATGCTGGGCATAATATGCTTTCATCGATTATGAGTGTGTGCAACAGATGAGATAAAACACTTTGTAAATAAATTTACACCAAATCTAAATAAGATAATCAGAGCACTCACAAATCTGTGTATCCAAATTACTTGAACTTAGGAAACTTAAACCTTAAGTTGCTGATAAATTCACCAATAAAACGGTTAAACTTAAAATGATGGTAAACTGTCATTCTATGCCAGATCGTTTATTAGATATATCCCAAATTAAAACAGGAATTTTGCCAGTTAGGTTTCAGACAAAGTTTACTACTCGAATTCAACCTGATACATTGTTTATGGAGTTTGCAAACTGTTTGAACTTACAAAAGGTAATCAGTATTATTCTGTGTGGGAGCACAATAAGAACGATAAGTGGGGTTATTTTGAATCACAAGTATTGTCAATTAAAGCAGAACTGAGAATATTCAGAGAAATTCCAAACATCTTAAAGCTGCAGGAACTGTATGAGAATTACTACTTCAGGGAAGCACTTTTATAGGTCTAATGTGTAGCCATTAGATGATAGGAAAAACAAAAGACGGATGCAGTAGAGAAATTCTCTTCTGTTTGACGAAGTCACCAACTAGGCTGTACAACCATGATATAATGTAAAGGAGTGAGAAGGTTCCACAAGGATTTCCAGTCAGAGGTCAAAATATCGCTAGTAACAAGATGAATTTATGTACTGCAAAGGTTAAAGTAAGGCGATAAACAAGAAGATAATAACGACTTTCTTAAGAGAGTGCGCTGATTGTGGTGACCATAGTAGAGAAAATTCCTGAGCATACAAAGCATTGGTTTGAATTTTCAAATCGCTAGTACCCCAGATATGTCCAGATATCTTGAGATGTCCGGTCGGATCTTGCATAGGACGTTGAAGGAGCTGAGTGTTCCAGTTCAAAAGATGTCCTTTTATCAAAACCACAGAAAAACTGCTTGCCAAATTGTTCGATTTGACAAGTGAATTCACGGTACGCTCAATGTACTCAGCTCCACAGGAGTAAATGAATTCATAGATTTCCCCATATACTGTATGAATAAAACTGGATCTTAATTTACGTCCATGGCAGATGCCCTTTTATCTTCTATTCCTTTGTTCCTATTGTGGTGTGTGCTTTCACTCCAGTCGCATAAAGGCGTTATTAATTTTATTTCCTCATTCAGCATTTTTGAGTCAATTTTTACTTCAATAGTTGCACCACTTTTCAGTTGTGACTATTAAGTTTTGTTTCTATAACTTTGAAGTCACTATTTGAAAATTCATTACCGCTAATTTCTGACAGCTCGTTTATACTATTTTCTCAGTTGACATAGTTTTTTTCCTAAAACGTATTTTGGCTATCTTCCTTCAAAGATAATTCCACTACTTACTCACTCATGCGTCGGTGGTATAGCGGTTAGGACGCTCACCGACCATGCATATGGTCCGGGGTTCGATCCCCGGCCGACGCACACCTTTACCTCTCTAAGCCAGAAATAATTCTGGTAAAGAGCAAAGGTTGGGCATGAGGCTAGCAACCCCATCCTGTAAAATAAACTCTGCTACAGAAACTTCAAGCTACTAGCTTGGAGCCCTATGTTCTACTGGGGAACGTGAAGGAAAGAAAAAATGCACTCACGTACCACTGGGCTTAATCATGGGGCGTACTACTTAGAAGATCTACTATCCTATTATAAGCTGAGGCTTGAAAGCTGTAAATATTAACCTAGCAGTACTGTCGTGTGTCACGTAGTTTGTATATTTCATCACCGTTTAGTATCGCTGTAGGCATTACCTATTCTTGTCCTATAATTTCTGAATTCTTATGCAAGTTACTAACTAACTAACTACTTCGAAAAGAGCTAACTACCACACAGAAGGAAATAATACAGTTGTGTCAGTCAAGTCGAAGATTAAGTGATCAACCTCCCTTTCCATTTAAATGTGTTACTTTTTGGTCAATTTCACCTTTGACAGAAGATGGAAGTGATGAAGATAACCAACCAACAACAACAACAACAGCACCAACAACTGACACCAGTCACCATCAACGGGTGAGATTTGACAGAGGTTACTTCCTTCACTTATATAGGAAGCATCGTTTCAACTACAGGCAGTCAGAATGGATGAAGATGTCAAAGGCAGCCCAGTCAGAATCGGAAAGGCGAGATACCCCTTCATCAACCTGAAACGAATTTGACAATCTTCTCTTCTGTCACTCAACATAAGAAACAAGATTTGAATTTTCAACACAAATGTGAAGTCATCCAGTACTTCTATATAGGTCAGAAACGTGACCAGAGTATCACAGGAAGGATTACCAACAGGCCATTGGAGACTTTTATCAACAGCTGCCCTCACTGGCTCGACAGTGAAGATGAAATGGCCATTCGTCGACAAGCCAGAATAAACTAACAACAAGAAACTTTGGCCAGGAACAAACCCACCAAGAGCCGATTACTCAACAAAATATGTAGGAGAAAGTACAAATGGAGTGAGAACACTCTGAGGAGACCATCCACTCACATTATACGCAATGCAGGCCATCACTCGAGTGGAATCCCAGTGGGAAGCGATGAATGGGTCGTCAGTGGGATGGTGACATGGAGGAGATCGTGTGGGGAAGAGTAGATGAGAAAGTATGGGCAGTCGTGGACGCAGCTTAATGAGGACAGCAGAAAATAGAAAAAGTGGAGATGTGTTGTTGAAGCCGTATGTTCCACTCGGAACCCAAGGGAATAATAATAAAAACCTTTAATAGAATTGAGGATTTCTTTTATGTATTGTTAGATGTAATATGCACTGGATGGCTACTTAATGTTACTAGTCAATGCTTTTCACTCATGATACATGACATGTTAAGAACTCAAGCATTCCAAACGATATAGACTTCACGTATTCAGTGAAAAACTCAGTGTAATTCTTTTAATATTATTGTTACAAGTATGTCTTTCAACTTTTTATAAAGTCGACTATTCACTCAAACGAGTGACACAACCTACATATAGTTTGGTCATTAATTCTATGCTTAGAAAACTCTCGCTGAACGAAAGTACTGGCAGAAATTCTAGCCGGTCGTTCTTAGTAACCTGAGAGCCAACCACTCAGGAGTTGGCTTATTTGACAATAAATTATGAATCATAAACTAAACTATTTGCAGCTAGAAAAACAAGCAATATATCCGTGAATGAATAACCATCAGTCTCTACTGATAAAGCTTAAAAATTATGATAGTAATAATAATAGTAATTGATGATTGAAAATAAAAGCTATAAAAATAATTTCAGAAATTATACAGTAAAATAACTTCCATTAAAACACCGTTAATTCATTAAAATAGGGCTGTTTTAGTCACTTTTTTCCTGCGTCTCTACATAAAATAAATCCAATTTTTAAATTGTTGTGTTTTCTCCTTTTTTTGAACTACTGAATGTCGTCACTCGTTTGATTTTTTGATTTTTTTTTTTTAGTTGTTTGTTACGTGAGTAAATCAAGTTGTTGTTGCTGCTTTTCCACCTGATCATGTCGCCTGAGTAGATCGCAAAAACGAATGCTATTGGCAGTATCTTATTTCACAACAAATCGCTTAGGATAAAAATTAAAACAAAGTAAGCAATCGTCACAGGTTTTTAAAAAAAATACTCTCACCGATAAAGTAATACAACTAGCAAAAATAAGACAGAACTAATATATATATATATATATATATATATATAATCGAATTCCGTTTTAAAAAATACTTGGGTCTTATGGATATGAACATTTTATGGGTCATTCAAATGAATGAATTATTCCTGGAAACACTAAGAACAATTCTTAACTCGTCAAAGGAAAATTACAACAGAGATAAATTTAATCCTGGTAAAGTCTGTGAAGGCTAATACTGAATTTTAATAGATGCAGAAAAACTCCACTTTCTGCAGAATACACTAACACAACTTAAAACTAGAAAAAAATCACAAACAGTGATGTTGACTAAGATTAATTTTTCCATGTATTAACAAGCAAACAACAAATATCCAAAGGGGTTGTAATAACTCTTCAGAAGATCGATATTCAGCACTAACCATATATACCTCATCAATCTGCAAATCTATCTCCCGCTAGTTCATCGGTGGCATAGCGGTAGAATGCTCGCCAACCACTCATGTAGTCCAGGGTTTGATCCCCGGCCGATGCACCCTTGTATTTCGGTAAGCCAGTAATAAGAATGGTCAAGAGTGAAGGTTGGACATGAGGCTAGCAATCCCATCCCGTAAAAATAAACACCACTGCCACAGAAACTTCAAGCCTCTAGCTTGAAACCCTATGTTTCACTGGGAAATTAAAGAAATATATTTTTTTAATTCCCGCTAATCACAAGACACCACATTTTATTCCAAGATCTGACAGTGATATTCTAAAGACACACAATTCTACAAAAAAAATCCCTTTAGAAGCCAAATTTTCGTGTAAACTTATGTCTGAGGACGATGTGTATCATCAACATCTCGAAAATCATATTTACTAGTGAAAATTTATTTCACCCACTCATTAAAGACAAGAGCACCTGTTACTGCATATAAATACATTTTGAAACCTTGTTTGATTATTCGTAGAAGAGGAGAATTTTTAATAAATTCATTTTTAAAAGACCAGTGATCTTGAGGAAAAAATGCTTCAAAGCAATCTACAGAATTAGTCATTACCTTAACGAAGTATTTCACCTATTTATACATAGCCTGATCATAGCCTGGTGTATCGATAGTTTAGCTGTTGAACACTTGTTAACCGTTCGGTAAGTGGTTCGGGATTTTATTCTCGGTCGACTTACTTCTAAACCTCACTGAGACTGTAGAAAGGCCGGTAGAGATGAGAGGTTGAGCGTGTGGTTAACAACCCCATCAAGTAAAAGTAAAAACCACCGCTAATGAAGCTTCAAAGCTCTAGCTTGAAGTCCTATGTTCCACTCGAAAAGCAGAAAGATAAAAGGCTAAAAGGACTGATTACAGCCTCAGATATAACCTTGACAGTACATGGTAGCCCCCAAAAAGTAAATTAATTTCATTTTAAATTTCTACTTTATATGTTATCATTATGTACTCAAACACTTTACTTTCCTTTATCTTACGTCAAGACTTACTTGGTCATTTTCACATCAGTTACGAAATACATTTCCAACCAGTCTCTTCTTTCTTATATGGCCTTTCCCATAATACTAACACTTCCTGGAGTCCATTACATCTATTAGATTGATTACAACTGATTTCCCATTGAATACAAATACTATTAAAAGGCTTCTAAAAATGACTTATCGGAAGGAAATTCTTTACACTTCTGTATCTTTCTTCAATTAAAATTAGCCTTTGAAAAAAATGCACTCTTCTGGATGCATATACACTGAAGTCTTAGATTCTGAGAGATGTAATAGGGCGAGTGCAAAATCTCTCTATATTTTTCTAAACTGTATACCTTGTTTTCCTAATGTAAACTAATAGACATGTTTCGAGGCTAAAGCAATTGAAATTTAGCTCACTTTTGGTGGCAACAGAGAACAGTTTCTTTGATACCAACAGTTCATCTTGGTGAAAGGACTTTCTGTCTTCAATGGAGCTTTCAATCTTCAGGATATTTCACTGTGCAGTTCTTTTTCAATACATTTGCAATTACAGAAGCGTCCTTATCATTTTACCTTTCTTTTTGTGCTACTTACAATTATTAAGTATGACGTTGTATTTAAGTAATTTTTTGGCCCGAAAACTTCGTTGAACGTATGAGATTGATGAGCGTCTTTTCTGTCAAACTTATTTTAAATTCATATTCCACTGTATTTCTCTTCGTTTATCGTTTCTATTCATGGAATCCCCTCTATCATTCGCTTCACACGTTGCACAGACTGTTTATCTAGCATGCTTAGGCGAACAATTTACCCAAACTGGTGAAATAATGAGTATCTCCACCTAATAGTTAGCCTTGACTGAAAGCTAAACAAATCTGTAAGCATTTTTACCTGCTTCTAGTATATCGTGCATTTTACACTTGATCTGGGGAAAGCATCTTCACTTAATATTGTGCCTGCCGTTTGGAAGGACATTAAAGTTGTACCCATACCTAAATCATCCACTGGAGCATGTGTCAAATTTAGACCCATTGCTATTACCTCTCCTTTTTTGAAAACTATGGAGAAATTACTTTTACTTAGTCTTGTACCTTCGCTTAAATCCTTTAATGACCCTAAACAATTTGCCTATAAGCACAGTAGAAGCACTTTAGATGCAGCTGCCGTCTTATATCATAACATTGCTTCCAGTCTAGACAAGGGGGCTAAATTTGTTCGTGTTGCCTTCCTAGACTATACATCTGCTTTCGACTCGGTCCCTAGGGACATCTTATTAAATAAACTTGCTGCTAGTCAAACAGAATGTTGGGCTGTTAACTGGTTACATTCCTATTTCTCAGATAGAAAGCAGTACACCGTATATAAAGGGAAGTCTTCCACTTCATTGCCTACTGAAGCTGGTGTCCCTCAAGGCGCTGTTCTTTCTCCTTTTCTTTTTTCTTTCTTCTTGCATGACTTGCCTCACTCTGATGAAATAAACTTTGTGAAGTACGCTGATGATTTAACGGTTTCAATGGCTGTTAACTCCCAGCTAGATTGTACTAAAATAAATAGCTTTCTATCGGAAGTCAGCAAATGGTCTGAGTCTAACGGTCTTAAACTGAATCCTTCTAAGTGTCAAACTGTTGATTTCAGCTTAAGATGTAAACGACAGTTAAAAGAAGTCATCGATTCTCATGACACTTGTAAAATTGACGACAATGATATAGGAATCAAATCAGAAATTAAGTATCTTGGACTCATTCTCTCTTCTGATCTCTCCTGGTCTTCCCATGTCTTAGCAATCTCCAGTAAAATATTCCGCCTGACATTTTACATTAAGAAGTTAAGACACTCGGGTATAACTCAACCCCTCATCTTACAGTTCGTAAACTCTTGCATCCTACCTATTCTTCTTTATTGCTCACCCTTATTCTTTCCTGGTTTGCTTAAAAAAGACTATGTCACAATTCGTAGAATACTGAAGACTGTCAGTAGGGTGAGTGGTGTCCCAGTGGACCACATAGTTAACGTCGTTGTCGATAGGCATTTGACTTCGTGCAATAAATTTGCTAAAGGGATTTTGTCTGACTTGGAGCATCCGCTTTACCCTCAGCTTTCACCTTGCATCTCCTCAGGTAGAACAAGGAGTAACTTCAGAAAACTGTATGCTCGCACGTCTAAGTATAAGAATTCTATGATACCATACTTGGCACGTATTTTATGTGATGAAAATAGTGTCAGGCAAGAATTAACTAACCTTTTTTCATCTAGTAAATAAACAATTTCCTCCATCCATCCTTATATACCTTCAAGTTTTACTTTTATTACTTCTATTATATTTATGGTCCTGTTACTTCTCTGTTTTACTCTCATAATTGCAAACACCAACTTATCTCCATGACGGCTGTAATCTTTGTTTTTCCCTTCACCATATCATGTAAAAGAACATTATATTCAATATTTTTAAACATGTTAGGATTTCTATACCACATTGCCAATACTGTGTGACACAAGCCAACGGCAATTTTCACTTGTATTCTTATTATTATTACCCTAGCTGTTATCATTATTATTGCTATTTCCATTTTATATGCTGCATGTTTTTGACACTACCTCTATTGTAAATGTGGAAAATTTTCTGTGTGATTAATTTTATTTATAATTTGAGGAAATTAGATGCAATATTGTGATTAATGCTGAAAATTCCATTCTGTATCACAAGTACTGTTTTTGGAATAAAGTAAATCATATTATTATTATTATAATCTGTATCCTTACACTTTTTAATCTTCCTTCTAAATACTGGTTTCTAAATTCCCATTTACGTATTCAGGAAAAACAACAAATTGAGTGAAGAAATATATTTCTTTACAATTAGTTCTTCATCATCGCCTCTACACCAATATACAGTTCTTTTACGTCGGGATGTGAAGTGTTATTTTAGTTAACCAGTTTCAGGTATAGGCTGGGGTGAAATTAAGAGGTTAAAGGTCATAAAACAATTAACTCATGAATGTTAGTAACAAGATATCTCAGTTTTGAAGGAGAGGAGAAAATTAATTGTGGAATTCAAGATAAGTTGATTCTTAGGCGTTAGCAAAAAGTTATTACTTAATCAAAAAATTTGTAAAATAATGATGACTAAGAAGAATAGGATGACTCAGAAGAATTGCATGAATTACAAACGAGTTAATAGATTTAGAATAAGGTATTTAGAAGAAAAATTTCGCGAGATGATATCATTTCGTAGTTTCCTCACAACCGTTTTACAACTAACATGGTTAATAATAATAATGTGAAAATGTATGACAAATACTCAGTTATTACATACTAATAATGACCAGCCATATTTAAATAGTCCATGAATGATCCCTATGCAGGCATTAATGAAAACAAAACACGTAGTTCAGCGAAGTCTCTTTTCAGGGAATTCATTTTCTTAGCTGTACAATCGCAGATATATATATGAGTTATTTTGTATGCATGTTTGTCAAACAAAATACAATTGCTTTTCGTTATTTCAACCAAACAGGTTTTTCTTTAATTGCTTATAACTCTTGTATTCACTTAGAACTCTTACCTATTTTTGTATTCTCTACTTTGTTCCTATGTATATCCTGAGTAAAACTCAATCATCAGACTATTCATATTATTACATATCTCCTTTTTAACAACTGTTTGCGATAACTCATCATCTTTGTTACTACACTAGTTTCATTAGCACCCAATTTTCTTGACAGGTTTTGTATTACGTAACACTACCCAAAACTTACTAATTTTAACCTGTTTAGTTAAAACAACCATAAGCAATTGTATTTATGTGTCGACAAAGCTAATGTACACATGCATACAAAATAACTCATATATATTTAAATAGGTCAAGGAGTCCATGGTAGGCGAAGGTTGAAGTCTATTAATTTTTGTACACATAGCTTAGGCTGTATGTGATTAATCCAAAGTGCTTCCATCACCTTCAATAACCTTGAATTAGAGTTATGTGATGAAATAATTGTGAAACAGTCATTAATATTGATTTTGTGACCTGACATTAATAAGTGTTTTGCAATGGATGATGCTGGATTTCTATTCAGATTAATGGCATTAGGGTTTTCTATATGATTTAGTAGCCATTTTGGAACATGTTCTTTTCGACGACTTTGGAACATTCTGTTGGTTCTACCCATATAGGTGTCACCGCAGCTGCAGGTGAACTTGTAGATGCAGTTGGCTGATATACAATAAGTGACTTTAAAGGCTTTGTTACAGTCGACTCGGTGTTCACTACCTACGAGATGAGCTAGTACTGAGCTGCGTGCAGCTTTATTGCAATCTTTGCAAACCAAAATAGGAGGTGTTTAGAAATTTGACGAGAACTTGCCTGATCGTACACCCAATATAACTAGCTCCTCACGGGCAGTTGAACTGGTAAATACACATGGTAGAGATGAAACAGGGCAGTCTGTCTTCATTTCTTGAACTAATTATTGGTTGGCTAGTGAATATACAGCACAGATTAGCCGCGTTGAAAGTCCTTTTAAAGGCCCTTCTCAGACGTTGTGATAAGATCTCGTTTTGACATCACCCGTGAATTGTAATCTTAGGAAGACTGATTTCTTGGGAACAGTAAACACCTTCAACATTTTACTTTTTGAGTTCATTGATTGTTTACGAATTTAGTTTGATGTCCGCGAATGTTACCGAGTTCTTCTTTCAGTGTCTCATTTGAACAGGCAACTCTAGCCCGGTGAACCGGACATCTAACCAAATTACGTTTGTATTTCAGAGGTAAAAAGCTCATATTGCTCCCAAAAAGATGTTTTCTGGTCAATTTTGTCTCGATTTTAGAGTTCACAAACACATTGCCCATCATCTAAGTTTAGTCTTTTTGTACAAAATTTACCTATGTTGGTCCCACATAAAGATTCAAATTATTCCCATAACTGAGAACAATACTGGTTACTTCAAATTTCCTTCGAAATGTATCAATATACGAAAAGTCACTAGTTAGTTGTTTGAAAAAAGTGGATATATTACACATACATTTTAAGCAGAGAAAGTAAAACAAATCAGAAAAATTCCTAATGAAAGTATTAATCCAATCCAGACTAATTTAAAGTCTCTTTTGGTTCTTTGATGAATGGAATTTCAAATCTGCTCTGTTGCATCAAATCTTTGACGAGAAATAAAATGTGAAGACTAGTTATCCTCTGAAATGAAGACGGACTGGACATACTCCAAGGAGAGCGTTGAGTGACACCACGCGCCAGGTAGTTAAGTGGAAGTGGCAAGCAACGTATTCGGGTAGGTCCGAAGGTGATTTGGATGAGATGAGAGCCCAAGGCCAGTCGTGCAGCCCTATGATCCACTTGGAACACAGTGGAATTATTATTATTATTATTATATTATTTATTATTATATCCTTTAATTCCTAGAGGAACATAGAGCTTCAGCTGCGCGTCTCTATTGCCTTCGGTTTTCTGCCAACTGTTTCACTCCGCTCCAAGTCTGCCCACAGGCTTTCATCTCCTCCTCCAAGTCACCCTTGGAGGACCACTTGGAACGCAGTGGAATAATAATAATAAACTTCCTCCTTAGTTAAATATCATTCGATATATTGTGGCTTATGTTCTCATTTGAAGTCAGTGATTTATTCATTTTGTTCTGATGCAAAGATTTTTTCTTGCTTGTATTAATTTCGTTGCCTCAGCAAATCTCCATATTCAGTAAGCTAAATGATTGTCTGTCAAATAAAATACACTTTGTTTCTTAACAGATTTCATATATATATATATATATATATATATATATATATATATATGCATTCATACTGATAATTGCTTATCTGACATCTTCATTCCAGTGAATTTTCCAGGTTTTAAAAATAAATGATGTTTTCAAATATCTCAGATTCTTCAATTCACCCAGGACCCAGCCTTAGATATTGCGCACATTATTATATTTGTAAAATGAGTAGATATTTTATGTCATCTCTCATACACACTGGTGATAAATTATTATTGTTTATATTTTTAGCACTTTTAATATGTTTATGCGTTGAAGTTTCTGCAGCGATTTGGTTAAGTTTTGGGGCTGGAGTTGCTAGCACCACACCTCAACCCTCCCTCTTTATCCGGGCTTGGGACCGGCTAGAAAACTAGCGAGCTAGTAATCTAGGCGAGGTTACTGGTAATACATAGATTTACAAACTCACACTAATTATCACTTGGAAGAAAATCAAAATCATACATGTACCCCTATCTTCATCTTCTGAATGACGCTTAAAATCTAGGTCTAAACTATTTTCATGTGTGTTTAAATTCACATTATAGACTTTTAGCAATCCTGAGTAGTTCGTTTATAAATGTCAGCATGCTGTAGATGCTCCACTAGATTGCTTACTGAAATCAGTGTGCCTAAAGATACTTTACTTTCTTCATTTCCACAGCCTCTCTTTCTTTATAACATACCGTGTTATTCTAAAGTTGCTTTCGCTAAGCTAACCTGGCGATCTCTGTCGAAGTTGATTTTTCATTAGATTTTTTGTCATATGAGCAGTTTCGTGTCAAGATCAACCAGTGGTCTTTTACAGATAGTTTTTAACTAAGCGCTCCTAAATGTCAGACTATTAATTTCATATTCATGGCCTAACAAGCGTGTGTGAACTTTTGAATCTTGTGAAATTTTTAGTACTAGAGTACAGAATAAATCAAATATTAACTAACTTGGGTATAAACTCTTTACCTGACCTTCGCTGATCGTCTAATGTCATGTCGACCCCATAAAACTGGCATCCTTTTTATTCCCAACTTGGCCTTTGCGTCTGTCCAGGAAAAATTGTATGCTCATATGGCTAGTCAAAAAACCGACCATACCTTATTCAGCGTGAATCTTGTGTGGTGAAATAACAGTTTGAACAGAACTAACAATAACCTTTATTTCTGGAACAGAAACAAGATATTTTTACGGACATAAACAAACAAAGATTGTAGTTAGTAAATAAACAGCTATGTTATTCTTGCATGAAATTCGTTAGTGGAAAATTCACTTCCTACAAAGTTATTTTCATCATGGACGAACACCAGTCAGATAAATACTGGAAATTATAGAGTAATGAACAGTCAAACCGCCGTAGTTTACCACTGTTTAGTCATGATGTGTAAATTATCTACACCTCACTGAAAGACATAGTATTGGTTAACACTAATTTGTCAATATTAACGTATGAAGGGGTTGTTTAATTCACCAAAAAAATTAACCCAGCAGTTAAAGGGTGTGCATCGGTGGCATAGCGATTGGGACGCTCGCCGACCATGCACATGGTCCGGGGTTCGATCCTCGGCCGGCGCACTCCTTTACCTCGCTAAGGCAGAAAAAATGCTGGTAAAGAGGAAAGGTTGGGCATGAGGCTAGCAACCCCATCCTGTAAAAATAACCACCACTGCTACAGAAACTTCAAGTCTCTAGCTTGAAGCCCTATGTTCCACTGGGAACGTGAAGGAAAAATCAATTATTATTAATTAAAGGGTAGAAATAATTGCAAAAGTAAACAAGCGGAATACACAATGCATAATCTCGAAAAAATAAGAGTAATTAAGAAATAAATACGTGTTGAAGTTGACTGAGTAATAAGCAATTTAAGATAAAGTAGTCAGAAGAATAAAATAATTGGGACAGTGGTAACTTGTAAATGCTCAAGGTGAGGGAGAAATCCCCAGCTTTTTACATTCATCTATAGTCAAGGTAAGGTAAATGGTTGCACGGATTTCTTCCGAACACAAAGGTTTGGCTTCTTAATGTGGACTGTGATGGCCTCAGTTGTGTTTAGAAGACTAACACATACAAAGAAATCAATACTGGTCGGAATGCAATAAATAACTTCAAATGCTGTATTAAAATCAAATTTATCCTCACTATCTACAAGGTGGGTTTAGGCAGAGCAACAAGAGATCCTGTTTGTCCCTTGCTTAATCTTGTAAGACAATGTTCGGAAATACGATCATAAACATGTCTAATTGTACGCCTAATATAACTAGTTCCACAGAAGCAGTCGAACTGGTAGATACACATAGAGGAGGAGAAGTTAGATAGTTTATCCATATTTACCGAAATTAAAATTGGAGTGGTTGTGAAGAAATAGAGTACCCCCTTCCATTGAATGCTCTTCTAATGTATTCTTTAGGTGTTATGTTACCAGCTCACTGAGTACCGCACCAAAAAACTTCAGTTTTATGAACAAGGGCTTCCCTAGAGTTACCTTCACACTGATTTGGCATGAAGCTAAGTTCATATTTTTATCAATGAACTTATGTGGATGATTTTCAACTCCTCACCAAGACAATCATTTGAGCCGATTTTTCTAGCTTTGTCACTAAACACTTTAGTAAGTAGTATGTATGCTGACCTGCCCATACAGGTTTTCTATATACACTCCTTCTAAATTGTATGATATTCTTTCCTAGTCGAAAAGACGAACAGGAATAAGATACTGTCACATCTTTCTTTGTCTATGATGAAATTTATTTCTGGATTCAAACCATTAAACTTGATAAGGATGTTCATTTCTTCATTCTCATGTTTCATAATTAAAAATGTGTAAACCACATATAGACAGTAAAAGTCCAATTCATTATTCACTGCTCTCAATGATCCGTTCTATAATTTCGCGAGGAAAAAATCAGCTGAAACTGGCCCTGATGCATGTGTGTGTGGTGAGTACTAGCAGTTCACTTATTAGTAAATAAATACTTAGTAAAATATTTTCACTTCATTGAGGGTAAAGGTGAAAATCAACTGTTCAAATTAAGTAAACTAAGAACTGTATAACAGAAATGGTAAAAAAAGAAAGTAAATCACTATCATGGCTTAAGTACAACGCTGGTTTCTATGAATTAGATAGCAATCTAAGTGTTGATTATTTCCGAGGTAAATAGCATTTCAAGGAGGTCATAGTCATCCGACTAGATTGAAGATGATAACGTTCAAAGACAAGTCGACTATAAAGTGGCATGAAACCTTCATCTTTTCTATTTAATGAGGTAGAAGCGTAAGTAAGTACTTTAATATCCATGATGTGACATGGCACTTACATAATTTTGATATGAACTTTCGGAAAGTGAAAGCTACCTAGACTGAAATCAGAAACAGTTAAAAAGAAACCAGTTCTCATCTGTCTAGAGTGCAGTGGGGAAAGAACTATCAGCAAGAACAGAAATAAAGAATCAAGGATGCATTGAAAACAGCATTTCACACCACCAGACTCATTCCACATTACAATACGACAGAAGCGCTAACTCAGTCAAAAGCAAATAAGTATCCTCCTCATATCAAATCCAACTGCATTCACCAATACACCTCCACTCACAACACCAAATACATAGGAAGGTCTGAGAATAGAGTGTCTACTAGATTTTCTCAGCATATCGCTGAACGTCTCCGTGTGTAAGGCAGCAAAGTCTTCTCAAATGCAATCACCAGATGCACAATTCACACAGGATATACAGTCGAAATTAATCAGTCACGGTTAATCAAGCATGGTTACTTCGGTCCCCAGAAGCCAGTGCCCCCAAAAAATACTTCGACCAAACTTCTGTATACGAAAAGACAGTGTCGATATTCATTCTCTCACTAGTCTGGTGACCGTAATTGTTTTGTTCGTGTGCTTCTGTGTTTTGTCCTGATGCGTAACACTCCACTCTATTTTGATTCTGATCTCCAACTACTGAGTTCAACTCACTATTGAGTTTCCAAATCTATTCAATTAATTTGTCTCCATCACAATGTTACTCCACTTTTTCCCCCGCCCTCTTGAATTCTCCATCATCATAAAGTTGTTAGATGTTTTATTTTTGTCTCTAGTCTATTCTTGTTTCCAAGCCAAATCTGAACTCCACCCCTCACCCCACGAATCCCCGTTTGACTAATTATACTAAAATCAATTGGTCTTTTAATTTGTCTGCAGACATCATTTTTGGAATTGTGTTGCTTATACTGTCTGTCTATAACTCAAAGTTCACTGTGAAAATGTGTATGTGGAGAATTTTTGTTACTTATAAATTGATTCCGTTTAGGATGTACTTAGTTGAAGAGAATCCACGAAATAAAACGGGCTCATATTCCCCTGCAAGCACGTTCTTTCTTTTTCTCTATTCAAACTAATAAAGAGAACCAGTTGTATGACATTCCATAAGAACTACAATCGATCTTCTTAACAGACTAAATACTATGAACATTAAGGAAGAAATTACGTGCTCTATCTATTTAGAGTCTTTTTTTTACCAGTGTTCCACTTCATGAGACTGTTCATTTCGTTTGCAATTATATCACAGGCAATGGAATACAATTACCTACTTACAATAGAGATATTATCCTGAAATGAACGGAGAATACGAAAAAATGATGGTTTTGCTACAGGCAGTCCTCTTGAGCCCCTGCTGGCAAATGTATTTGTGTCTAAGTAGGAGGAAGAAATGGAAGGTATGCTAAGACACTTTGCGCTGTATGAACGTTATGTGGATGAGACGCTTATTGTTGGTGACATTAGTGAGTCAAATGAAGACTTCATCACTCTTGGTGGATGGTGGCTAGCAACGGAATCCAGGATGCGTACTTCGCCCTATTTGGGACTCGTCAGTTGGATGTACCTGCATTTCTCAGTAAGTGATGATGTTCCCACCGAGGCTCGAACCCAGTACCCATAGTTTCAAACGCCAAAGCGCTATCCACTAGACCACTTGGGTCACGAGAGCCGCTTATTGTGCAACGGGTCATATTAATTATTGAATTAGATTCCCAACTTTCCCAAGTGGTCCAGTGGATAACGCTTTGGTGTTTGAAACTATGGGCACTGGGTTCGAGCCTCGGTGGGAACATCATCACTCACGGAGAAATGCACCAAATAGGACGAAATGCGCATCCTGGATTCCACTGCTAGCCACCATCCACCAATTGTATACTAATTAAATGCCCAGACATCGTCGAAGCATCTGCACAAGAAACCGACATGTCAACCTGAGACCGAGCACTTCGGTCCAATCAATCAACGGGAAAATCAAAAATTCAATTCAATACTTCATCACTCTATTTAGTTATATTCATCCAAATATTCGAGTGACCCCAGAATTCGAAATGAATTAAAAATTGGATTCCCTGGATATTTCAGTAAATAAAAGGGACGACAGAGCAGTTAAGCGGGGTGGGAAATATCCTCATTTCATCAGTTTTGTTCTCGTCTAGTAAATACTCTCGCTGTTTTCAAGGGCCGGTAAAATTTGCGATAGCGACATACAAATGGATGAGCTATGCTCCATACATTCAGTTTTATTAGCTAATGGTTATCCTGAAAACTCCATTGTATGTCATCCCTTGAAAAAACAACTGCCGATCCAAAAGAAGCTATGTTTATTAAATTATAATTCAAGGGTGATCAAATCGTACATTTGACAGCACAAAGGTTCTGCTCACCTCCTTCACCACACCTCATACCCTTACATCTCGAATATTTTCGATTCCTGTACCTACCAACAAAGGACGAAATCCCATAGACTCTAACTGACACTGTACAAGTTCACCTGCAGTTGCAGTGACACACATATATGTAGAACAAATAAATTGTTCCAACGTCGTCGAAAAGAACGTTTCAAAGTGGTTACTACGTCACACGGAAAATCCAGATTTAAATAATGTGAATAGAAATCCACAGCCATCCATCGCAAAGCATTTACTTGTGTACGGTAACAAATTCATTATTAGTGACTACTTCTCAATTATTTCACATAACTCTAATTGAAAGTTATTAAAGGTGATCGAAGCGCTTTGGATTAATCATATGCATCCAAAACTCTTTACAAAAAACACCAGACTTCAACCTTTGCTTACCATAAGCCACTCGACCTACTAAACTATAATTGGTTATTAGGATGTACTTTTTACTGTATACCTGAGTAATTGTTCACTCATTATTGTGAGTCATGATAGTTGCAAAGCGATTGCAGAAGAACTACGGAATGACATCATCTCTCGATGTTTGTCTTCTTAACTCCTATTTCAAATTTATCGGGGAAATTATTTCAAAAATGTCTTTGTCATAAACTAGATAATACGGGAAACTCTTGGAAGGTTTGTAAATTTTTAAAGGTTGTTCATTAGCGCAAAACTTAATCATCAGAATTAAAGTAACGAACTTATTCCTCAAGTTTTCCTTGTACAGATTCACTATGATCTGTGATCTTGAATTTTGAGGCTGCTCTGTCACGTGATATTTTCCATATTCCAATGATGCTACTTACCATTATTAAGTAGTATTGTTTCCTTTACAAAATTTTACCCAAATTTTTTCGACTGTCGTCCAACTTTCAAAACAAAATTCACTCTTCTTTTCTTTCTGCTACATTTATTCTTCTTTCATCCAAACTAACTGTTACCTATGCCACCTTTTAGGCCTTCATTATTCATCCTGTGTTGTGCATCATTTCTGTCTTACCGCTCAAATCTTGGTTTTTAGCACACTGCACATTGGGAGGAATTCCTTAGTTGTTTTTGTGTTTCAAAACATGACACATAGGATGATACTCCATGAATCAAAATTGTCACTTTTGTTAGTCTTCACCGTAAATTTCAATTACATTCTGTGGTAACCTGCATCATTACCTGAGTAGGATTTATATATTTCACACAGAAACTATCCTATCTCACATTCATTGTTCTTTTTTACCAATCGTTTTATTATTTCTGCCGATCAGTTGTTATTTTTCTAAACATTTCCCACACAAAATGAATAGTGATGACTCAACGATATGGTTACAGCTTATACACAAGGAAATGACCGCAAAAGACGGAAGGCTAGATACAAAGGTTCAGCCTCATTTTGCATGCCTGTTCACTTATATTCCAACCCATTTTCCTTACCTTAACGTTACTACCTTTCATCCCAGAAGTATAGTTGCTATCATCCATACCGTAATGTATATCCTGGGTAACACATTCATGTTCATACTTCTTCTTATACTTGGTATACTTGGATGGTTCTAAACAGGAACTAACTCCACTAAACATGAGTTTATCTGTTTCACTACGTAGTGAAAGAGACAACCATAAAAAGAAACCCTAGCGAAATCATGCTATCTCAATATCATAATAAGACTTGTTCATTCACTTTATTTTGCTGAAGTTACCATTACATTAACAGAAACCATCGAAGGTACTGGAATACCCCCCTATTTTATCGACAGTGTATGTGCATTAATTTGCCTTCTTTAATCTTTCATCCTATGTTTTTACACTTTTTTTTCTGTCTTTCATCATAAGCTTTACTGTTCTGCAGTTTGTTTTTCATTCTTCCTTGTTTTCGTCATGAAATAATAGCTTCTGAACACTGTTAAACATTTTCGGAGCTATAAATTGCCACTATCGATATTCCATCACTAAGTTTGGTTACAACATCAATATTACAGAATAACTTTTATACAAAACTGATGTCATTAGTGCCGTTATTCATGAAATAGAAAACACTACTAGCCAGATATTACAGTTGAGATGAATTCGTGAATGAATATTTTATCCTTTCACTGTAACTAATATTACTCCCTTTTTTGTTCTCTTTTTGCTTATTTCGCCTGCTTGCTATTGATTAGTCTAATTTACACTGTGATTACACAACACGAACAGATTCAAGAAAAAATAAATCCCACTTCAAACAGTTATACCTTTCTATAACTCAAACATCTTACAATTCTCTGGAATTGTCATAAATTGTGGCTAGTGTCGATTAGTCAGAGTCTTAGAATCAGTATTTGACACGATCCAATATACTCAAATAAAATTTGCACTGTCCTCTCTCTCCATCAAAAAATGTATTTATTGGTCAACCTATTTTTCTTTCCTTACACTGTGCAGCTCCGCAAACATATTACACGCCAGAAATGAGAAATCCCGATAAATACTGAATAAAATGTACGAAAAGTATATTGGCATTTATATTATATTACTGCATGCAACGATGAGATTCATTCAAAGATTAACCAATCCAGAAACTATACAGCTTGCTTCAGTTTACCTGTTTCAAGTAACCACTAATAAGGATCTATTGTAATCAATAATTCGACAAATATCCCTGTCAGACCACCTGGGTTATAACTAGTTACAAAATATTGCTGCCTATTATCACTGACCAAATCAATAATACTGATCTGTTTGTGGTAGTATAATCGCTTTGCTGACGATTGAACATCTGTATGATTAGATTGATCATAGATTTTACTGTGACTGGAATCTACAGGAAAGTGTAAAACCACATTTTACGGCAAGCGTTAAATTCACTCTCAAAGCATAGTGCCTGCAAAATGTTTTCGTATACTACACACAGTCTTCGAAGAGTACTTTTAAGTGGTTGAGTCTCAGTCCCAAGGTAATTCCCGTCAGCTACTCCCATAGTTCTTCATAAAGGGGCGTGGTTGAATCACCTTCGCTTTTAATATTTACTCCGTAATCTATGACAATAGCATCAATTCTGAGAATTCTAAACTTAAGGAGTTCCTTATTTTCCTCCAGCTTTCCTATGAATTCTCACTCTGAATGTAGGAGTATTAATTGGTTTAAACTTATGTTAGTGAAACCATCACATCAAAACAAACTCTAACTTGCCCAATTTTGTTTAGGTGATATCTTGTGCGTGTAATTTTCGAAAACATACTGCAGTCTTAACAAGGCAACTGTGCTTTTATACCAGTCAACCAACCTTCTCCTAAATCCTTCTCCCTAATAGCTAGGATTTCTGCACATTAAAGCGAGTCATCATGGTAGTAAATCATGTTTAATGCTCTTTCAGGTTTCCGCCTCTGTCAACTACTCACAAATGAGAACCTTACCAGTCCAAATGAAGACTTCGTTACTTTTAATTTGTCCTACTCTTTACGCCCTTAATGCCTAATTTTCCATGTTAATTACTGCCATAAAACAAATCCAGGTGAATGATCTAAATTTCATGCTTATCTTTACCATAAAAATATAATGAATTTTATTGAACTTCTTCTCAAACTAGGACGAAACAGCTGTCCACTTCTCCTAGGTTTTCCAGTGGTTCTTTAACTGATGTCAGCTTATGATGAAATCCTTCAGTCAACCAAACAAAATTCCCTACAAAGCCAATACTTTCAAACTTCATTTGTTTAACGCATTACAGAAAAAAAAGGCATTTGTTGAATGATGCAATAATCTATTTACTTCAGTTTAACAGTCGAAAATTCGAATCATCCCTAGAATTAGATTATTTTCTGAAGTATAAGGCAATTTTTGAGAACGTGAAATCTAATATAACGTGTTGAATTACTGAATAAAATCAGGTTGAGTTTGAATATGGGAGAAAAATATCCCAAATCCCAGTCACTATTGTTCGTTGATGTTATTGACTAATATTTGCGAAAACACGCTTAATGTGCACGCAGCATCAGGCTGATAAGCCTCAATCCTTGCGATTATATACAGTGCCAGAAAAATTCTCTAGATATCTACGCTCTCAACCAATGAGTATAGTTGAAACAGTAACCACTGGAAAATTTTAAACCAAATATGTATGTGAATAAGGATTTATTCATATACTCTTTATACTCTATGCAGATACTGTTACAAATCATGCTAGACAATTGCTTATTTTATTGTTACTAGTGTATGCAGTTTAGTCACATACTTTACTCTTAGTTTTACGGAATACTAAAAGTTAAAATATTCTGTCACCCAATAAGAAATAAACGACAATATTTCACCTCCCTACTCTTACACAGATAAGCATGATATGGGTTAGTGCTGTTTTAATACGCATATAATGCATCAAAATCCACTTTCAGCTACCTGTATGCCTATTCTACAACAAGTGAAGGTACATGTTACCAACAGTGAATGCATCCTCCGTTATTTTATAATTTTATACACACCAATTTTTCCCCCGGTATTCCTTCTTATTTCTAGAACATCCACGCGACAAAACATATACTAGGCAAACACGGTCTCGATCAGCGCTGCCGTAATGGTGATAGACTTTTAGCTTTTTCTGATTACAATCGATTATATATCACCAACACTCGATTTCAACACCCTAGAAAACATCTCACCTGGTATTCGAACGACGGTCGCACTGCACATCAGATCGACTACATCCTAGTGCGCTCACGCTGGATCTCCTCGGTGGAAGACTGTCGATCCTATCGTGGCGCAGAGGCCGGAAATAAAGGGGGATCAGACCATACTCTAGTTCGGGCGAAATTCAAACTTCGTTTAACAACACGCCAGAAGGCGCGACCTCCGAAGCGTATCAATGTTGCCCGCTTCAATGTTCGACAAAGCGACAAGCCTTGTCCAAACAAATCCAGGCCGAACTAAGCGCCGCAGATGAACCAACATCCACATCTTCTAATACACCTGAGACACGATGGAATCATTTCAAAGAAGTAGTCTCTAAAGCTTCAATGTCGCATTTGGGTACCACATCCAACAAGCAGAAAGACTGGATTTCAGAGCACACCATGCATCTATCCTCGCAAGCCAGAGACGCTCGCCTAGCAAAGTCTCCAGTTTATCGCTCCCTCAGGCGCAAAGCTACACAGTCTGCTAGGAATGACAGAAATCGCTATTGGTCTAATGGCGACTAACATGGAAGCAGCATCAAATGTAGGCGATTTCGGAAAACTTTATCGCCTCATACGCCTATCATCTGGCAAACGCCTTAACAGTCATGCTGTGTTACGCACAGCATCAGGACACCAATGGTAAGATGGAACGATGGGCCGAACATTTCAAGCAGCTACTCAATCGCAACGCTGGTCAACCGTCTCATCGACCGATACGACACTTACCAACACCCTACGTAGTTGACTGCGATCCACCCACTCCAACCGAAATAGCTAAAACAATTAACAGACTCAGAAACAAAAAAGCTCCGGGCGAAGATGGTCTACCTCCAGAAATATACAAGGCCTGCACTCCAGCGCTAATCGATTCGCTGCACTCGCTGTTCTGCTCAATTTGGGAGTCCGAAACCATTCCTTCCGATTGGAGCACCTCAGTTCTGCTACCGTTCCACAAAAAGGGAGACAGGTCACTATGCGAGAACTACCGAGGCATAAGTCTGATTGATATCGCTGCTAAGGTTTTTGTTTCCATTCTCCTGAACCGCTTCGCGGCCGAACGCCACGTGCGAACAAGGCCAAATCAAGCCGGATTTCGACCTGGAAGAGGCTGTGTTGATCAATTATTCACACTGCGAAGAATTTTGGAACACAGGGACAAATTCCAACAGCCGACGGTTGCTTGCTTCATCGACTTCCGAGCGGCATTCGACTCAGTTGATCGAGGAGCACTCTGGTATCTAATGGAGCTCGACGGAGTTCCGACCAAGCTAATCAACCTGCTCAGGTCATACTACTCCAACACCAAAGCTCGAGTCCGAGTGAACGGTGAAGAGTCTCGCACTTTTGAGGTAACCAGCGGTGTCCGGCAAGGTTGTCCAGCATCCCCCATCCTGTTCAATTTCACAGTTGATTGGATTTTGCGGCACGCCCTAACCGAGCACCACGGCGTCCAACTTTCGCCCGATATTCACATAACCGACCTCGAATTCGCCGACGACGTCGTGTTATTAGCTGAAAACTTCCCCGATATGCAACAGGCGCTCGATCAGATAAACCACCTCGCGCCTACTATCGGTTTGAAAATTAACACTTCCAAAACCAAAATGTTTTCGAACACATCCACCAGCAATGATGAAATCTTATCCCTGAATGGAGCACCTATTGAAATTGTGCCATCCTTCAGATATCTGGGATCCATAATGCTCCCCAACGGTCAAGCGAAAAACGAAGTGAATGCGCGAATCTCCAACGCCCGGAATGCGTTTCTACAGCTGAGGAGCGTTCTATGGAGCAAGAGAGAAATCAGTCTCAGGACTAAAATTCGGGTCTACCAAGCCTCCATACGACCCGTTCTCCTGTATGGCTGTGAAACCTGGCCTCTTCGCGCGGAAGATTTACGCAGACTCGAGGTAGTAGACCATTGGTGCCTCAGGTACATTCTGCATGTTCGTTGGCAGGACAAACTCTCCAACGAAGAAGTGCGTCGTCGTTGCTACAACATCAACCAAATTCCAGTACTGGTCCAACAACGTCGCCTTCGGTGGTTTGGCCATGTTCTGCGCCGACCAGATGACGATCTGGTCAAATCAGTTCTAAATCCCTCGCCATTTCCATCTTGGCGATGTCGCAGGGGTGGACAGCTGAAGACATGGCTTGGTACAGTCAAGGCTGATATGGAGTGCCTGGGGCTACAAACCGTCTACGGACTCCGTCTGTGGAACAAGAATTGGATAACCCTGTCGCAAAACCTTGCATCAGATCGCCGCGCCTGGGCAGCGATGATTCGAGATGTTCATGAAGCCGGCTCATCCTCCCGTAGGAGATAGCCGAAGTAAAGTAAAGCAAAGTAACAGTATGTAATTCACCATACCAAGCTGTTTATTACTTCATCGTATTGCCGCTCTTTGGGTAAACTGACTCGTTCATTTGAATGAATCATTACATTTTGTTTGCTTCTGACCGACTTAGTTTGTTAATCTCGTTAGATAAAAAGGCGTTGATCACTTGCTATATATAGTCTAAATACTAGCCCCAAATGTTTAGAAAACTATGACAACATTTTCAAAAATGTCACATTTTCGGTTGCCGCTTCTTAAAATTTGCATGTAATTCAAATGAAAATATCCTTTAAAGACTTTTTAGAAGTTGAAGCAACATATAAATACAATGTAACAGTGCACAGGTGAATGAGACTGCATTAGTATTTCAAGAATCTTGAGAAAAGGAAGTGACTACTTTGAAGTATGTAAAAGTCAATGATTTCAAGCATCCTGCTAATGCAAATCTAAAGGAATAGAGGTATAAGAGTAGTAGTTCACATCATGAAATCAGCTGTATGAATTAATTTTTAGAAAAGTTATAACCTCTTGATGTAGTAATCTCCTGGGTTTTATACTTGAATTAGCTGTATTCACTTCCACTATTGTCACATAAATATTCCTGATGATATCAGATTTACGAAATAAACTGATGAAGAGTCCCAAATAAGGACGAAACAGCTGTCCAGTACTCCCAGGTTTTCCAGCTCATGGTGAAATCCTCCATGCAATCAAACAAAATCCCTACAAAACCAATACTTGAAAATTAGTCTGATGCTCACTAGTGACTGGCCCTATTCAGGCAGTTAACCTGGGGTTCTAGTGGGAAGCCGTGACCAGTAGGGTACAACAGCTTGAAAGTGAGGCAGTAACTCATCGAAGAAGACATTGCGAAGTGGTCGCGCTATGTCGTGAATTGGCAAAAGTTAGAATTCAAGGACCATTGGATTGTGTCCCAGTGGCTCAATGGTCTACGACCTCTCTTTGTAACCAGGAGGTCCTGGTTTCGAACTCCGGTGGGTGCGTATTGCTGAAGAGTCCCAAACTACGACGAAACAGCTGTCCGATACTTCCAGGTTTTCCAGTGGTTCTCTAACTGATGTCGGCTCATGATGAAATCCTCCATGCAATTAAACTCTATGGCCTATACGCTCTAAATGCATCTCTGTGATAACACACTCAAACACTCGCACAATAGCATTAGCACACAAAATCTCACCAAAAGTAATTTTCACTTTCATTACTCTACCAAAGTAACAAATTAACACTTACAACTCTTGTGAGTTGATTTTCAGCTCTCAACATCTGTTAGTTAATGTGCGTTAACTAGTCTAACACCTATCTACCTATTTATTCTATTTCAGCATGAATAGGCAACTTTAATTAAAAGGTAGAAATTTCCATTTGGTCAACAGGTTTGCTTATATCGCTTTCCATTTCATCATTTCAGTCAGTATTTCTGTTAGTGAAACACAGTGACAGATATGTGATGTCTTTGTTTACTTTCTTATCATGAAAATCTAAAGACATCTATTTATCTTACTAGGGTAATAAGTGAACTGAGGAAACTTAGTCCTGAAAATAAGAGAAACTTAATGAACTTTTCATGCATGAACAGCATTACAACATAACAGATTCTAGAGCTTGTATCATTAAAATATAACCTGATGTGTATGTATTCATGTGAGTTTTAATTTCGATGTTTATATCACCTTCGCTTAGTGATAAGTAGAAGAAAACAGTGTGATATTTAAAACAAATGCCAGAAAATTTTTAGAATCACAGTTACTAGGCTTCTCAGTTAATTCAGCTAACTAGTATTACAGACAGTCCAAGAGGCTTCGGTATACAACACTATATGACATGTTATATGGAATAATGGACATTTAGTTGACAGAATTTTTCGCTTTGATAAACTGAAATTTAATTCATCTCAATAATGAATGAACAGATAACTGGATGAATAATTTAGTCGAATTAAAATTTCTGGTTTCAATTCCTCTTTTTTCCTATTAAGCACTAATAAGAAGTAGAGTGTTCATCAGTAAAATAAAAAAGTGGGTAATTCAAGCTTTACACCGAAGTAACCGGGTGAACGACTCGTTTTGGTGTTACGCAAGACAAAAATCCTAAATTTAGGTATTCTGATGAACAGAACCATCGGAAACCAGAAAACAATGAACAAAGTTTACAGCTTATAAAGTCTCAACTGAATACATGTATTAATTGTATCTCAGTAACCTGAACAATAAAGTTTATGCAAATTTGTCCCTAACATGGAATCATTTCACAGACTGACAGAATACAAAAGTATCTGTTAATGTGATAATAATAATAGCTTTATTCCAAAGAGTATTTGTGGTACAGTTATGGAATTTTCAGCGTGCATTACAATGTATTGCATCTAATTACCTCATACACTTTATAAGATTTTAAAATCAAAAGGCAACACTCAAAAAAAGGATAAAGAAAAAGAAAACAGAGTTGCGTTTACACTTTAAACAATTCACCACAGGATATGAAATATAAAATTAGTGTGTAATAGAAGATGTGAACAGCAATATAATAGTAACGAGGAAAGGAAAACAAAAACTAATGGGACTATTTGTTAGAGTGCCGCAGTAAGTTGATCGTGTCATACCTAACGGATTTCTCATCACATAACAGCTGTGCCAGATATGGTATTGTGTTAGTCCTAGCATATAGCCTCCTATAGCTGCTTCTAGTCCTACCAGAAGAAATGCAGGGAGACACCTGTATATAGAAAGGATGCTCGGAGTCTGACAATATTGTATTCGCTAGTTTCTTACATGACATAATATGTCTATCCACAATAGTGTTAACCAGTTGGTTTAACGATATCCCACTTGCCCTACTGACTGCTTTTAGTGCCCTTCTCAGCAAAGCAAAGTCTTTCTTAAGTAGTCCAGGAAAGATTAATGGGGAGCAGTAAAGGGGGGTGGGTAGAATACAAGAATTGACAAACTGAGAAAGTAAAGACTGCTTTATGCCAGACTGCCTAAATTTCCTAATGTAGAACGTTAAGCGAAACATCTTTCTAGTAACTAGCAAGATGTGAGAGGACCAGGAAAGATCGGTGGAAAAACTCAACCCAAGGTACTTGACATTGGATGTATTTTCAAGGTTTTATTCTAACCATTTGCCTGTTTTTTTTGCTTGCTTGTCTCAAACAATGTTCAAAGGCATATTGATCTCGTTACCACCGCCTAGCACAATACCCTCAAGTCTTCTTTAATATTTTCCTCGAAAAAATTAACTTTGATTCTAGTTGAGAAATTGAGAAGGATCAGATTGAGATGCAAATGAATACAAGAAGCATGAGTTTCGCACATAAACACAGACACCCCATTTCAGCGCGTTGGTAAGTGTGAAACCCAAAACCTAACATTAGTAACTAAAACATCTGCACAATCAAACTTACACTGAATATTAGAAAGACAGATTTACCTCAACAGTCTTGTAAAATTCCCACCTGAATTTCTCCAGCCTTCCTCATTCATTTTATTAGTAAATTATCTGCATATTCCGGAAAAATCAAGCATAGCCAGGTGATTAAAGTTTCCATCGTGTATGCCATTGTTACTGTCTGCTTCAACGTAAAATTCCGTTTCAGGCAACGTTATGCTGGTAATTACATTACACGGGTAATATTAACTGATGAATATTGATATGAAGAGTATAATGAATACGGTTTACTTAGATATCGTCTGCAGTGTGCTAGAAACCAACAGTTAGAAACGGAGTGCGTGAGCTAATACCAAACTGATGATAGAATTTGCTCGCCTCCATGCGCTTCCTACTACCTACCACTGAACTACTTGAATTTTTCTAATTTATTCCGATATTTCCCTTCTCTTGCTTATTTCCTCGTAGACATTATGACAGCGCAAGTACAGTATCACTGTCTAAGTTCCACAATGCTATTTGCTGTTAGGATACAGTTGAATCACGTACTCAACTTAGGCATACTACTTTGTTAAATACTGGTAAACTGCATTGTGAACAACAATGGAAGAGGGTGTATTGATCATATCTTCACCCTCCGACAGATTCTAGAACATAGGCATTCCTACCAGCGTCCAGCAATCATTGTATTTCTTGACCTAAAGGTGGCATTCCATTCTGTCGTCCGAGAGGTTCTATGGCGATGCTTGGCTGTAAAGGGAATCCCGAGAAAATACATTGCACTGATTAAGGCACTCTACTCGTACTCATACAGCCAGGTGAGGGCTTACGGCGAGTTGTCATCTGAAGTGGTTACGACTAGTGGTGTCCGTCAAGGATGCCCATTATCCCCATTTCTATTCAACTTCATCATAGATATACTAATGGACTTAACCCTAACTCACTTCAGCGACTCAGGGATTGACTTGCTACCAGGGAATAATCTCGTTGACTTAGAATATGCAGACGATATAATCCTTCTAGGTGAGGATGCTGACAAAATGCAGAGTCTTCTGAACACCTTGAGCAGAGCAGCAATCTCCGAATGTTTGACATGCGATTCGCTCCCGCCAAATGCAAGATGATGTTACAGGACTGGACTACACCGACTCCTAGATTAGAAATAGGAAGTGAAGTGGTAGTGTACGTTGACCCAACGGGTTGATCTCTCACTAAATCTCAGCACGGATACAGAGGGCTAGTTTCGCATACGCCAGGTGACCAATATTGATGTTGGGCATCGAGTTCTAGTTAGGTGGGAGGGGAAATCAATCGACGAGTTTGTCAAAATACATAGACTGAAATGGTTAGGACATCTGTTACCTATGCCTGGTCATCGCCTTCCTCGAAGGGCAGTGTTAGCTGTCAGGTTGGAAAAGAGCTAGCGGCGGTCAAACAAAAACATGGCACCAGTCAATGAAATCCACAACAGTTAGTCTAAGCCACGTAGGGAGGTGTAGACATCATGGCCGGTTGGGGTCCTCGGGACGGTAAAAACCAATGTCTGGAAACTATTGGTGATATGGCTCAAAATCGTTCTTATAGGCGCAGATGCATCCACTCCTTGTGACTTATGATTTTCAATGGAACTGTTTTGTTCTTCGTTACTACTAATCCTTTGTCTCACACCTCTGTTTACTGTCTCTATTATGCATTTCTTCTACTTTCTTCTCTTGCTTTGTGTTCTACATGGAGTGTGGCGACTTGGACTGTCGCACATATGTGCAAAGTTCTATGTCGAAAACAGACAGACAGATTGTAAACAACACATAAGACACGATTTCAGTGCATATCTAAACGTTGTGTTTCTGTGCTGGTGATATAAAATTTGTATCATCTCCGTTTTGTTTGACACCATTACATCTAAAGAAACGCTACTTAATGTTTACTTAAGCCATTAGTGGTCATTGTAAAATTAATTTAACACTTGCGCAGAAACTGTAATAACAACAGAATTAGCCAGTCATGTAAATCGAAAGAAGTATACTCCACCTGAGATGTGTTCGTGAAAAATTCACCGATACCTCCCGCTGAATTCTACTACAAATTTACGACAATTCCTCTCTTTTCTATTTAGCTTTATCAATATGTAGGGGTGGCTCTCCAAGCAGTGCTTATTGAGAAAGTTGCTCGCAAAACGTGTTAATGTCACATGTTACTCTGCTTTATGGATTTAAGATGTTATTATATTATACGCCAAAACAATACTACCCTATGCATAACTTATCAGAAACCATCTGTCTTCCGAATCCGTATCACGGTAACTCGACGAGCTCCCAGAAACTTGATTAATTACACTACTCTCATGACAAACAAAGCCGGATGACTAAGACTGTACAAATCACACCTCAAAGTTGTGACTTTATCATGACATGACTACAGAGAACAGATTGCATGTGAAATGTTGATGCGTAAATAATTCTCTTATGCTAACAGGAGATTGTGCTCTACTATAATCATCAAGCTTTATTATGTGCTACAGAGATGAGGTTAAAGGTACGAGAAGTAGACCATTAATTACTGCTCCAAATAGTCCTGTGGTTAACCGCATGTTCCTGTGTTTATGGTAAGCAGCTGTTTAAGTCGTCTAAAATGTGCCCAACTATTAGTCTGGTAACTTTACAGTTATTTGTAGGCATTTACTGAGCTCCAGTCAGTATCAAGTAAACTGAAGTTTTAATAGCCTAAAACTTAATATATGCAGAATATAATAATAATTTAATAATTTTTCCTTCATGTTCCCAGTGGAACATAGGGCCTCAAGCCAGTGGCTTGAAGTTTTTGTAGCAGTGTTTATTTTTACATATATACACATACATTTCTACAAAGTCTGAAAGTATCTAATGATGTTAGTGAAAAGTTTGTACATTATGAAGTAAATTTGTATCCAATGGTATAGACTTCTGTTCCTGTTATAAAATCATGCTTCAGGAAACAACAGACAACTAACTAAAACTGCACGCTTACTGTTTTTAAGCAAAATAGCTCCTGGAACAAGATAGCATTTGACTAATAAGAGCAACATAGCATAAAAAGAATCGAGCACAATAAAATATCGTTCCACCCATTCAATTTGCATCGAGGTCACTAAACTATATATCATTTCAAGTAGTGGTATCGGGCAGTCTAGCAGTTTATTGCTGTCATAATAATGCCCATTTAAGGATAGATCAACTGGGATAATATTCTGTCACCAGTTTACTGTTTTTGATGAGCAAAGAAGGCGTATTACGCAGCATCATAGAGAATCAGTATCAATAACTTGAGTTTCAAACATTTCCTACAAGTGGTCTACTCAATACCACGCCGAAGAATTTCGACCACTTCATTTAAATCATTGGCAATTAATAATTTCGAAACTGTACAAAAGATATGCACACTTAACATTGTTGTAATAATAAACAAGTATAGAACCCAAGAACTTCTGGTCACGAGGCAAGTATATTACTACTTTTCTATTCTGATGTGTCAGTCTTGCGGACTCACATGTTAATCAAGTAACTTGTTTCTATCTTCTTATTTATCTTAGTACTTATTGCGCCACGATATTTTACAGTGCACTGCCACCAAGTGATCGAATTCGCTTCAGTTTCGATGAACACATATAAGAATGTGTTGCTATAGAGAGGTTTAGTTTTACGTTGCATCTTTGCCTCAAATCCTAATACCCCACAATAAGTCGGTCAGCCTTTAAACTCCTAAATCTGATTAGGCTGGCTCGGATCGCTAAAATTTACACCATCAGTTATCTTCCAGTAACAAGACTAATTTAAGGTACTGAGAGATCTGAGATACGAGATTTAGATAAAAGTTCATAATAAACTGGTCAGTAATAGTAGTTTCTCTAGTCTTTATAACATAGCCAATTAATAATATTCAAACTTATTGTTATAAATTTTCCTCACAGTAAACAATTGAAAATAATATTGCAGATAGAGGAATAAAATGTATGGCAGCAAGTAATACTATAAGTCTAAACATAAAAAACTGTCTCATTCATTTCTTAGAAGGGGCTCCTTTTGGGTGAACTAAACTGATAATTATGGGCACTATGACTGAATTCGGAAAAACACTTTAATGTCACCATGATTCGGTTTCAATCATCACCATTAAATCAATATACTACTAACGACAGACTTTCCTCATTAAAATATAATTCAGTGCTAATAATTCGTTACCTTGTAGTTTAGCTGACCAACGGACACTGTAATGCATTCTTGTTAGTTGATAATATTATTAAAAGTCAGAATAAACCTTTATCCAGTTTGTTCACCGATTTAGCAAACAATTAAAAATAACCACGAATTAACAATTCTCCTTTATATCAAACAGAAATTCCTGTCTTCCAGTTTTGATTTCTTCAACCAAACAAGATAACCATATTTGTTACCTCTGTTAAAACAAGTAAATCTTTTAGTATGTGTATATGTATCCGTCCGTGTGTGTGTATATATATGTGTATCCAACTCTTACGTGGATGATTTTGAGCAACAAAAACAGAACGCAACGCGTCCAATTCATCTTATAATGTTTGATTTTATTTCGCTTTACAAATATCTATGCTTTATTGTATATTTTGTAGTATGAGTAAGCTCTGACAAAAGTATTAATCTATCGAAAATTATCATATATAATCAAGAAGATATTTTCTTAAAATTTGAGGGGGTGGAAAGATGGGGGAAAACTGAACACTCTAAACACACACATACACACACATACAACCACACAAATGTATACAAACATATTCTGTGAATGACAGAAAGACTGATTACAAAAGTAGAAAGGAAACAAGAGAAATTTGCATTTTGAAAAACACAAAAAGATTCTCCACTTTCTCGAATTATAAAACTGATTTCTTTTTAAACACTGCAAGTTAATCCCTTCCCTTCCACTGGGATAAAACCTTGATCTCACTAACAATAAAAAAAAGACATCTTCACACTATACACGTGTATACTAGAATGTGCATTTATATGCACTGTCTGTCTGTGTGTCTGCATGCGTATGTTCTTGGCTTTGGAATTCATACTCAGTGTGAATGCCCTGTTTGTAAACGAGATAGGGCCAAACAGTGAAGGGAATTCCTCATTTCATTTAACAGTTGTTTTTCTTAGATTTTTGAAATGAAGTTTTATTAAGGATTATAAAGATAATCATAAAATATTTTATGGGCAAATTTATATTTAAATTGGCGAATTGAGAGATAAATGAAATTATGATTTAATAACTAATTAGATTTAGATGTAGCATGAGAATAGTCTAAACATCTGGTTCATTTAATATTCACTCTTTCCCAACGAGTATCCGTGATCAGTTAAGACTCACTGACTAAACTTTGTACTTGGTGCTTAGCACTACATTCAGGACAGATTATTTGAGTAATTAATGAAACAGTGGAAGTGATATTGGGATGGTGTGATATAGACAATGGGTTCCAGAGGAATATTATTGTCACAGTAAGGATCACTGTATTTGTTGGAGTTAACGCCTGAATACTATTCCCATGGTTCAATACTGCGTTAGCAACAGAATGCTTTATATGTATTTGAACATTCTATTTCATGTCGTTTAATGTAAACCAAAACGACAAACTCAGTGATTGGCTAAAGAACATAAACAGCATAGAATATAAAAAGCTGTCTGATCACTTGAAAATATACCTTTGCTTCCGTGTCTCGCCTCATGCTGTTACAATACAATTATAACCATCCCAAGTTGGAAATGAGGATATATTTCTATGGCTGACAATAGCTTGTACTAGTTGAATGATAACTTTTACGCCATAAAATATGAAGGATCATAAACAAAATACATTAGGTTGAAAGTTATTAATAATAGTAAGATGTTCGAAATCGAAACTTGACGAAGGAACAGTACACTCTTGGATATAAATATCAAACTTGGACACTGTGGTAGAGTGTAATTCCACAGAGTATAGCACTGTGCAACTTATCAAAATAAAATCTTATCTATAGTGGAGTATACTGTTTCTTTTACTGGTTCTCCCATCAGTTTTATTTCCATTACATAATCTACCTACTTTTGTTCTCAGTCATTAAAAAGTCAGTGGACCATTACTGATAGGTACCTGCTGGCTGGTAGTCTCATCCCAATTAACAGTAAATTAATACCATGCCTAACTGTAGTTACCCACTGTAATACATAACACAGGCACATATGACTTAACTTGATCAGTCTTGTAAATCCCACTGCACCATGGTCAATAAATTAAGTCAAATCATATTGTATTTTCTCATTCCCTAGAACTGATAATACATACAAATAAAAAGACCGAGTTTCTGAAGGAAGTTGTCAGTATTATCTAGTCCAAATCATTGCTCAGTGGCTAACAACTAATATCATAACCTTATTATTATTCCCTTGGGCACTTCTACACTATATCTTCCCATTTCTCTACCTACCTGCACAGCCTTCCGAACCTCGTACATTCTAAATACACTCCAAGTTCCCGTTCTTATTCTTGCTCACATCGAGAGAAGATACGTCCATTGA
Source organism: Trichobilharzia regenti (assembly GCA_944472135.2). Classification (NCBI taxonomy): domain Eukaryota; kingdom Metazoa; phylum Platyhelminthes; class Trematoda; order Strigeidida; family Schistosomatidae; genus Trichobilharzia; species Trichobilharzia regenti. The sequence goes on along the minus strand of OX235270.1, from coordinate 136,266,720 downwards.
CTGGCTTCCAGACAGCGTCATTTCGCCTCTCCGATTCCAGCGAACAATAAGTTTTCATTTTTTACATTTTTTGTGTTTTTAACATGCTTATTGTGCTCTGAAGTTTCTGTAGTAGTTAAATTGGTTTTGTGAGGTAGGGTTGCTATTCCAATGCCCAACCTTCCCTCTTTACCAGTTTTATTACCTGCTTAGCGGGGTTTAGGAGTTTGTCGGTCAGGAATCGAACCCCGGACCACAAGCGTGGTTGGCGAGCATTCTGCCGCTGAATCGCCGACTCATTATATCGCTATTGGGCTTAGTGTTTTTTCTTGCACTTAAAACATGTGATTCTAAAACCATATCAACTTCGAAACATTTACAAACCGGGCTTCAAATATTTATTATTACACTAAAAGTAACTGGAAAATCATCAGCGCAACAGATCCTTTAATAGAAACTTGTGTATAACTAAACAGCTATGCAGTAAAGATTCACATAATTATTACTTTTGAGTTCGACTAAAGTCTACAATTATTTTCTATTTATATGAAAGACCAGTGAAGATAACTTTGGAATGAAAACTATAAAATTGCATAAACTAGCAACTGGGGTAGGCGTCAAACATTTTCGGAATAGTCTGGGACGTCTCAAAAGCTTTTCATAATACCATCCCAACTAAGCAGTGCTTGATTCTTCCTGGCGGCTGTATTCTCATCTCATTCAGGGGACTGAAATTTATCCAGACCTTTATCCAGAATTTACCGCAACCTGGTTATTTTCAAAATAGGTTTTATCATAGATTCACATCAAGTGAAGAACCGTTTAAAACAAGGAGTTCCTTAAGGTATTCCAGTCCCGGCCAAAATTTCCCAACCTATGTGCTCACAACTCCACAAACAATTGAGGTTGATTACCTGAGGAGAACATGGATATTCAGCAAGTGAAATGAAATCCAGTGGCACACGACTTCTTGTGGACACTAAGTAATTCTTAAAAAGAACTAACATACTGTAAAGTTATTGATAAGTATTCGCTCTCCAAACACGACTACTAAGCTCCACCTTTCAAGACCTCCGATTCGAAAGTCGTTAATAGGCACTAGGTGTGTGCTTAGCTGATGAAATAAAAAAAAACTATCTAGTGTTCCTTGGTTAACTGTAATCATCCCACTGGGTTTCACCGATAAGAAATACACTCACATTTTAAATGACCGATTATTACCGTTTAGAAGGTACAAGCTTTAACCCTTAGTTATTCTTACACCTCTTCTAACATTTCCTTTAAACTTATTCTGTAAATATATAATATAACCACTGTTTACCGCTTATTCTGAAGTTATTTTTTTGCTGCATAATGTCAGTAGAACTTAAATGTATTATCAGACTTAGATATAATGCAAAATACTTTCCACAATGCTCTCATAAATGGATAGACAACTGTAATTATCGTTATCATCATTATATTTGAGTCTAGCAGCGAAAAATGTATCACACTTTGTTTAATGTGTAACATTTTTTAAACAAAATGTCATCACCCAATATCTATCATCATATTGTAAACATAGTAAAATTATAATTTTTTAACGATGACTTGTTTAGTATGACAGAATTAGTACAATGTTATTAAAGAGATTCCAACTTAAATTTACAACACGAAAGGTCTCCTATATAATACAAGTTTATGTGCAAAGTATGAAATTAACCATTTTTACTTAGCACCTAACCATCGAAAAACTCAGTTGACAGTAAGACTATCAATGAAACCAAAGATTTGTCTCGGATGGTGTTTTAATCGAGTCGTACAGTAATGTAAAACAGTGAAGATGGTTGCTCAAAATGCCTAAGCACAGGCAGAAAATCCAGTGGAAATAATTCTACTAATTCAATTAACTTTCAAGTGTGTAACAAGAAACAAGACATTCTGGGACACTACAACATTCATGAGACCCAGAGGGTATCTTATAAATCTCGTTCAGGAAGCTCTATTGAAAGCAAATAACTTATATACAAAGAAGTGTTAAAATGTCAGATAATCAATATGAAGATGGGAATCCTCAAAAAATTTTCTCAGCATATCGCTGAACGTCTCCATGTGTAAGGCAGCAAAGTCTTCTCAAATGCAATCACCAGATGCACAATTCACACAGGATATACAGTCGAAATTAATCAGTCACGGTTAATCAAGCATGGTTACTTCGGTCCCCAGAAGCCAGTGCCCCCAAAATACTTCGACCAAACTTCTGTATACGAAAAGACAGTGTCGATATTCATTCTCTCACTAGTCTGGTGACCGTAATTGTTTTTTTTCGTGTGCTTCTGTGTTTTCTCCTGATGAGTAACACTCCACTCTATTTTGATTCCGATCTCCAACTACTGAGTTCAACTCACTATTCAGTTTCTAAATCTATTCAATTAATTTGTCTCCATCACAATGTTACTTCACTTTTTCCCCCGCCCTCTTGAATTCTCCATCATCATAATGTTGTTAGATGTTTTATTTTTGTCTCTAGTCTATTCTTGTTTCCAAGCCAAATTTGAGCTCCACCCACCACCATCACGCCGCAACCCCGATTGTCTAGTTATACTAAAATCAATTGGTCTTTTAATTTGTCTGCAGACATCATTTTTGGAATTGTGTTGCTTATACTGTCTGTCTATAACTCAAAGTTCACCGTGAAAATGTGTGTGTGGAGAATTTTTGTTACTTATAAATTGATAGGTTTAAAAGATCTATTAACATCAATTTTATGACCTGTCTCTATAATATGTTTCGCAATAGAAGAGCTAGGTCTCCTGTTATCACCGTTAATTGTAGAAGCCCTAGCAATTAGAAAGTTCAAGCCACCTTTATGCGTTCAAAAACAATTTGTCATCACACTTATAAATTGATTCCGTTTAGGATGTACTTAGTTGAAGAGAATCCAATAAAATAAAACGAACTCACATTATCCTGCAAACATGTTCATCCTTTCTTTGCTCAAACAGTCCTCATTTTTTCAAGTATTGGTTTTGAGGGATTTTGTTTGATTGCATGGAGGATTTCATCATGAGCTGACATCAGTTAGAGAACCACTGGAACACTTGGAGTACTGGACAGCTGTTTCGTCATAGTTTGGGGCTCTTCAACAGTACGCACCTACCGGTCTACGAGCTTGCCCTGTAATCAGAAGGTCCTGATTTCGAAACCCGATGGGTGCGTACTGGTGAAGAGTCCCAAACTAAGACAAAACAGCTCTTCAGTACTCCCAGGTTTTCCAGTAGTCCTCTTTTTGTGTAAACTTAAAAAGGAAAAATTTGGAAAACAAACACAGTTTCACGATATTCTGTAAAACCTTCTCAAGTATGCAGCAGCTATAGTAATTTTTAAAGAGAATTTAGTAGACAATATGTTCCTTTGTATATAAGAGCAAAGGGTAAAGCGGTAATGACAGTGTGTAAACACTGATTGAATCCATTAGTTTTTCAATGTATATTTTTAGATAGATGATTCCGAAAGCAGATATCGTCCTCTCACCTCTCATCCTTTCAGATTTGCAACTTATAGAATGATTAGGAAGCAGTCAGTAAGACTGATGAATTGTAGACAGGTATTCGCCGGTGGATGATGTGGATCTTTTATCTGGCGCTACCATATTTCTGTGACGATGAACAAGCAACCTATTTCTGCTTATATATGTACCTTCACAACAACAAACTGACTGGTATATGAAATGAAAACTGAACCGAATGGATTTTTTCCTGTTGGCTGTGATAGAAAGTGGAAGTCTAATGACTCACTGAAGCCTTCAGAGTAACTTTAAACAATACTTTCATATAATCAGTTTCAGTGTCCACTTCAATCAGCATCAAGTTACACAATTACCAGTATGGCAAAATGAAACTATCTAGGGTGAACTCATTCAAAGAATAACCACCTTTGGTGGGATAATTGTCTTTTCAACCAATGGTTTGTCTTAATGTGTTTTCAATTTGTAAAATTCTATGAATGTATAGTACACTACTGTCGTGTGTATTGCCTGCAAATAGCCTACTATTCTTTGAAAGGCGATTTCACCAACAAGACTTATCCGCTTCATAGTAAAAGTGCGAATGGAGTGATAACGTCATCATCATATTTGTATTACTGGATCACAGGGTAATTTTCACTTTACATTTTATTTGGTCACTACGGCTTATCTAATGAATGACCTGTTATTGATTACGAAATAAACAAATAATTCCCTCTGTGTAATCTCATAACAACTCATAGCTTTATAGTAAGCTGATTATAATCAAACGATATATATATATTTTTTAGAAAAACTTGATGTGATTACATATAGGAATGCTATGACATAATTTAATAAAATACATGAATGAATTTTAAATATTTCAAACTATTACAGAACATATGTTTCAAATTGTTTCATCGATCATAGGATATTTTAACCCACTTAGAGTTCATATCTATCTTCATCCGTTTTCCCAGTCACCATCAACACAAAGTATACATACACTCAGTGTGTTTTCATAAAAATTGATAAACAATTTGTAGATTGTGCTCAAGCCAAACTTTGTTAATACTACAGTTCAAAAATTGAGAAACTTGTCACACGACAGTAAACGTCAGTTGGCAGGATGTCCAAGTTGGTTTGGGCGCCCATTAAAAATAAATGTATATTGCTATTTATTTGCTTATTTTCTTATTTCCGATGCAAATTTTTATACTACTAATTTCTCATTCACAGCAAACCACATTGAGAGTTGAATTTCTACGCAAATCAATTTAATCACTATGCCTACCCAAAGAAAACCATTAGTGTTCGCTGTTAATAACTGAAAGCACTATTCATTTAGGCTTGATGGTTACTTTCATTTTTTATAGCCTGTGGTCGATTTTATTCGGTAGGCAGAAGAAATATTATATTCGACAGAAAAGCAACTGTTAACAGTTAAAACTAATCAATAATATTTACTTATGCAATAAACATTTTGTGTTACTAGTGCACATTAAGCGACTGTAAAAATTTAAACGACGCTAAGATAAATATAATTCATCTTAATGGACAAAACGTAGATATTAAAACTATGCTTTCCTTTGTTTATATATTTAGTGGTATGGTATGACGCATCAGATGACATTATCTTCTTAAAATAACAAATATATGCTTATATGTCTACTCTAAAGAAAAGATATTCTTTTGGAAGTAGTGATTGTTGTTAACCGATGGGGTATATTACTAGTTGAAAATATTATATGAATATGTATATGCTAAAAATTTCTTTCTTACTTTCCAGAGGTCTAAACGATTCATACTCATTACAGTGCTGTTTAATTTCAACTAAATGTTGTAAACATATCGTCATTAATTAAGTAATCTGATGCTCGCTGGTGACTTGCTACAGAACGGAGTTTCCTGGAGTTCTAATAAGAAGTCGCGACCAGTGAGGTTCATCCAGTCACGTGTGAGGATGGATGTCCCACCGACGACATTAGTTGGGGTCACACTAAATCACCCACTGGTAGAAGTTAGAATCCATGAGTTGGCCACTGAATCGGATCTCAGTAGCTGAATGGTATACGAGTTTGCCTTGTAACCGGGAGTATCTGGATTCGAACCTAGACAGTGGGTGCGTACTGCTGATGATTCCTAAACTAAGATGAAATAGCTGTTCAGTAATCCCTGGTTGTTTTCAATGGTTCTGTAACTGATATCAATCCGTGATCAACTTGTAAAAATAAATCTAATCCTTACAAAGAAAATATCGTCATTTAGCAAACGAAAATCGATTTAAAGAAGGCTAAATGAATTCCATATTAGATAAGTTTATCTGATATAACACATAGTGATACAGTATTGATAAGCACTGTGTATAAATTCCACCCCTACATTAAGGCTACATTAACTCAGTGATAAGCTGTGTAAATTCATACACAAAAGAATACTGAGTATCAACAAGATTTTGGAATTTGTTTTTGTTATTTCGTTTTGTCTTATCATAATTTATTTCTGAATTTGTACATTAAGCTTTTCGTCAACAGATCTGATAATTTCAAAGTAATTTCCTCAAATATTCATTTGTAAGTACTTCTATGTAGACTCTGATAATGCTGGGGAGAAAAAGCGTTTCTAATCCTTTGTGGTTTTTTTTAAAGTTCTCTAGTTAGTATAGAGTTGGTCGTCCAAGAGTGACTTGGAGGAGGTCATGTGAAGAGGAGATGAAAGCGTGTGGGCAGACTTGGAGCGGGGTGAAGCTCTATGTTCCTGTAGGAATTAAAGGATATAATAATAATATAATAAGTTAGTATAGAGCTTGGGTGGAAACTACCTTTAAACTAAGCCTAATTTGTTACCATTAGATACAGAATACAGAGTCAATCTCAAGGACAAAAGCTTATTTAGACCATTTTGTTTACATAAAAAATAATCTGGATATAATAATATCCATAATTTTAAACGTAAAACTGATGTCCCAGTATTAAAAGACTTCATAAATTTTCAAGCACCTTAAGATACATGTAGGTTATATATATATATATATATATATATATATATATATTGGGTTGTGTTACTGTTAATAAACGAAGTCAGGTAAGTGAATCTGAGAAACTCCAGGTTTAAATGATTATCAGCGACTCTTACTTAGAGAAATCTCTGGGAGTCGTCAATAAATCCGGTAAATAAATCTAAGAGGCGTACTTCTTCACACCTGAGCATTTTCAGCTAAACGGACAAACATTATAGTGATGATTACACTTCCGAATGACACTCGATTCGAGAATTGATAACTACGAACACTGCATTGTTAGTTAAAAAGTAGTGTTGTAGTTTCAGTATGGATAATATGAGAATGTCCCATAAAAAAAACTGACATTTAAACTGAGATTGATCGATCCGGTCCCGAGACTCATAAATGGTATGCATCTTGAATAAAAGAACTCAAATCCCAGCAGAGATCGTGATATAATGGAAATCAGTCATGATCAGAGAGATTGTCTACAAGGCAGAGCTTTCTCTTTGTTTTCCCAGATGTTATTAACTTACATTCCTCGCCCATCGCTAAAACAAGACTACAGATTTGTCCGTTGCTTTTGAAGGCTCACTATTTTCCTATAGAACTTTTTTGATGCTCTGAAGGCTTCCTAAAGACATTTTGTAGATATTTCAACCATTTCTGACGCCTGATTTACTGAATTCGAATTTCTTTAATCCACTAGTTTTCAAGCTAGCTGGTGATATATTTATCTACTGTACCTATATTCATTTGCTAAAATAGCAAAGAAATGACACTTTTAGGTTGCATAAATGTTTAAAAATATGGCGATGACATATATTTAACAGAAGTGACACTTATTACTTCAAAGTGACTGATGATGATATCAACGATATGAAACTGTTTAGGGAAGAAAAAAATAATGTGTATATTTATGCAAATGAGATAAGTTGGTCAACTAGACGAGATCTTATGCGAACGTATAAGATGAAAATGCTGATAATGAAAAATATTAATCAATATTTTTCCAAAGGTACTTTTTTCAAAATCATAAACTTGTCACTTTCACAGCAGGCTGACCTTAGGCAAGACATGTCCTCTGATATCTGTAATTTTATGAGCAGACCAAAAATCATAAGGAAAGGAATAGTATATTTTATTTTACGACATCTAATACAATTTAGATATTGTTTGGATTTAAAGAGGTAATTATCACTATTAAGGTAGCCCAGCGGTCATTGCAGTTATGGCTTCATGTTGGATCACTTTTATGCTAATTAATAACACAGGAGGACAGAAGTCAAAGATTTATCGCAACCATCAGAGAAATTTGCCAGCAGGTAGTGTTTGTCATTTATTCATCACCTACACCAACAATCTTGTGTAACTTGAATATTAAATTGAGTCTAAAAAGTCGAATGTAACCACAGGGTGTTGAAAATTATATGGTATGATTTTTCTCCTCTTGAATGGTTACTAGGATGCTGATTAATATGAAGACATTTTCTTTGGACACCGATATTCAATAGATAGTCATCGAAAATATAATATGATGAGGAGATGGTCCCTTCTTGTTTTGGTTACTTCTCAACAACTCACAAAATTTATTATTATTGTTCCCTTGGGTTCCTAGTGGAACATAGGGCTTACACTGCACGTCTCCACTTGATTCTGTCATCCTTCTGCTGTACTCTTCACCTGAATACATGTTAGCCCATACTGTTTCAACTTCCCTTCACACGATCTCCTCCATGTCATCCTTGCACTGACGACCCACTCACAGCTTCCCTTCCGGCCTGGTTCCACTCGAGCAATGGCCTGACGCGCGTGCAGTGTCACCCAGCGGCCTCCTCAGCGAGTGTCCAATCCATCTCCACTCACTTTATCCTGTATATTTGTTGGGCGATTGGTTCTTGCTTTGTTTGTTCCCATAGCTCCTTGTTGGTGATTCTTTCCCTCCCGGCCATCTGATCTTCAGTATAGAGCCAGTGAAGACAGTTGTTGATAGAGGTCTGGTCTGCAACAGGCTGTTGGAAATATTCTTTGTGACCCACCCGCCATGTTTCTCATCCGTATAGAAGAACTGACTGACTTGACGCTGTTTGTATTGAAAATCCGACCGAATTTTGTTGTTGATGCTGGCTGAGTGACGAAGATTTCCAGATTGGTTTCAGGTTGATGAATGTGTTTCTCGCCCCCCTCCCCGATTCTCGCTCGATTTGACATCCTCGTCCGTTCCGACCATCTGTCGATGACACAGTGCTCTCTAGATAAATGAATGAAGTAACCTCTTTCAAATCCTTCCTGATAATGGTAATGGTGATTGGCGCTGGATGTTGCTGTTGTTGTTGTTGTTGTTGGTTGTTTGGTTATTTTCATAACCTCCGTCACTCACAAAATTTAGCTTACATCATTTCCTGTTTTTATCCTTCTGTGGGAATTCAATGTCTAAGCTTTTGCAAATAAAAATAATTCGTTGGAAAATATACCTTATTCAGTAATCCCAATGCTTACATACTAAAGAACTGATTATTTTTATATTAACTGTTTTATGAAAAACGTTGTATACCACAATTTAGCAAGATATGTATTAAAATTAGAATTTACATGCTACTCTGAAAGTTCAAATGGTGGAATTCCAGTAAATATGAATTAACTGAAGGTTGATTTGGATATAGAGAAATCACAGAATCTCTGGGAAGCCAGAAGTCTTGAGCAGTTATTCTTTTCCCCTTTATATCTTTTTACCAAATGTAACACCGATAGCTGATAGGAGTAGAAAAAGTAAATTAAGTGACAATTTAATGACGTATTCCCCTTGAAACTCAACGTCAAAGAATTCCAAATAAGTATGTATGACTGCAGAATTCCAGACTAGGACAAGACACTTATCCAGTACAAGTTACCTTAGATTTTATTTATCTGATAATGCTGCATAACAAAATCTCTCAGTTTAAATGTTATCAGAATAGGAAAAATACTATGCACACTTTTCACAAGAATAAATGTTTGCAGTATAAAAAAGTCCAAAAGCTATTAGTGATGTTTTGAGGACTCATTACTGATATTCATAAAATATTGAGAATGCAATCGGATAAATATATCCGACCTGCGGATAATATCTCCAGTGGACGAACGAATTAGCAACAGTAAGTAAATGCAACGGTTAAAAAAGAACAATGGAAAAAGTAATTTATGGCACAATTCAACACCTTCTTACACGCCTAATCAGAACTAACGTCGAAAATAGCTCGTAGTAGAAAATCATGATAAGATATACATTCCATTATAGATAAGATAAGTTTTATACTTATATCAATAAGATATACAATCGACAGTTTTGAATAAACTACAACCAGCGGTAAAATAAACAGTCTACGCAAAACTGGATGTACTTCACAGTGAGTCGGTGGCACAGTGGTTTGAACTCTCGCCGACCATGCACATGGTCCGAGGTTCGATCCCCTGCCGACACACACCTGATATCTATGGTCGGCCTGCAAAATTTGGGCTACCGATATCCATGCTGAAAATTCCATACTTGTACCAAAAATGCAGTCTGGAATTAAGCTGTAATAAAAAATAAAAATAAAAAAACTTCACATAAAAGACAAGCTGGTTAGGACAATTCCAGATTTCATCATACCGCAAAATATTATCATACTAACATATTTGTAGAAATGATTTTTTTCGAGTAAATCTTAGACCCGTTTACCCAGAATTTTCCTTTTATCTTTGGTCAGCATTATCCAATTCACCTAGATAGATAGTATGTTATTCCCTTCTATTCTACGCTCTTGTTTCTTCTAGTTCGCTAAATGCGTATCTGTGTGTGTCTGTATCTGTATGTAACTAAAAGTGAGGAGAGAAAGGGGGAATATGCGTTTTGCCTTTGAGGAAAAGCACATTTGATTCATATCGAATCTACACTAAAACTGTTGACAGTCAAGACACACGTTATAATCGAGTTGTCGTTCACGTACACTGATGAATTGTTATTCATCATCACATCATCTACTCTCTTCTTTTTTTTTCCTGGCTTCATTCTTAGCTTTTTCTTTAAAGAAAATTCCTTCTCATCTAAAAATGATTTGTCAGAAAAATATTATTATTATTGTAACTAATAGTAGAAATAGACGAAGAGTTTAATGATTTTACTGTTGATAGTAGTATTATAATCAAAACGTGTGTGTGTGTGTGAGACAATATGAATAATTGTTGAAGAAAAAGTAACATTACAGTTGACAAGTTATTGTATAAGTTTGTAAATCATTCATTTTTTCATTCATACTTTCATTTTCATGTATTTTATTTAGTATTTATTAAATAAAAGGAATCTTACGTGCACGTGTATGTAAGGATGTGTTTGGGTTTGATGGGGAGAGGGGGGGATTTGTTTGTTGAAATGCAACATTGTGAAAAATCTTTTTCAGGAAGTAAGTTGTAAGATATTGGAATATGATAAATGGATTGAAATGAAAGTAATATGATTTATGATTCAATACAAAAATCTGGTTAAATGACTTTGATATAAGGCGAGAAAAAGTTTTCTTTCAAAGTCATACATGTCTGTGTGTCTTACCTAAGGTTACATTATGCATGAGACAATCAGTAGACTTGAGAAGCATATGTTGATTTGTTGATTAGCCCTAAAGGTATCTATCCACAAAAGAAAGGCCTAATTAGAATACTGGTATTAGTTTATAAGTCGACTAAAAGAACACATTCAGATAAGCACATGTAATAACCAGTGTTCTACGTAAAATTATTTTGATGTGGTTGTATTCTCTGAGCTTGGGGTGCTTTAACTTCAAAGCTTTCATTGCTTTTCTAGACAGCAGCTTCAGTGAATACTTCGATATGAAGTGAGCAGTCAAAGTTTCCCGATTAGACCACTGAGCTCAGAGAGTACAACCATACCAGAATCACTAACCTGAGTCATAAATCTTCCCGTCGCGTAATCAAACAAATCCTCACGAATCAATACCTGGAAAGCAATCTTAAAAATCCCTATAATTTTTCAACAAGAGAAAATGTATTCGGCAAAGAGTCACTCCTCCTAAATCCTCAGTCTCAAGCTGTACAACCGCGTGTGTACAATCCACTGCCTTAGCTTGAGTCCCGAGGGGAACAGAGGGCCACAGGGGTATATTTGCGATGCAGTTGCTTTCAGCTGACTCCTCAGCCATCCAAGAGCTTTCATCTTCAACTAACATGATCTCAGTGTCGCTCTTAGATGCTTAACTTGTCGCTTCTCATTCAGGTTCCCTTTGACAGCCTGGTATGTGATGGTATTTGATGGTCTCTTCATTTCCGTCTGCATATTTGTTCAACACCGCCAAAGTTCCTTATGGCTTATTATGTCTAACTGACTATGTGATCTCCCTCAATGGGCGAAGACAGGCGTTGATGCAAGTACTAAACCGACTGTAAATGTTATTGTTGATGCGTTCACCAGTTCTTTGAACCATAAAGAAGCATTAACATTGACGTCGCTACTAAAAAGTAGGATCCCGTTCTTTGTGCTAAGTACAGTAGACCTTTTTCTTTCTTGATCCTAACTGGTTTGCTCTGACATCCTCGTCCGTGTATTGGTTTGGAAAACAAAGAAAATATCTTCTAATGTACCTCAAAAAATTGCAATTTAATGTTTAGAACATTTGAAATCGTTGACTCAGTCAACGTCGGTGGCACAGTGGTCAGGAGTCTCGCCGACCATGCACATGGTCCGGGGTTCCAGCCCACACCGGTGCACACCTGATATCTGTGGTCGGCCTGCGAAATTTGGGCTGCTGATATCCACACTGAAAATTCCATACTTGTACCAAAAATACGGTGTGGAATCAAGCTGTAATCAAAAATAAAATAAATAAAAAATAATAAATATAATCGAAATTACGGTCCATCAGAAACAAAGTGAGATCAAGTAGCTGATTTGAACGGTATAACAGATATAAAATATCTGAGCATATTTCAGCAATCAAAATTTAGAAAAATGATATAATATAACTCTCACAGAATTATATAAAGAATTTCCAAATGTAAAATATTCCAATGTCCAAACCCACCAAAAATCCGGTGACTGAATATTTCTTTCTTGTACACACAATTCAAACTTTTGAATACTAAATGTGATGGCTGTTGTAGTTTGCAGCACAATTTGTTCGTAGCTTTTTCCAGCGATTTCTATATAATCTGCAGTTAGTATTAAAACTGGTTTATAGGTGAATCTATTAGACAGAATCGATCATATATATTCTCCGACTGAAATGAGACATATGGCTTCTTCCATATAAAACCAATGAAGATGGAATGTGTTTGGAAAGAAAACTCTGTGTACACCTGGCATAACTTACTGGACAAGAACAGATGAGCTGCACAATTAGAAAAATAAGCATTGTATAAACCCAAAATGTGCATCATAAAATCCATGTCCTAGGTATTTTGTTTAGATTTAAATGGACGGTGAAGTTGTTAGACAGATAGAGAACAGAAGTAAGTGGAAAAATACCAGGCGAAAATTCATAAAGTTGAATTCACTTCAAGTCGGTTTTGATTGTAGTTGACGAGTCCCAAGTTGGACGAAATGCACATCATAGATTCTACTGCTTGTCTCCACCCTCAAGATTACTTCATATCGAATCCACGCTCTTGTGAAAAACAGAGGATGCTTTCATTAATGTCTTCGTGGCTTTTCTGTAGTAACCAGTTGTATAGAATCCTAAACATTGAATATAGGTAATGGATCGTATGAAGTCATTTGGATATTGGCAAGGGTTGACAACTGACAAATCAAACTTCTAAAATAAGAATTCTAGAAGACATGATTAATTTTATTTCTAAGCCCCTCTAATTCACTGAAGAAGAATATGATCTACCAACTGGTAAATCATATATGACAACCAGTTGATAAAAGTGAATTAAACGCTTACTGTTACTTATAACGTCTACAAATTCTCAAATAACATAATCCTATATCTGCCAGATCACTTAGATAAATATAAAGAGTTATCAAGAACATTCCAATTATTGATGAAGAATTATCAAGATGGAATGGGATTGGTGATTCCCACAATATATATATATATGTATATATATATATATATATAACCACAAGAACTAGGGGTAGCGCACTAGCCTACCTCCTCAACGGGACTGAGAAAGGAAGGGGGTAATGTATAAATGTAAATGGAATTTAATTTTAACAACTGAGAGATGTATGATGGTGTAATTTGTTGCATTTACAAACTCTTCACAAGTAACTCTCCTACAACAAAGAATCTCATTCTAAATTGCTCAGGAATTTCTAGATTTTAGACGTAACTTGGGTCAGACTATTGGAGAAATAAAGTGACGATGAGTTGTGGTACAATTTTATTCTATCAACGGCTAAAATTAAACGAATGATTTTGTAAAGGGGTTCCATCAGTCTTTGTTATTAACTGCAACCTTTGCCTGAAAAACTCAACAATACTTGTTACAAAGTCTTGATTGCCATTAGGTCCTAAAACTTAACATTTTTTTCCTTCACGTTCCCAGTGGAACATAGGGCTTCAGGCTAGTGGCTTAAAGTTTCTGTAGCAATGTTTCTTTTACAGGATGGGGTTGCTAGCTTCATGCCCAACCTTTCCTCTTTACCAGCATTATTTTTGGCTTAGAGAGGTAAAGGAGTGAGTCGGCCGGGAATCGAACCCTCCGTCCTCAAACTTAACATTGCAGAAGGTAAAGTCGTAGTAAATACTGGCACTGATTACACAAGAAACCTTTGTAGTAATGCGATATTCTGGTGGATGATGGCACGACATTTCTAGTAAGAAATTATGGTCCTAATTCACTCACAAGGATGTATCTGACCAATTGCTTCTTAAGACATATGTAGTGTAAAGTATATACTGGTATTAGTGCGTAATATTATACACTTAACATTGTACTAAATACAAGAATCCCATACTGCATCAAAAATTTATTATTATTATGTCGAACAGACGAGTATCAGCTTTGTAGGCATGAGGCCAGGATCTCGAATAAAAATCATGTGACTACCATCGGAGTAGTTCACTACACATCACTACCCCTAACCGCTAAACTATATATTTTGATTTTTTTTATTACAGCTTGATTCCACACCGTACTTTTGGTACAGGTATGAAATTTTCAGTGTGGATATCGGTGGCCCAAATTTCGCAGGCCGACCATAGATATCAGGTGTGCGTCGGCGTGGGCTGGAACCCCGGACCATGTGCATGGTCGGCGAGACTCCTAACCACTGTGCCACCGACACTAGTTAGTAACTAGTGTCAAGCGTCATCTAGTTCTTTGCTTGGTGAAGTCAAGTTTGCCATGTGGCCACCATGCTAGGTGGCTCGCAATCACGGTGTACTATGAATTGTTGTTATCAGACGGTTAGAGGTAATCGGCAGGAAGTCTTGTTTATTCTTAAGTACCGATTAAATAATATGCAACAATAATGCTTTAAGTTTTTTCATAATAAAAGACAATCTTTCGTGTAATAAATTCAGACTGAAAGTGTCTCAATGTTATTGGCTAACAATGTTGCATTTTTTCATTCAGTGGAAATTTTACCCTTTGACTGTTTGTCAGTTATTCGATTTTAGTATGTGCTCTTCTTTGAAAAATAGGAATGATTGTTTTTCATCAAAATTTGAATTAATTTTTAAAGAGTAGAGGAAAATCAGTTTTTCTCACCCTTTTAATTTTATTACATTTATTCAACATTTGATTGGATAACGCTTAATAAAATCAGATATTGTCTATCCCAGAATCTCTAACGTGATTTTTTTTTTGCCTAAAATTTCTCTCTTCATACAGTATAAGAGGTTCATCAACAAACATCTCTGTGTATGCTTGTATATGTGTGTATGTTAAATATGATAAGCATTCAGCTGTATTTCCCTTTAAGGGGAACGTCTGATAATCGAAATTTCGTGTTTCTCAGTATTATTCTTTTTCCTTCTAAATCAAAATTCTTAAAGCTTAGTGGTTTAAAGGATTTACTGAAGCTGACTGGCTTAAGAAATAGGCGTTTAGGTGGTAAGCACACGACAACTTAATACGAGATATGCCTTACCTACCATTTGCTATACACTCTAATTGTAATGAATTTAAAAAAAAATTTCCAACTGTTATACTTGTAAAATGAAGAAAAGGGGAGAAGGGAGGGAGGGAGGGAGGGAGCAAAGCCAAAAGAAAAGTGATGTATGTAAGAAAGGAAAAAAGGAAAGATGAAGGGTATTAAAGGATTCGAAAGAACGAGAGAGAGAGAGAGATAGCGAAAGAAAGATGGAGCGTCAAACAGACACCTAAATTCTAAAACCCAGTCATAAGCGAGATTTTTCGACTTAAATTTGGATTAAATTACTTCAATCCTCAGAATCCATTGTCTGTTAAGTACAGGCTTAGAAGTTGACATACATATACCAATACATTGTACGATTAGTTTGATTTCTGATCACTAGTCCAATTAAGCCGACATAAAATCCAAGGATTTACAAAAATCAAATCATAGTGTCATCAAAACGCAGCAGATTTATTAGAACTTTAACTCATACAGCTTTTTTTTCTTGACATATTCACAAAGGCTTTACATGAATTAAGCTTCTTTTTTGAGATCACTCACACACATACTCATATCATCCTTCTCTTTCTCTCCTATTCATTTGCTATTTCTGATCTTGGGCACCTGTTATCAATCTTCAATTCAAAAGGAAGAAGAAAAAAAAACAATCGTGAAGACTAAAGGATTTTCATTTATCCTGCTTAATTATTAGCAAACAAATACTTGAAAGAGGCAAGACTAGGAGTAACAAGAAAAAGCAACTAATTCCACAGAAGATTTATTGGTAAGTGTAATTATGTCTAAGTAATCTTATTTCGATTTACACTTAAGTAATGATAATCAGTAATTCCAAGTTGCTGTGTTACTGTCCTTATAATTTTTAAAATCTTCACTGTAATCCCTTTATACTTATAGTGTGTTTGGCTATTTGATTCATCATAATGACATGTTCAGAAATTATATATGTAAAGGATTAGGTCACTAATATCGGATATATTTTATCCT
The DNA here is from genome assembly GCA_944472135.2 of Trichobilharzia regenti. Lineage (NCBI taxonomy): Eukaryota > Metazoa > Platyhelminthes > Trematoda > Strigeidida > Schistosomatidae > Trichobilharzia > Trichobilharzia regenti. Next base: position 136,250,187 of record OX235270.1, on the reverse strand, counting down.
TGTCATCTGTCTTCTCCTTTGTCTGTAAGTAGTTCAGGAAACATTTCTAATCAACACGAGGATAAATATATTTTCATACATGTAATAATAATGATAACAGAGATAATATAGAGTTCTGCTGTTAAGAGTTTTCACTTAGTGAATGACTATCCATATTATGCGTAAATATATTAAGATATATGTCACTTCTCAACCTCTGTATTCAGACGATTAAACAAGTAAGCTATTATTGTCTTTCGATACACCATTAATGCGTTTTTTTCAAGATATTTCATAACACTAAACTACAACAATTACCGAATAACTGAAAACCAGTTAACTCGTTATCACAACAAAGAATGAGCTGTCATACATCACTTCTTGCAATGTTTCCCAGAAGGTGACTCAATGAATAGGTATATTGGGACTCAAGAGATATTTGTTGTGTGAAGGTTAACAATACTAATCGGCTGTCATAATCTTATTAGCTTCTTATCTCTGGGATCTGTTGGCTACTAATTAAAGGTCAAGTAAGAACAACCTTAGTATTACCTACAACAAGCTCTAATATGCATACCTGATTAGAGAAAAACCACATGGCGATAAAAATAACACCCCGTTGGTTATTTATTTGGGGTACTTAAGACATCACCCCCTATAGTGAAAGCGTAAACACAATCCTGATATCTCATAAGTATGAAAGGTGTAGCTGCTTGAGAATAGCTTTTAAGGCCAATCAGCATCACTAGGCATCCCGCTATTATACTGATACTGCCAGGTGTTTGGATTCAAATCCAAAGACAGGCCATATTTATTATTTATTAAAACACAAAATTGGTAAATTATGGACACCAAGAGATACGCCACACAAAATCCCACAGTTACTGAGAGGGCTGGGACACTTCCCGGATGTTCAGGCGGAGATAGGAATCATCCCCCGAGACTCTGATTTGAAGTTTGACTCGCAAGTCAGTGGTCCAACGCCAGAAGTTGTATTCCCACGGTTGTCATGGACCAAAACAGGTTCATAAGCAATTAAACCCGTCTGGATTCTGGAGTCCATGTACAATATGGGTTTGGAATCAGGATTTTCCAGCTCTCCTACGTTTACTAGCATGTTAACCAGTTCGTTTTTAAGCGCCAGACTTTCACATTCATCCTTTTACTTTGTAAAGGACACCCCGCCGCCTTAAGGCAGTGAATAGGACTTACTTGTTCAAGGTTATGAACTCGTGGCTACATGAGGAGTATTTCGAGAGGATAAGTGAGGTCTATCCACTCTCGGCTGTACAAGGTCGTTTATGGGGCTGACAACCCAGATGCAAAACAGAAACCACTATTCAAACCTAAACAGTTAATAAAGGGTAAAAATTCCTAGTCTTGATTCTAACGTTATAACTTACTTTTATTAGTCTCTTTAACGCAAATCAGAAAATTTTTTAGCCTATATGTCAGACAACAAACTGTCCTATCTTTTCCATCTTACTGTTCCCCTTGAAGTTGGTTGGATACCGCTATTCTTGAATTTTTTCTATCGGTGACACAGATGGTATGCTGCTGGTTCTTTTTTTCCCAATAAAAACAGTAAGTGAAAACTGTATTCCCGTAAGTTCGACAGCTAATGAAAACCAAAATGTATTTGACAGCTGGATTCATAATAAACCCTACTTCGTAATCAATGAAACCATAAAAAGCCCTAAATCAGATCAGTAACTGTACTACAAATGCAGTGAAATAATAAATCAATACGAGACAAACGACCGCGTGGTAAACTTCTAATGAAATTATGCTTAGGATTCATTTCAAAATGTATTTCGATGAGACATGTGTTTGCGTTTCTTTACCGTAACAAAACAATATTTAATCTTTTCTTCATAATCAACTTATGTGATTGTCAGGAAAATTCTTCTATGGTTGAAAATTGTTTTAAAAAGTTATTCATTCTGTAGTAAAACAATCTTGTGTAAAGGTCAGGAATAGCCTTACGTTAGCTAAAGAGAAACAACTCACATTGGTTTACAGGTTAATGTTTGCTAAATCAAAAGGATTTTAACACAAGATGTTCACTCGATCACTGTATGACTTACTACTTGCTAGTACACTAAGACAAGTTACATTTACACAGCAGAATAACTTTGTGGTGATGTGATACAGACAATGTGTACCAAAGGAATGTTATTCTCACATATTCCCACAGTTCAATACTGCATTAACAACAGAATACTATATATATTTGAACGTTCCATTTCGTATCGTTTAGTGTAATGGTGTCTAACTAAGCGTATTGTTGAGTACTATATATTTGTACAGAATAGATGGGAATAATTTTAGCCACTTCGGCTGTAGTAAATTTACACTTATTATCAACCTAGATATACTATCTAATTTTGTTCAACAGAATTTTACAATGAGTGGTATACATAAAATCCATATTAATTAGGTGGGCATATAAAATTCAATTCCCTCACTGGATATAACTTCTTAAAAACCATATATATACGACTGTACAGCTTGATGATAAATTCGTTGAAAAGAGTCTCTTCGCTGAATCACTTGTTTTGATTTGAATTTCATCAAATAGTTAATCTTTTATGATTTTGTATATTAAGTGCTTAGAGGGATTCTGTAGTCATATTAGCTGTTACGTTTGTCGCATTTTAAAGATGTTTCATCGACTTTTTACACAGATAAAATATATGTTGTGGGGCTTGATACACTATGCGCGAAAACACCTTGTACTTACTCTTATCTTCACCCTATTCACTACACTTATATTCCGTGTCTGAAGAAAGAATGATATTTTGAGGTCAAGAGGAAAAATATTCTATTTATGTCTATTAAAAGTGCTGCGCGTCGGTGGCACGGCGGTTAGAACTCACACCGACCATGCACATGGTCCGACGTCCGATCCCCTCCCTACACACACACCTGATATCAATGGTCGGCCTGCAAAATTTGAAAATTCCATACTTGTACCGAAAATACTGTGCAGTTTCCAGATGTAATCCAAATTTTTATAATATTATTATTGCTCCCTTGGGTTCCTAGTGGAACATAGGGCTTCAACTGCACGTCTCCATTTTCTTCTGTCTTCTGCTATACTTTTCCCCTGCATCCATGTTAATCCATATTCTTTCAACTCCTCTTCACACGATCTCCTCCATGTCACCCTTGGACGTCCCACACGCCGCTTCCCTTTCGGGTTCCACTCGAGGGCCTGACATGCGATGTCACCCAGCGGTCTCCTCAGCGAGTGTCCGATCCATCTCCACTTTCTCCTGCATATTTGTTGGGCGATTGGTTCTTGCTTTGTTTGTTCCCATAATTCCTTGTTGGTGATTCTTTCCGGCCATCTGATCTTCAGTATTGAGCGAAGACAGTTGTTAATAAAGGTCTGCAGCCTTTTGGAAATATTCTTTGTGACCCGCCAAGTTTCTGATCCGTATAGAAGAACTGACTGACTTGACGTTTGTATTGAAAATCCGACCGAATTTTGTTGTTGATGCTGCTGAGTGACGAAGATTTCCAGATTGATTTCAGGCTGATGAATGTGTTTCTCGCCTTCCCGATTCCCGCTCGATTTGACATCCTCGTCCGTTCCGACTGCTGTAGTTGAGACAATGCTCCCTAGATAAGTGAGTGAATGAAGTAACCTCTTTCAAATCCCTCCCGTTGATGGTGATTGGCGCTGAATGTTGCTGTTGTTGTTGTTGTTGTTTGGTTGGTTGGTTGGTTATTTCCATAACCTCCGTCTTGTCTATGTTCACCTGGAGTCCTGTCTTCACTGCTGCTTCTTCGACCAGTTTGTCGGTTTTCGCTTGTAAGTCTTCGATTTGTGTGTGACATCAAACATAAATCATCCACGCGCAAAATCCAGGTCTTCTAGGTTCTTCACGTCGGTCCAGGATATCCCTGTCTTCTCGTTTCCCACTGTCTGACGCATAATCCAGTCAGTCCACCACAATTAGGAATATCATTGGTGATAATAAGCACCCTTGTCTGACTCCTGTGTTTACTCCAAACGCCTCGCTGAGTTTTCCGTTGTGGATCACTTGACATGTGCCGTTGTCGTACAGCTGTTGAATAAGGTTGATGAATATTTGGGGTACGCCGTAGTACTCGAGTAATTTCCAAATTACTTCGCGGCCAACGCTACGCTGTCGAAGGCCTTCTCAAAGTCTATAAAGTTGAGGTAGAGGTTTGATTGCCATTCCATGCTTTGTTCTGTGATGATGATGCGTAGAGTTGCAATTTGGTCAGTACATGATTTGCCTTTCCTGAATCCAGGTTGTTCTGTCTCCAGTGCGTCCTTTAATCTCTCCAGGATGATGCGACTCAGGATTTTACTTGGCGTCGATAGGAGCATGATTCCTCGCCAGTTCTTGCAGAGTGGGCCTAAGTCGCCCTTCTTTGGTAGTTTCACGAGGTAACCTTTCCTCCAGTCAGTAGGCACCTTTCCCTCCTTCCAGACCTTTTGCAATAATGGAGTCAGCATGTCTGCTGTCGTCTCTGGGTCTGCTTTCAGTGCTTCAGGGGGTATTCCATCTGGTCCGGCTGCTTTTCCAGCTTTCAGAAGCTTGATTGCGTTCAAGACTTCAGCTCTCGTTGGAGGATTGGTGTCAACTTGCAGTTGTGTGCGCGCTGTTGTTGGTATTTCTGGACGGGTTGCAGGTGATGGTCGGTTCAAGAGTCCTTTGAAGTGATCCGCCCATTGTTTAATCTGTTTTTCTTCCTTGGTAATTGGGTTCCCTTGGCTGTCTTTTATAGGTTTCGCTTGTGTTGGTCTCTTCCCGGATAGAGATTTGGTTATCTGATATAGTGTCCTCAGGTCCCTTTTGCCTGCTGCCTTTTCAGCTTCAGTAGCTAGATTGTCGTAGAATCGTCTTTTGTCCTTCCTAGCACTTTCTTCACTTCTTTGTCCAGTGCTGTGTAAGTTGAGCTCAGCGTCTCCTTCTCCTGTCCGTCCTTGCATTGAATCATTTTCTCTTTCACCATTCTCCTCTCTTCTATTAATTTCCAAGTGTCCGTTGAGAGCCATTCCTTGTCTTGTCTCTTCTTTCTTCCTAGAACCGTTGAACACGTTTCGTTGAGAATCGCCTTCAGAGACTTCCAATGTTCTTCCACGCATGATTCTTCAGTGATGTCGCGTAGTGTTTCCTGCTTTGCTCTGACAGTTGCAGTGAAGGTGTCTTTTGTGGTTGTGTCCTTCAGTAATTGAGTGTTGAACTTGCATTGTGGCCTATCCCCAGCTATCCTCGAGGCTTTTAGTTTCACCTTGAAAGTCCCTTCTACTAGATAGTGGTCTGAACCCACATCTGCTCCTCTCCTTGACCTTGTGTCCAGTAGGCTCCGTCTCCACTTTCTTGAAATTGAGATGAAGTCTATTTGATTCTTGGTGTTTCCATCTGGTGAAATCCATGTCGTCTTGTGTATATCCTTGTGTTTGAACACACTACCGCCAATCACCAAATCATTGAAGGCGCAGAAGTCTGAGAAGAGTTCACCATTGTCGTTCATTTCACCGAGGGCCTCACGACCCATGGTGAGTTCTCTTCCTGTGTTGTCTCCTCCCAGCTTCGCATTCATGTCGCCCATCAGGATTTTGATATCGCCATTTGGGACGTTGTCCATTATTGCTTGTAGTTGTCTGTAGAACGCCTCCTTCTTCTCTTGTTCTGAGACGTTTGTAGGCGCATAGCATTGACATTGAATGACTGTAACTTTCCTTCCTTTTGAGTTGAACCTGGCTGTCATTATCCTGGAGGAGATTGGTTCCCACTGCATGAGAGCTTTGGCTGCTGTTGGTGACATCATGATGGCCACTCCCTCGGTGTGCTCGTGGTTGTCCTCTGGGTGGCCGGAAAAGATTACTGTCTCTCCAGTAGGTAGTTGGCACCTTCCAGTTCCGTTCCATCTGCTTTCGCAGATTCCCAACACTTCTATTCTGTACCTTCTCATTTCAGCGGCTATCTGGGCAGCCTTTCCAGTTTCGTACATTGTGCGAACATTCCAGGTACCCATCCTTACTTTTGCTTTCATCGAAAGAAGGCACATCGGCTGACTGGCTTCCCGAAGGCTTTCACCAGCCTGCGTCATTTCACTTCCCCGATTCCAGCGAAAAGTAAGGCTATTGCTTATGTTTTTAGAATTTTTAATATATTTATTCGTTGAAGTTTCTGTAGCGATTTGGTTGTTTTACAGGGGTGGAGTTGCTAGCACCACGCCCCAACCCTCCCTCTTTACCTGGGCTTGGGACCGGCGAGAAAACTAGTAAGGTAGTAGTCTAGCAAGCTAGTATCTAGTATTAATTAATTAACCACTTACATTATTTTTTATGAACTGTACAAGTCTACTGAAGGTTTTACTCTATGAATTTATAACTAAGAGATTATGTTTCTTGAACAGGGATTTTCGCTTCCTGAGCTAGAACAGAAAGCGAGCTTGTTAAGAAAAGCTTGTAAAATGTTTTGTTCAGCTAAACATAAGGAAACATACAATGTTTCTATTTTATTTACTTTTAAATTTAAAAAATATATATTACATGTTTAACAAGTATAACATATTTTGGTGTTTTATTCTTACAGAAACCAAAAATCAATGAACATTTCAAACACTACAATGACATCGGTTACAGCTATACCAAACAATAACACTCACCCTGCAAACACTCCAAATAACAGCACTAACAGTCACAATATAAACCAGCCGTGTAAAATACCAAAATTCAATTTACATGAATCAGTTGGTAATTACGATTTTGAAAGTTATTCTAGCGTAGATCACGTCTATCCCTTGAATAAACGTCCTATTAAGCATGACTTTGAAAAATTCACTACATCGCAGACGATTGATTTCAATGCTGAATTAACACAATTGAAATTAAATAACGTGAGGAAATCAATACCACACAATCTGTTCCCCAACAATCAAAACAAATTAGTAGAGAAGGGAACAAAACCTTTTGACTTTAAAAAAGAAAATGAACGGTATAAGACACCGAGTAACACTAATAGCAGTATTAAACATGTAACAAGCAATAATAATAACGGTCAAAATATTATTAGTGAAGGCATGTTTTCATCCGGTAACTTTGTTAACACTCTAACTATTGGTATTACTGGAACCACTTCTTCGGTGAATCCTGATAATTCTTTTCATAATACCACACTAGTAACAACATCTAATCTTTTCACTAAGTCAAAGCACCAAACACCGTCAAAGGGATTCAGTGATCAAATTAAGCCAAATATGGAGACATTTGATTCTAATGCAAATACAAATAATTTATCATTTAATAGGACACATTCCTGTCGTCCACAGTTCACCAAGCGTCAACGTCGGCAAAGAACACATTTTACAAGTCAGCAGTTACAAGAATTGGAGGCAACATTTGCAAGAAATCGTTATCCTGATATGAATTTACGTGAAGAAATCGCCACTTGGACGGATCTTTCAGAAAGTCGTGTTCGAGTGAGTTACTCTCTTGAAAAATTGTTGGTTAGAGTTTTATAATTGCTAGGTACTTTAAAATTTCAACAGATTTTATTTAAAAAAGTACTTAAATTTTGTATAAAATGATCGGGTCAGGTTGAACTAAATTTTCCAGACTTTTTCCAAGAAGCCAGAAATTCAGGAGTACAGTCATGATCATCTTCTAGATAAATAACATAATTTAGTGTGACTGTGCTCTGAATTATCAGCTTTCCTCTTTCTCTAAGATAATTAATGCGTAGAATACTTGAAGTTTTTCAGCAGTGTAATGATACTTCTGAAAGATGTTAACTACTGCTTATTGTCAAGTGATAATTAACACAAGCAGTAGGTAGACACTGTCTTCCACTCTACATTTGACAGTATTCCGTTGACAGTAATGTCTTTTTAATTAATATCTCGGTGGTTTTCACCGTAGTTAGGTCAACTGATTACTGATGTGCCTAAGCATCAAAAACTCAGTAGCACGACAGATCAAAGGTGCATACTATTTTCTAATTCTAATTTCTTATTACCTCTAGATTTTACTAGTTATCAAATAAGTAAAGACTTTAGGAGTATTCAAGCAGTTCGGGTTGATTTTAAATATGGCATAATAGATATGCATACCTGCAATAGAGATAATTATTCAAAACAAGTAATATTGCAATATAGATTTGATCTGCTAGCAACAAAGTGAAACCTAAGTGAAACCATACACATATGCTATTCAGGAAGAAAAGTAAAAGTATATTGTGTATTTGACTTACTCAACCCTGGATTCGAACCCTGGTGACGGATGCGTACTGACGAAGAGTCCCGAAACTAGGATGAAACAGCTGCCTGTACTCCCAGGTTTTCCAATGGTTCTATAACTGATGTCAGCTCATCAGGAAACCCTCCAACCAGTTCCATGAAAATATTAAAAAGTTTCTTCAATTAAATCATGTGGGTGATAAAATAATAATCTTCCTCACTATCTCGCATGAGCAGTTTTCACTGGTAAATGTGCATCTTTTCTAGACACTTTTTCTCAAGTTCACGGAAAAAAACTTGCTGATTACTCAATCCTGAGATAAATAAATCCCGGAACCACTTAAAAAAGTTAAGACGCACACTAACTCAAGGAACTACTACTCAGTTTCTGCTTCTTCATATTCATATTGGAGAATAATGGTAACATATGTACTGTTTCCCATTCACTTTTACATTAATTTAAATGGGAAGCTTTCGTGAAGTTAGCAAACTGTCTTAGCCTTGGTTAGGAAAGAAACCTTATTTTCTAGGAAAAAAAATTCATCTAGATTGTTTTACCAAAAACTGTTCTTCTAGTTCGCTGTTACGGTCTAGATCAATATTATATAAAATTGATCATAAAACGTTTGCCATCCAAGCGAAAGCTACTCGAAATAAATAAAACCTACCGCCTCCAGAATCACTCTGTTCATCAGTGGTTCAATTGTGGAAACCCTCCAACCAATTTAGTGGTCCAAGTTAGATTCCCGGTCAACAGATTCTTGAAAACCTCGCCTAACTTACTAGCCGTTAGTTAGACAGAAAATCAGGTGAGCCTGAGCTTAAGGCTAGCGACCCCATTATGCCTACTGAAACTTTAAAGCTTGAAGGTTTCCGTTCGTTCCACTGGGGATCCAAGAAGTGAAAAGGAGGGAGAAAAAGTGATCACCTTAATAACAACCACCTAATAAACTGAGAATGGTGAAAATGAAGTCCTAGGCTGATCCAGGATTCAAACAATCCGCCCGTGAATTACTAGTGCAACCTCTACCAACTGGGCTACCAGACCCTATCTCTAATGAGATCACCGCCCATAAAAGCCTTCCAGTTCAAGATTATCTCATTTGTCTCTCTATCGATACCATTTTTGTATAGCGAAAACAAACCAGCCAGCGTTCTTTTCACCTATCATATTAAATGCTTTATTAAAGACTGTCACATCATCTTTTAGTAAAACTGGTACTCAAGTGTGTTGTTTTAATTCTACCGGTTTTACTCATGAAGAAGTATTCCTTCCATGTATTAGTGTTATTGTTAATTTTTTTGAAATAGCCAATCAAATCCATCTAGTTCAAGAGGTACAAATTTCGTAAACAGAAACATCACAACTGTGTCAATAAATGTCATAATGCATTGACATGGAGATATTTATATCATTTGCTTCTGTAAATTGAAAAGTTTAGCCGGGATTACGGTTTCATATTAAGTAGTACACGTCAATTTAAGTACAGGTCAACTAGCCTAAAGGCTTGGTTAATTAACCTTTGCTTATGAACATGAAGAGTGAAGAATACGTTACATGATTTGTTGGACCGAGGTGACATTAGGAACATATAATAATCAAATACTATTGAAATTGACATTTAACCAGAAAACGAGTTTTGACTACTACTGTATTCCCTACAGGGAAAAATTAAGTTAACCCTGTGACAGAATAACCTGTCAAATATTGCTATAGGACAACAGTAGTCTCATTTAACCTTGTAAATTGCACTAACCACTAGCTTAGAAATCAAACAGGAAATGGTGTGTAAATAAGAAATATAAAGCAAAAAGGAAGACTAAAATCCGTTCAAATTGTTTGAGCCTGATTCGATTTTAAATGCAGATGAAGGCGAAACTTTAGCATTGTAGTGGAGTATTATGATACATCAGTTTATCTGCTTTCTTCAACAAAGAGATAAGTTTTCCTTCACGTTCCCAGTGGAACATAGGGCCTCAAGCTATTGGCTTGAAGTTTCGCCAGCAGTTTTTAATTTTACAGGATGGGGTTGCTAGCCTCATGCCCAACCTTTCCTCTTTACCAGCATTATTTCTGGCTTAGAGAGGTAAAGGAGTGCGTCGGCCTGGAATCGGACCCCGGACCATGTGCATGGTATGCGAGCATCCTAACCGCTGTGCAACCGACGCACCCAACACAGAGATACTGTATCATTTATGGATGAAAGTAACGCTGTTTGCAGTACTCTGCTGAACCAGACTACAGTAATCTTCTAGTTATAACCATCATTTAAATTGCAGTTACACAGAGCGCTGTATAAAGTGATTTAAATGTAAATAGGTTTGAAATGAAAGCGCAAGTCATAGCAGTATACAAAGGTCATAAGTATCCAGACAGTAGATGTTACGGATTTACTGGAATAGTTCAAGCATCAAGTCAGTTTAAATCATTATAAATTATTTAAAATAATCAAAACAAGGTCTTTCTGAACGTTTCTCTGCATAAGCCACAGCTTCTTCAGCAGAATTATTCGGATTTTATTAACCACCAGAATAAATAGTCAGAAAATTACATAAATTGAAGTTAATTTCTTGTAACCAACATCATGCACACACACTCATACAAACAACTATGCATACACGACAGTCTGACATTAGTCATTACAGGCATATGATGACTGTTTACACCTTTCTATCGGTGCAAATGTCTACCAACAAGTAAACTTCAAAGGAATTCACTTCAGTTTATGTAATTCTCAACTATATATTTTCATATTTAATAAATAATAATAATTCTTCTGAAGAAGCTGGGGCTTACACAGTGAAACGTTCAGAAAAGGTAGTGGGGACTGCTTCTATTGCGATTTATTCTTTAGTTTAAGTTTCAGGCATCTCTCTACTGTGTTACTGTCACCTTACGAAAAAGAAGAATAGAATACCTCTTCCAGAATTGTTATTCCTTTTTGATCTCTATAAGTACTAAAATGGTGACTTTACTAATCACAGTAAATGAGTATGAGAAGTCAAATACACATAAATAGTGATGTTAATTTATTCATTAAAAACACTAATTACACCCCTAAATATGTCTTCCATAATCCTACATCGTGTAAAATTAAGTAAAACAAAGCAAAATTTACAACAGTCTTCTTCTAGGTATACGATCTAGTTGGTTCTTTAATAGCAACCATTCGTGCCGACAGTATCATGCTTTCAACGAGTTATATACTTTTGAAAAACTCTCCTTATTAGTTTTACATTTTCTTCTCATTGTGTGTTGTACACGTTTACCTGACTTTTTATATAGAAAGACTCAAACAGCGTTTATTAAAAGATTATATTCTGAGGCGTACAGATACACTAAGTTTGCATTTTCATCTCCTGCTTACCCAACTGACTTTTCTTTCCTTTTCTGATATTACTTGACAAAGATACACCGTAGCCTGATAAAGGAATCCGTTCCATGTTGACTGGCATGACTTCACTCCATCTTTAGTTATAGTCAGAATAAAAGGTAATCTTGTATATATACAAAAAGGTCCAAACTCTAAAATAACTCACTATAAGCACCATTATGTACTCGTTTGTAAAATCTTTCCGTTTCAAAACGAATACATCGTGAAAGTGGAAAATGCATTCACAGTCGTGTTTCTTTTTAACAAGTAAAGACAGCTGCTGATAACACGGCTCTGAAAGTTAGTACAAGATTAGTCAAAGCCGGGTAAAGAAAATTTCTGATAAATAACAGACTAAAGTCATGCTAGAATAAATGATTCAAGGAAATAAATCAAGTATAAGAAGTTGTCAATATTTGCTGGTTAGGAAGACAATATTTTAATAGCAGTGTCAATAAATCAGTATAATTCGAAAGAAAGTTATACTATATAAGAAAATACGCATTGAGTGAATGTTTAAGTTGGAGTGAAAATTTAATTAATTACGATAGACAAGCTGTGAAACAAAATATTCTTAAAGAAAAAGTAGATTAACTAAATATGCTGTTCTGATTAATGTGGAGCTGTAAACTCACCGAGTTCATATTATCTGTGTGTGAGAAGCTAACACCTTTTCCGACCGTTAGTCTCCAAATAGTGATTGGTCTTCCTGTATATACAATTAATCGAATGCTCAGAAATGGAGCTTTTGCATTTTTAATCTATTTTCTGTGTGTTGGAGTTTCTCCAGCGGTTTGAAAGAATTTTTGTTGTGGGGTTGCTATCCACACGCTCAGCCCTCTCTCTTTACCCGGACTTGGGACCGGCTAGAAAACTAGCCAGCTAGTTAGCTAAGCGATGTCACACAAACTCGAAGACTTGCAAGCGAAAACCAACAAAGTGGCTGAAGAGGCAGCGAAAACATGAGTGCGGTTGAACACAGAAAAGACGGAGGTGATGAAGATAACGAACCACCATCAACAGCAACAGCAACAACCAGCACCAATAACCATCAAAGGGAGAGATTGAAGAGAGGTTGCCTCCTTCACTTATTTGGGAAGCATCTTTTCAACTACAGGCGGAACGGACGAAGATGTCAAAGTCAGAATCAGAAAGAGGAAGATACGTCTTCATCAACATGAAACCAGTTTGGAAATCTTCTTCACTCAACATAAAGGACAAGATTCGCATTTTCAACACTAATGCGAAGTCGGTTCTTTGTATGGGTCAGAAACTTGCAGTGAGTGTCACGAAAAGGATTTCCAACAGGTTGCAGACTTTGATTAACAGCTGCCTTCAATGGCTCCATACTGAAGATCAAAGGCCAGAAAGAATAAGCAACAAGAAATTATGGAAACAAACCAACAGGCAAGAGCCCATTGCCCAACAAAGATGCTGAAGAAAATGGAGATGGATCAGGCATACATTGAGGAGGCCCGGGGTGCAGTCCCGACGGGAAGCGACGAGTGGGACGTCAGTGCGATGGCGACATGGAGGAGACCGTGTGAGGAAGAGATGAGGGAGGCAGAAAACAGAACAAAGTGCAGATGTGTTGTTGATGCCCTATGTTCCACTCAGAATGCAAGGGAATAATACTAAAATAATAATAATAATAATACCTCAACCAAATCACTGGTTAGAAAATATGGGCTTGATATAACTGTTCGGTGAGAGGTACAGTTGATAGGAAACACATTGTATATTAAAGGCCGGAATTCACGTGTCACAGATATCAAGCTTAGAATGATTCACCTGTGCTAAGTATCAACTATTAACCTAGAAGATATTCCTCTACAATCCTCCTTATCTTTATACTCGATGAAGCGCATTCAAGCGAATGAGTTGATCTGGCAAATTAAATGTAGAATAATTTAATACATTTAGAGAGAGAGAGGAACACTTGTTTATTACGATAAACCACAGCATAGACACAGCGTATACATCAAACATTTATCCATGACCTGAAAATAATATAATAATCCTCTTGAACTTTTAAAATAACCCATAAAATTTGTCACAAAAAGTAAATTTAAATTATTTCCAAAGACAGTAGCTTCAGTAGTGAAATTCTGAACTGATAAATGCATAAATTATCTATAAATATACTCTGAAATAATCATAAATGTCATATTTGCGTTTTAAATATTTTTTACCAGCACTAGTGCTACTAGTATGACATGGTATTACACGTGTAACACCAAACAAACTTAAAAGGGAAATGATCATTAGATTGGGAAAAAAGGGAATAACTATATCACGGGAAACACACTGATTTGCAACTGTTAATTTTACTAACTAAACAATATTTTTGTACAGTTAAAATTTTCAAGAAAAAACCAAGAATAATAGTGGCAGGTATAACTATTGTGAATACAAATATACTTAAAATTATGTTTCACATAAAACTTTATGATGTATGTTCTGACTAAATAAATAACTGGTCTGCCAACAACAATAATCCCTGTCATTAAAAAAAATGTAGATAAAAAAGCCCCATTTTAGTGTAAAACGTCTAACTGTATTTGTTAGGACTTTGTTACCACTGCCTATAAACATAACCAGGGGACCATGAATATTTCCAGACAATGTGCAAAGATCATTTTCACGTTAAAGAGCAGCATCTGATTCTTCATTCTGAAACTCTACAGTTCGTTGTGAATATTTACCCACCAACATGGGTGACTATACAAGACACAGTTGACAATATACCGAACTACCAGTTGCAATTCCACGTAGCTGACAATGAACCAAGCTTATTGTGCAAGAGCTAGAGATACTATCTGGTAGTCCAAACCTCAATAGGTGAAACAAGATTCAAGTCCGTAATCCAATAGTTAGAAGTCGAGCACCTGGAGCAATTTACCACAGCTTCTGAACATAATCTGCATTGATAAAATAACACACAATTTAATTATCAATAGAATTTAAATCGGTGACATGGAATTGACAATAAATATGTGTAGGAAATGCAAACGAACGGGAAATAAGCGTGAACATACCAACAAAACTGGCAAAGTATTATAAACATAGCTGAATTAAAGATTTAATACATAGCTCATTTTCGTATTGACTGATTAACAATAATTAAGTAAGCCCCACTAGAAAATCAACGCCATAAAATAACCAGTAAAACTTTGTCAACAGTTGTCTGGAAATAGTTTCCGGACGAAGTTCAGTCAACTTGGCCTGGAAAATTAAACGGTCAGTCTTCTTCCTGAAACAGAATTTTTGAGATGACATTACCATTTTCAAAAATACCTATAACACCTTTATTTGTTGTTACAAATTTACCATTTTTACAAAATTAGAAACAAACATAATAAAGTGAATATGATTCATATAACTATTAGGATTGATGAAAATGGACAGGCCATGGAAAGCGATTCACATCATGGTACTTTAGTTTCATTAAAAATATCGTTTACCTCAGCGACTTTCCAACTTCGCTAACTGATGCCTAATTTAAGCATAGTGAAGAGCAAATGACCAGGTGAGCTACCATGTTTTAATCAAAAAGGTTCTCACTAGTACATGAACCTTCGTAGAAATTTTAAGGCTTTGAAACTGGTCATACTATATTACTTTAGACATGGCTAACTCCATTTAGTCGAGAGTTAAGATGAAAATCGATGTTATACATTGCCGTTTGACAAAATAAAAATATTTAACTAAAGGATTTTCAGTGTGAATCAGTGGTAACAGGCTGGTCATGATGCAGCAGTTTGCGTAATATTTAGGAATTATGAAATTAACATAGTAAAAGTGACCTTTGAGGCCTGGTCTTTAATGTTTATTAAAAAAATTCCGACAAGTGTTCACATTAGTTTGCATCATATCAATCACAAAGCCGTGCGCATCATTTCACTTATCCAGTTATATATGATAGTCGATTAAATTAATAGTGTATGTATATATACATATATATATACTTCTAGGTAAGGCAACTAAATACAATACTTCCTCATTTTTTCATGCGGACAAAATCCTAAAGTTAATATTAATTCTGTAAATGAGCTGTTTTCTAATGAAACAGTCTTCATTTCTTCCACTAAAAGAGAAAAAGAACTAGGTCATTAATCAAAATCATAATATTCATATTTAGTTGTTTTCTTGTTTGAAATCCCTGTCAAGATTATGACATAATTCCACATATATCATGCAGTCAGTTCATCTTTAATCAACGTCAGATTGAATGACTTAATACTATTACTATTATTATTATTATAATCATCATACTAAAACACTCTACAATAATCCCAAGATTCCTTTTAATTTTACCAGTTAAAATAAAAAATAATGAGAATGAAGACAGAGAGAGTTTGTTTGTTTGTTCAATTTGTCTTCTTTCTTACGCTCAACTGATGCAGTGATAATATTCTCGACAAGAAAAACAAACAAATCTCTTCTCTAGAAAATTAGTATTCAACTCAGTATAGGTAATAATAATAATAATGGTAACAATAATTATTTTCATTTTTTTCTTATTATTTTTTGGAGTAAACTTCATTGTTAAAAAAATGATGACTTCAAATAAACAAGTAGATTTTAATTGAACAAATTTTATAATCTCCTACTACTTTTCTTGATAAATCTAACTAATTATTAGGGAATATTCTTTCTAGTTGCAGAGAAATGCTTTACAACAAACTCTATCATCTGCGAATTCTAACTTCCAGGCTCCTGACTCAGTTTTTCTCTGAAGAAATACTGACTGAGCGCTTTCAGAAGGCTTCATTTTTCACCTTTTTCTTCCACAGAGTTCTACAATTTCTCACTACATTGAGGGAAGACACTCACGTAGTTTTATCCCGGCTTTCGCCCTAGAATGTACTTTGTCAAGGTTGTTGGGCATCAAAGGTTGTTTGAAGCTATTATTTTGAAATTGAAAATCGGTTCTTACCAGTCGATCACGGATTGATATCAGTTGGAGAACCATTGAAAATCAGCTGTTTCATCCTTGTTTAGGAATCATCGACACTACTCATCCATTGCCAGGGGCCGAACCCAGGACCGTTCGGTTACAAGGCAAGTTAGCTTGTATACCATTGAACAATTGGGACCCAATTCGGTTGCCCATGAATTCTAACTTCTACCGATTCGTGACCAGTGAGGTCCATCCAGTCAGGTGTGAAGATGGATGTCCCACCGATGATATTGTTTGGTGGTCGCGCTAAATCACGAATCGGTAAAAGTTAGAATTTATGGGCCATTAAGTCGGGTTCCAGTGGTTGGATGGCCTACGAGCTTGCCTTGTAACCAGAAGGTTCCGCGTTCAACCTCTAGTGGATACGTACTGCCGATGATTCTCAGACTTGGACGAAATAGCTGTCCAGTACTCCCTGCTTTTCAGTGGTTCACTAACTGATGTCAATCCGTGATCAACTCATAAAATAAATCTAGTCTTTACGAACCAACTTTAGAAAAATCAGTTTGATGTACATGATTATTGCAGTAGAAATATCCCCTTCATTGACTTGCAGACCACCAGCCCGTGTAATGTAAACACTGCGCCATGAAAGGTCAAGTATTAGTTTCGCTTCCACTACCACCAGTTTTGTTTGACTTGCATTAGTTGAAATGGAGCAACTTACTCTACTAATGAAATGAAATGATAACTCTAAGATACACTGGCCTTGAAAAACGGCTTATACAGGTGTGAAGTGAAAATAAATTATAGTTCCCCAAGGATATTGTGAATAGACCCTTCTGACTAACTCAAGTGATTCCTGACATGAAACTGTGGTAGAATATAATCATATAGGAGAATGATTTTATTAAATAAAAAACACACAGAGTGACAATACTACTTATTTGCTGATGATATTTCAGGCGCGATTCTCCTTATATGTCGGTGGACTGGCAGAGCGGTGTAAGGCAGCTGTCCGAAAGCACATGGGTTCAAATCAAACTTAGATCATGCGACTTTCACGTACATAGCAATAAGTGCGACAACAACAGTCACTAGTCATTCACATCAAGTAGCTGCTTTGCGATATTTGACTTTGATGTTCATCCATAAACTGTCTAACCCTTATGCATTCTTTAAAAAAAATATAATTATGTATAACAAATATGTGTGTGGCCAGAATTTTGGAAGTGTGCAATGCAGTTCTCAGATTAAATTGTCCTCTTATATTTTGCCATCCTATCTTGTCTTATCATCACATGCTCTCCGAAAACCCTTACACAAACCTTTCAGCAGACCATACAAACCAATAAATAATCGCCAGTCAACAACACCAAATAACCCCCCCACACATATACACACACACTCAAAATGAGAGCACCCACACTTTCCAGCTGGAACTAGGTCGCGCACGCCTCATCTACACTGTTAATACAGCTACCTACCACCTTGGCGAAGACGACCATAAGTATGATTCACACTGCATTATACTTGCCTGCCACTATGTTTGTGTGATTTCGATCGACATTTGCATAAGAAATAGTGTTCTGGATAAACAAAACCTAAAAGTTAAATTTACGCCACGATATGATTAAGATAAATAAATTGAACTGAAAACGTCATCAGTAAATAAATAATAGTGTATCAGTGTGTTTTATCAAGTAAAGTCTGATGTAGCCTAGTGACTGGCGGCAGGATGAAGTTGCCTAGAGTTGTAGTGAGAAGTCATGAACAGTGGGATCCACCTAGCCGGAAGTGAGAATAAATGCTCGCCCAGGATATTAGCTTTTGGTCGCCCTAAAATCACAAAATGTTAGTATTTAGAATGTATGGGCCATTGATTCAGATCATAATGGATGAGCGGTTCATGAGCTTCCCTTCTATTCGGAAGGTCCTGTGTTTGAAATCCGGTGGATGCGTACTGAAGATAAATCTGAAACAAGGACGGAACAGTTTTCCAGTACTCCATGGTTTTCACTGATATTAGTCAGTGATCAAACTTGAAATAAAATTATTCTGTTTGGGACACTAATTGCTTCAACGTTGAAGATACGACTTAACGATGAGTTGATGGCATCCTGTCGCCTACTTCCAACCGCCTAACGCCATTTCAAAGTGCACTCGATAGTGAGTCACCTTTTGTTGTTGATGATGATGTTGCAAACATGACTGATACAGTTCAGTCAACACTAACACAATGGACAAGAAACATGACACTGGTTACAATCCTAATGACCAACTAGTGTATACTTAAGTCGACTAATATAGAAAATGGAGTGGATAATATCAAGCGATAGGTTCTTGCAAGGCAAACCAGTATTAAAAAAGTCACTTAGTGAAAAAAGGCAGGCTGGTACATTTTGTCAAGTAAAGTCAAATAAAACCACAAAGCAGTTAAGAAGGTAAATCTCTAGTCCCTCATGAAATCACAACGCTTCAGACATAAAAACGGAAATCGTAAGTTGGTGAAAATTTCAGAGTTCAACAAAATCAGTCACTACAGAACGCGAACGACTGTTTAATTAACAGTCCATATCTGTAAATTAATCAGAAGGTTAAATAATATCCATGCGGTTGCATATTTGCTACTTTTGATTGTTCTATAGGCATTACAAAACTACTATGCACCAAAAAATTACTGTTGTCTTATGAAACGTGATCATACAGACACAGTGACAACGTTTCAGTTGATTATCTAAAGTTTGTGTCTTCATTTAGTATGCTCATCATCTGACTTAGGAAACTCTTACTAGTCTAATGTCATCATTTGATAGTTGATGAACTTGTCGTTTATTTTAAATATCCTCTTATGACAACAATTAGATGCAGAGAACATATTAGTGAATAATTTGAACATTTATGGGATGAATTTAATGACGAATATTTAATATAGTTGGGATGAGATCTTTGCTGAAAAGTCAATGCTCAGCAAAGATATTTCATTATTTTTGTAAATGTTTTTGAAAAAATCATTATGGATTTGTTGTCAGCTCTCTCTTCTTTTCTTTTCTTTTTCTCCGTAGATTAGTTTTAATCCCTTTATATCATATTTTCTTTAAGGTTTGGTTCAAGAACCGTCGTGCAAAGTGGAGGAAACGTGAGCGACATCTAGACGCTGTATTACGCGGGACTCTCACAAATCCGTTTGTTCCACTAATTCGAGCAGGAGTCGGTCAAACATCTTGTGGATTGGGCAGTTATGCACTGTGCGGTACAAATGGTCATGGTTTTCACTCAGTAGGACAAAATCAAATATCTAATGCAATTTTAACATTTTCGCAACCACAAGTCAATTATTTTCAAAATTCTTCTGTCAATAACTGCCGTAGCACATATCCATTCGTATCTGCCTCATATGATAACGCAGTTCCAAGTTTGCCGAGCAGAACTAGTCCAAACATTTTTAATCCTCCTTTCTCTTACCTTGCTAACAGTCGGAATGATGTAGAGGATGTTCACAATTATTCGGGTGGACTGTCAGATTCATATCCATTTAAATCGACCAGCACTACTAACAATGGATCCTCTTATTCAAATTCATACTGTTCATATCCGAGTGGAGTGAATCTAAATACAGGGTTGCCATCTGGAATAACGAATTCATCGTGGATGAATAACTTAAATAACTGTGAATATTCTAACGACGTCAATAATAATACAACATCTTCTACAGATTTCAGTGTTGCAGCCTTTGCTGCATCAAATATGTTAAATACGTACTCATCAGTGATTCATGGGATCAATTCGACAAACTTCCTTGGTTTGAATTCGTCCAAAGAAGCAAGCAATTCCTTGCCTTCATTGTCATCTTCATTATCGACACCAGCATTTTTGCCAAGTAACACAAACAGTCAGCCCGTTCATCCACAAATCCACTGTTTAAATCAAATACAAGATACAGGCTTGTCACTAGGGCACACATCTTCTAGTAGTGAAAACAGTCTTAACAGTAGTAACAGTTTTGAAACAAATACGGTCAAATCGTCATCATTAGCACAAACAAGTTTACCAGACTGGTCAGCCATCAATAAATCTGTTAACACAACACAGTACATAAACAATACACCTTTGATAAAAAATAGCCCATGTGTCAATGATGATGATGATGATGGTGACTATGATGGTAATCAAGACGACAGTAAAATGTATTCAGGTCATTTCACACGAGATTGTGTAAACAGTTCCCTAAGAAATCTGAAAGATAGTAAGGATTACTTAAAAATGTCACAGGCATGTGAAAGCAAGCCTTCAATTTGTCAGGCATTATGCAGAGATTATAACAGCAACAATACCATACATGATTCCGAAATGACAGATAGTTTCAACTTTGATAATTTTATTCACCCCTTTATAAGAAAACGTGAAACTTGTTTTAATGCAAATGAAGCTTCTGAATCTGTAGATCGTATAAATGTGCCTGCTGGTTTCTCATTACCGTTTTCTTCACCTCAGTCATCATCGTCTTCATTTATACCTTCAGTATTAAATTCAATATCTGCGAAAACCTATGAAAATCTTCAGTTAACTAACTCGCATACGAATGAATTACTTCTAGATAATAATGTTACTCGTAAAATAAGTGAACAGTCTTTAAAATTAGAAGAACCATTCAGTCGATCACTAATTCACTATCAACAACACCGCCATCAAACGCGTCAACCACACGAGCATATGAGTGAGCCTGCACTAATGATGCCTAGCAATTCAAATAATTTTCCATTTCTTCCAACCGCTGCTATGATGGCTGCTGCTGCAGCGGTAAAAATGAATTCCAATGCATGCAACTCTACAAATTTAAATGATACAAATAGTACTATAAATATTACACCAATATCTTCAGCTAAAATGTCAGCAGTTACACTCACAAATCCCACATTGCCAAGATGGCAAACCAACCTAGGCAAATTAAGTTCTGCAACGGAAACCTGCGGAACGGATACATCAGTATTCATGCCATCTGCATCATTGACATCAAATATTCTTAATGATAATCAACAGACACAAGAGAGTTATAGAAACTCAATGTTTACGCGGTATGTACTGCCACAGGCTAATTTCGAAACAAATCAACTGTGTACTGACAATCAAACTTCAGGTGCAAATCTTAACCAAATATGTCACTAGTCTGAGAAGCAATAAAAACAGTTTTTGGTGAAAATGATTATAAATTATTCACTTAACTTTTGCTTCACTCGCTTTTGCTTTTCTTCCTAACTTCCATTTTATGTGTTTGTTTCACCAAGTTGTAAGACAAATGCATTTTAGACTACTGACGATAATATACGTTTCAAAGTAATGTTCTGTTACTTAACTTGAAATCAACTCGTAAACATTTCAGTCTTAATAAATCTGTTTTTTTTAAAAAAAAAACTATGACAAATGGACCTTATACTTTTATCTGTTCATACATTATGAAATGGGTACTCTTTGGTTTATTTCATTTGCTGTCTGTAAAACATTGAAATGAAGCTATCATCCTTTCGGTGTATGTGCGTATTTTCATTTCAAGGAATTTTATCTTAGATTCAAGTGTTGAAATGTTCATGCTTTACATTCCATCTATCGAACTATTAATTCTTTTTCTAACCTGTTTTGATTATAATATACAATGCTGCGTTCATAATAATAATAATTTATAAAATCAACAACCTATTAACTTATCTGCGTGCTTTCACACTATACGATATATATATATATATATATATAGGACTGATTACATCAGACCTATCATGAACCGCCTGTGATGTATTATTATGATTCCCTTGGGTTCCTAGCGGAAAATGTGACTTTGTTTTTTGTTGTACTCGGTGCTGTCCTCTTCATCTAGGTCCACGATTGCCCATAATCTCTCATCTTCTCGTCACCATACGATCTCCGGCATGTTACCCTCGCACCGACGACCCACTCGTCGCTTCCCATTGGGATTCCACTCGACCGATGGCCTGCACTGGGCGCGATGTCATCCAACAGTCGCCTTAATTTATACCCGACCCATCTCCATTTTCTCCTACATATTTTGTCGAGCAATTGGCTGTTCGTTGTTTCATTCATTTCTAGAGTTTCTCGTTGCCAATGCTTTCATCTTCTTCATGGAGCCAGAGAGGGTAGCTGTTGATTAAAAACCTGTAGTGGCCTGTTGGAAATCCTTCTTGTGACACACAATGCAAGTTCCTGACCCGTGTAGAAGAACTGAACGACTTGACATTTGTGTTGAAAATCCGAATCTTGTTGTTTATGCTGAGTGCAAAAGATTTTCAAACTGGTTTTAGGTTGATTTAGGCGTATCCTGACTTTCCTATTCTGATGTGATGTGCGTAATGAATAATGCATGTCTGACTAAAAAGGGTGCTGAACCTAGGTTGGCTTATACTTATGAATAAGACAAGTTTTTAGCATGCAAGTGCAAATTTTACATGATGTCAATTGACAGGAGGTTCCGACCTTAGTGAATAGTGCTCAGAAAATTACGCTTATTTAGATTTTAAACAGGGAGTTCAAGTTTAATCAGAGTAAATGTATGCATACAATGAAAAAGGAGTTACCTAGTAAAGGCGAGAGATACGTAAGATGATAAGTGTCTGATAAATTAGGTAACAATGTGCTGAGCTGAACTCAAGTCATAGAAACAAGCAAAATTACAAATTACAAAAGAAGGTGAGGTTAAAGACAAAGATTACGTAATCAAATGAAAGAGCGAATACCAACATCCAGTTACCAGGGCAAGGAAAGACTGATAACTGCTCCTTTCTAAACATATGAATCGGGTTTCAGGTGTCTGTTTGGTAGAGATTGCTTCGTCAGACTTCAGGAGAATTGAGCTTTTTCGTCTATTGATATTGATATGAACCCCACCAAGGAGATGCCTGGTAATGACACCATTGTAAGCGTTTGTTCCCTTGAGACATAGACTTTCACTACATATTCTGAAAATCGGAGGTGTACCCTTCTTTCTGTTCTCCCAACGTAACTTCTCCTGCAGAGACACATATATTTGTATACACAGTTGGAGTCAACATGAGGAGAATATCTGTCGACTTTTGATTGTACCAAAGAGTATGCTGTCCGATAGATGGGAGCCATCTTAGCTACCGGATTGAATTCTGGCTAGCAATTTATTCAATCTTCGGTTGACTGTTGCCGCGATATTTTCTCCTTTAAAATCGAGCTGAAAAAAGACACGCATTTTTTCCACTGTAATTTAATTTACTAGTAAATTTTTTCCATTCCTTTGTGTTCCGGGTGGAATGTAGGTAAGCAGACCTAAAGCTCTGAAGTCTAAGTGTTCGTGGTTTTGTTTCTATGGAGTGGAGTTCTTCGCCTGATGTTCAAGCTTCCCTCTATTCGGGGTTACTACTGGCTAGTAAACTAGATAAAGTTTCGGAGCACATCGGCCGGACAAGCTGTGGATGTACACAGTTAACCACTAAGAAATCAGTGTAACGTTTTGTAAGTATGGGATATCAGCGTGAAAAGATTCTGCCAAAAAGATAGCTAAATTTTTAGCTTATCAAAGAATATTTATTATGAAATAAGCATACTTAGTATTTAAAAACAATAATGAGAATAAAAATGGCAACAGTACAGAAGAGAAAAGTCGGAAAAACGAATTGTCGACTAACAAGATGTTCAGCCTCCTAAATACACTTTACACAAATAAAAATAACTAATAAGTACATTTTATGGAGGAATAAAAATTACTTTAAGACAATCGTCTTAACTGTGGGTCGGCATTAACTGAAAAAGCGTTGAAGGTAAAGAGGAGAACCAGAAAACTATTTCGTCTCAGTTCAATAACTACCGGCTCCACAAATCTCCGACGGGGAAAATGACTACCAGTGAATTAAAATATAAAATCCAACACTATGTTATCATTAATCAAGTTCAGAAAATTTTGATGGGAATATTTTAAAGTATGCATTAAACAATGTTCACTAGTTACCTCAAAGTCTAACCAGAGACTGAAGAACTTCAGTTTTACAGGCTAAATGATTATCCTTGAACAAATCAAGAACAACAATTGTACCGGGATAATATGAGCTCATCTTTTATTATTTCGAGGATTCTTCTCAACTGGTTACGACCTGAACGATAAAAAATATGAATTACATTAAAGACTTGAACATACTTTTCCACTATCACAAGGAGTAATTGGTAAGAAGTAAAAGTAACATTAGTGGGGAATGGTTTAACTCACTATTTAGTCTTTAGTTACGTAATCTACTTTTTTGTTATGCTCTTTCTACCTCAACCTTGTTTCTATACACACACATATATACGCAACCCTGTTTTTTGTTTCCAAGCCTAATCGTCTAATTATTCTATAAATAGTCAGTGTTTTTAACTCCTAATCGGTTATATCATTCCGGACTAATGTTACTTTTACTTCTTACCAATTACTCCTTGTGATAGTGGAAAAGTATGTTCAAGTCTTTAATGTAATTCATATTTTTTATCGTTCAGGTCGTAACCAGTTGAGAAGAATCCTCGAAATAATAAAAGATGAGCTCATATTATCCCGGTACAATTGTTGTTCTTGCTTTGTTCAAGTTTATTAATGGGACGAATTGCATGAAGTTTTTAAATGATTATCCAACTGTGACCGGTCAAGGGATTTGTTTGTAAGCACAAGACGCATATTATTAGATGGCTGGAGGCAATTGGCAGAAAGCCTTGGATCTGGGTTTCGTGTTTATCATCAATCACTAGTCAACAAGGTGTATTTGCGATCTTGAAGGAACTTATTTCCCTCCTGAAATTCGAACCCGTATCATCTAGTGCTCCAGTCAGAGACGTTGCCACTGAGCTGTTCAGGCTCAGGCTGACGATTAACCTTCTGTAGGACTGCATTAGATACTTTGATTGGATAGTTAACAACCAGTACCATCCTTCTGGTACTTTGTTTGTTACAGACTGAATTCTACCAGTCAAGTTTTCAAAATAAAACACCGATTATCTTCTAAAACTTAAGATTCCCAAGGTTTACAGATCATTACTGTGTCAATCGCTTCAATTAAAAATCTACTGTTTCGCAGAATTCATCAGTCCCGAAAGCCTATTAGGTACCTTGATTATGAATTAATGCAAAGTGACAGAAATGTTATTACTGTAAGTTCAGAGCTGTATTAATCGAGACATTGTAATCATATCATGCTAAAGATTATTAATCACCTTGATATAAGAATAGAACTTGTGCACTGCGGTAGAGTATAATTCCATTATCTATATCAAAGGTGATATAATTATGAGTAATAAATTGTGCTCGAAACGTGGTCATCAGTAAATATTACTATACAGTACTATGAGACTTTATCAAAACAAATTTTACCCATAATGGTATTAATCACCTTATTTCTCTAGTTGGTGTTGATTCATGATGTTTATACGTTGAAAAAAACACAGCTTATCTATCCATATTATGAATCACTAACCAACGTTACTTTGCAAGTCTTGCCATCTACAAGAGTGCTATACGGAATAAGTTTAATTTTATTAACTATTATTGCTGGGCATAGAAATATGATAAGTAATCCATGTGAAATATAGTGTAACCAAGAGTACTCCTTACAGCGTTCATGTATTTTATTAACTGTAAGTCATTTGAAAGTGTAGAACTTGGGCACTGTGGTAGAATGTAATTCTGTATTAGATAAGTTTATCTTAAATGTCGTACGGTGATGCAATATTAGCAATTGGGTGACAAGGTTTCGAGCATAAATTATTGCTCATAATCAATTACACGGGTCTGTTGACACACTGGCAGCCAGTATGCACTCTTCAATGACCTCTGATAGTTCACATGATATCATCTACCTAATGATAGATAGCATTGCAGTCTGTCTAATAAGTCGATTTCGTTTTTCTAATATATATGTATACTATAGATTAGCAAACTGAACACAGATTATCAGAACATTATTCTATATTACAGACGGGGTTACTCAGTGATCAAATTTGCCAGACCTCACATCAATTAAAAGATAATGAAAGCGGAAAAAGTCTAACAGTAATAACTGATAGAAACATCAGAGGAACAAGCGGAAATCAAACAGTAAAACAATTGAAGGCATGTGACTTCAAGTTTGCGATGATCGTGACAAGGTATAAATGCCATTCTGTCACATTCATCTATGCAAATAATTTATATAATTGCACTCATCATTAGTTTGACACAAGCATCTTTAGGCAAAGTTCACATAGTCGATTGCTTTCAAACCTCACAGAGTAAAATAGATGAAGCGTCACCAAAAACTTTGTCGCAGAGAATACGATTTTGAAAAACACTTACCGAAACACAAAGTTGTTCATTGCCTTTCGAAGTAGCATAAAACATGTTTCTAAGCAGTTTCAGTAGTATAGAAGAGCTCTGTTACATAAAATATTTTCACCCACAAACAACGCAGACCTCGAAAAGAAAGAAGAATTCTACAGACAACTACAGGCAACAATGGACAATACGCCAGCTGGTGACATTAAAATACTAATTGGAGATATGAACGCCAAACTGGAACCAGACAACACGGGAAGGGAACTCATCATGGGTAGAGAAGCTCTCGGAGAAATGAATGAAAATGGAGAACTCTTCGCCGACTTCTGCGCCTTCAACGAACTAGTGATTGGTGGCAGTGTTTACAAGAACAAAGATATCCACAAGGCTACATGGGTGTCACCAGATGGGCGAACCAAAAACCAAACTGACTTCATCTCAATTTTTCTCAAGGAAGTGGAGGCGCAGCTTACTGGACACAGAAGTAAGAAGAGGAGCAGACGTTTTTTTTTTTTTTTTTTTTTTTTTAGGGAGAATCCAAATCAAATTAAAACCTTTCAGGGAAACAGGTGCTGCAGATAGACCACAAGCCAAGTTCAACAATCAAAAACTGAGGGACCAGGATACAAAGGACATCTTCACTACAAGCATAAAGGACAAAGCCGAGACACAAATCAACACTAGCGAAAAGGTCAGCGTTGAAAAGCACTGGGACAACCTGAGAGCCGTGTGGAGTCAAACCTGCGTGGAAGTTCTGGGCAGAAAGAAGAGACAGGACAAACAGTGGCTCACTATGGACACATGGAAACTAATAGAGGAGAGAAGGAGAGTGAAACAAAAAATTATCCAGTGCACCGACGAGCAACAAAAACAGGAGTTGAATGCAAGCAACAATACGCTGAACAAAAGAGTAAAGAAGAGTGCTAGGGAAGACAAAAAAATGTTATGAAGCCATGAGAAGTGAAGCTGAACAAGCTGCAGGGAAAGGAGACCTCCCATCACTCTGCCAATTAACTAGGCACCTATCGGGTAGAAGTTAGACACAGATTAAGCCAGTAAAGGATGACAATGGAAAGCCAAAGAGGTGGAGCAAAGAAAACACTGGGCTGAACACTTCAAAAGACTTCTAAATCAACCGCCACCTACAACGCGCCCAACAATACCAACAACGGAAGCAGAACTACCAGTGAACGTCAACCCACCCCCGAAATCAGAAGTCCTGAATGCAATCAAGATGCTAAAAGCTGGAGAAGCAGCAGGACCAGATGGAATCCCAGCAGAAGCTTTGAAAATAGACCCAGAGACAACAGCGGACTTGATGACGCCACTGCTGGAGAAGGTGTGGAAAGAGGGAAAAGTACCCGAGGATTGGAAGAACGGACACTTATTCAAACTACCAAAGAAAGGAGACTTAAGCCAATGCAAAAACTGGAGCGGAATTATGCTCCTGTCCATCTCAAGCAAAATACTAAGCCGCATCATCCTGGAGAGAATCAAACAAGCCAACCTGGATGAAAAACTTCGACCGGAACAGGCTGTATTCGGGAGAAACAAGTCATCTATTGATCAAATCGCCACTCTACGGATCATCATTGAACAACGCTTGGAATGGCATTCAGTCACCTCTCCACCTCACTCAACTTCATCGACTCTGTAAAGGCCTTCGATAGTGCAGCGTCGATCGAGAGGTGATTTGGAAACTTGAAGACAACTTGAAGTATGCGCTGAAGATGTCACCCAGTAAGGTGATGAAAGCTTCGCAAACTAACTATCCAGCTCAGAGAACAAAACCACATCAAAATTATCCACCTGAGCTACAAATCTTCTCTATCATATCTAGATTTGGAAACTACTTCGCTACTACGGGTCCCATCGACAATTACACATCTCATCCAACAGTTATACGACAATGCTGCATGCCAAGTACTCCACAACGGGAAACTTACGGAAGCCTTCGAAGTGAGGACGGGAGTGAGGCAAGCTGGCTGTCTACTATCACCAATGATCTTCCTGATTGCAGTAGATTGGATAATGCGACAGGCAACAGGCAATGAGGAAACAGGCGTAAAATGGACTCACACAAACAGAGACTTGGAGGATCTGGACTTCGCCGATGAGGTGAATGTCTGATTTCCCACAAACTGGGAGATATGCAAGTGAAAAGCAACAAGCTGGCAGAAGAAGCATCAAAGATAGGACTTCCTTCAGGTGAACATAGATAAAACAGAGGTGATGAAGATTCCTGGCCAACACCAACAGCGGCAACAACAACAGACAACAATCAGGCTGCATAAATGGGAAGAACCTGAAAGAAACAACCTCCTTTACCTACCTGGGAAGCATCGTTTCAACTACAGGTGGACGCAACTGACGAGGATATCAAAGCGAGGATCATCGGAAGAGCAAGACAAGCTTTCATTACTCTTAAGTCTGTATGGAGGTCAACAGCACTCAGAATCAAAAATAGGATCCGGATTTTGAACTCCAATGTGAAGTCTGTCACTGCTACTCACCATACGGATCAGAGACTTGGCCAGCGCGTGATAAAGAGCATCTCAAACAAACTTCAGACCTTCATTAGCAGTTGTCTTCGCTCAATACTCAAGATCAGATGGCCAGCCAGAAAAGATCAACAAAGATCTCTGGGAGCGAACCAACCAGAAACCGATTGTGAAAGAAATAGACAGGAAGAAATGGAGATGGATTGGCCATACACTGAAGAAACCATCAAGTGAGTGACATCACTAGGCAAGCCATCGCTCGAGTGGAACCCGAAAGGGAAGCGGGCGGCGAGTTGGTCGTCAGTGTGAGGGTGACTTTCAGGAGGTCATTTGAGGAGGAGATGAAAGCACGGGGGTAGACTTGGAGCGGAGTGAAAAAGTTGGCAGAAAACAGAAGGTAATGGAGACGCACGGCTGAATCCCTATGTTCCTCTACGAATTAAAGGATATAATAATAATAATCAGCTAAACACAGGGTAACAGTGTATTAAAGGGGGGGGAGGGAATTACATATATTAAAGATTATAAATGGTTCACAAACCTCACCTAGTTTACCAGCTCGATAGTATACTAACCAATCCTAAGCCCTGGAAAAGAGGGAAGACTAGACGTGCAACTGACAACTCTACCACAAAGAATCAGCCCATCCTCTACAGAAACTTCAAAACAAAGCAGAAATACGAAAAATAAACTTATTTTTTGCTGGAACTGGGGAGATAAAATGACACAGAGGGCTGGTGAAAGCCTTCGGGAAGCCATTTAACCGATGTGTCTTCTTTTGAAGGAAGTGAAAACAAGCATTGGGACGTAGAATGTCCATGAAATATTCGGAGCCCGAAAGGCTGCTCAGCTTGCAAAATAAATGAGAAGATATTGCACAGATGTGCTAGGAATCTACCGGAGCAGCTATAGTACATATGAACTATCCAAAAATGTTAACTAGAGATTAAGTAATCTACTCCCGTCACCCAGACGATAATTAGGAGCACTCTGAGGGAGTGACTATCATGAGTTCACCGACAGCAGCCAAAGCTTTCATACAGTGGGAACAAACATCCTCCAGGATGGTGACAGGAAGATTCAACTCATATGGAAGGGATGTTACAATCATCTAAGGGTACGCACCTATAAACAACTCATAACAAGAGAAGAAGAAAGATTTCTATAAACAGCTACAAACAGTAATGGATAACATCTCAAATGGCGATATCTAATTCCTAATGGACGATGTAACTACAGACAGCACATGAAGAGAACGTTTGGGGATGTCAAAACCAGGATAGGAAAGGTGAGGCAGACATTCCCCACCCCAAAATTAGTTTTAAAATCTATTGCACTCAGCATAAAGAACGAAATTCAAATTTTCAATACCAATGTTAAGTTAGTTCATCTATATAGGTTAGAGACTTGTCGCTGACGTCACCAGAAACATTTCCAACAGGCTTCAGACTTCTATCAACAACTGTCCTCTCTAGCTCCATACTAGAGATCATATGGTCAGAAAGGATTAGCGAGAGGAAACTCTGAAAATGAACCAACTAAGAACCTATTGGTTAACAAATATTCCGAAGACAATTTAGATGTATCAGGCACACGCTGAGTGGAATCCGAATAGAAAACGGTGGTCTAGGCGTCTAAGGGTGGCATAGAAGAAATCGTGTGAGGAAGAAAAAAAGGCCTATGAGCAATCGTGAAGCCAACTAAAGGTTACTGTCGAAAAGAGAGTAGAATGGAGGAATATAAGG
The DNA here is from genome assembly GCA_944472135.2 of Trichobilharzia regenti. Taxonomy (NCBI): domain Eukaryota; kingdom Metazoa; phylum Platyhelminthes; class Trematoda; order Strigeidida; family Schistosomatidae; genus Trichobilharzia; species Trichobilharzia regenti. The sequence continues at coordinate 136,219,153 of OX235270.1, read as the reverse complement.
AATGATAAAGCTCTAGAAAAAATAAACTGCTGAAAGGAAAAAAAGATCAGAAATTGAACAGGTTAAAAAAAACTCTGTTGAATCCAAAGAATAATTTGAGCTAAAGCTATTTATCTTTCATCAGTCGAATATCTTTTGAATTCGCCGCTTGATTGTATTCCTCTTAGTCATTAATATATATATGCAAAATCACTTTCATACATGTACAGCCTGTAACTGTTTTCAGTAGGGGTGTTATTTGAAGAGAATAAGACAAAATACAAATAAATGCAGGTAAACTCCACAAAACTCCCTCTCGTCCCCTAACGAATGTACTTGCTTCCTTTAAAACAATAAATTAATTCACCAATTAATAAATATCAATCATGATCAACAGAGAAGATTATCCAGCAGACTGTTATCTGTTTCTATTTCTAAAAAAAAATATTCATAACAAACTGTTTCAGTGTGACTAAACACTCTGTAGTCGGTTGTGGGATAAAACTAAAAGTAGAGTAGTTAAACACGACTTTTGAATGAATACAGTGGATGGAGTGAGTGTTTGGGGTGGGGGGTATATGCTGGATAAATAGCTAAACAGAACGAAAAGCCAGTAGATAGAAGCAAATTTCATGGAATCTTCACACTGTCTTACGAATATATCCCGCAGTGATGTCACATAACACGATTAGTTAGTAAGAGATAGGTAAAGAGGAGAGAAAATGAAGAAAAAAAAACATACCGAGAGAGAAAAGCAAAATTGATTAATGTTATTGTTTGAAAAAAATTAAGCAGCCACATGTGTATTTCACACTGAACTTTAGAGAAATTTCCAATCCTTTTGTATAATATTTGATTGCCACGTCAGGTTCAGTTAGAAATTTTCAAATTTCTATCACAGGGGAGCAGTTTATTGATCTCGCTTGTTGTTTTCCCTGTATACACTGGTAATACACAAACTTACAAAAACTTAAATATATCTGGTGTTGTATAAGATGAGCGTTCATCGGCCTGTCAATATGAGGCATTCAGACAAAAAATAATAAATAAAGAACTATAGTTGAAATAAATTTTAAAACAGACGTTACGCTAACTCCATCACTTGTTTTTACGAAGAAAAAATATATATCCGTAATAATTAGACAATGAAAATGTTGGCAAATTTATTTCTGTGTATAATTAATAAATCTAATATTGTCCCTGTTAAGTTTAATAGTAAGGTTAACCTTTTAAAGAGAATTAATAAAATACATCCGTCGAATTTTCTCGTGTCGTGTTAATTTTTTAGATCGGATTGTCTCCCTCACCCTTGCTGTACAAAAGAAACACATTTTCTAACACCTATATTTACAAATAAACTTTCCTGTTGAAGAATGAAAACACATTAATTAGAACAGTACGAATCTGAATTTGATTCACTAAAGAAAACTGCTTTAAAATCAAATAAATTCATAAAAATGTTCTGGTTCTTAAAACCTCGGCTTTATATGGGAAGCTGATATTTGCTGGCTCTTACGGCTCAGGATAACACAAATCCTGACTTTAATTTTTTTTTTACGAAACTAACAATTTGATGTTTTTTGAAATGGCTTATTTATTCAAAGTGGAAGTTGTGATAATGGCTTTGGCTTTCAGTCTACTGATTTCTCTCATTAACTTTATTAACAGTTACATTTAATCCAGAATTTCGGTGAACAGAGTCACAACATATTCATTGTGTCATGTTCTCTAATTTTACACCAGGAAAATATTCTGTTATGTTCTAGTACGTTTAGGAATGATAATCGTCATTTGTCCGGTTAAAGGGACCGAATTGTTTAAACTCTTCAATCGCCAAACACCTGATTGACACAGGACACCGAGTAGATGTGCTAGAATCATTCAAAATAATTAACAAAGAAAGTACCCAAAGTCTTCTCAGGTTTGCTGAAACTATAGCAATAAAACAATTGAAGCCTGATTTATGTGTCCAAAAAGAATCCGTTGTTGGACTTCAATTACCCTAGTGACTCACCTCTTAGTAACTTTTTGTTTTCTAACTTTGTTAATTTTGTTAGCTGACCCTTTCACTCCACCCCCTCCCCCTTTATTTTTCGCTTCACTCTCTTAGGAGATAATTTCTTTTTGATCTTCTGAGTTCTGCTCACTGTATTACATCATCAACTTCTCATCTGACCTCATGTATACCGAAATTGTAAAATTTTGATCTTCTCTTATCTAATTACCTAACTATTGCTAATTTTCTTTTGTAACCACCCCAACAACACAACAGTTAGTAAATTTTTTCTCAAGAAACTTCTCTCTACCAAGATATATATGTGTATGTCGTAACACTTTAGACACCCTGTAAATCTCAACGCCTTATTTTACTATGACGCTCTGAAAGTATGCTTGCTAATAGAAAAAGGTTTGTTAAAATTGTACACTTTTTATCGTTATTAAAAAAACCCAGGTTGTACGCACCTGATGAGAACCAACGACGAAGTCGTGAAGCTACAAAGACTGAGATGGTTAGGACATGTGTTACGTATGCCAAGCCATCGCCTCCCTCGACGAGCTATGTTAGCGGATATAGGGTCAGGCTGGAAAAAAGCTAGCGGCGGTCAAACAAAAACTTGGCATCAGTCAATGAAATCCACAACAGTTGGTCTAAGCCACGTAGAAAGGTGTAGACTTCCAGGCTGGGGTCCTCGGGACGGTAAAAATCTATGGTTGGAAACAATTGGTGACATGGCTCAAAATCGTTCTCAGTGGCTAGCGCAGATGCATCCACTCCCTGTGACTTATGATCTTCAATGAAACTGTTTTGTATTTCTTTATTACTCCTTTGTCTCTCACCTCTGCTCACTGTTTCTATTATGCTTTTCTTGTACTTTCTTCTCTTGCTTCGCGTGCTACACGGAGTGTGGCGACTTGAACTTCCGCACATTTGTGCAAAGTTCTATGTCGAAAACAGACAGACAGACAACGAAATAAAATGGTTTCAGATTATTCTGCGCCAATGTTTCTTCTTTCTTTGTTCAAATTTATAAAAGGTAATAATTATATGAAATTTTTCCTATCATTTAGTCAGTGGATATCAGTTTCTGTTTAGAAAGTAAGATGATGAAATACGATTAATTCACAGCATTCTTATTCAACACAGTAAAAAAAAGTAGAAATAACAAATATGAGCTTATTTATCCATGCACCTCCATCACATACATCTATATTAAGAATTTGAGAAAAGTTTCTGGTTATAGAAGGCATTTAGGAAGGTAGTGTTTTGTTTATCTGTGCTCATTTTAAGGTTTCATAGAAGTAGCATACTAAATTGTTTCTTTTCAAGAGTTAAGGATACACTCTTAACTCTTATCAGTCTTCCTACTACTAGGTCTTTTTGTTAATTTAAGGAGAAAAAAAACATTACCCTATACTTAATATGACCACTTCATAAAACGATGACTTCGATATCTCTGTGACTGACCTATTACCAAGAGAAGGTCTTGTTGGTTTAATGTATTTAAATTATGTAGGCATTTTAGGTGAGGATACTGAAAAAACTAACTGTCTTCTAAACTTACAGGATTTCATCATTAGCTGACGTTGGTTAGAGAACCATTGGAAAACCTGGGAGTACTGGATAGCTGCTTCGTCCTGGTTTGGGACTCTTCATCAGTATGCACCCACTGGGATTCGAACCCAGGACCTTCTGAACACTTTGAACCGATATATGAATGGGTTTAGTATGTGGTTCTCCCCTGTCAGATTTAAAATGATGCTTCACGACTGCTCTACTTTGTCTTCCGGTTTAAGAATACCAAGTGAAACAGTTAAACGTGTAGGTCGCTACTCTTATTCGACCCTAATGGATTGGTTAGCTACAAACGCTTTATTCACTGCATACTACAGACGTGATATCCGTCTAGTATCAGATGGCGTATACGCTAAGCACTAGTCTATTCACCCTTGATATAAAGCTGTAAGACTTGGCTACATAAGATGCAAGATGTGAAATGATTAGAGGTATTTGGTTATTAGTGTCTTCTTGTAACTGCTTACGTTAGATGGAACATTAATTTAAAAAAAAAACAGATGAAACAGTAATTTAAAAAATTAAAATAAAATTAAGGGAGACCAGTTGATGAGATTAGGGATCTCGATGGTTTCGGGTTGTCTAGGTGAGCTAACGCCTTTCTCTATGGATAATGTTCGACAAATTAATACTGCGATTATGTTAAAATACGTTAGGATTGGTCTGAATTACACACAGTACTAATCTATGGGGTTACTGACTGTTGGTTGGAGTCATCCAGATGCTAGAAATTTACCACTGGAAGGTATTAACACAATCACTTGAAATTGTTTACAATAGTGCAGATGTATTCACTCCATTGTTGTCATCCAAATTCTGAGAATGTTCACTAACCTCCATTTAATTATTCATTCTAGCACTTCCCCATTGATTGCAGTTTAATTACACTTCTTTTTCTACCGTATTAATAGTTTCTCTGATGTAGGGCAACTTGGAATGACTCATCTTTGAGTACAGTTCTACGTTGCTAAACTGAATTTCGTCTCAAAACGTTCTTCCACCTAGTAAGTCCCTTTATTTCACTGTATCCATTAATTTGTCTGAACTTCGTTTCACATGGAGAAATATCAATAAAAGGCATCAATTAGGGGGCCTTTAAAGAACTACAAAAAATCTGGATTGGATAACTCTCACTTTTAATTATCAATATGTACTGGCTATCTCACCAAGAAACAAGTCTAAAAGCTTTAGATCAAATAAAAAGTGCAGTAGCTTAAACTCAATAGACTATCTTGGTATGTTGAGGTGGCATGCTTAAATCTTGGGCTACCAAAAACTTCGATCGCTCTATTGCATGTACTTTCTCTTGTTCGGTTTGTTATTAAGATATGTCCGTTAAGATATGACCTCTAAAATGGTATTATCTACTCTTATGTCTATTAAGAATGTTTACAAGCTTCTGATTCTCAGGTTCCTACTAAACTTGAGGAAAAGCTTGATTGTGAGTGACAGTGTGTTGCAGTACATGAGATAACTGTTCGTCAGTTATGTCCTTTGGTCTCAAAATGTACTTCTGAACATCCTACAATTGGCTTTCAACTAGATATCGTGAATTCCTTGAGGGAGGCAAAGCAGATGTATCATAATGGAATACTTTGTGCTTCAGCTCAGAGACCATTGTGTCACAGGATATAATGTCAATTAATATTTTACTTGAAGATATTGATTGTACGAAGGGAAAATATAGTGCAATAAACTCCTTTGAAAATTTTGTACATTTTATAAATGTGGTCCAGAATAAAGATGTTATTATTATTATTATTTAGGCTTTCAGGTCATCACAAAAGTCATTATTATGCTAATAACTGAAGAAAAACAAGACTTTTGACTGATAATATATTTTAAATATTACCATTATGACTGAAAATATTTAAATTGTTGCAAACCTACAATCATCCTGTAGCAATGAAATAGCTCAACGACTTCTTGAGGTTTAACATCAAGCTCACCGAAGCAAATGATAATACATTATCAATTTATTGAAAGAAGCTACAGTTTTCTTTTTCCAGTAATCTGTTATACAATAATACCATTTAAGGTGATGCAAGTTTAAATTGGTTCAGAATATCTTCTAGTTGTGTTTTTAGTTGATCATGACCTTTTCTTAGAAAATTAGCATCCTCTTCAGCTCTACGAGTTGCAGCAGCCAATCTGTTAGCTTCTTTCTCTTCGAGTGCCCGACAGTTGAGTGCTTCTTTTTGTATCTTCTTTCTTAATGATCCTATTTCTTTTTCTAAGGTGCTAATTCGACTTTTCTGCCTTTTACGATCGGCTTCACGTGCTACCGACTTTTGCAAACCAAATACAACTCCCGAAGCATAGATTGACTGTAAAGCAGCCAAAGTCGTTGCTACCTCATTGCGTACTCTTAGCAAAAGTAAACCTCTTTCAGCACAGTGTATTGTTAGTTGACGTATGAGTTCATCAAACACCTGTAATTTGTATACATTCAATTAACAAAGTAAGAATTGGATTAATTATTATGGTAACTGTATAAAATAAACAATGATTTTAAAATAACCACCACTGTGGTAGTTCTAGTGATCGCAGTCCCTGGTAATCAAATATGGAAAGTAACCTGAGTGTGACATAATTTAGAAGTAATCTGGTATGATTTTCAACTTCACTATTTAAAATGCTCTTAAAACAGTGGGTTGACATTAATTTTCGCGGAAAATGGTGAGAAATGAAAGTAAGCTTAGACGGAAAACCTATTTGCTTAATTATAAAACATCTTAGCATTAATTTATCGCGCAGTAGTGCCAGGTGCTAGCTGGATTGTACCTGCCGTTTAAATCATCTCTTATCGAACCAAGATTAATCTGTTCCAGATTTATACTATCTTACAGATGCATACTCGGCTGTTAGTGATTCTGGATTCAAATTTCAGACAAAAGAAGCATATTGTTCAATGAGATTGCCAGCTCTTATCAGACCAGTGTAATCTAATGATTTCTTTTAGAAAGGATAGATACACAGAGATTAACATCAGAAGACAAGGCATTGTACCAAAGGGATTCAGTCTGCCATACCTTTTATCTGAACATCAAATAGTCCCGGAAAGAATACAGAAAGGAAAACGATACAGTCTGAGTTTATCAGATCCCATATGTTTTAAAAAGAAAAGGTGAGACAGTGAAAAATGTTACGAATTAGAAAATACAAGGTATGAATGTAAGTATACAATGGATTCTGATTCATACTGTCTAGGTCCCTTGACTACAAATCCTACTCAATAGGCAAACCAAAGACGGGAAACCAACAATTTTGTGCAGTTCAAATAAACAATCAATGACTTTATTGGTTGGTACCATTTATTGGTTCTTCCCCCCCTTCACTTTCTTCCAACTAAATCCTATTTGCAGCAACATACAACACAAAGGCAGATGGTAGGCAGACCTGTGATATACAGCAAAAAATATCATTAAGTGTCTTAAAAGCTACCAAAAACATATCACAAAACCACAAAATTTAGCTTAATCTCCTGCTTTTGCTCATATTAGGTATCTTAGGATGATCGACTGTCATAGATAATAAAAGGTGTTCGAATACGGAATATACTGTAGAAAGAGACCGATCTCAGCAGACAAATGAACAAATATTCCATGAGATATGATGCAACAGTATATCAGAATAAGTTACCATAGTGAGAGTGGACGTAATAATAACAAGTCAGAGATAAGAGTAAAAATATCGCAATATCAGTTGTCTTTGAAACCTAAGCAGGAAAGTATCTAGGCGTTTAATAAAAACCTAACGACAGTTATACTCTGTATCTTTTAGACTAGCCTATTCAGAAAATGCTAACAAATGACTGACATTACTGGGAGACCCGAATGATTATCATTGATAGCATTAGAATGAACTCCTCTTACAGAAAGACATACACTAATCACATCAGTATTATCTTAAACGCAACCTCATTATATATCTCGCCTAATAAAGGTCATTTTTAAAGCTACTTAAGCAAGGTTTATTGTCAGGATCTCCAAAATATATTTGTTTTACCAATGGTTACGTGTAATTTCACATCGAGCATGTTCAGAAATTGCATCTTTTCATGATTTTAACTCTAACTATTGACAAATAATCAGTAGCACAAAGCTTTCTAGGAAAAATTAAATTTAGAGTGAATCATGTACAATAATAAATGGACAACTTTATTCTGAAGAAAATGTTTACAGTTTACAGCGTAAAATTCTCAGCGTAATTTATTGCATGATATTTTTTCCTCATCTAGGATCTCCAAGTAAAACAGGTCTGTGGTATATTATGTGACTCAGCACTCTTAGATCTGAAGCAAAGACTAATCCCCTACGATATTTTTCCTGCGTCTCCACGTAATGCCCACCTGTAGTTAGAAAGCTAATTAGAAATATACATGAGTACATTTTGCTACTCAAGTACATTAATGAATGTGTAAGACAATAAGAATTAAAGAAGATGTAATGCATTGCGTTAGGTATCCCAGTGATTCAAATAGACCTCCAATGCTGTTATTTCAAAGAATGAAGTATGTATCCACAAGTTATGTTGTAGTAACACACTACAAACTACAGTGTAAGAATGAAGACGTATATTACTCATTAAATGTGAGTATTTTGTTGAAGATCTGACGAAGCATATTTCTTAACTTCTGTGATATGCCGGTGGAGATTTTCAGATGTTAGTGTATTTATAAATGCTTAATACATTCTATTGGCATATGTAAAATTATATCATGAGGTTAATTTGAAATAACCTCTAGATTAAGAAGACTAAGTTAAGTGTTTGAATCTGTAGACCTTGTGATTTATGCAGGATCTCCTGTCTTTCCTAAAAGGCTGATTTCTAACATTATTTCAGCCAGTACACAAAAGTCTAACTTATTTTATCTATGGCTTCAAAGAGACATTCATCTAATTATAAAAAGCAGCATGCTGCTCAGAGTTGAGCTCTGTTTGACCAACACATCCCTGCTAACACTACACCAATGATACACCAAAATTCATATCAGTGTCGTGTTACTTAGCTCAGTAACCACACTGGGAGATTGGTTTGCTGATTAGGGTGTCTGAAGTAGTTTATTTTATATCTCTCTTCATATTTCAAATTTACTTATACTTTGATGAATATTTTCAGTGCATCTATTTATAGATACTCTCAATCTTAGAAATAAGTTCTGTACCCAAAAATAAAGTTATTTTAACGAATATTCATATTACATTTAACCTGGACTAGATTACAAAAAGATATATTCTTATAAAGACTGGTTAAATAAGGGAGAGAATATCTACTTATCTGTCAAACTTCACTCATCATTAACAGAAATATAGAACTGAACCTAATTATCAACTCAGAACTTTGCACACAACCATACTACTTTATAAAAATCCACATAAATACAGAGAAAGAAATGCGATGGAACTATAATGAACGGAAAAATGCAATTACAGGAATAATAAGGAGAATTTTCAAAATCTGAAACATTGAAACATCTGTGTGCTATGCAGAAAGACCTTGAGTCATATTACCAAAAGTTTGTAACCACTAGTACAGAAATACAGAGAGGAAGGTGAAATTAAACACAAGTGTATCTTGTATCAATAATCATGTTTTTTTTACATTTTATTACCTCTTACTATCGAACTCTACTTTCTCCGCCCTTCATGCCTTCAGAATTTGCCATTATTTTGAATTATACACCTTTTTTATGTCTGCATTGCGCCGCATTATTATTACGAACAATTCAAAGCCGTTTCTCAACTTTTATATAAAAGATTATTACATTTAAATATGAAACTTGTGTACGTGTAGGCTAATTGTTTAACAACTGCTAAAAAAGAAGTAGTTCTCAACTAATGATCAGAGTCTGTTGACTGTGTCTGATTTGTAAATATCGGGTCACGGCATTTTGCTTATTTTGAGATAGCTCTATTTTTGTTCAACTCTTCTTTCCGTGACTGGAAAACTACAGTTATTTAAAACTATCCAAAGTTTCAAGCTAAAGCATCAGTATGCTAGGGGTATTCACCAGTCTAGATTTCCATTTCAACTTAAGTTATTATCCTATTACATTGGAACCAGTCAGCCAAACTTAGACCATCACCAACACTAGATGTATTCAAAAAGTCGAGGATTTTTTCCATTATGGCCAAAATTTGTTTTGATAATGTCCCACAGTGTTATACAGTAATGTTTACTGATGACGTTTCGAGCACAATTTTTTGCCACTCATAATCATATCAGGGCATTACTCACACAACTTTCTATCTTCATTTATATAGTTCCATTATTTTTCACTTGATTTTCGCTTGATTTGATTGGTAGTGGTATTTTCCATATTTCGGGTATGAGTGATGAACCATTTCTATTGCATGTGTTGGGTGTAGACTCAATGAACAAGGATAAGTAATTTAGAAAAAAGCTCAGCAATTGTAATGCATGCATCAACACACAACCACACATTAGGGTGAGAGAGGGTTAAAATTCTAAAAAGTAGTCTACGTAGGTGGAGAGAGAGGTTGATTACCGAATCCTTAAATCAATTAGTCCCTTTGATAAATTTGAATAATTTTCAAGTATTGGTTTTGTAGGGATTTTGTTTGATTGCATGGAGGATTTCATCATGAGCTGACATCAGTTAGAGAACCACTGGAAAACCTGGGAGTACTGGGCAGCTGTTTCGTCCTAGTTTGGGACTCTTCATCAGTACGCACCCACCGGGGTTCGAACCCAGGACCTCCTGGTTACAAGGCGAGCTCGTAGACCATTGAACCACTGGGACACAATCCGATGGTCCTTGAATTCTAACTTCTGGCAATTCACAACATAGCGCGACCACTTCGCAATGTCTTCTTCGATGAGTTACTGCCTCATCTTCAACCTGCTGTACCCTACTGGTCACGGCTTCCCACTAGAACCCCAGGTTAACTGCCTGAATAGGGCCAGTCACTAGTGAGCATCAGACTAATTTTCAAGTATTGGTTTTGTAGGGATTTTGTTTGATTGCATGGAGGAAGTTTAGAAAAAGCTCAGCTATTGCATTTCACTCAATAACAAACAACCACACAATAGGGTGGGAGAGGGTTAAAATTCTAAAAAGTAATCTAGGTAGGTGGAGAGAGAGGTTGATTACTGAATCCTTGTTCATTGAGTCTACACCCAACACATGCAATAGAAATGGTTCATCACTCATACCCGAAATATGGAAAATACCACTACCAATCAAATCAAGCGAAAATCAAGTGAAAAATAATGGAACTATATAAATGAAGATAGAAAGTTGTGTGAGTAATGCCCTGATATGATTATGAGTGGCAAAAAATTGTGCTCGAAACGTCATCAGTAAACATTACTGTATAACACTGTGGGACATCATCAAAACAAATTTTACCCATAATGGAATTACACTCTACCACAATGCACAAGTTTTATTCTTATATCGAGGATTTTTGAATAATCTTCGATGGTCCAAAACTTACCATATTCTTGACCTAAAGGCATCAATCAAGAGGTAACAGTATCTGGTCATGGAGGGGTGCCGATAAAGTATATCTTATTAATCAGTGTACCCTAGTAGAACACATGCAGTCGTGTAGCAGTTTATGGAGTTGTTATTTGAAGTAAGGACAACCAGTGTTGTTCTTTAGAAATGCCCGACTTTTTATTTTATTTTTGATTTACAGCTTGATTCCACACTGCATTTTTGGTACAAGTATGGAATTTTCAGCATGGATATCGGTAGCCCAAATTTTGCAGGCCGACCATAGATATTAGGCAGGGACCATATTCATGGTCGGCGAGAGTCCTAACTACTGTGCCACCGACGCACAGACCACTTCACTTATTTGGAAAGCTGCATCAACCCTAATCGACTGATTGCTGATGAAATCTTAGAGCAGATACCGAAGGCTTGTCTGGCACTTGCCTATTTACGCCATTTTTCGCGTACACGTGATATCTGCCTATTGACTAAACGACGTGAGTGATACACACCAGTTCTCTCTGTCTTTATTTGTGGCTGTAGGACGTGACCGTTGAAAGTGGAGGACTTGAAAAGGTTAGTTGTCTTTGACCACAGGTGTTTGCCTTCTATCACCCAAGTTAAATGGTTTAATATAGTGAGTAATATTGAGGTTGGGCATCAAGTATTAAGTAAGGAGGAAAAATTAGTCGATAAGGTTGTGAAGCTACATCCACTGAGTTGGTTATGACACGTATTATGCATGTCGATTCACAGCCTTTCTCACTGAGCAGTGTTAACTGATACAGGATTGGGTTGGAGAAGAGCTAGCCGTAATCAAACCAAAACTTGGCATCAGTCCATGAAGCCCTCTATTGTGGGTATGAGCCACGTAGAGAGAGATGTAGATTGACTGGTCGGGATCCTCCAGACGCCAAGAACCAATGTCTGGAGATTGTTGGTGAAATGGGTAAGAATCATATTCAACGGTGCATATGCATTCACCCTTAGTAAACTCCCGGATTCACTATATACTCATATTTCTCTATTAAGTTATTGTTCCTGCAGTACATTTCCGCTGTTTATAATTCTTTTGAAATTTTTCTCTAACTCTGTGTGACATAATTTATTACAATCAGTAAACAAACATATGGTCAAATCAATCCAGCAGCTCACATAAAACTATGGCGTATCGTATGTCCATAGTTAGAAAACAAAATATCATAGTGTTCGAAAATAAGACCAGAAACAGTTGTTATGCTACAAAGGATTCAAAGTGATTTTTAATAATTTATAAAAAATTGTACAATCACTCATTCTTTAATACTACCTTAATCTGTTTTCTACTACTAAGGCGCCAGATATGGTTTGACTTAAATAAATTAAAATTGACAGTTTAAGTTTATAGAAAGATAAATTTATTGTAAAATAAATTGTGAGGACAATTCTTTATGTTTTTCACATACCTGTGTGAATAGTTCCCTACGAACTGGACAGATACCAGTCATTTTAGCACCACGTAATTCAAGCTGTTGGTCTAATTGTTGTATAAGTTGGATGACATCTATACGAGAAGCTGGACACGACGACACTTCTTGTACATACAGACTGTTCCCGATGACAAAACGTCTTGGTGGCATAATACTGCGTAAAATTCCTTCAGCTGACTCAACTGTTCTTGCGGCATTCGGGTCTAGAGTGGGAATTAAAGAGAGGACACCAGTTTTATTATTATAATGTGGTCCCGCAGACGACTGGGAACGGGATTCTCTCAAAATAGAAAGTTCATCACTCTTTTGGTCATACTTTTGTAAATCTAGTTTATCAGTTATGCGTACAGGTGACTTGTATTTTATTAAACTAGAATCAGGCACAATAAGTTGCTGTTCAGAACTCATATCATGTCCAAACGAGAAAAAAATATCCAAATTATAGTGTTTTACTATAATTATGGAAATAACAATAATTCAAATTTCTTCGATCTGCTTTCTATCGATTTGCCTGACTAAACTAACTATTAGTAAAACAGGTTGCAGCTAACATTAAGTTACTTGCCCTATTCTTAAATTCTGTATTAGTTATCACAAACATAACAAATTATGATACTTTCTGTAGAGGAGTCTGTATGTACATATGCAACTAATTAGCATTAACCAGATGGGAATTATTATTTCACAGATTTACAGATTTGCATCTACATAGCGAGCTAAACGTATGGAAATGATAATTAAGTCTTTTGATCTGTCAAAAGGCATTTCATATGAATATATGATCAGTCCGGTTCCCACTGACCGAGATCCCTCTACAACATAGCACCTCTAATAATAATATGGTTACAAAAATTTATTTGGAGATTGTTAACAGACAGGGATTAGTGGAAATTCATCTTCTTTAGGTAATACAAACAAAAAAAAAGACATCTCACTGACCATCATCACAGTGATAATACTATACATCACTCTTCATTGCCTGTCAGAAATCAGAAACATGCCGGGCGTTTGCTTATTTCAACGAATTCTAGTAAGCATCCTTTCTGTAAGCACTATGAAAGTGGTAATAGTCAGGTGATCCGCAACGAAAAACTCAGTGAGGCCTTTGAAGTGAAGTGCGAGAGTAAAACAATGCTGCCTATTACCATCGATGATATTCTTCATTATGGTGGACTGTCTCATGCAATAGATCCTGGAGAACTAGAAGACAGGAGTACCACGGACTTGTAAAAAAGACTCTAGAAGATCTTGACTTCATGGAGGATTTTTGCCTAATATCACACAAACTGGAAGAATTACAGGCGAAAAGTAACAAACTGTCTGAAGAAGCAGCGAAGACAGAACTCCAAGTGAACGTAGAGCAGATGGAGGTGATAAAGATAACCAACCAAAATCAACAAACAGCAGTCACTATCGACGGAGGAAATTTCAAAGAGTTCGCTTATTTCAACTACAGATGGGATGGATGAGGATGTAAAACAAGAATCGGAAGGACAAGACAAATCTTCATCACCCTGAAATCAGTCTGAAAATCTTCTGTACTCGTCATTAAGAACAAGACTCGATTTTCCAACACAAGTGTTAAGTCAATTCTTCTGTATGGTTGGATCAGAGACTTGGTACGTGATGAATAGCATTTTTAACAGGTTGCAGACTTTCCTTAACAGTCGCCTTCACTGGCTCCATACTGAAGACCAGATGGTCAGAAAGAATTAGCCTAATGAAACTCTAGGAACGAACTAATCGAGAACCGGTTGATTAACAAATATGTAGAAGAAAATGGAAATGGATTGGACACATGTTGAAGAGACAGTTGGGTGACATAGTTCAACTGGAACCCAAAGAGGAAATGGTAATCTGGGCGTTTAGGGGTGATATGGAGGAGATCGTGCGAGGAAGAGATGAGAAACAATGGGCGATTGCGAGGCCAGATGAAGAGGACTGCAAGAATAGGACCAAATGGGGAGGTGCTGTTGAGGCTATATGTTCCACCTGGAACCCAATTGAACAATAATAATATAATAATAATAATAAGTGTCAAAGTTAAACACTATGAGAGTTAACATGAATGTATTTATTGTGAGAACAACAAAGATTAAACAATATTATTATTGGCCTACGAAATCATTGACTTGAAGTCTTAGGCATATTCGGGAATGTACAGTTCTTGTCCGAAGTGCTGGGAATTTCCATTTAACGATTAGACGATGGAACACGTAAATGGTCACAGTGATGCATATGAATTAGACCTTTAGTTACCTTCATTTTATTTGTTCTTTCTTCCTTTCACTAATTAGCTTCTTACAGTTCATAAGAAATACAGCTAACACGTTGACTTCAGTTTTATATGCAATTCATAAGTGCTATATGTTTCTCAAACCGTAGTCATGATATCATAAATGTGCTGTTATTAACATGCATTAGAGTATATAACAGTGACCTTATAGTCACATTTTTGTTTGTCTATTTCGATTGTGAATTATTAATTTCTCTACTTGTTCTGTACCCCTTTATTTTGTCAGTTGTAATTTTTTAGTATTTTCCTAGATTTCAACTTACCGTGTTTGCGATGTTAGAATGACATTCTTATACGTTCCCAGCGGGAAATTGGGCTTCGAGATTGAGCTCTGAAGTTTCAGTAGCAGCAGTATCTTTTTCTTTTACGGGGTGGGGTTGCTAGTCTCACTCCTCACCTCCCCTCTTAGTTGGACTTATAACAGTCTGAGGGAGGTAAAGTTGTGCACCTGACGGGAATCGAACGCATCACTACGTGCAAGGGTGACCAGCATCCTACTGCCAAACCACCGACACGCTTTTTTATGTTAGAAACAGTGACGTTATTTCTGAAGTCAGGTTAACAAATTACATAAGTGTATGAGAAATCGGAACCTCGCCAGATTACTAGCTTGCTAGGCTATTAGCTTACTAGTTTTCTCGCCGGTCCCAAGCCCAGGTAAAGAGGGAGGGTTGGGGCGTGATGCTAGCAACTCCACCCCCGTAAAACAACCAAATCGCTACAGAAACTTCAACGAATAAATATATTAAAAATTCTAAAAACATAAGCAATAGCCTTACTTTTCGCTGGAATCGGGGAAGTGAAATGACGCAGGCTGGTGAAAGCCTTCGGGAAGCCAGTCAGCCGATGTGCCTTCTTTCGATGAAAGCAAAAGTAAGGATGGGTACCTGGAATGTTCGCACAATGTACGAAACTGGAAAGGCTGCCCAGATAGCCGCTGAAATGAGAAGGTACAGAATAGAAGTGTTGGGAATCTGCGAAAGCAGATGGAACGGAACTGGAAGGTGCCAACTATCAACTGGAGAGACAGTAATCTGTTCCGGCCACCCAGAGGACAACCATGAGCACACCGAGGGAGTGGCCATCATGATGTCACCAACAGCACCCAAAGCTCTCATGCAGTGGGAACCAATCTCCTCCAGGATAATGACAGCCAGGTTCAACTCAAAAGGAAGGAAAGTTACAGTCATTCAATGTCTATGCGCCTACAAACGTCTCAGAACAAGAGAAGAAGGAGGCGTTCTACAGACAACTACAAGCAATAATGGACAACGTCCCAAATGGCGATATCAAAATCCTGATGGGCGACATGAATGCGAAGCTGGAAGGAGACAACACAGGAAGAGAACTCACCATGGGTCGGTGAAATGAACGACAATGGTGAACTCTTCTCAGACTTCTGCGCCTTCAATGATTTGGTGATTGGTGGTAGTGTGTTCAAACACAAGGATATACACAAGACGACATGGATTTCACCAGATGGAAACACCAAAATCCAAATAGACTTCATCTCAATTTCAAGAAAGTGGAGACGGAGCCTACTGGACACAAGGTCAAGGAGAGGAGCAGATGTGGGTTCAGACCACTATCTAGTACAAGGGACTTTCAAGGTGAAACTAAAAGCCTCGAGGATAGCTGGGGATAGGCCACAATGCAAGTTCAACACTCAATTACTGAAGGACACAACCACAAAAGACACCTTCACTGCAACTGTCAGAGCAAAGCAGGAAACACTACGCGACATCACTGAAGAATCATGCGTGGAAGAACATTGGAAGTCTCTGAAGGCGATTCTCAACGAAACGTGTTCAACGGTTCTAGGAAGAAAGAAGAGACAAGACAAGGAATGGCTCTCAACGGACACTTGGAAATTAATAGAAGAGAGGAGAATGGTGAAAGAGAAAATGATTCAATGCAAGGACGGACAGGAGAAGGAGACGCTGAGCTCAACTTACACAGCACTGGACAAAGAAGTGAAGAAGAGTGCTAGGAAGGACAAAAGACGATTCTACGACAACCTCGCCACTGAAGCTGAGAAGGCAGCAGGCAAAAGGGACCTGAGGACACTATATCAGATAACCAAATCTCTATCCGGGAAGAGATCAACACAAGCGAAACCTATAAAAGACAGCCAAGGGAACCCAATTACCAAGGAAGAAAAACAGATTAAACAATGGGCGGATCACTTCAAAGGACTCTTGAACCGACCATCACCTGCAACCCGTCCAGAAATACCAACAACAGCGCGAACACAACTGCAAGTTGACACCAATCCTCCAACGAGAGCTGAAGTCTTGAATGCAATCAAGCTTCTGAAAGCTGGAAAAGCAGCTGGACCAGATGGAATACCCCCTGAAGCACTGAAAGCGGACCCAGAGACGACAGCAGACATGCTGACTCCATTATTGCAAAAGGTCTGGAAGGAGGGAAAGGTGCCTACTGACTGGAGGAAAGGTTACCTCGTGAAACTACCAAAGAAGGGAGACTTAGGCCCCACTCTGCAAGAACTGGCGAGGAATCATGCTCCTGTCGACGCCAAGTAAAATCCTGAGTCGCATCATCCTGGAGAGAATAAACGACTCACTGGATACAGAACTCCGACCAGAACAAGCTGGATTCAGGAAAGGCAAATCATGTTCTGACCAAATTGCAACTCTACGCATCATCATCACACAGAACAAAGCATGGAATGGCAATCAAACCTCTACCTCAACTTTATAGACTTTGAGAAGGCCTTCGACAGCGTTGGCCGCGAAGTAATTTGGAAACTATTCGAGTACTACGGTGTACCCCAAATATTCATCAACCTTATTCAACAGCTGTACGACAACGGCACATGTCAAGTGATCCACAACGGAAAGCTCACCGAGGCGTTTGGAGTAAACACAGGAGTCAGACAAGGGTGCTTATTATCACCAATGATATTCCTAATTGTGGTGGACTGACTGGATTATGCGTCAGACAGTGGGAAACGAGAAGACAGGGATATTCTGGACCGACGCGAAGAACCTAGAAGACCTGGATTTCGCGCCTGGTCGATTTATGTTTGATGTCACACACAAAATCGAAGACTTACAAGCGAAAACCGACAAAATGTTCGAAGAAGCAGACAGTGAAGACAGGACTCCAGGTGAACATCGACAAGACGGAGGTGATGAAAATAACCAACCAACCAACAACAACAACATCCAACGTCAATCACCATCAACAGGCGGGATTTGAAAGAGGTTACTTCATTCACTCACTTATCTAGGGAGGGAGCATTGTCTCAACTACAGTCAGTCGGAACGGACGAGGATGTCAAATCCAGCGAGAATCGGGAAGGGCGAGAAACACATTCATCAACCTGAAACAACCAATCTGGAAATCTTCGTCACTCAGCCAGCATCAACAACAAAATTCGGTCGGATTTTCAATACAAACAACGTCAAGTCAGTCAGTTCTTCTATACGGATCAGAAACTTGGCAGGCAGGTGACAAACAATATTTCCAACAGGCTGTTACAGACCAGACCTTTATCAACAACTGTCTTCACTGGCTCTATACTGAAGATCAGATGGCCGGGAGGGAAAGAATCACCAACAAGGAACTATGGGAACAAACAAAGCAAGAACCAATCGCCCAACAAATATGCATGAGATAGTGGAGATGGATCGGACACTCGCTCGCTGAGGAGACCGCCGCTGGGTGACATCGCCCGTCAAGCCCTCGAGTCTAACCCGAAAGGGAAGTAGGCGGCGAGTGGGTCGTCAGTGCAAGGATGACATGGAGGAGATCGTGTGAAGAGGAGTTGAAACAGTATGGACTAACATGGATGCAGGTGAAAAGTACAGCAGAAGACAGAAGCAAGTGGAGATGTGCAGTTGAAGTTCTATATTCCACTAGGAACCCAAGGGAACAATAATAAATAATAAAAAATGAGAAATTGATGGTATCTACTCTAAACTCAAGCCCTAGGATTTATGCTAGTATACAAGCAGAGAATATTACTATCATATTAAGTGAATTATCCAAAGATCATTCAGATTTAATTACATGGGTGGTTCAACAATATCTTTAGCCCCATATTTACTAAGAAGTAGTACTTATGATTTCTTATCGGTCACGCAATGTTCATGACTGGGCACTTTATACTCCACTATAATAACAGTTGCCGGTGGTCACCAGACTTGCGTTTTTAAGAAGTAGCATTATTAATTTTTCATGGAGACTGGCAGAAGCGAAACTAGAATAACGGCAGCTTCAGCTCATTTCTATGAGCATTATAGGCACAATAATCCCAGCTAACTATTACTATGTAAAGTCTCACAGTGTTATATAATAATATATCGGTAAATATTACTGTATAATACTGTGAGACTTTATAAAAATAAATTTTACTCACAATGGAATTATACTCTACCTTGTGCACAAGTTCTATTCTCATATTACTGCGCAATCATCAAGTCTTAAGTTGTCCCATTAAAATACAGACATTATGCTGCAAATATGATACCTGAATATTTTGATGCTGACGACTTGTTCATCTACCGGTATTCTTTCGTACATCAGGAAAATAATGCTGAACAATTTATCAATGTTTACATTGCGTCTCCCAATACCATACCATGCTAATTCTTACTGAACTTCTCGAAGCTTTTCAAGAAAAGACCGATGAGGTTTGAAGGAATGTTTATTTGGAGAAACTCATTGTAGGTAGATACATTTGCATCATCTGAAAATTGGTTGAATATCACCACATTCGATAGCTTACTGGATTCTGCACAGTGTTTATAACGTTCTTCTCACAGTTCTGTCCTTCGATTGTTTTTTCCAGTGTCCTAAAAGTATTGTCGCTTTTCTGAAGTCGTTTACTGGTATACTACTTGCACCTGATTATGAGTAGCACTCACCACAAAGGCATCACAACACTTATTTTGTTTCCCTTCACGTTCCTAGTGGAACACAGGGCTTCAAATTAGTGGCTTGAAGTTTCTGTAGCAGTGTTTCATTTTTACAGGATGGAGTTGCTAGCCCCATGATCAACCTTTCCTCTTTACCAGCATTATTTCTGGCTTAGCGGCGTAAGGGAGTGTGTCGGCCAGTGATCGAACCCCGGACCATGTACATGGTCGGCGAGGGTCCTAACCGCTGTGCCACCGATGCACCACAAGGATATACACTAGGAAAACGAGCTTCACGTAAAGGACATACCGAAAATCGGATGAGCTTTATCCTTATCTCAAGAAAGAGGAAACCTCTGCTGCTGGGCTGAAAATCGGAAAGGGGAGAAGATGTTGGTTCAGACCACTGTCCTGTGCAAGAAACATGCAAGGTTAAGTTCAAAGCCTTCAAAGAAACTACAGACAGATTACAATTCAAGTTCAACACCTAGAAACTGTGGAACAAATTTGCGAAGTACATATTCAGTGCAGTCATCACAGAAAAGTTGCAGACACTGTGTGGCGTCACTGAGACCTGTACAGACAAATACCGGAACTCTCTGAAAGTGGTATTGAAAGAAACCTGTATAAATAACGTAAGAAGAAATTATAGGCAAAACTAGGAATAGCTCTCTGCTGACACCTGGAAGCTAATAGATGAGAAAGAGGTGGTGGAACAGAAGGTGAACTACTACACAGATGGACAGCGAAAATAGAAGCTGAGTTCAATGCACAACGCACTGAATGGGGAAGTGAAGATAAGACAAAACCCAATCCTACGACACATTAGAAAGTGACGCAAAACAGGTTGTGAACAAGAGGGACCTCACATTACTATTACAGACAACTCAGTCGCTACCTGGGAAGAGATCAAAACAGATGAAACCACCGCTACACTGCAAAAGTTCAGTCATTTACATACAATCATATACGAACCACGCAGAAGTGTCTAGATGTAAAGGAGTTGTTTAAAGTTTTGTGCTAAAAGCTACCTTACACATAGTAGGAAAAGGTTTGATAACATGAAATGCGCATCACTTAAGTGTTCATTAATTAGCAGCTGGTTGGACAGAAGGCCGAACTCATTCGTTTTTGCTTCAGAATATCATGAAGATTGATTGGACAAGAGTTGAGTAAGGTGCTCAGTGTTTATCCTGCCATAATATGTGATGCTCGAAACATACGTAATTGCAATTTGTATTTTTGAGGTAATGCGGCCAGTCAAAATCAATCATAGAAAGTTGAAATTACAGAAGAGAGCAAATGAAACTGAAACACAGTGAAAAAATGTTTCTGGCAACACTTACTCTACTAACAGGCAGAAAAAAGAGACAGAAGGTGAAAAAGTTTGATAATATGCAAAGTGAGTACATCTGTTGACAAAATGTCAACAACATCTCACATGCACATGGTAAAAGTAATCGATCACCAGGAGAACCCAAGCTTAGGGTTTGCACCTGGTGACAATTATCGGTAAGAGTTTATGTAATCCTGTGAAGACTAACATTGCTTTCGTGATCCTTACTTGCCTTTTAACATTAAATCTCAAACTAAAGAGCACTAGTCTTCAGCAATGTCGTAATACTCTGCTCAATTACGACATTGTAAACTGAGCTGCAGATGACTTGATATGTTATTTTCCATTTTATCCTTCTACCATCATCATTGGACAAGTTTATAATCTAAGTGATCTATCTTCATACGTATATATATGGGTGATATAGCTTTTATAAATCGGTTACAGTTCTAACCATACTCAGCACAAATGAAAGGATTTGTAATTACCCAGATTTATTTGTCACAGGCTTATATTAGAATCCCTGAAGTGGAAATAAAATGTTAGGACCAACATACTAGCTGGGAGGCTGTTGTGTGATCATTTTGTAACGATATTACCTTAGATAGTATGGGGCATGAAAAGCAGTAGTTATAACTTTAACCTAGTTATCTGTTCTTGTATTACACTTATTCGTTGGACCAACACAACTTTTATTACATGAATCACACTACTGACAATCAAAATAGTAGCAAGTAGACATATTGTGAAATTACTCTGGGTAAAGCAATTTTGTTAATGTGATAAAACTAGAATACAGTCTTGCTTATTTTCCGAATGAAAAACGACAACCATCTGAGGAAATTACTATGCAGTTAGATAATTTATGTCATTGGGTTTGATATTTACTGTCATCCACTTATTCTATATCGACTATCAGTCTTACATTTTTTCAAATGTCAGTAATAATACTCCAGCCAATAATTATTATGCTACACTTGTGTAATCTATTTTTCTAATTATCTTACTGAAGGTAAATTCGATTCAACCTTTATAAAACATTCACTTATTAAGCCTAAGTGAAACGTGTTACAATGCCATAAATTTCACACCTAGTATTTCATGGATTATAACGATAAGTTAGTGAAATTAAAATCCGCTTAACATGAAATCCTATCTTATATTTGTTTCAGACCACATACTCATATAGGTTAACTGTGCTAATACGGCCTATTCGCTAAATTGTGATTCGTCGGCTTCGTGCAGATATCAAATGATTACATACATACCTCTAGGGAATGGGCAAATTACTATACTGAATCTGTAGCAAACTGTATGTTAGGAGTGTCAGTAGTAGTTCTGTAACAACAGAAGACAAGGGCCGGCAACAGATCGTTTTATTACAGAAATCAACACGTATTTATATATATTTCACATACATTATTATAGCTTATTCAAGTAGACAAACGCAGTCTTCTGAATGGTTATTTGCCAGAGGTTAAGCAGACAAACGCAGTCTTCTGAATGGTTGTTTCGGGTAACATCGAAAAGTGGAGCCATCTATCTGCGAATCATATTTGCCCACGGTAAGTTTGCTGTGATTGGTTGTTGAATCAGCCTGGTTCATATTTTCTCACGACCATTATTAGTGACCTGGACAATGACGTAGATTAATGTCTACCAATTGGTCAGCAACCTGCTCTCACCACAGTTCAACCAGCCAAAACGAGAATATGAAAGAAAGATAAGTCCGGTACATAGCATATGTATGGAGTAAACTTATGCCTTATGGTTTCTAATAAAGCCATGCTTATTAATAAAGAAATTATTCGATATAATTAATAGTGTGCTAAAGAAGAGGTAAAGCACTATAAAAATGAGCGCTATTCAATAAATGATATTTTACTTGCATTTACAACAAATGAGCTGAGTAAAATGGCTTGACTGAGTACAGTTTAACTTCACCATAAAAGAAACGAAGTTGATCAGAATAGACATCAAATAAACAAATTGACATACAATAAATGGATTTTAGCGCTTATGCATTATACGAAACTGAATTATTCAAGTGTGCTTCGTTTAACCACCGATTTTCAATCTGTAAGTTCAAAGAAATAGCCCTAATCCACACTCTGTTTTGGATGGTAGTATTCAGTTAACAAGATTAGACCAGACAGTTTTAGAAAATGTTGCTTTCGTTGCCACTTATTTCATTCACATTTTGTTGTATGAAAATTAGTAAGCACGACTAACATTTTCTTCGAAAATGAAAGTTTAGCCTTGACCTCAGATCTGGTAAAACAATGATGCTATCAAATGATAATAGACTGCACTAGTTCATTTTATAATGCTATAGCATTCGAATATTGATCAAGATGAAGACAGCATTAGACTTATACTGACAAGAAAGCTTTTTGAAATTGAATTCACTTAATAGTAAAGCAGTTGTTTTAGGCTTAATATGAAAAATCTGTAAGAACCACCCATCTAAACTGTATGTAGGCTATTACAGACAACATTTCATCTAAGCTGGAGCATATTTCATGCAGTGTGTTAAATAAGAGGATGAAGCATTGCTAACAAGGAGAAATATTATTATTATTTATTATTATATCCTTTAATTCCTAGAGGAACATAGGGATTCAGCTGCACATCTCCATCGCCTTCGGTTTTCTGTCAACTTTTTCACCCTGCTCCAAGTCTGCCCACATGCTTTCATCTCCTCTTCACATCACCTCCTCCAAGTCACCCACACACTGACGACCAACTCGCCGCCCGCTTCCCTTTCGGGTTCCACTCGAGCAATGGCTTGTCTAGTGATGTCACTTGATGGTTTCCTCAGTGTATGGCCAATCCATCTCCATTTCTTCCTGCCTATTTGTTTCACAATCGGTTCCTGGTTGGTTCGCTCATTGCCAGAGATCCCACCCTGTTGCTGATCTTCTCTGGCCGGCCATCTGATCTTGAGTATTGAGCGAAGACAACTGTTAATGAAGGTCTGTAGTTTGTTTGAGGTGTCCTTTATGACTCGCCAAGTCTCTGATACGTATGGCGATTAGCAATGACTTGAGAATCCGGATATTATTTTTGATGGTGAGCGCTGTTGTCCTCCACACAGACTTAAGAGTAATGAAAGCCTGTCTTGCTTTCCCGATCCTTGCTTCGATGTCCTCGTCAGTTTCATCCGCCCGTAGTTGAAACGATGCTTCCCAGGTCAGTGGTTAGGTGAAGGAGGTTGTTTCTTTCAGGTTCTTCCCATTTATGCAGCCTGATTGTTGTTTGTTGTTGTTGCTGCTGTTGGTGTTGGCCAGGATTCTTCATTACCTCTGTTTTATCTATGTTCACCTGAAGGAAGTCCTATCTTTGATGCTTCTTCTGCCAGCTTGTTGCTTTTCACTTGCATATCTCCCAGTTTGTGGGAAATCAGACATTCACCTCATCGGCGAAGTCCAGATCCTCCAAGTCTTTTGTGTCAGTACATCTTATGCCTGTTCCCTCGTTGGTTGCCGTTGTCTGTCGAATTATCCAATCAACTGCAATCAGGAAGATCATTGGCGATAGTAGACAGCCAGCTTGTCTTACTCCCGTGTTCACTTCGAAGGCTTCCGTAAGTTTCCCGTTGTGGAGTACTTGGCATGCAGCATTGTCGTATAACTGTTGGATCAGATGTATAATTGTCGATGGGACCCCGTAGTAGCGAAGTAGTTGCCAAATCACCTCTCGATCGACGCTGCACTATCGAAGGCCTTTACAGAGTCGATGAAGTTGAGTGAGGTGGAGAGGTGACTGAATGCCATACCAAGCTTTGTTCAATGATGATCCGTAGAGTGGCGATTTGATCAATAGATGACTTGTTTCTCCCGAATACAGCCTGTTCCGGTCGAAGTTTTTCATCCAGGTTGGCTTGTTTGATTCTCTTCAGGATGATGCGGCTTAGTATTTTGCTTGAGATGGACAGGAGCATAATTCCGCGCCAGAGAAATATAAGAAATGAAAATTCAATGAATTCCTTTGAATCTTAAACATCTCTATCAATACTTATTTCCATAGGTTACTGTTGTTCAATTACAAGCAGTCAATTCACTATTGTAGTATAGATTCACAACGAAATATTGAAGATTATTTATATGCAGTTATCCAGAGTGTGTCTTTCATTTATTCTCAAGATAGGTATCAATTATTTGTAAGTTTTACTAGGTGTTTTTCAAAACACCGTGTTCTGAAGTTTCTTTTACTTTACTAAAAGTTTGTTTGTTATCTTGAAGTCCTTGTTAGCCTCTGGTCTCCTAAGCCTGAAAGTAGGCATATACACGAGTGCCCATCAAGATTTAAAAGATGGTGGAAAAGGCTGATTTTCTAAAAATTTCAAGACAGAATGCTATCACATTTATTTAATGATCAGTTTAGGTAAAATGAACTTCATGAATGTATCCTGTGCTAGTTTTTATGAATCAGTGTTAACTTACGTTTTAGAATAATTCTTTCAAAATTAAAAGTCGTACAACCTAAAAATTCAGCAATTTATCAAAACGCCAGTTTTTGAACTTGTGACTAGATGAAATTTTTCGAAAATAAATGTTCACACATTTAGTTTTGTAAAATATATTACATGTCAAAATGATGAATGCCTTTAACATTTAGAATGGTTGCAGCATAATTTAATATCATCTGTACCTTTATACTTTCACCAAAGTACTATGAGAAGAACTTTCTTTCTTGTTACTTAGTCAATCAGTGCTAAATTTCTATCTCGGTATAACTTAAATACTTATTTCTATATTATCATGGTAATGGATAGGTGGAAGACTGGAAGCGAGCAATGGGTCATCACTGCCCCTGTTTTCAGCAGTTCCTGAAATTATGTCGTTTAGCTGAGTTTACATTCGCAGAGAAAATACTAGTTTCATGCCTCAGCTGAAATACCTCCAGAGACTTAAAATAGGTCTGATGAGCTAAAAAAATTCATAATAAAATGAAGTGCATCTAATAAGTCATGTTTTCATTCCTAATTTTAATAAAATATGATCACAAATCGCATAAAATACAGTAATTCATTCATTAAACGTTTTAAACCATATGACTTTCATGCATCTAATAAATCTAAGAGAAAACATCACGCTGGCTGGCAGCGTGCACTTAAACAGACACCTTTATATCGTACAACCATTCCTGTTATTGTCACTTCAAACTGCCGTTCACTTCCCAACAAAATTATGCATCTCCAGTCTCTCTTATCATCTGATACTTATCACAATACGGCGATTGTTGCATTACAAGAAACATGGCTCCATGAACTCTATGATGACAATCTGGTTTCCCTAAATGGTTTTACATTGTTTAGACAAGATCGACTATGCTCCAGAAAGAAAAGAGGTGGAGGTGTTGCAACTTTCATTCATTCTCAATGGTCAACTTCAAATAATGTATGTTTTTCTTACTCTAATGACTTTATTGATTGTATAACGGTCAAATGCCGCCCGAAACACTTATCCAAGTTTAAATACGTCTTCATCTCTAACATTTATGTTACTCCTGGCTGTTCTGCATCTGATCTATCTGATTTTGCTGATGAATTCACTGAATTCGCCGTTACACATCTTGAAAACTCTTTATCAGTTGTCACAGGAGATTTTAACTGCTGTGATTGTTCTTTCCTCGTATCATTAGGTCATGCCAATATTGTTAAATTCCCTACTCGACTTGATAAAACTCTTGACCTAGTGTTCATTAATGATGAGGAAATATATGAAGTACGCCGACGTGCTCCTATCATGAACTCAGATCATTGTATTATTCGGATATTACCTAAGATATACAGCAGATCTCACTTTAATATCTTCTCAAATCTGTCCAAGAAAACACAGCAAAGGTGTTACTCACAAGAAAATATGCTCAAACTAAGATGTATGCTAAATGACACTAACTGGGAACTTTTCAACGAACACAAACTGGATGATACTATTTCCAATTTGACTGACTATCTTAAATTCTGTCTTGATATATGCTGTCCAAAACAGATAATTTTCAAAAGAATGGATCGTTTTTCTTCCCCTCATCTCAAAAAACTTCGTAGAGAAAAAGAGAAGCTGTACAAGACAAAGAATAAATCTGGTCTTAAGAAGATAAACACCCAAATTAAATCTGAAATCAAGAGACTAAACAACATTTATAATCAAACAATACTATCTTGTAAAACCTCAGAAAACATATGGAAGCTTTTTAGAGAAATTACTGGTTGTGGTAAGCATAATAATTTTGCCTCTTCTATTGATGTAAATACTCTCAATAGATCTTTCATCCGCCCTCCAAATGTCCTTTCTGCCTTCAATTTAACTAATAACACGACCAGTGACTTTCATCGTTTCAATACTTCTGATGTTCTTAAATGTTTGAAATCTCTTAAACCTTCCCAGAGTCTAGGCCCTGATGGTATACCTGCCATTGTTTTAAAGAAATGTGCTGATATTTTAAGTAACCCACTTACAAGCATTTTCAATACTTCTTTTTCTAATAATAATGTACCTTCTCTGTGGAAAGATATTAAAATCATCCCTGTACCCAAGTCTGGTTCTGGAGATAGTGTTAAGTTTAGACCAATTGCCATTACCTCTCCTTTTTTGAAACTGATGGAGAAATTACTGTTACAAAAACTCATTCCCTCCCTAAGCTTCTCAAACGATCCAAAGCAGTTTGCTTACAAACAGGGTAGAAGTACTTTGGATGCTGCTGCTGTGTTTCATCACAACATTGTATCCTCCTTAGACAAAGGGGCCAAGTATGTCCGTTGTACTTTCCTTGATTACACATCTGCTTTTGACTCTGTACCTAGAGGCCTTTTGTTAAACAAGCTTAGCCTTACACAAACTGAGTCCTGGGCTATCAACTGGCTGCACTCTTACTTCTCCAATAGGATGCAGTACACGGTATATAATGGTGTAGCTTCCTCTCCTTTGCTTACTGAAGCTGGTGTTCCTCAGGGTGCTGTTCTCTCGCCGTTTCTCTTTTCCTTCTTCTTACATGACTTACCTCTCTCAGACGAAATCAACTTCGTCAAATATGCAGATGACCTGACTGTTTCGCTTCCCGTTAAGTCTCAGTCAGACTGCTTCAAATTAAATAGCTTCCTGTCGGACATCAGTCAGTGGTCTAAACTAAATGGCCTAACGCTGAATCCCTCAAAATGCCAGACTGTCGACTTCTCCTTTAGGCATAAACGAGATCTACAAACACTAGTAAGCACTCATGATGTCTGTAGAATTGAGGGGACTATAATTGAAACAAAGTCTAATGCAAAATACCTCGGATTAGTTATATCTTCCGACCTTACTTGGTCATCTCATATCCAAATGATTTCCAAGAAAGTGTTTCGTCTAACCTACTACATTAAGAAACTCAGACTAACTGGAGTCCCTCAACCTCTGCTTTCACAATTTGTCAACTCTCGTATCCTACCTATTCTACTTTACTGTTCCCCGTTAGTCTTTCCTGGGTTACTGAAAAAGGATTATACCATCCTGAGAAGGATGTTGAAGGTAGTTAGTAGGACTAGCGGTGTAAAACTCAGTCAGCTCGTCACAACATTAGTGGATAAGCATCTGAATACATGTGAGAAATGGTCTAAAACCATACTCTCTGACCCCCAACACCCCCTCTATTCCCAACTCTCTCCTTGCATCTCATCAGGTAGAACCAGAAATCAGTACAAAATAATATATGCTCGTACAACCAAGTATAGGAACTCAACGATACCATATTTGGCCCGTGTTCTAAGTGACAGAGACAATGTTAAGCGTGAAACCTATGACTTGCTTTGTTGTTAATAACATAATTTTGGCCCTTGTTATTTCCCCCTTATACTCTCTTATTTGTACTCTATAGTGAACAACCTTCTTAAACATACTTAGCTGCTTAAAATTATTATCATTGGCTTACTTTTTTATTCTTTATTCTATTCCTTCTTTTGTGTATCTACTGGGTCCGACTATATTATCACTATGATTATTAAAAATTGTCCCGTCATTAACCATCATGTAACATTAGTTTTGTGGTTGTTCTTTGTTCGGCACTATTTAACTGACAATCTTGTTTGTTATTGCCACTATCACCATCTTAAAAATTTTGTATTATGCATGATTCCTCACACTACCACTACAAACACTGCATTAGTGCTGACAATAAAAAAAACACAACCTGAAATGTTTATTTTATGATTGTTTAGTGTTGTTCAATCAAATTAACTGATCATCTTAGCTATAAACATTATTAAGAACATCTCATAATTTCTTGTATGATTATAGCTGTTACTGTTCACCACGCATACACATATCATAGCTTCCACTACCCAGTACTGAAATATTTTTTTTCACTATTAGTGTTTATCTTCCTTTCTACTTGGTATTTTTATTTGCATTTTTTTCTTTTTCTTTTGTTTTTTTTGTTATTTCTGTGTTTCTTTTTTGGTTTATTTTTGTCGTGTTTTTTTTATATTTATTTTTTTGTAATACTCCTTTTTAATGTACGATGAAATTAGATGCAATATTGTAGATATGTGCTGAAAATTCCACACTGTACCACAAGTACTGTTTCTGGAATAAAGCAAAATTGTTATTGTTATTATTATTGTGTTTGCTTTGAATCCTACTATTCATCAGTGCTAACTAATTCACCTACAATTGTTGATGTTAGATGATTGGCGACAATCAGCAGAAAGCCTTTGACCGAAGTTTCATGCTACTTGGCACTCGTCAGCAAGCCATATCGGCGAACTCGTGTATTTTACCTATTCTTCTTTACTGTTCACCCTTGCTTATTCTTCCCTGGATTGCTTAAAAAAGACTATGTCATACTTTGTAGAACTCTGAAGACTGTCAGTAGGACGAGTAGTATCCCATTGGGCCATATCGTTGACATTGTCACTGAAAGGCACTTGATGTCATGCAAAAAATTTGCTAAAGGAATTTTGTCAGACTCTGAGCACCCACTCTACCCGCAGCTCCAACTTTGTGTCTCCTCAGGTAAAACAAGGAGTCTTTTTAGAAGAATTTACGCACGTACGTCTAAGTATAAAAATTCCACTGTACCATATTTGGCACGTACTTTATGTGATGAAAATGGTGCTAGGCATGAACTAACTAACCTTCTTTGCACTACTAAATAAACCATTTCTTCCACCCTTACAGTACCAAACTTTATTGTTATTTCATGCCTCGCCCTGATAATGTTTATTGTTATTGTATTTCTTATATTTATAATCCTCTCAATTTTTTGTTTTTGTTTATTTTTTTCATAAGTGTGAACATAATTTGAGCTGTGTGAATAACTGTTAATTTTGTATTTCCCCTCACCATACTGCTATATCAACGGAACATTGGATTCAATAATCTATAAAATGCTAAAATTTCCAAGCTGAATCGACAATACTGTTTGAAACAAACTCACTGTTATTATTATTACTATTATATTTAACATTCTCAATTCATGCTTCGAATATTTTTGACTTTATATCGTAAACGTGGACTAATTCCTCTGGTTAATTTTGTTTTAATTTTTAATTATATTTTAAGTAAATCAGATGCGATATTGTGACAAATGCTGAGAATTCCATTCTGTATTATAAGAACATATTTTTAGAATAAAGTAAACTATTATTATTAATTCCTATCCCTCCTGAGATTTGAACCCGCGTCACCTAATGCTGCAGTCAGAGACGTTACCAGTGAGCTAACTGGGCTCGCGATTGACCTCCTGTAGGATTGTATTGGATACTTTGATTGGACACCAGTTAGTAACCGATTTATATTACGACTGAGCTCAAGCATATATATTTTTTTATCACAGGAAGGTGTATGATAGTAAACACAACAAGTACATAGTTTTAAAGGAGTGAATCAGTTTTGTAGCTTAGCCTGCTTTGTTGCATAACTTATTTAGATTGGTATAGTGGAAATCAAAATCGATTTGTGAAATTTTTTTCCTCCTAATCATCACTTTATTGATAGTATTATTAAACAGCTCATACCAAACATAAGTAGAACATTGAAACAAGAATTTTTAAGTTATCACTAAAAGTCAGAGAGACAAACAGAAACACATTTAACAAAATAATGCACAGGTGAAGTTGTGGTGACACTTACCTCACAATGGAAACTGAAATCAAGTTATTCCCGACAAATCCAGTAACTTAATTTCAGTTTACAGTACATTAGTTACAAGCTTTGAGATGAATTACTAGCAGTTCTGATGAGAAGTTAGAAGCCGTTAGCGTCCAAAAAGTCGAACGTTAAAGCATACTCCCACTTATGAAATCAGATGGCGTTGAAGTTACACTCCAAGCTGACTGACGTTGAAAAAAAACATCAAAAAATGAATTCTTACTCATTGACAAACTGATAACATGATTACCTTTCAACCCCTGGTTCAGTTTGCGTGGTTAGTGTTGGTTCACTTATGAATATGTACTAGAAAGAAGCCAGTTTCAGTACAACTGACAGTCATAGGTAGACAGACATGCATTCTAAACTAACAGACACGCAAAAACAAAATCTGTTTTGCATGTATGATTCATACAAACAGGTTATTCCTTTTTTTACATGCTGTGGTGAATCATTTCAATGTGATTATTTGACAGGCTAACATAATGTATAACTACAACCGCGAGGCATTGAATTTTTATGCTGACGTTCTTTCTCACATATACCAGATGTCATGTTAAATATACTGAACACAATAACACTGAATCAGACAGCATTACAAATCAATAACAGCTAGAAACTGATTTGATTAACATTTTTTAATAGAAAATAATTATCCCTGTAGTTCCCTCAATATTCTGATTCACGTTTATTCAGGATGTATCATGTTCAAATAAGCAATGGTGCCCAAACAGAAGTGGATGAAAAGATTAGCTAAGCAACCTTTTCATTTGGAATACGACTGCTAAAGAAAAAAAGTGCAATCACTTCATTTCGACGGCTTTGTCGATATATTTGAAAGGAATCTTAGCTTCATTTGAACTCAGTATTATCAACAATAAATTCTAAGAGATGTTAATGATTCCTGTTATTACTGCTATCGGATGAATACTAGTAGAAAGCTCTATAATAATTTATTGAGGTCTGACATACAGGAGAACAAGTAATCAGCAGACATACAAATCTATGCTTCATCTGTATATCAGTTAATAAAGGAAGTCAGTAGACGAGCGACAGACTTTACCTGGCCTTCTGACTACATAAAAGTTCCTCTGGAATATAAATAGGTATTCGAAGCTATACAGATTTGGTCAGTGAAATAAAAGCATGTAGTGCTTTAACAAAGGAACAAAATTTACATCTTTAAGACTGATCACTGTGAATAAAAACAATAATAGGCATACCATCCATAATACTAAGTAATAACACGAAAAAAGCAAAAAAAAGAATGATTGGAAATCGATTCAACTCAAATGAAAATTGTGAAGGTCAAATCACTAGAGACCCAAAAGATGGAAGAAGTAAGAGACACCACACCATCTTAGAAAGAAAAGCCAAAGTTCAGTCCAGCCGAAATATTCCCAGAGTTCAAATAATACCAAGGTGGAATGAACCACGGTCAAACAACAACGATCAACCGAACAGGATCACGACAATAGGGATTAGAAGGTAACCAAAGAAACTATCAACTCAGAAAAAGTGAAATTCATAACATTCAATCAATTTAAGAAGCGAGGTGTGAATCATGCACACTCAAATTAAAAACGACTTCATGAATTCTGCTAAAAATACGCCAGTTTCACTTAATTCTAAAGTAACTCCACAAAAATAAAAATCACCATAATGCAGAAATTCGAATCAGTTGACACCAATTTGGTGAAATAATGTTAACTTATCCTTTTCACGTGCCACTTTTTGTGTATTCTATGTCTCAGTGAACTGGCAACCATAGTCAATAATTTTCCGGATGAAATGTTCTTCGAGTCAATATTCTACTGAGCAAAGCCTCCAGTGACATTCTACGTGTGACTTTAAACTTTATAAGTGTGAAGTTCTCTTGAGTAATGATTTAACTTCATCGTACCAGGCTGGTTATTGATTTGTCGCTATCATTCTTCGGGTTTACTGACTTGTTTATCTGGATCAATCATTGTGGTTTATTTGCTTCTGAGTGACTAAGTTTGTTAGTTTCACAGATAAATAATCCTTAGATCAATAGCAATCGTTTTTGTCAGATGTTTCAGTTGTCATTCAATAAATGGTTAGTTTCTTATGACTGTCAGTGCGTGACATTTCGGTTATTACTTCTGCAGACACCTTTCAGTGAAGATTCTTGGGCAGGTGGTCAGTTAGAACAGCTTGGATAAGTGTTCGTTTTCATCAATATAACTATAAATAACCGTCACTTACTGCTCAGTTCTCTTAAAATGTAGTCTAAGGGAATTAAAAATTTTCAAGAATACAATTGAAGCTAACTATACAAGACGCGACTTGAACTAAGACGAAAAATTATTCATCTTAATTCATTTTAAAAGATGTAGTGTCGTGCCAAATACTGTTAAACAGATTTGTACGAATTTTATTATGACGTTTTCTCAGATTGTCTAATACCCAGCTGACTTAAATGCTTAAAATAAAACAGTCAGTTTAAAATTTGAAACAAAATATGAGGATGAATGAATTATTAAGCTTTTGTATCCGGCGTCTGCGTCGGTGGTTCAACAGTGGAGTGCTTTTCAAGCACGCAGGTGGTCTAGGTTCAATTTCCAGTCGACGAACTCTTCAATCTCTGCCAGCCGGTCGTAAACATGGAAGAGAAGGAAGGCTAGGAGTCAGGCTAGCAAACTCATTGCGTAAAAACAACACTACCACCACCACTTAAACTTCAAATCTCAAAGCCTGAAGTCCTTTGTTCCACTAGGAAAGTAAAGGAGTGGAAGAAAGTATTCGATTTAATCTAGAATACTTAATAAGTTATGAGTGTCGTTTGAATTTCCAGATTAATTGATTAGTTTATAAAGCTTTCATTTTCTTCCTAAACAATATTATCAGAAGAAATCTTTTAAAAGAAACAAACCACTCGAATGTCTACGTAATTTTTCGGTGGATTTTCTTGATTATCTAAACTCTAACTGTTTAGTGAATTAGTTGGTGTCACCTGTTTCACAGTAAACATATCTAGATCTTCTGTTTTGTTAAACTGAACTTCTGCAGATTGGGTTATTTTAAATTTTTACTAGATTTGTAGACTGAATTTGTATTTGAATGCATTTTGACTGCAAACTGACCTGAATATCAAGACTCTGAAAATTCCTATCCATTGGGTGCTTCTTCTGTCTGGGATTTTGAGATGGTGTAACACGTTACTGACCATTCTGTAAATAAGGTTAGTTTGATGGATGTATGCTGAAAAATAGACCTTTAGCGACGACTTAATGTGTCATAGCATTTACAATACTGTCAGATTGATAATATAGTTTCAGAATCATGGGGCTCACAGAACTAGGCGTGATGAGTGGCTGCACTTCAAAGTTGAAACATGTAATTTTAAATCAATGCCTGTATCAGTGAACTTCACGCTGGCGTCATCCACTTGCATTTAAAAAAAAAAAAATGTGTGCCTGTTATGGCGTAAAGACACCTGTGTCAATGGTCACCTATGCAAACTGGTGACAAAAACCAAGATCTAAGACAAAAGACTTGTAGCGGTAAATAATTCCCTAAAAAGGCTAGCATATACTATATTATTCTTCAATCAACATTTGATGTTGACCTTCACTATTTAAGTTGACTCATTAGGCTGGAGGCTCACAGTCGAGCATTCACAACATCTGGCACGCCGTCGTGTTACGTTCGTTCACTAAGTGATCATCGTCACACTACGATTCTGATACTAAAATATATCTTGTATAATGGTTGGCCAATTTAGTATTTTGATTTATCTTCGGTCTAAGCAGAACAAATAACATAATAGTTGGAGAATACGAACTTGCGTCTGTAAACATCAACATACATTCTTACCCAAAGACTATTCAGAGAAGGTTTGGCTATGTGTTTTGTTCGCACCGTGGAGATAAAGTCAGAAATCAGTAATAACTGGTTGGCTTGACAAACAGGTGTAGTAACGACTTCAGCCTCTTTTGAACTGAGTATAAAGCTGTAGTTTTTTGCAGTGTATGACAGAGAGGGCAGAGATACCAGCCACCACAGTCTCTTTATTGAATTTCCCTGAATGTTAAATGTATTTTGATTAAAATAACAAGATATATGGGGGTCACCTATTTGCCTCGCAACCAAAAATTTGACTCGCACAAACTAATGTCTCTGAATACCTTTGATAGGCGAGATTGTTGTTGTCATCTAGATGCTAACAAGATGATCATGGATACTGCAGATACTAGTTTGTTTTTAATACTTACAATGCAGATATCAACTGTGACGAGAAGCTATGAAAGGCTGAAAATACTAGTGGATCCTTGTGAGAACAGTCTATGTTAAAGACTTCATGAAATTCTAAGCGTGTAGATTATCAAGGTATACTTTCACAGTTTTGTCTATGCATCATCTAATTCAGTAATTTCCCATGGTATACACAGAAGTTGATGGACAATATAAGATGTCCAATGAAACTACATACGCATCATACGCTTTCACAGGCTCAATATTTGTTTCATATTGTCCTAAAAGTTGTGAGGGCTTCTTTTCAGAAAACTTGTAAACAATCAGAAGATTTTGTTACCGATTTTCGACCAAAATTTATGTCTCATGTATGACTTTAACTTTAAGCTTCTCATGTGAAACTTCTTCAGCCATACGATCTATCGAAACACCGATGGTTATTACAACCTTAATCGACGGAATGCTGACGAGTTAGACATAGTGAGATTCCTGATGTTATATGCCCTGGACCAACGCCAAAGCTTTCGTTTGATTAGACCATATAATCAGAAATCAAATTAAATCAGGAATACCGTGTAATATGGGCGTTTGGATTTCATCATCTATAGGGTTTTTCAATGTATTCAGTGATGCGTAACTTGAAGAAGTCATACTGCTAACATAAAAAAAAATTAAAAAAATATAAAATGGATGTGACATTATCATAATGAAGTGGTGTCGCCGATGCTGCTAATATTAAATACAACGACTCATCATATGCTCCAATAAATTTTCGTTGTTATTATTGATTTGATAATTTTAACGCATTTCTGCAGAAACAATGACACGTTTATCACGATATTTCGTTCTCATCACTTGTGCATGCATATATATTTTTTCATAATGTTTGGAAATCAGAAATACAGACGAGTAAAATACAACTGTCAGTTTAAAAAGACCAGACACAAGAAACCATTCTAAATAAGAAAAGTCATAGGAATTTTTTCTACTAACACATGATTACAGTGATGTATGCCATAACCACAAGTACACCTTTTTAAACATCTCTAATAATTTTGAACTACATACCTTCGAAATATATGAATATTTAATTACCTACTTAATTAGCGTACAAAAAGGGCATAAACAAAACAAATGCTGCTAACTTTTCTTCATTAGTCTGGAGGCATAATATCTTAATTCACAGTTTCAATGACTCCACTGAGAAATGATTGTTTTCATTAACTCAGTTAGTATACGACTTCGAAAATGAACGTTTTTCTATCCATTTAATTGTGTTTTTGCGATTATTTTCATCCTTCTTATAGTTTAGCGCAGCATGCATTCATCATTCAGTGTGATCACCTACAGGTACTGCTAGTTTAATTATGTCACTGACTGACTACACTTTCCATTTCATTCATCTAACTTTTACCAGGTTAAGAAATGCTGTAAAATTTTGTGATTACTAACCGGTTCTCATCAGATTCGTAAGCAGTCAAAAAGAAAAACGAAGAAAAGTAGGCTACTTTTTATAGTATTTATATAAGGATAAAACTTGGACACTGCGGTAGAATATAATTCCACTATGGGGTAAAATTAATTTTGATAAAGTCACAAAGTAGTAAGTAGTACAGGGAATCGATGATGGGATGGAGGTGTACACTGAGGTGAAATTTAAATTGCATATTACCAATAACAATGACGTTAAATGCAAATCCAGTCAGCATATTCTGCATCTTATGAAATTTACCATACGTAACTATGCCAAGTACAAATCTTTTCTAGTTATTTTTTTAATAATAATAATTCTGCTTTATTCCAAAACAGTGCTTGCGATACAGAATGGAATTCTCAGCATTTTACTACAGTATTGCATCCAGTTATTACATGAACTATAACTAAAATTCTACATAGATTAAGGAAATTTCAGTTCATTATGACAACAATATATTGGCATGTCAGTAGCAAAGCCAAAATTGGACAGTGTTTGAAAAGTATATGCTAGCATATTTACTGGCGTAAGGAGAAGAAAGAAACAAAGCAGCAAATAACAGAGAAAAAGAGAGAGAGAAAAGGAAAAGAAAGAAAGAAAAACGTTGTACCTATAAATGATATGAGTTGGAAAGACGAGATCCAGTTGTTCTACTGACTATTTATTAAGTTATAGGTATCACGCCTAATGCTTTCTATATCGCACAGAACACGAGCTAAGTAGGGTATGGTTGAGTTTTTGTACTTACTAGTGCGAGCATATAGTTTTCGATATAGGCTTCTGATTTTCCCTGATGAGATACAAGGGGAGAGTTGTGAATGTAGAGGGTGCTGTGAGTCAGATAAAATGGATTTTGCCCATTTTTCATATGAGTCCATGTGCCTGTCAACCAGAATATTAACAAGCTGGTTAAGTGGCACGTTGCTTACCCTGCTGACAACCTTCAACATCCTGCGTAATAAGGCATAGGCTTTCTTCAGTAGCCCAGGAAAAACCAAGGGGGAATAACAGAGAATAATAGGCAGAATGCGATAGTTAACGAATTGTAGGAGTAAGGGTTGAGTTATTCCAGAATGTCTTAACTTCTTGATGTAGAAGGTAAGATGGAATATTTTCTTAGAAATCATCAAGATATGAGACGACCAGGAAAGATCAGCAGATAGAATGACGCCTAGGTATTTAATTTCCGACTTGGTTATTTGGGTTGTCCTCTGAGTATACATACATCAAGCGTCGTTGCGACTCACCGGTGATGGTATAATAAATGTTGGTGTGTAAGGACCTATTGTATCTTGGTTCTCAGCAGAATGTGATTACCTTGTATGACATAGTGACCTCGTCAGACTGGGATAACCTAGATATGGTTTAATCTGCTAGTCTACAGTTTATCCGGAATTCGTATCTGAAGAGGCTCGAGTATTATCAAAAGATAGTCTATGAACTCATGAAAATAAGTGAGCTAACCTGGTGGGTAATCTAGGTGTAATGCAGAAAATTCAACGGTTTTCTAAACTGTATAAGTGCTGGACGTGTTTTCCACTGAATATAAACATTTGGATTTCAAGACTACTAGTACATAAGATGTAGTATACTGAAATTAAATGTAAATGCTACACAGAATGCGCTATTTTTATCTTCACATAATTCTATTAGGTCTGTATATTTGTTTTACGTCCTAACAAGTATCAAAAAGTCATTCAGAAAATACCGTGTCTCCTTGTTTGTACCTGGGTGTTCGTTATCTAAAAGTGTTAAGTTATTCAAAAGCGTTAAGGATCATTCGATTTCGACCCAAGCTTTATAATGCATAAACCTTCTGCCTCACTCCAAAGTCCTTCGTGTAACAATACTCTGTAGAAAGCTTTACAATTCCAAAATCACTGTAACAGGTGACGGATATGAGGAATGAAGCTTTGCAAAGT
The DNA here is from genome assembly GCA_944472135.2 of Trichobilharzia regenti. Lineage (NCBI taxonomy): Eukaryota > Metazoa > Platyhelminthes > Trematoda > Strigeidida > Schistosomatidae > Trichobilharzia > Trichobilharzia regenti. Next base: position 136,180,407 of record OX235270.1, on the reverse strand, counting down.
AGGGGGAACAAACCAATTTGTCTATAGAAACTTTGAAAACAGTCAGAAAAAATAAGCTTAAATAACAACCAACAGTGAAAACGCGTTAAACTTAGCATAAGTGAATATATCATGTTGAGATTTAATGTTAACAAATGTAACAAATTCAGAAAACCAAGGTACGGACAATCAGCATACATAACATTGTCCAAAATGACCTTCAAATATGGGAACGAAAAGCTGCAAATTTCACTGTTTCCTAACATTTTAGCAGGAGTTTAACTGCACCTGATTTCACTCATAATTTCAGCAAAGTGATTTACTTATAATTGTCTATTGTCGGTCTCACAGGAATCTATTGGTGTTACTTTTGACATGTGAGCTTCTTGAAACTACACCATAGCATCTCACAGAGTTTTCAATAACCAATATTTTCTTGATAATGGCTACTTATCCAATAGTCTAATACATTATAAAACTATGGATTTAGCTTTTGACTGTTTGTGGAAACGTCATCGCTAACCGAAATCGACGTAGATTCAGCTGATGTTTGTGGGAAAAGACATCCGGAATTCCACTGCTAGTCTGGACCGAGCAAGTAATACTACTTACTTAAAGCCATTTGACTGAAATATGATAAAATGACTGCAGATAATTAATCCCTGTTTACTAAAGTATATTGCAATGATATTTTACTAGACTGTGTAAATGTACCAAAGAGAATGTGATGGTTTAAGATGACAGATATTTTCTTCATTTTCAACTGTTAATTCAGCACAACAATTTGTTCTTGGTTAAAATAAAGACGAAATATCTTAAGGAAGTCTGAGTAAAACAAATGTTTGTTATAACTAACGAAATATAGGCTAAGTTTAACTATCATAACCAAAATCACAGTAACCTTGAACAACTAATAAGAGTTCAAACGCAAAAATGTCGTACAACCTCTGAAAAATACACTAAAAAGTATTGCAAACTCGATAATACATCGTATATTTTTACCTTATGTGTTGTAAGAATGTCTTCCAGTCAGTACAAAGATGATGTATAGAGAAATCGTACCATGCGCGATATACCCATTCATTTAGGTGACTTTAGGTTATCGTATTTTGAGATCCATTGATATGAATAAATCTTTTCCCCAACTAGTCCTAACTCTAACCACAATCCTAACTCCTAATTCTAACTTTAACCCCAAACCTTAGTCTTAAAAGCCTTAACCCCACCCAGCAGTATAGATTTGCAGAAAAAGTACCTCGAGAATAAGTAGAATACTGTATCTATCCTCTTCAGATCCAAAAAGGCAGGCGTGACTTGATTTGGAATGCTATTTCATAGCATTCCTTGAATCTGATCGGTTCTTGATGGTCAGCTTTTGAAAGACCATGACTTCGCTGTGATACTTTAACTTCGCCCAAATATAAACTAATCCTGGATATGGAGCACAACAAAAATATGACAAAAATAACCAATTAATTTTTAAACGTGTGAAACAATACATCTCATACAAATTTTTAAAACATCTCAAGGGTCTTATTACTCACAACTGCTTTAGATAAGCTCAGCGCACGGTACTATTACTACCTCATTTCGTCTAACACGAAAAGCGAGACATTAAATGTGACATAAGAAAAGCTTACCGAGTATCATTTTCGCTTATTTATTTTTTTTTGTTTAGTTAACTTTCTAGTTAGTGTCATCTCGCACTCACGTATTCGCCTTTTTACAAATGATAACATTTCACTCCCAGTTTAACTATTCTCGCCAATGCTAGCAAGTGAAGTAACTTCTAGTTGAAAACAACTCATCCTGTTGGTTACTAGGCGTTTTAAGTAAACACAGAAAACATTCCCAAAAGAAAACCGTGTGGAATTATGACTGTCAGGCAATGAAAATGAAGTATTAAGATATTTCAATAAAGCATTATTCTTTTCTATCTTATATTTTAATCAGAGATGTTCTCTGCATGAAAAAAAAACGTTTGAACAGAGATAGAACAAACACTAGGACAAATACTATGGATCCATTTTATTTCGTCAATTCTTGTCAGCTGAATATGACCTATGTTATTAATTAAAACCAGTTATAATATTTTTTTTTTTAATATTTTGACTACAGCTTCATTCCACACCGTATTTTTGGTACAAGTATGGAATTTTCAGCATATGATATCGGTAGCGAAAATTTTGCAGGACGACCATAGATATCAGGTGTGCGTCGGCAGGGGAAAGAACCCCGGACCATGTGCATGGTCGGCGAGAGTCCTGACCGCTGTGCCACCGACGCACAATACAATTTTAACATATACTTTGTTCATAATGAATCAGTTCTTCAGTAAGGATTGTTGTAAGAAAGTCACAGTGAAACAAACAGCCAAGTTTTTCATAAAAAATGCACAATTTTGTTTCTGTGGAGGTGATAAGTCAGTGATAATTGTGTAATCAGAGATAATGTAATACAGTGATTAGAACCAATAAGACTGAAAAGTCAAAATTTGAAGTGTATGCAGGCGAATGCAAAAATAATGATGCATTACAATGAGTACAGTTCAAAAGATCAAAAATTAGTACTTAATGTAAAGCCTGATGATGAATTTATCGAAAAGAGTACTCTTTGTTTAGTATTGATTCTTTTGGAAATTTTAATGGACATTTTTAATCACTTAAATGAGAAAGTCGAGAAGAAAATAGTTGGGCGTTAAAAAATTGATGAAATTAAGAGACACAGAGGCACTAAGCAGAAAGTTAGCAAGGTAAACGAAATCGCATGACGTACTCGATTTTAACACATAAGTTATGTTTCAGTTGTTCTATTGAGATAGCTTCAGAAAATCGAGGAAGACTTAAGCTGTTTTGTCTGTTAATTATTTTAAATGCTCTCAGCGAGTTCACTTGGTGTTCTGTGTCTATTAGGAGTTTGGTAGGTGACGAGTTCAAACTAGTACCAAAGAGCCTTCGATCCCTTTAATCGAAGGCTCTTTGGTACATGTTCAAAGAATCTCACATAGGCATTTCTTTCCGTTCTTACAATATAATTGTTCCCACAGTGAATTGATATACGCATCTGGAGGTGACGAACGAGGGGTATCTATCGATTTCTGACGAAGTCAATGAGCAGCATGTCCGGAGTAGACAGACCAGTTTGGCTGCAGCATACATCCTGGTTAGTACTATACTTAAACGTTTATTTATTATTTTCGTAATATCATCACCTTTGAAGTCTAGGTAAATCAAAACCGGTTTCTTGCTGGCTGTAATTATTGCTGGACGTTTGCATGCTTTCTTGCTGTATTTGTTGACAGAACTTTGTGGGTAGATATTATCTTTCTGGCAATCTTCAAGTAATGTGAGATCAGTGTCCAATTTATTTGTTGAATATATTCGTTTCACCCTATAGAGGAGCCAAGGAAGAAAGCCAGATTAGACAATGGACGGATCACTTCAAAGGACTCTTGAACCGATCATCACCTGCAACTAGTCCAGAAATACCGGCAACAGCGCGAACACAAGTGTAAGTTTACACCAATCCTCCAACGAGAGCTGAAGTCTGGAATGCAATCAAGCTTCTGAAAGCTGGAAAAGCAGCTGGACCAGATGGAATACACCCTGAAGTACTCACTGAAAGCGGACCCAGAGACTACAGCAGACATGCTGACTCACTCCATTATTGCAAAAGATCTGGAAGGAGGGAAACGTGACTACCGACTGTAGGAAAGGTTAACTCGTGAAACTACCAAAGAACGGAAACTTAGTCCCCACTCTGCAAGAACTGGCGAGGAATCATGCTCCTGTCGACGCCAAGTAAGATCCTGAGTCGCATCATCCCGGAGAGAATAAACGATGCACTGGATACAGAACTCCGACCAGAACAAGCTGGCTGCATTCAGGAAAGGCGAATCATGTTCTGACCAAATTGCAACTCTACACACCATCATCATCACAGAACAAAGCATGGAATGGCCATCAATCAAACCTCTACCTCAACTTTATAGACTTTGAGAAGGCCTTCGACAGCGTAGCGTTGATCGCGAAGTAATTTGGAAACTATTCGAGAACTACGGTGTATCCCAAATATTCATCAACCTTATTCAACTTCTGCTGTACGACAACGGCACATGTCAAGTGATCCACAATGGAAAACTCAGTGAGGCGTTTGGAATAAACACAGGAGTCAGACAAGGGTGCTTACTATCACCAATGATATTCCTAATTGTGGTGGACTGACTGGATTATGCGTCAGACAGTGGGAAACGAGAAACAGGACAGGGATATTCTGGACCGACGCGAAGAACCTAGAAGACCTGGATTTCACGCCTGGTTGATTTATGTTTGATGTCACACAAAATCGAAGACTTACAAGCGAAAACCGATAAAATGTTCGAAGAAGCAGCCGGCGAAGATAGGACTACAAGTGAACATAGACAAGACGGAGGTGATGAAAATAACCAACCAACCAACAACAACAACATCCAACGTCAATCACCATCAACAGGCGATTTGGGATTTGAAAGAGGTTACTTCATTCACTCACTTATCTAGGGAGGGAGCGTTGTCTCAACTACAGTCAGTCGGAACGGACGAGGATGTCAAATCGAGCGAGAATCGGGGAGGGGGGCGAGAAACACATTCATCAACCTGAAACAACCAATCTGGAAATCTTCGTCACTCAGCCAGCATCAACAACAAAATTCGGTCGGATTTTCAATACAAACAACATCAAGTCAGTCAGTTCTTCTATACGGATCAGAAACTTGGCAGGCAGGTGACAAACAATATTTCCAACAGCCTGTTGCAGACCAGACCTTTATCAACAACTGTCTTCGCTGACTCAATAGTGAAGATCAGATGGCCGGGAGGGAAAGAATCACCAACAAGGAACTATGGGAACAAACAAAGCAAGAACCAATCGCCCAACAAATATGCATGAGATAGTGGAGATGGATCGGGCACTCGCTCGCTGAGGAGGCCGCCGCTGGGTGACATCGCCCGTCAAGCCCTCGAGTGTAACCCGAAAGGGAAGCAGGCGGCGAGTGGGTCGTCAGTGCAAGGATGACATGGAGGAGATCGTGTGAAGAAGAGTTGAAACAGTATGGACTAACATGGATGCAGGTGAAAAGTACAGCAGAAGACAGGAGCAAGCGGAGACGTGCAATTGAAGTTCTATATTCCACTAGGAACCCAAGGGAACAATAATAATACAGGGGAGTGCCTTCACTAGAGTTCGTTTATGGTTGACAGGGCAGAATCTGTTGAAATTCAGGTAGAGACCACCCCACGTGTCCGGGATCAACTGAACAACCAAGTATTTCACCTTTTCTTCTCTCTAAGCTAATATCCAGGATGCTGAAACTCTTACCATCCTCGTGATTGATTGTGAACGTGATGCTTTCATGTACATTGTTGAATAACCCTGAGCAGATACAAAACATGACTCAGACCAGTGCATACAATTAATGTGTTGTCCACATATTTATCGTAGGCTATTCTCTCATAAAATGTACATTTAAGCTATGCCTGTTCAAGGCTAGCCATTTGTCAGACTTCAGGTTATTATGATTTCTGTCATTAATAGTTGTTCATGTAAATTTGACGTAGATCGATAATATAAAGACTGAAATGGTTTATGCAAGATATCAGTAAAGAACTTCACATTATGTGCAGTGCTGCAGTATATGATAACTTGACAAAGAAAATCCTGTTTGCATAAAACAAGCAAACGGTAGAATCGAGGATATGCATTTTGTTGTGGTCAGATTTACTCCAAATTCAGTGGGTTACACTTACATCTAACTGAGAAGTTTCAGTCAGGACAATAAATTAGTCTTTAATTCTCTTGTCTACATGTATTCGATTGTATGATAAGACAGTTATAACTAAGTTACTTGTCTTGTGATTTCATTGGAAAATGATTATCATATCCGTGCTGACAAAAGATAAGCAGTGAATACTATATTTTCATAGTAGTTTTGATCAGTCACAACTCCTAATTACTGTCAATGATTCAAAGTGAATGAAAATCTCTCCGGTGTTATTCATGACGTGGTAACAGTTTTTTTAAAAAAAAATCTGCTTTAGCATTTCACATTATAGATGAATTAATATGATAAATATTTGAAAAACGTGACCCTATAGATAAAATGTGTATCACTGATATGCAGATTATTTAAAAAAAGTTTATATTTGCCTCGTTTAAACTGTCCAAAAATTGGAATAAAGCAGGTGAAGGTAAACAGAAACACTTGAGAACAGTCAACTTTAGAGTAACTTTACTGTTCATCTGAGTTCACTCACACTTGGAATTATTGATGCCTTATTATTTTTTGTTGCTGATTTTACTGGTACTCCTTTCTATTTCTTGTGCGATTATATGGCATATCTTTTTTTTTGAAGTGGCGCCACCTACTTCATCCGGTGGGTATTAGGGCATTTTAATAAATAGATCAAAATATTCCAACAAGATTTCATAAAAATTCACTAATATACGTTTAACTTTTGAATCTACTGCCTCTTTTAATCCACTGCATCAAGCAGATATCAGTATGAAGCCAGATTTTCTGATAAAAGTATAGCAAATATAATTCATGTTCAGTAATATAATGCCACCGATAATATGTACTCCAGGAAATAAAATTTTAATGTAAAGTTTCATTTAAAAAGTATACATAAAGTATAACTTATCAGACATCTTATGTTCCCTATTAAAAGTATTATACCTGACTCATGGAAAAATTTCAAGATTGTTCCAGTGCCTAAATCAACAAGTTGACCTACTGTTAAGTTTAGACCCATTGCTATTACCTCACCTTTTTTGAAAGTTATGGAAAGACTTATTTTACTTAATCTTGAATCCTCTTTAAAGCTTTTTAATGACCCCAACCAGTTTGCTTATAAAGAGAGTAGGTGTACTTTAGATGCCGCTGTTGTCCTATATCATAATATAGTCTCTAGCCTAGATAGAGGAACTAAATACGTTCGCTGTGCCTTCCTTGACTACACATCTGCATTTGACTCTGTACCTAGGTCTCTTTTGCTGAAACACAGGCTGAAAGCTGGACAAATAAGTGGTTGCATTCCTATTTTTCTGATAGGAAGCAGTACACCGTCTACAATGGAAAGTCCTCACTTACTTTAGCTGGTCTTCCTCAACGTGCTGTTCTTTCTCCTTTTCTGTTTTCGTTTTTCTTACATGACTTGCCTCATTCTGATGTAGCCACTTTTGTTAAGTATGCTGATGACCTCTCTGTTTCTATGCCTGTCAAGTCTCAGTCAGATTGTTCCAAATTAAATAACTTTCTGTCGGAAATTAGTCAGTGGTCCTCTTCAAACGGTCTTAAGCTGAATCCATCTAAATGTCAGGTAGTCAATTTCACTTTCAGACGAAAACATGACCTACAATAACTAGTTAGCTCACATGGCCCCACCATCATTGACGGCATAGAAGTTGAACTTACATCTAATGTCAAGTACCTTGGACTGAGTATTTCCTCCGATCTTTCCTGGTCTTCCCATATCTTGCTAGTTACCAGAAAAATGTTTCGCTTAACGTTCTACGTTAGGAAATTTAGGCAGTCTGTCATAAAGCAGTCTTTGCATTCTCAGTTTGTCAGTTCTTGTATTCTACCCACCCCCTTTACTGCTCCCCATTAATCTTTCCTGGACTACTTAAGAAAGACTTTGCTTTGCTGAGAAGGGCACTAAAAGCCGTCAGTAGGGCAAGTGGGATATCGTTAAACCAACTGGTTCACACTATTGTGGATAGACATATTATGTCAAGTAAGAAACTAGCGAAGACTATATTGCCCTCTCTATACGCAGCTCTCTCCTTGCATTTCATCTGGTAGAACTAGAAGCAGCTATAGGAGGCTATATGCTAGGACTATCAAGTACAAAAACTCCACAATACCTTATCTGGCACAGCTGTTATGTGATGAGAAATCCGTTAGGTATGACACGATCAAGTTACTGCGGCACTCTAACAAATAGTCCCGTTAGTTTTAGTTTTCCTATCTTCGTTACTATTATATTGCTGTTCACATCTTCTATTACACACTAATTTTATATTTCATATCCTGTGGTGTATTGTTTTCAAAAGTAAACGCAACGCTGTTCTTTTTATTTTTATTTTTTTATTTATCTTTTTTTGAGTGTTGCCTTTTGATTTTAAAATCTTATAAAATTTCTGAGGTGATTAGATGCAATATATTGTAATGCACGCTGAAAATTCCATACCTGTACCACAAATACTGTTTGGAATAAAGTTGTTATTATTATTATTGTTAAAACCACCATTAAAAAGGACTAGGATGTAACAGTCAATGGGAATATACAATAAAGCCACTCAGTATAATACAGTTAGACAAGCCTATAAATAAACATTTGACACATGTTTACCTCATTGATTAACAGGTTTCAAGTTTAGTCTAATAAATAACCTTTTAAAGAAATCCCTATAAAATATGTAAGTGATACTGTCTTTATTTCTTCCCTGGATAAAATCGAACAGTACAAGCAGAATTCTGTTTGCATGATAAGAAGATAATATTTGATGTAATGGATTTTTCTTTCAGCTGTAAATAAACAATGATGACCGGTGGACACAAAGATTATAAGCACGATATATATATATATATATATGCGTAATTTGTTTCCAAGTTTAGATATTCGCAAAAATGTCAGAAAAAATAGTTTGCAGTAAGAACTGATTAGTCTTTGTGATAAAATCTAATTTATCCTGCTATTTATTATATGTATATAATCAAAGCATCCTTTGCCGATAGTATGCCAGACTATCGTATTATTAAATGACTTTTAGTTCATACCGAAAAGGATTGCTTACAAGTTGCTTTATAATTCTGTTCCTAGTTTGCCTTCTTGTAATCCAATTTATATTCTACAATAGAACACGTTATCACTGTTCCAGTATGAGCAGCGTAAATTTGCAGTGTATATCTGTCATCTTATGAATCCTGTCAGTAAAGTAACATAGTCTCCAATGAACTTTTTTTCTTAGGAGAATAAACTGTTTTCCACAGTAGGACTTTTGTCTTCTTTATTTCTGCATATTTAGTAATTCTGGATAAATGTTAATGAATATACACTATCACTATCTCTACAAAACATAATTTCTATTCTCCTGGGTCAAATATTCTTATGAAGTGGCAGATAAAATTTTTAAAAAATTCATGCCATTCTTACCATTAATAAACTTGGACAAAGCAAGAACAACAAATGTACCAGGATAATATGAGCTCATCTTTTATTATTTTGAGGATTCTTCTCAACTGGTCACAACCTGAACGTTAAAAAAATAAGAATTACATCAAAGATTTGAACATACTTTTCCACGATCATAAGGAGTAATTGGTAGGAATTAAAAGTAACATTAGTCCGGAATGATATAGCCGATTAGGAGTTACAAACACTGACTATTTATAGAATAATTAGACAATTAGGCTTGGAAACAAAAAACAGGGCTGCATATATATATATATATAGAAACAAGGTTTAGGTAGAAAGAGCATAACAAAAAAGTAGATTACGTGACTAAAGAAAACGTCTTATCTAATAGCCAATAGAAAAAAGGAAAGAAAAGAAACAAGGTAGCGTGAGTCATGTTTAGATGAGAGAGTAGAGTTTTCTAAACATGAAAAAGGTGACTCATGAAAGTTGTATATTTTTTCGTTATCAACCGGGCAGTGCAGGATTCACCACTGTCTCTTTCTGCGTACATAGATTTGGTTTAAGTCGTTTGATGGCAGTTGCTTCAGCAAAGCGTAGCAAGCTAGGTTTCTTTTGCTTGTTGATTATTTTGAACGACTACAGGTTGTCTACAATATGACCAGTGTCCAATAGATGACGAGCAATCGCACTGTTTAATGCTTGCGGACCTTTCAGTCTCAAGTTCTTTGGTATGTGTTCATAAATGTGGACACTAGCCCTTCTCTCTATTCTGTCAATGTATTTGCTTTGGCACGTACATGTAAATTGATAGACACAGTTGGAGGTAACATGAGGTGGGTATTTGTCCACTTTCCATTGTCTTAAACAACTAGTTGTTTGATAAGCACATACAAGCTTGACGGCTGGATATGTTCTCTTCATGGCAGCGTTCAGTCTGCATCTTATTCTTTGAATGCAAGCTGCAGAAAGATAGGCTTTTTATCTACTGTGCTGCTTTTCACTTTTTCAACATGACGTCTCCCATACTTGTCGATGAACTTTTGTGGGCAACCGTTGTCGCGTAGGCATTTCTCCACAATGGATAACTGTTCCTCAATATTTTCTTTTGTACACAGTTGCCTCACACGATCAAATAATGTTCTCACTAATCCCTTTTTGTAACTTATAGGGCAGAAGCTTTTGAAGTTAAGATAAACCGCCCTCCAGGTCTCTTTTATGAATATATATATATATATATATATATATATATATATATATATATATATCTTATGATTTTGCTGTCTTTATCTCGTTGGATACCCAAGTCAAGAAAATGGAACTTCTCCTCTTTTTCATATTCCATTGTAAACTTAATATTAGGGTGGGCGCTGTTCAAGACTTTTAATACTTGAGATGCATCATTGAAGGAATTACAAATAACGAAGGTGTCATCGAAATACCTGGTATAGAAGTTTGTCTGACTGATTGCGGATTTTAACCTTGTTTGTTCTAGACTACCCAGAATCGGACCCAGGGGGCTTCCAATGGCGACTCCGTCAATTTGGCGGTATACAGTGTTGTTGAACTGGAACTGTACGTCTTTGGTACACATAAGTAAAAGTTGTTTGAGTTCATTCTTGGGCAGAGGAAGAAGTTGGGCATGTTGACGTATAATTTGTGTTGTTTCATCCAATGGGATCTTTGTAAACAGTGAAGACACGTCGAATGACACCATAAATTTATTTGAGATGTTTAGATTCTCTATTTGTTTAGCGAACTGGAATGTGTCTTTCAGACTGTAGACTGCTAATTTGCCATGGATTGGTTCTAACATTTCTGCTAGCCACCTAGCTACTTTGTGATACAGCAAATTAATCATAGATAATATTGGTCTCATAGGGATGTCAGGCTTATGCATCTTTGGTAAGCCGTACAGGTAAGGCAATCTCGACCTCTTAGACTTCAGTTCATTGCATATGTTGTTGTCAATCAACTTCTTCTTTAAAAGTTCTCTTAGCTTCTTTGTAATCCGTCTTTCCATCGATTCGGTTTGATCTTTCTTCGATGGATCAGTTCGAAAGGCAAAAGCTGTTAAACCATAAGTACTAGTCACCATGTATCATTTTACAGTGCATATTTTGTTACACTGTAGAATCTTTACGTAAGACTGTTCAAGAAAGTCTAAACAATTTCCACTTTCTCATTCCATTATATCTGCTTCTTGACGAAAATATTAGAGACCATCGATAAGCCTTGAATTTTAAGTATAACCTAAACAGTCTTGAAACGATGTCTTTTAAGTGCATTATAAGCATCTTATTTGCATTCATATACATACAACAAAAAAGATACGTAACTTGATGACCATTCGTAATACCTCAGTGGTACTACACTAAGCTCAACAAATTGCAGTGGATACAGAAAGATTAGAACCAATTAACCACTGAATAAAGCTTACAACTCTGTTCAATATGTCATTAGCTAAATAGTGGTCATATTGTAAGATATGTTTAAAAAAAATTATAAAATAAATATATTAGAAAAGGATACCCAACTGAATTGATGACTGTTTTTGCTTTTCTCCATTGAAAAATCTGTTATGGTAGGCAGTAAGAAGACTTGTAACATAGTATACACACACAGACAATAACGGATATATTTAGCAAGAAAGGCAAGAATGTAATACCGTCTGATACAGATCGTCTCATTTATAAATAGTGAAGTTATAGATGAACAACACTTACTTAACCAAAGATAAATTTCTGTGCTGTGAGCAAGCAAATACATCAGTCAGATAATGTAATCACGTTAAAGATCACTAAAAGCAATAGGAAGAGAAACTATTTAGTGAACACTACTCATTTTTTATTTATTCAGACACAATTTTCGTTAAACACACCCTTTAAACTTCTTTTTAGATGGTTGAAGCCAGATGGAGAAAAGCATTCCACTCAGATTGTCGACCACGTAATACTTATTGGAAGAAAAAACAACAACACGAAACTGATGAAACGATACTACTTCAATACTGCATTAGATAACACAACCACTTAACATCAGATACAATTAAACACTAAGATTAATCTCTGCATCCTATAATTAATCGGTACAGTTAGATCAATAATTAGGATTAAATGGCATAACACTGGTCGCTTCTCAGCTTCCTGATGAATAACAGAATTTTCCTACACGAATTCTTTAAATGAATTTGAACAAGGCAATAAAAAACATATGGAGAAGGATAAAATGGACACATTTTATTTCATCGGTATTTTGTCAAGTGTTTACAACCTGAAAAATGAAAGTTAACAGTCTTATTAAAAGTTTTAGCATACCTTAGTTTACTTAGGATAAAATCTGGAGCAATAATTGAGAATGAACATGGTAGGATAGATGAATAGAAATGCTAGGTTAATAAAATATATAAAATATATAAAAACAGTGCTGTAACGTGGTCAGAGTTTCTTGAATAAAACAAGAAATGAGGAGCAAGGGTAGCGCGACAAAATACATGGGTATATAAATTATGGGATTATGTAAGCCATTAGCAAAATTGTTAATTAACAAATGAGACATAAGAATAATATACTAAGCTCATTTAGTCAGATATCAGACATATCAAGTTCGACGCTAAAGAAACGAAGCAACTAAGTAAGTGTGTGCAGAAGGTAACACTTACATTCAATAAAAGATCATATCCTCAACTACGGTTAAGAGGCGAGTTACTAGGGTAGAGAAAGACTCACTACAGATTTTTCTTTAGTACATAAGGAATGTTTTAACCGTTTGATAGCGATGGCCTATGCGAACTTCAAGAGGCATGAGCTTGTCCAATTGCTTATTTCGAAGGAACTAAAGATGTTGACATGATATCCTGTGTTAATCAGATGTCTCTTGATTGGACTGCTTAAAGAGTTACTCCTCCTTAATCGTAGACTCTTCAATCTGTGTTCAGAAAATCTAAGATAGGCTCTTCTTCCTGTCCTTCGGATGTATCTGCTTCGATAGCTACACATAAATTGATTTACAGAGTTAGAGATAACAAAGGAAAGGTACCTGTCGACGTTTGACTGAACTAACGAACAATACTTCTTAGTACACAGGAACCAATCTACTAGCCAATAATTTCTTAAGCTGTTTTCCAGCCTGACCCTGTGTCAGCTAACACTGCCCGTCGAGGAAGGCGATGACTAGGCAGGAATGCGCCACACATGTCCTAACCATCTCAACCGATGCAGATGTTTCATGGAATCGTCGACTGATTTCCCCTGCTTACCTAGAACTCGACCAGTGCCTAGCCTCAATATTGCTCACCTTATTATACCACTTCACACGGGAAATAGAACGCAAGCACCTATGATCAAAGACAGCTAGCCAACCTTTTCATGTCTTCCACTCTCAATGGCCAGGTCTCACAGGCATTACGGAGGTCAGAGCGAACTGCCAAGCGAGCAGTACACATGCCCTTTGGTCGGTGGCCGTATATCACGTCTACACCAGGGACCGCGTAAACTGGCATATGCGAAACTAGCCCTCTGTATCAACCATGCTGAGATTTCGTCAGAGATCAACCCGTTGGGGCTGACGGTACTTCCCAAATAAGTGAAGCGGTCAACGTGGTCTATCACTTTATTCCCTGTTTCTAAACTAGTAGTCAGTGTAGTCCAGTCAGTCCTGTAACTTTATCTTGCATTTGGCGGCAGCGAATCGCACGTCAAGCATTCGTAGATTGCAGCTCAAGGTGTTCAGAAGACTCTAAATTTTGTCGGCGTCCTCGCTTAGAAGGACTATATCGTCTGCATATTCTAAGTCAACGAGCACTTGCAGATATGCTTGGATAAACAGATAAACTGGACTACTTAAGATTGTCACCTCTCATTCCATAACATCAAATTCCACATAGATAAAAAAGATTTACATTAAAAGAGTATTTGTCATCTCGGCCGGTTAGACCACAGGCTAAAATGTTATCATGACAGATTTATTATTTAACTTCAATATGAAAGAATTAAAGAGCAAAGAAATTGACTGAAGAGAAGAAGTTATTTCCTTACATCAGTATGTGCAACCTGAACCATAGTACCTAAGGTCATAAAATATCAACTTTAAAAGTTTGAATTAAGAGCAAGATAGTATTCATGAACTTTATGTCTTCTATTGATTTTAGCACGCTTCTTAATTATTTGAATGAGTACAAAATGCCAGGGCTGATATTGCACAGAAGCCATGCTTTACTGATTCCAGTCAGTGCAGATTCATAGCACTGTAGATTCAACTTCTTCCCTGAAAGCCAATGAATACGCTGATATAAGGCACTGTTGTAGATTATAATTCCATAATGAAATAATCTTATTTGATGTAACACAACACATGACGACACAGTATTGCTCATCTACTGAAGCCGTTTTCAGCCTAATTTATTGCTCCTAGTGATATCAAGATTTTCAAATAACTCTAGGATTTTCTGGATATATAGTCTCACTATTTCCTATCCTTTGATTTTATTGGTAGTTATATTTTCCATATCTTTGGTATCGGGGCTGTGTCATTCCCTATTACATTTGTTGGCTGTAGATTCTATGAGCAAAGATTCCGCGATCAACACTTTCCTCAGCCTAATTATAGTACTTTTTAGAACTGTAGATTTGTACTACCGTACTGTGTGATTGCATGTTAATGCATGCACTGCGATTGCTGAGTTTTTTTCTAAGCTGGTCACTTTAAGGGACAATTATCCTAGACTAAACTAGGTTCTGATGTTCCGATAACCCAAATGAACCTGATCGGTTCGAAGAACTCATGTATTTGTCGTGATAATCATTGCAAGATAGTTTGTATATTAGATAATTTTAACTAATTGAGTAAAAAGGGGGCCTTAAGCCTACAGAGTTTGTCCCTAAGAGAATCCTATGTAGAGTTTCAGATGTTATTTCCCTGATGTAGGAATTCTGTGGATGCTTTAAATTCCTTCTTATTTATGTTATAGTTTCACTACCGTTTCTTCTTTCATTATGAGTTTCCTAGAACCTCCTAATGAATTTTTATGGAATAGTTATTTAGTAACAATGCTTCCGCTTAGGCAGCACATCAAAAATCCCAAATAGTGAAATAAAACGGATAAAAGAAAAACAAAAATGGTTACTATTGTAAACTACGATAGTAAGCAGACAGAAAGGAGAAAAAAACCAGCTTTTATCACTGCAATAGATCAAATGCCTAAAGATTAACAAATAACAATGATATCCTCATCCTCAGGATCAATAGTGTATTACTCACCAACTTCATTCATTGATAATTATCGTTTCCATAGTAAAATCACTGTTTACCACCAAAAGTAGAAGTAAGAAAAACCACATAGTGAATTACCTCTTAAAAATACCATATACTGTTAATTTATACAAAAAAACGAGTTCAGCTGTTTGTTACGCATAAAATTAATAGTATACAAAAAACCAGCACAATACAATCATTAATTTCAAGATAATATGTGGCTCAAGGCCAATCATCACAAATTTTTACTCATAAAATCAGCTGAACGAAAAGAGTCATTGTTTAATGTTAAAATCAAGACAAAAGCTTTACTTCCAATCAATTATTTGCTGAAGAAGGATATTTAAGTGGAGTTGCTTTTGGGAATTCGACACTGAAGTATCCCCATACTACTCTGTGAAATAAACAGCCAGACAAAGAGGTGTAAGAAGGGCAGAGATTAATACATAAAAGGTGAAAATGACCGACAGGAAAACGGAAGTAATTGTAAAATAACCATAACTACACATTCCAAAGTAGTAGTAATAATAACAACAGACTCGTAAGTCACTTCATTCCAAGTATGTGTATAATAAATGTGAAAACCATGTAACGATCTGCACAATGGCTACGATTGGTGAATGTATTCATACTTAGAAAATTTAGGACTTCACGCAACTTTAAATAATAGGTCAGTGATAAGACTTGGGAAAATTTACTCAGTTACCGACTACAACGTATTTTCTCAACTGACAGCTAGGAAATAACTTCTCACAATGAAACACCATCTTTAATACACAACTAGACCCAAGGCTACTAAACAGCCTATAAATTTACACCAGTTGATTCTGGTAAAATTCGAGATAATCACAGCAAGTGCTCAGCATAATACCATGAATAGCAATTTAAAAAATAAGCGGAATGACTATTACGTGCAATTCCAACCCACTTAAAAATAGTCGGAATTAGGACGCTTTAATTTTAGTCGGCGGTATGAGTTGACGCTTATAAAGTATGCCGTTGATAAGTTCTGACCGGTTTCAACGTAGAACTTTGCAGCAATGTGCAGCAGTTCAAGTCACCACACTCCATGTAACACACAAAGCAGGAGAAAAAATGCATAATAGAAACAGTAGACCGGGATATGAGACAAAAGGAATGGTAATAACGAGGAACAATATAGTTTCATTGAAAATTATAAGTCACAAGGAGTGGATGCATCTGTGCCATTGACGACGATTTTCAGTCATATCACCGATTGTTTCCAGCCATTGGTTTTTACCGTCCCCACGACCCCAACCATCCAAAAAGTCTACACTTTCTTACGTGAATTGCTTAAACGAACCGGTGTGGATTTCATTGACTGTTTCGTTTGACCACCACTAGCTCTTTTCCAACTTGATCCATACTAAGTCAGCTAATATTGCCTACCAAGGAAGACGATGACTAGGCAGGAATGCGCCACATATGTCCTAACCATCTCAACCGATGCAGATGCTTCATAGCCACGTCAATTGATTTCCCCTCCCTTCTTACCTACCATTCGACCGAGGCCCCACCTTAATAATGCTCACCTTATTATATCACTTCACACGGGAGGTAGAACGCAGGCACCTATGATCAAAGACAGCTAGCCAACCCTTTAATGTCTTCCACTTCCAGGTCTCATACACAGCCATAAAAGAAGTCAGAGTGAGCAGTACACACGCCGTTCAGTTGATAGCCAACCTTATATCACGTCTACACCAGAGACCACGTAAACTGGAAAATGAGAAACGAGTCCTCTGTATCCACCATGCTGAGATTTCATCAGCAATCAACCCACTGGTGTTGACTAACGCAACTCCCCAAATAAGTGGAGTGGTCAACACGCTCAAAGAGAAAAACCACTTCACTCCCTATTTATAAGCTAGGTGTCAATGTAGTCCAGACTAGTCCTGTAGCATCATCTTACATTTGGGCGGGAACGAATCGTATGTCAAACATCCGCAGATTGCAACTCAGGGTTTCGATAGGTTGGGACTAAAACAGGCTAAATGGCATACCTAGATTACTTCGATCTAGCTAGCAGGCAAATGATTTGCAACTAAGCATACCACGTCCTAATTGCCATTCGCGTGTTGTGATCTTAATATTTTAGATTCCCAAAGGAATTAGTGGTGAATTTTCACATTTTAAACTGTGAAGAAACCGATACTACTTATAAAGAGGGTAGTATATAGAAAACCAACAATAAATCAGACATTGAATTAACTCCTGAAGGCATCCAACGCACAAAGAGACAAACTCCTGTTTGTTAGTCACATATACGAAAGAGCTGTTCTAAAGATACAGTAGTTCAGATTACAGAAAAGCGGATACGCACAGGCATTGAATGAATATAACATGCCAGAGGAACGAACACAAAGGGTTGTAACCTCAGATGTAGTAAGTGGTTGACTAAGTCGTTTTCATGCTGAATACGTAACACCTTGTCTTAACGTTAACCGTCTTCCTTTGTAGATAATCTTTTTTTGTACTGCGCAACGATTTTCTGGAAGACACTGTACTGCTATCCGATTATTTTTTTTCACGAATCCCCTTTTGCATATAAATAAATGTCCAGCTTTTGAAAGTGGCATGATTACAAAGTTGTTTTTTCTTGTATCGTCAACATATTTGGCCACACATAGACCTATTTCAATCTCCTAACACACCTAGCTACTTTTCTCACTCTCTCTAGCTCTGAATACCGGAACACTTCAAAGAGAGATAACAAAGCGAACATTATAAACTATCATTATCTCAAATAGAAAAGAAATATAATGCATTAAAAGAGACAAACTGGAATAATAAACAAACTTTTGTAGAAAAAAAGATAAACAAACAAACAGCGGAAGAATTGAAAGTGAAAAACACTCATCCTAAAGGAGCTCATTCATTTCATAATACGAATTATTATTATTTTTTTGAAAGAGGAATGTAAAACAATGAGATTTGAAAGTATAACAATAAAATAAGAAGAACAAAGATAGAGCTGAACCATCAAGTAGGTATGCGCACAACATAAAAACAGACAGGGGTGTCCTCAACTAGAACATGCACTATAAACACATTAGCGTTTCATATTGACAAGTATTGATATTTGATTCTATATCACAGAAATGAATAATAAGGTATGAAGAAGAAAAAAGAAGAATACAAATGCAACTTTATTTTTGACTAGTATTCATTGCAAACGCTGCGTGTGGATAGATAGGAGTGACAGCTAGCTAATAGAGTATAAATAAGTGACGTTCTGTGCGTTCGTACACAGAAAAACAAAGGACAAATAATATAGTCCAAGTAGGGGTACTATTTACACATTTACGACCGTCCGCTCTACGAATGCATATGCATAATATATCAGAACAAGATAAAAAATAAATTTATAGCTATAAGGAAGTTGAAATAAGTATGCACATAGTAGAAATCAATGAAAATAAATAAATAAATAAATAAGCAAATAAATAAACAAGTACATAATATCCTAAATACATTTTTTGTTTAGAAAAAAGCAAAAGAAATAAAATGAATAAGTAGAATTATATGTACACAATCAATCAACATTATCTATCTTGCTTTTACAAATTAACAGATAACTTTGAAACAAGGCAACCAACAAAAAAAACAAAATGAAAAAATGAAATATGTCCAAGGAAAACATCCACATGAATTAACATATATGTATGCGTATATGCACAAAGTGTCTGAGATTATTAATATAAATGTTTCGGAATGCTCCTGAATATGTAGTAGAAGTAACAATTTCAGGTATTGCAGAGGTTGAAGGGAAGTGGGGCGGAAAATGAGAATAAAGGGGATAAATGCATTAAGAGTATCCTGAAACATTCGATCACACTGTCTATCCTTAACTGACAAAGCTAGTAATCATGTGTATATGTAGCTATTTGAGAAATGAAACATTTAGATATGTTGCTTTTATCCTATAGAGACAGAAATGAATAAGGTTGTTCATATAAAATTTAATAGGAAAGGAAGGTTGCAATGCACACGCAGGCTCTAAAACAGTAAATGAAACCAATTGGAGGATGGATGGATGGATGGATGTATATGCAATTGTTGTGAAGCATGAAAATTCTAAGGTGTATGCGGTGGTATGACTAGGTTGTTACTGGAGTACTCGTGACAGTGTATAGGCACAGACTTAGATCTATGCATAACTTTTCGTGGAGAATTATGTTTCGACTCCTGCCATGGTAACCAGTGAATGTCAGCTTTTTGTTCAACAGTTTGCCGCTGATCAATATTGGCAATAGATGATCGGCAAGACGATATGAAAATACTGTTATGTGGCGATGATGAGGCAGGCTGAGGTGTATCCGTTCGGTTAACTTGTACATCTGAAGAATCGGATGTAACCGGTGCACGTCCATCGACTAAATATAAACCCTGAGAATGCCGCTTACGTAAGCGATGTTGGTGATAAACTCGATGACATTTTGCACATATAATACACGGCACAGCAATCATGATAAACGGAGCAGCAACAAGCAGTAATATTGTTAGTCCGGTGAATACACTGACAACCTATGAAACAGAAAAGAAGACTAAATTTAACAGAACATAACCAAGTTGCACAAGTACACTGAAAATAACTCATTTAAGCTAACTTTTCAATGAGTCGTCCACTACTTCCTTTTGGAGAACAGAAAAACAATAGAATTCCAACTTTTCCAAATATATAAAAGTGCAATAGCAAACACCATTCGTGCTCGACTTTTGATATCACATCTGAATAAAGTAATTTGTAATAACTGTGATTGAATAGGTTAACAAGTTTATTGAAATCTGAGTAAGCCAATGACAGACATTTCATTTGTTAAACATGTCACGGGGATTCACACAGGTCACAATGAATATCAACAATTGATCTGGAAGAAAGTGAAATAAATTAAAACAAGGTCGACAGAAAAGTCATACAAATAAGCGGTAGAATGCTCGCCAACCACGTAGGTGGCTCGGGGTTCGATCCTCGGCCAGCGAACTCTTTTAACTCGCTAAGGCAGTAATGGCTGGTAAAGAAGGAAGGTTAGGTATGAGACTAGCAACCCCAACTTATAAAAGTAAATACCACTGCTACCGAAACTTCAAAGCTCTAGCTTATGTTCCACTGGGAACGTAAAAGAATTATATATATATATATATTACAGAACTATATAAAATGCTTACTAGCAAGTCATCCTTAGAAGCGCTTCACGAGGAGCTAGAGTTGCTGCAAATAGCGCCAGAAATAAATGTTTATCCCCACTAATTACTGTTAAAGTGTGGAAGAGGATTTATCTTGAAATAAGAGAACATTTGTATTTTGGAGTTACCAACAAAGGAAAATATTTCGTCTCCACCTGTGTCAAATTCCTAGCTTTTTCATGGAATAATCAAGAAATAAATAAACTGTAGAATTTAAAACCGATTTGACCCTTAAAGTATCTTTAACTACAATTAACCAAAGATAGTGGGTATTAGCCGAGGACTGATATTAGTTTTATTTAGTGCTGTTTAACATTCTTCAACTCAGATGCAAATTAATAGCAACGGTTCACAGCTCACAAAATGTATTTTGTTCCAATGGTTAACAAAGCAGCACAGAATAATTAGTTATCACGATAGAAATTTTAACTAGAATAGTGTTAAGTAAGCAATTTGAACTCATTTTTCCGCAACGCTAAGTAGTAACTACAGAAAGAAATAAAAACCATGAATGAAACCAAAGAAAACCTCAACTAAATTACCAAGCAGTCTTATAAGCCCGATAAAAGAGGCAAGTTTGAGGCGTGCGACTAGCAACCCACCACTGGAAAAAAAACCCCATCTCCCCTGTGATTTAAAAACACAGAAAACAGGAAAACAATGAAATTACTCTTCGCTGAAATTGAGAAAACTCCTCAAATCGAGAAAAGATGATGCCGGTAGGAGCCTTCAGGAAAACAGGCAACCAACCCTTTTTCTTCCCAATGAAAGCAAGAGTTAGTATAGGGACATGGAATGTCCATATCATGTTTGGAATTTGATGGTAAGGCTGATGTGATTACAGGAGAAATGAGAAGATATGGCATAAAAGTGCTAGGAACCTGTGAGAACAGATGGATTGCAAATGAACTCTCAGAATTGTTAAGTGGAAAGTTAAAAATCTACTCCAATCACCCAAACGACAACCATGAAAACAATAAGGAAATGTCCATCTTGATTTTACCAACATCTTGACATTAAAACTCGTCTCAAAAAGAAGGAAAGTTTCAATTGAATATACACTGCTGCGCATAGCGTGACAACCCACATCCAGTGGAGAAGAGGGAAGACTTCGTCAGACAACCGAAAACAATAATGGACGAAACCTCAGCTAGATGGGGACATCAAAATTCCCATGGGTGATATGTATGTTAGCCAGACTGGGAGCACATAGCAGAGTAAAAGAACTCATCATTGATCGATAAGCGCTCGTTCAGTGAAACGATTCTGAGAGGAGAAGTCTTCTCAGACATCTGATTCTTCACTGATTTGGAGACTGGAGACAGTGTGCAAACACAAGGATATATACAAGGTGACTAGGGGTTTTACCAAACGGACACACCAAAGCTTGGATAGACTTCATCTCAATTTCAAGAAGTGGAAACAAATCGAGAAGAGGAGATGTAGGCTCAGATCATTATCTACTATAAGGAACCTTCATGGTTAAGTTGAAAACCTTCAGAGAAGCTGAAAATAGACCACAATTAAAGTTTGACACTCAGAAAATGAAGGATGAAATTACAAAGGACACCTTCACTGCAGTCATCAGGAATAAGTCAGAAGCCTTGGGTAAAATCACTGAGAAGACCTGCATGGAGGAGCACTCGATCCATGTTAGAGAGACGTGAAAGGACACCTTTTAGAATTTACGAAAAAATCACTCAAGCCTTGAGACCCCAAAATGATCCCGTAGGCTGAATGGCATAGCCCTAATACATCAACAGGTACAACTGATTAGTAACAATAAGTCCCTATAGTGGACTAATTCTTAACAGTTTGAGAACATTATATGGGGACTGTTGGAGAATATAATTGCATAAATGAATATTTCTGCTTGATGAGACAAACAGTGATATAGGATTAGTTATTTGGTGGTGACGTTCAGAGTCCAACTTACCGAGAACTCTGATATGATATGTGGAATAAATTTTGCTCAAAACGTCATCAGTGAATAAGTAATACTGCATCACTGTGTATATGACCAAATAAAATTTCTCTATTATTTTCGAATAAACTAAAATAGTTGGAATTACTTAAATGTGAGCCAACCAATTGTTTTTGAGTCAGTTTCCGAAAGATGGAGACTTGCAAAGTTTCTTAGTTACGTACTTAAAAACACAAACTTCGTAAAGTATGAACACAAAGTGGTGAAATATACAAAATAACAAAAGATATGAAGTAGTAACAGAACAGCAGAATGAAAGCAGATAAACATAATTAAGGATATCTGGCAGGTTGTTCAGAAATAGGAAATTGCGGCATGCGCGCTACTGATTTCGATCCTAAGACATGTCTAAATACATCTCAACTTCCTGAGTAGCGTAATCTTTCAGAACTCATTCAGAGAGTCATGATGCACCCCCACATATAACAGTCAATACTATTACCTTTCACTTCACACCGTGACCTCCCGACCACTTCTAAGATTGACAGACGTTGAATAGTTTGAAAGCACATTCGTAGCATGTATCTAAATCACTAGATTTATATAAATTATTTTAAAATATACCCACGGATCCCAATTTCAACCGACAAATCACAGGTTACGATCATAATTCAGTTGCAGAGGTTTGGAAAGCAAAATTATATCAGAATACATACATTTAAATGAGTGTCATGGTAAATCTTCTACTCCTTTTTTAATTTCAATACCATGTAGTAATACAAAGAAATCTCAAAAACAAGCAATAACATGACCAATAGATGACACTACAGAGAAATATTTTACTCCTAAAGTAAATTTGCTTACATAAACACGATGACCGATAACTGACGCGCGAGAATGTCCAAGTTTACCCTTACATGCACCATCATCATAATGTTGCAGTAAGAAATCGTCCTACGGAAAAAAAACAATCAAATAATTTAGAACTATGAAAACAATCTACATGAAATACAGATATATAATACATGAAATCAAGAGACTAGAAGTCAACGATTACAGTAACTTCCACCCAGACTAGTACACACACAAGCCAAAATCTGCTCGAATTTCTCATCACCTTAAATAATCTTGAAAATCCCCATTTAGTCATATGAAAAAGAGAAGACGTTCAGCGAAGAGACTCTTTTCGGCGAATTCATTCACATAGCTGTACAATCGCATTTATATATAATTATTTGAGTGTGTGTGTGTACATGAGGTTTGTCAAAATTAGATAATTGATCAGGTAATAAAAGAATGATCTAATATAGAAACAAAGTTAATTGGACAGCAACTAAATTAAGATTGAGTTAGTAAGTTAGATGACGTAATACAATTGACTAAAATGTTTTAACTTAGGTCAGGTTAGCAACAGAGGTAATTACAGGTAGAGACTAAGTAGAAGTGGGGTAGATAATAATGCCATTTAGATTAGAAATGAAATTGAGCAATTAAGTTGGATGACGTAACATAAATGACTATAAATTGAGCGTTGGTCAGGTCAATTAAAGTGGTAGTGAGGTGTAGAAATTAAATCGGGTAGGGGTAGAGACAAGAAAGTTGAAAATGCAAAATATTACAATTGAGAAGACAGAATAATACCAATGAAGAGACAGAAAAAAAAAATTAGGTAGAATTTACCTTTCAGGTAATAATGTAGGTTAAGTCCATTGTAAGTTTAGTGATTGAACGAACCTCTTCTGTATGCAGAGTTCAGGGCTTAGCAAGTGAATCGCCATTGCTTCTGCAGTTTGAAGAAGTCTGATTCGTACACCTTTTGGAAGACTACTTCTTACTCTGTAGACGACTTTGAAGTTTGTTTGGGGTGCAGCTTGGTGTCCGGATTCTATCAGGTGTTCTAAGATGGAGCTGCGGGGACATCGCTTTTCTCCTTTGTAAAACCATGCTGGTAAGTGTTCGGTGATACGCTTGGAAAGCGAACGCTGGGTACGGCCGACATACCTGGCTCCACACGAGCAGGTGAATTGGTAGATACACATTGATGAGGCCAACAGTGGTAGCTTATCCTTCACGTTCACATGAATCATAGGTTTTGTGGAGAAAGTTAGTCGTAGTTCAGCTGCGAAGAAAGTCTTCTTGAGTGAGCGCGACAGTCGATTTTTTAGTATTTCCGCAGATATATCTCCATTGAATTGAAGGTTTATGTAGAGCGGTTTCTTCGGGACGCTATGCGTGGGCGGCTTTTGTGGCCTAGGATTCATAGATTTTGCAATAAATCGTTCTGGGTAACAATTCTCGACGAGGATTCTCTTGAGATTGTCCAGTTCATCTTCTACGGTGTCCGGGGTACAAATTCTGCGAACTCTGTTGCTAAGTGAACGGATCAGGTTCCGTTTGGTGTATAGGGGTACCCAACTGTGGAAGTTAATCAGCTGTCCGTTCCATGTTGACTTTCTGTAGATAGATCTTTTCAGTGTTCCATCGTGTTCTCGTCTTGTTAGTTGGATGTCAAGAAAGGATATTTTAGAGTTGGACTCTTTCTCCAGCGTGAACTGAATTGCGGGGTGGCACTTGTTAAACGACTTCAGGATGTCGTCTAGATTCTCTTCATTGTTGACGATAATGAAAGTGTCGTCGACGTATCTCTTGTAGATTCCGAAGGTATCGATCATTTTCTTCATGCATGTGTTTTCGAGTTTTGCCATGAAGAAATCTGCAAGTAATGGGCCTAGTGGTGAGCCCATAGCTATACCATCCTTTTGGCGATATATTTCGTTGTTGAAAGAGAATTGAACATTCAGGGTACACCTCAGAAGGAGTTCTTTAAGACGCTCGGTGGGTATACCGATGTTTATTCCTTTGGAATCAATAAGTTCGCATACATAGCATATTGTTTCAGTCAGTGGAACATTTGTGAATAGTGATGTGACATCTAATGAGATCATGGTCCTGTTGGATACGTTGATGTTTTCAATTGAGTCGATAAAGTCGAATGAATCTCGAACTGTGTGGCAGGAAACTTGTCTTCTGATTGGTTCTAGTAGATCTGCTAGCCATTGGGCTGTGCGGTGATAAGGCGAATTGGTCATGTCAAGGATCGGTCGAAGAGGGATACCGTTCTTGTGTACTTTCGGAAGTCCATAGAGTCGTGGTATATTTGAGCCGGATGGTCTTATGGATTCAAACGTTAATTTAGTTGCTGTCCAATTAACTTTGTTTCTATATTAGATCATTCTTTTATTACCTGATCAATTATCTAATTTTGACAAACCTCATGTACACACACACACTCAAATAATTATATATAAATGCGATTGTACAGCTATGTGAATGAATTCGCCGAAAAGAGTCTCTTCGCTGAACGTCTTCTCTTTTTCATATGACCTTAAATAATCACCCGCCTACTTGAAACTAGCCTTTTTTCGACAATTTAGATAACATAATCGAAGAGATAAAGTCAGCCTGAAACTGTGATGCATTGTAAACATTACATCTTCAAAAACTATCTACCATAAGGTTATTGCGAAAATTAGATAAGCCCATGATGCTGAGTACTGACGATATAACAATATTTAAAAATAAAAGTGAATGAATTATTTGGTACTGTTGATGAAATACTCAATATCAAACAACAAAACTAGGAATACATCAATTACCACATAAATGTAATTTCGGTTAGCAGCATGCTCTGTTGATAACTAGATTTTATGGTCATTTTTACCCTACTTTAAAAGAGCGAAAATCTCATTCTATACTTTGCTTTATACGATAAATATCTGCACAGCTATTTCATTCAAAACCACTTCATATTCACATAAAATATCTGAATAGGAAAATATGTGATCACATCGTTCATATTGTGTAATGAAAATGAATTACACCTTTTAAACACGCTTTAGTCTGTAACTGTTGTCACGTAACTAACAGACAAAGAGACAGAGAGTAACAGTGAGTAATTTGCAATGAATGTGAAGTAAAAATATTACCAGTTTTAGGAAGTTATCAAAAACAGTCATCTTGGATTGGTGCCCACCTCCAACTCGTTCCCAATCCATTCTTGTTCCAGCTAACACCGTTCATCGAGGCAGGCGATAGTTTAGTACGGGTAACATATATCCTATTCACCTCAATTAATGGAGCCTCACAACGACATCAGTCGACTTCCCCTCCTAACTTAGCACTCTGTGCAAATGTACACTGAGAAGAGATACCTATGGTCAAAAACTACTAATTCCCACAACTTTTAATGACCACATCTCACAACCATAAAGTAGAATGGCGGAACGAAGCGCTGCTAACTACATACGTCCTTAGCCTGAGTTTCTACAAAGCTTTTATATTCTTCTAACTCAACCATAATCAGTAACATGTACTAGACAGTGATGTAAGGTTATATGCCAACAACACTTTACCAGTATGCGGCAAATGTACAGCTACACTAAATACCATAAAAAATAGGTGAAGTAACAATAAGATTTGTGCGAATACTAATCACGACAAAAAGTTAGTAAAACACCCCACTCACATCCAACGATGTCAAGCAATACCAACAAAAAGTATGTTTACATGACCGGCACATCATTTGGGCACAACCTTCAATGCGTTCAATAGGTACTAAACAGGCTGGACAACGTTTCAACCAATCATCTGGAGAGTACGGAGGAAACCCCACAGTGAGAACCGAAACATCAATTTTGTCACTGACGTCGTTATTGGATAGGTGAATGCTAGAACGTGATTGTGAATAACCTCCTTGTTTCATTTTGGATCGTGAAAAGGATAATTTCTTCCTATTTTTCTCAGAAGGTTGTCTCAAGGATTTCATTTTACTGATGTATTCCGATTTGTTTTTGACCAAAGCACCGGGATTTGAGCTTGCATAAATACCAATGTGGTTAGTAGTACTAAAAGTATCAGCATGTTTCTTAGAAACTCCACGCAAATTCCGTTGATTTTTAGAATGGGTACCTAGTTTTTTATTTTTACTTCGTGGTAAAATACTCTCGGTATACTCTTCGCACACATAAGGTCCTCTTCCTGAGTGCCAGTTTAGATGGCAACGAGCACAGAATTCATGAGAACACTGTTTGCATACAATCCGAACAGCTGGACGAACGGGAGTTACTTGACACGTCAACAGTTGCTTTTCAGAGGTAAATGGTAGACTCTTTTGTTCCATAAATTGGTTTATAGGTGACTAAACAAAAAAATTGAATTAATATAGGAAAATGAAATTAAAACTCATTCACAAGTTTCCAAGCTTACGGGCTTTTTACCCGTCATTGAAATAACCCATTCTGTAGACCAGAATTGGATATTGCAAATATATCATGCACACATATTGAGTTTCACAAAATCCGAATCCTATATATCTTAAGAACAAATGAAAGTAGATTTCCAAACTCATTCTGTTCACCAATTTAAGGACTAGGGTAATTTTTCCAGAAACTGAGTTGTCTAATTCTGTTAAGCGGTAGGAAAAAACATCCAAGTTTGCTAACGGGAAACATGCTATTGAGAAACGACATGAAATGGAAATACATAGATAGCTTAAACGTAATAAAATCTGCTGGATTTGTATCCTGAAGTTAGTTGAAGCACTAGGTAACGTACACTGGTTCACAAACATTTTATCATCAAACTCAATCTTCCCTGCTAAGACCGTGATTATCATGACGAATTTCATTGTGACGCCTTAATTTATGCACTTATCTCCGGCAGGAAAACGAGATCAAACTATTTGAAACTTAATTCTCAATAATTTGCTGAAGCAGATTACGGAAACTGTATTCTTCACATGCACCAGCTTCAAACATAAGTGCAATGAAACGTGCAAAAAGTATCCAAGAGAACGTTTTTGTGAACTTTATTTGATTTAGAAACTACTTTTCGCATATAACATTCCTCTGTCTAACTACCACTACGAGTATTTACGTGTTCACCCCTACCCAATGAACAAAGTTATATTCCACTTGCAAAATGTGTCCTAGAGCATATACATTCAACTCAACTCTGAAGGTAAAAAGAGGAAGACTTTGAACGTTCAATCCTAAAAAGTTCAATTTATTTTGACTGATCAATTAATTCAATCAACTAAAAAATTCCCAAGATGTACCTAATACGCTATTCAGAAATAGTCTCTAAGGTGCTTGTCCATCACTAAATACTGAGTAAACAGACATCATGGTGGTTTAAAAATTTTTAGAACTTAAGTCCATGTGGTTAAAACTTCAGGAATGACGCGCAAATCTTTTAATCATTTGCAAATCACAATACGGATAGTTATAACTCATTACAGCACCGGTGTTTCAAAAAACATTTCTTCGCTAAAATAATTCTCTGGGTACATATATATATATATATATATATATATATATATATATATATATATATCATTTGATCATTTACAAACGTTGAAATGGTTACCTATTCTACTATCATATTTTGCGCCCAGCATCACTCAACTTGCACACCTCACCAAAGCCAAATTTAAGCGAATCGATGACAAGACCAAAACCGTTTACTTAACAAGCTTTGTCAGTTTTGGAGTATTCTTAACTTATGTGGGCACTTTTCCCACATTACTTACTTCAAACTACCACATTTTCACTTCAAAAATAATAATGGTTATAGGAACAAAAATATTGGATTATAAAACATGAAGCGCAAAAAGTGAGTACAGTGAAGTAGCCTTCAGTACACATTATTTTATTGAGTAACCAACTAGTACGTACCATTACATGGTCTTCAGTTTCACTCGTAACAGTGTTAACAGACTTCTCATAAGTATGATTTTGAATCCTGGAGCTGCTGTTGCCACGAAAAATTGCACTTTCAGAATTGGAAGAATTATGAGTACCAGAGCAAAGATATTTCTTGTACCATCTGGAAAACCGCTCTATGGTACGTCTGTTTCCCTTGGCAGGAGGATTTGAACCATTCGGTAAGGTCACCTTTAGACTAGTAGGGACTTGACAGACAGCACCACAATTTACCGCTGGGCAAAACGTCAAATTTATATTTTGCTCAATTTCTATATTACGACGGATACAAAGAATAAGTGGTTAACTAACCTCGCTGAAGTTTCTTCAGAGAAAACCGCTCATAAACATCAGAGGGTAGTAATTCCTTTATCTAGAGTCATTTTTATCTAAGTTACTCAGTTATCTCACCTCTGATTCCGTCAACCAACCATTTTGACTACACTGGTAACTTGGACATGCACAGCTGACATCAATACGATCCCGCAGAATAGAAGTAACGTATAATGTCAAGCACTGCAAGAGAACAAAAGTCCATTTCAATGAGAAAATTTAGACTGGAATTATTATCACAGTGAACTCACGTGTAAATCTTTCAAGCATGAACATTTTAAGACATTATCTAGGCTACAACAGAAATACAACAAGCCATCTGTTATGCCGACTTCATGTGCCTAGTTATGAGTAAATCCTTAAGAATTTGTAAATTAAATAAGTAGCTACAGCGTTCGTATTATCTTCGGTCTATCTCATGAATAAATGCAGCGAATCTTGAGTTAAACTGCAAGATAATTACGATAGCACTTCTCGGCTTAAGAACATGCAGTTATTCTGTAACGTAACTGTGTTACAACAGGTAAGTATAACTACAACTCTGAGATCTGTCCTTAATTGAGCTCAACGTTGGAAGCGTCATAATGCTTGAAAGTTTTTTATAGTTCCAGAACAACTACTAATAGGATGGTCAGTTCTAGAAAAAGTTCAGCAACACATTCTAGCTCCTCAGAATAGTTTATACGTCCATGTTAAGATAGATGTGGAAAATATAGGTTGTTACGATTGAAGTGACTGAGTGGCTTGAATTTTTGGGACAAAACAGACCATGAGTATGAACTCAATGTATCACTTGCAGAAATTAGGAGAATCAAAGCATACATGATCAAGCAAAACTAGTAAACGGCTGGCGAAATTGATGAAAGTATTGCCACATCTCGATATGCCAGAAATCCGGTCCGGCCTGATATTCACAAATTGAAACAAAAAAGTGAACGGCCGATATTCTACTACGTAGGCTATCCACTACGATTACTAGCGTTTACTGCATCCGATAGCGTGCTGGAACTGATATATATATATATATATAACTCCTGCTGAAACCAGTGTTTGCTTGAACACCTTGTTAGCCAATTACAGTGCAGCAGAGAACCTATGCCTACTGTCATTAGAGTATCATTAGTGGTTATTAATAGAATACCTAGTAACTCCCTGCATCCATTGCTTGCATTTAAGCTTTACAGACTATAAATTGTCAGTTTATTCCTAAACCCATAGGTACGCACGAAATCGCAGTAAAATAAGAGGAATTAACAAGAAAAGTACCGGATTTCCTGATTTATTATGACAGCTCTTAGGTGAAAAACGGAGTCGAAAACGAAAACTAACTTCTCGACAGAAGGAACACCCACACCTAGAGAGTAGTAACATATTGTCAAATGGGACTGATTCAAAACAAATATCACATTGTCCATGATCGCTCTGAATCATCCTACGGTCTAACCGTGACCTCCCGCCATCGGATGAATTTGCGCGAATTTGACTGTATTGCAGCAACATTGAATTCAATGTCACACTGAGATTCAGATTTTCAGATTTATTGATTGAGCACAGAAGGTTTAAAGCCTGTGTTAATCCTTTCCGAGTAAATTTCTGTGGTTGTCTAAACCCTTCTTAAATGAGTCAGTAGGGGTTGCAGACACCACTTCTTCTGGGAGTCAGTTCCAGCAGTTTATGACTTAGCATGAAAACCAGTTCCCAACAGCAGTATGGTTTCTCATTGGCTTTTAAACTCTCCCGCTATGTCCCTTCCGAAATGTTGGGAAGGAAAAGAGAGAAGAGGTCAGGACTGTGGTCATTATTTGAAATGTTAAACATTGTGATTAAATCTCCTCTGCCTACTGTATGACAGGGAGAAGAGATTTAAACTGTCGAGTCTTTCCCCGTATGATAAATTAGTCATGCCAAGAACCGTACTTGTTTCCTTCCTTTTAACCCTTTCTAGAATGTGTAAGTCCCCTTGTAGACAAGAACTGGCTGCCTGAATACAGTTTTCTAGTCTTGACCTCACCAGAGGTGTATATAATGAGGTGAACATATCTCTGGTGATTCTAGTAAATGATCTGTGAGTTGCCCATAAGGATCTGAAACTACATGCAGCCACCGCGTGGCAGTGTGCTGTAGCTTTTAAGTCATGGCTGATTATGACACCTAAGTTCAGGTGAGTCTGAACTGATGGAAGTGTTATTCCCTCTAGTTCGTAGGAGCTCGTGCTTGCTTGTCCGATGCATATGGTTGCACATTTGCCACATTGATCGGGAGCATCCATTCAACGGACCACTCCAACAATTTGTTGAGGTCCTCTCGCAACAAAGACGTGTCACTGTTGCCCTTCAGCTCTCTCCAAATTTTTAAGTCATCTGTGTATAGGACCACAGGGGAGTCGGTGAGCAGAGATAACTCATTGATATACAAAATAGGTAGGAGAGGTCCGAGTACCGTGCCTTGTGGCACTCCGCTACTTACTGCTGTCCAAGAGGAGAGTTTTGAGTTGATCATAACCCTCTGCTTCCTATCTATGAGGAATTTAATGAGCCAGTTTAGTAAGCTGCCTTTGATACCAAGACGTTCCAATTTCATGAGTAGTCTTCTGTGAGGAACTTTATCAAAGGCTTTGCTGAAGTCCATGAAGACAACGTCAGCGGGTATTCTGTTGTCCCTTGATTTGACCCAGCTTTCTCTTGCAGTGAGGAGATTCGACAGGCATGAGAAGTTTCTTCGGAATCCGCGCTGTGCTCTGGATAACATTTTGTTGTTTACCAGATATACCATGATGCTTCTCCCGATAATTCTTTCCAGAGTTTTGATAAAAGTGTTGGTGAGACTAATAAACCTGTAATTTGAAGGGCTTTGTCTTGATCCTCCTTTGTGGATGGGGGTTACTATGGCGTCTTTCCAGTCAAGCGGTAGCACTCCATTTAGGAGAGATGGCCTGAAGATTGTGGTCGGGGGGCCAGCTATTTGGGCTGATAGATCCTTGCGAAGCCTAGGATGTAAAGTATCAGGACGCATAGATTTCCCTGCATCTAGTTTCATTAAGCAGTCGAGCGCGATGCCTCGGTCGATGTCAACGGAATCTATCCCGTATTCCTCTGATGTAGCCAGAGCTGATCCCATAGGGAGTGATTGACTTATGTGTGAAGACTTGGTAGAAGTAGTGTGCCATTGCTTCTGTTTTTTCTTGATCTTCTTCGATTGTATCATTGTCAATAGTCAGGTGTGGGACACCATTGGATGATTTATTCCTGAAGTTCATGCGTCAGAAAATTTTCTTAGGTCATGCTGTTGCATTCTGAGCCAGATATGCTTCGAACTTCACTCTTGATTGGCGGATTTCTGTAGTAGCCTTGTTCCTAGCAGTGTTATATAATTTCCTGGTCTCGGAAGTATCAAGTGGGGCGAACAGGTTCCAACATTTGTGTTTACTTACGAATCACTCGGTTTATCCAAGGGGTTCAAAGTTTCCGAGCCTCTGGGACAGGCCAAGGGATAAAAGGTTCAGTTGCTTGGGCGTAAATTTGTTTAAATTGGTTCCATGCGGCTTCTACTTGGGACTCTGGGTTGATGTACCAGTTCACTGAGTTGGCTGCTGAGACGATCTCATTTGTGCCAGCTTTTCAAACGTTTATTCAAGCTGGGTTTTGGCCCTTGCTGCCGTTGCTGTGAACTTGAAAGTGAGCACAGCATGATCACTTCTTCCTAAAGGAGGAAGACGTTGCATGAGATCCATATCCTCACCGTGGGAGAACATTATGGCCGGAGTTGAGGAGGAGTGCCGTGAGTCATACCGCGTGGGCTTAATGATATGTTGGACTAGGGCTAGCGGTATACTAGATTCCAGCAGTTTATAATCAAAGGAGTTGACTGAAGATGGAGTTGTAAGGCTCGTCAAATCAACTGTTGGGGCGTTGAAGTCGCCTACTAAGAGACTCGACATTCCGAAGTCTAAGAGCCTAGCTTCTCTATTAGAAAGTGATCTGTACTTCAGTCAGGACTGCAGTATGTAGCAATGAGGTCAATGTCTAGGCCCATGCATCCAAGTCTGCAGCGTAGAAGTTCGCACGACTCACTTTCGCGGTCCACCCTATGAACTTCCAAGTATGGCAGGTTAACTTACTTATCAGTGATATCGTGTGTGAGCCATATCTCTGTGATGATAATTACATCCGGATTTCCGGAGTCTATCATATGAACCAGCTCAGACATTTTGTTCAACGGGCTGTGGGCGTTTTTGCATCAAAATGTCAACTCAATTTGGTGCTTCCGTGGCATTCCCACAGAGATTTTGGGATCATCAAACCGCGAACTCTGACAATCAGAAAACCCTTAGTCATAAGGTTCTTTTCGCCGTTTCGGCGTCGTTCGCTTAATTCTAGGATCGCAGATTGTCTTTTTATGCGGTCTGCTAGGCTAAAGTCGGCGCGGACATATATTCCTGATCCTTTAAGAATATGAGAGTTGTTTAGAATGGCATCCCTCTCTTCTTGGGAGTTTAGTACGACTTTGGGGAGACGTACAGGCTGATTTGCTGTAGGGTCAGGTTTTAGCCGATTCTTTATGCACTGTGTATTTTTATGCCTGATACTGTTTTTGGCAGTAGCTTATCTAAAAGGGGCTTGACCAAGCTAAGGTCATGCTCGAATCTGGCCTTGGGATCAGAGGCCAGTGTCTCTTCCACTTTGTGGAGTTTGAGCGACCTGTTAGAGAGATCAGGTTTGCTTGCCGTGGCTTTCTTGCTCTACGGCGTAAATGTCTCTCTGTCCTTCATGAGCAGTGTAGCCGATGAGTTGTCCTTATCTCGCTTATTGCGAGAGACTACATTACGCCATCCATTGGAGTCTTCCTCGCCAATCGTAGTCGATTGTGTCTGCTTGCTATCCACTTCATCTTCAATTCCCTGAGGGACTTGGGCAGCGGGTCTTTGCCCCCTGGTGTGCCTCTTAGTCGTGCCAGTCTTACAATTACTGTCACTGGAGGGCTGATCCGGTATCGTGGGAGCGGCAGGGTTGTCTGGAATATGGTAGGTGCTCTTCTGTGCTGAAGAGCACGCACTCATTTACAGAGACGCATCAGGAACATGTATTGTTTTGTCGATGGCGCCAGTCACGTCATTGATGTCTGAGAAGTAGTCGCTCTTCTTATGTGGTGGAAGACCTTTGCAGTCCATGAGCTTTGGACCCCCACTGAGAGTGGCAATAGCTTCCGTTATACGAAACTTAGTCGTAACTCAGCAGTCACTGCACAGCCAGTTCGCCAGAGGTTTGCAGCAGCGCTTGTATGCTGCAGGAGTTAGGTTTGTGCACATGCTATAAAACCACCTCTTGCAGCCATCACACTGCACTCCCCATCAACTGGAAATTGGCACACAACCCTGACACAGAGGTTCCTTTTGATCGGCATGCCTATTAGAGCGAATTTGGCCAAAAAGATTTAAATAGGCCTTTATATATAACCTTGATATGATTATGGGCAATAGATTGTGCTCAAAACGTCATCAGTAAACATTACTGTATAACACTGTGAGACTTTATCAAAACAAAATTTTACCCATAATGGAATCATACTCTACCACAGTGCACAAGTTTTATTCTTATATAAATAACCTGTATTAATCAGTAATAAAAACCAATGAGTGCACAAAAGTGGATTTATATGTAACAACAGAAGACAAGGGCTGGCAACAGATCGTTTTATTACGGAAATCAACACGTATTTATATAAATTCCACATACATTATTATAGCCTGGTCAAGTAGACAAACGCAGTCCTCTGATTGGTTGTTTTCGAGTTCCTCGGAAAGTGGAGCCATCTATCTGCGAATCATATTTGCCCACGTTTAAGTTTGCTGTAATTAGTTGTTGAATCAGCCTTGTACTTATTTTCTCACGGCCTGCTCTCACCACATATACATATATATATATATATATATATATATATATATATAACTACTAAGTTATAAAAACACAACTTTGATAATTTAATTGACTCAAAACTGAAAGGTAAAACTAACTTCGATTAGAATAAACTGAATTAAAGGTAACCTGTAGACGTTTGCAGCGCATAACACAACAAAAGCGGAAATTAAGCAATGACGTGTAAATTTCACTCCCTTTTCAAAGATATTCGAAGAATCCCTCATTGCAGCAACCTCAAAAGTGAGCGGTGATCGACACTTGTTTATTCTACTGAATAAGCTAACGTTGCTCGAAGTACTGTAATGCGCATTCAGGAGTACGACCTACACTTCAAATGTAGCTGGCAGAATAATTCTGCTGAGACTGATCTTATAAACCAATAAAATAAATAATTCGCTGGCAGCCCGTATTACAGAGAGCAAATAAAAAGACCCAATACTTGTTTGTCATAGGTTTACACATCAGTACTTGGAGTTATCTAGTAAGTCGCCTTCGGATCAATTCTAATAATAATAATATATATTTCTTCCTGTTTATGCAGGAACATACCAATTGTAATAATAAAAGCTTTATTATTGTTACTGTTCCCTTGGTTTCCTAGTAGAATTGACACTAGTGTAAATCTTGGGGACTGTGGTAGAGTATAACTCCATTATGGATACGATTTTATTTTGATAAATGACACAGTGGTGCCCAGGAATATTCGAGCACAAACTATTGCCCATAACCATTTCAAGTTGATATGATCACCTTCAGTGGCCAGACTACCGCAGAACTGCTCTCCGGTACTTTCTTGATTGGCTTTCGATGAAGTATTATGCATAAATGGCAGGACACAAAGAAGGATTATCATGATTGATTGGTGTGTGTTTCAAGTAAGGCAGCACTGTGACACGCTAACTACATTCAGCTATTATTAACCTCGCCTAGATTACAAGCTCGCTGGTTTTCTAGGCTGTTCAAAGCCCGGGTAAAGATGGAGGGTTGGGGCGTGGTGCTAGCAACTCCACCCCCAAAACTTAACCAAATTTGTACAGAAACTTCAACGCACAAATATGTCACAACTTCTAAAAATAATAGTGTTATGTTGCTGCTGCTGAGTGGTTAATAGTAGTTTTCCCCGTCGTCAAATTGTTATGTACTCGTCGCCAAATTATTGCTATGTACTGGTCGAGAATTTAATAGTCCTGACGCAAGAAGGCGGAAATCAGAAGACCACTAGGTTTGCGATGATACTTCTATTTTCCAAACACAAGGAGAAGCAACATGCGGTATCACACCAAAGTAAAGTAGTCACACAAGATTGTGTGAGCGAAATATATATGACCATCCAGACAAGTGTGTGAACAAATCACTAGACAGTCTTAACATGAATGGCTAGTTGTAATGAAGTGTCGATCCAAATATACATAGCTAAATATAGCAGACATGTCAACAACCACCATATATGGATATATGTCACCAAGCAACGGACTGTCAACAAACACTCATAATATATAATATAAGGGGAATATACATTGTTAAAGGAGACAGGTTCATCAAAGTGAAATGGTCACAGACTAAGAGAGCGAACAGAAAAAGAGATCACCATACACACACATATATATATATATGGATACATATCAAATAGCTTTACTCTGTATAATAATATATCACGCACAGAAGTTTTAGTAGATTTTTGCGTAACAGTTTCTACTTGCTCGGGACCTTTAGCTATAATAATAGCTGAAAGTAGTTAGCGTGTCACAGTGCTGTCTTACTTGAAACACAAACCAATCACTCATGACAATCCTTCTTTGTGTCCTGCCATTTATGCATAACACCTCCGTAAGTATCTATCATTTCGCCTGCTCCTGTGGAGCCAGTTACATAAGCAGCACAGTCAGTAAGATTTATCATTGGATTTCCAAATATCATGCTGGTCGGCTAAGCAAGGGACAAAGAAGATCAATTTTCAGCTCAATTCTTGTGGATGCCTTGTGAATACAGAACATAAAATTGACGATCACGTGGCCTTTAAAGTTATCTACCGTATTCTGACCAATCTTAATTACTTACTACCACAGTGCCCAAGTTTTACACATGTATCAATCTTAGTTTTGCCTTACGAGTTCGTCTGCTACATACTGGGGAAGCTTTAGGAAGCCAATTTAGGAAACTCGGCCTGTGTATTCACAAAAGGTTCATTCATACACTTTTCCTACAATGGCCGTCAAGGTTTTAGCTATCTTTAACTGTAGAATAAATTCTCCTGATTTTACACGATTTTCTATTTGCTAGTACATTTCTTCTGTGTTCTACATCTTATGCATCCATCTTGAACTGTGATTCCGGGGATCTTAACAAAATGATATTTCTTAAGAACATCAATATAGATGATAATAACTATTCTGGAATATGATGTATATACATGTAATACATATGTCAGCCAAGTCTCATAAACTGTCAGTGTCCAGCTCTTGCTACTCTGGACCTCACGCTGTCCCTCGAAGACTTTCAGAAACTCTTTGTATTAACCAACGCGAAAAAAACAGAGTACAGATTGGTGACTCGAGAATCCTTTATTTTTACACCAATATGTAACCAACAATAAGGTTGTTACACACAAG
The DNA here is from genome assembly GCA_944472135.2 of Trichobilharzia regenti. NCBI lineage: Eukaryota > Metazoa > Platyhelminthes > Trematoda > Strigeidida > Schistosomatidae > Trichobilharzia > Trichobilharzia regenti. Next base: position 136,142,250 of record OX235270.1, on the reverse strand, counting down.
GTCTAAGAATAAATGTTATAACAACAAATCACAATAATACTTCTGATAGTTTTCTATCTTCCACTGAACAGTGAACGATGAGACGATGATGAAAGAGGCTACAGTCAGTTTCAAGGTCGTGATGGGTTCCTGCGTCGGCTGGTTATATGTTTTCGTGAATTCGATTTCCATTGAATTTTAAAGTTTTTTGCATGTTTTTCCCATTTTGCAGTGTGTAGATCAGTTCATGTCACCGGATACTACTATTAAGGTGATTTTTAGCTTGCAGTTCCCAGCTTTTATGTTGGTAGTCAAGGGTTGTGGTGAACCTGCAATGATTCAGCCAAATAAGGTATACTTTTCTAATATAGTAACCTTACTCAATAAGTAAACTGCCTAACCGTTCTGCCATTGTTTGAGATTAAAACTAAGAGCTGGTTTCTTATCATGATTGAAAGTAAATCGAACCGACTGGGTTTGCCTATCCGCTCTGTTCCATCTCTCACAGGACACATTAAGCTTGGACTAGCGTAAATAAACACTAGTATATATTTCAGTGCTTATATACCACTGGCCATGACCTTGTCAATTTACTTCATTTATGCTGACGTAGTACGCACAATTCCCACAAATCATTGAAGTGACAATCAAAAAAAGTAGATTAGTTACTACATACATATTTCTACATGTAATAATTCAGGACACATTGAATTTATATAAATGGTAGTTGAATTATATTCGCCTAGTAACCAAAATTGCATACATCCTATTTTGGACTTAAAATAAATGCATCAAAATTATTGTTGATTTATATTCACTTTCTGGACATTCTCATACATCTCAATATACTTTAAACATCAACAATGCATCCAAATAGCGTGTGACTGTCACACTACACTCACACCAAAAAAATTAACACGCCATTATATTATGGTAAAGTAAGCCCGAAATTTTACTGACGGTAAATTTCCGTGTCAAAATAAAGAGATTGGCGCTTTAATTTATATTTTAGACCAATAGAAAGCCAGCTAGCCAACAGCCAATAAAAAACTGCATATATCTATTTTCGACGATGACTGCTGGATTGATGACTCCCGCGAAGAATATGGAGTTGTGTTTGAGCAAGCAACCATGAATTGATTGTTCAATCTTCAACTACATTGACACCGAATAACATTGCTACAAGTAAAATGCGGTGTTTTAAGCATCTCAATCGGTCCAGCTTCATAACCGCTTCCAATGACTTTTCTCACTTCCCTACCTAACATCCTACACCATATATTATACTGTAACAAGAGAAAACAAGGGCCAGGAAACAGATCGTTCATTTACAAATTCAAGAGATATTTATAGGTTTTCATGCACGTTATTATAGATTATTGTAAGCAAACAAACAGTCTTCTGATTGGCGATTTATCTTTGAACGTTAATCTTTCATCTGTTTGTGGCCGTTTGTCGAAGTTCAGATTGTCTATCTGCAAATGGTATCCGCCTACGCAAAGTTTGCTGTCATTGATCGTTGAGTCAGCCTTTGTTGTCATTTTTCCCATGACCAATACTGGAGACGTACACACTGACGACCTGCATCCATGTTAGTCCATACTGTTTCAACTCCTCTTCACACAATCTCCTCCATGTCACCCTTGGACAACCCGATCGCCGCTTCCCTTTCGAGTTCCACTCGAGAAATGGCCTGACGCGCGATGTCACCCAGCGGCGGCCTCCTCAGCGAGTGTCCGATCCATCTCCACTTTCTCATGCATATTTGTTGGGCGATTGGTTCTTGCTTTGTTTGTTCCCATAGTTCCTTGTTGGTGATTCTTTCCCTCCCGGCCATCTGATCTTCACTATTGAGTCAGCGAAGACAGTCGTTGATGAAGGTAACGTCTGCAACAGGAAAGTTACCCGTCAACATTTTCTCCGGAAGCAGTGCAGAAACCTTGGGGGAGACTTTGGGAACATTGCAGAACTCTGGGGCAGACTGCAAATAATTGTCCCACGTTCTACAATGCGTCAGAAGATTTTGCCCCAAAAATTCAGAAGTGCGCCCAAAGGTGGGCCAGCTTGGCTTAGTGGTGGTAATTCTAAACAAAAATGACAACTAACAACAAAAGAGATCTAATACTTTTCGGAGACCAGCATGTGTGAACACAACAATGTCTTTAGTCGTGATGAATCATGTTTATTCGTCTGAAGAAATCCCTATCTTCCTAAACTCAAGTTTACTAGAATTTTACGCCAGTGAACAGAAAATGTAACAATCATTTATAAGACTTAATTAAAAATAGTCATTACAACGACGTCAGTGGTTAATCATAATCACCTGATTATTACAATTTCAGAATATTGCGACTCACCAGTCTTAAAAATCCTCCCGTAAAACTACGAAAAAATATTCCGAACGGTATGACAGAAAAGAAGTCAGGTGCAGCCATAGGGGTGCCAATAACCACAAAAGTGACGATGCACGTATAAAGACTCAAAATTTCATGCTCTTTGCAAGAGCTAGCAATATCGAGGTAAATAGCAATCCAAAAGTGATATCCAAAATGATTTTAACCAACTGGCAATTTAAAATTTATGTGAACCTGCTCTGTACCGTAATCCGACGATTTAACCTCTTCAATAAGTGCTAAGTTATGATATTTCACGGTTGTAATTCATAACATAAGTGATCGTGCCTGTAAAATTGGCACGCATTTCTTGTAAACTCACGCGTTTATGCGAAATTTTATAATTGAACTATAATCACTGGAGCAGTGTGCCAACAGCAATAAGGAGCAATCGAACTGTTGACGTGAGTTCAAGATATTATTCTGCTTGATACATGTAATATACCTGCTCTAACAGATATTCAACTGACATTTGGTGTGGAGATGATATCCGAAGGTTGTTTTGATATGAGACTGTTAAGGTTTAATGCGTGTGGAAGTGTTCAGTTTAGCTGTAATAACGATGATAATAAGCCTGCTGAGGCGCGTAATCCATGGCTGGCGAGAGGCTAGAGAGCGTAGCGAACTCACCTGACAGTCATAGTTCTGTGCCATATACTATCTCGGCGGCAGTACAACCAGCATCAGCTTTCAAGGCGTTTCGTATCCCCAGGAGAACTAACGGTAATGATTCAGTCCAATGTGCACTGTTTGCAGCTGATAACCCAACCTTCAACTGTCAAGGCAGACAGGAGGTTGTGGTTCCAAAGCTCATACAATCTATGATTTTAGTCAGGGCGAAGAATAAGCCGTTTTCGAATCAGCACCCCATGATCAGTTGTTACGCAGGATGGGCATCCAAAGTTTGCGATCCATCGTTCAATAGAGACCAGTGCAACTGTTTCAGCAGATACATCCTTGAGGGGCACTGCTTCAGGCCATCGTGTGAAACGTTTGATGCAGGTTAATATATATAGGTATATCCATGAGATTCTGGGAGGGGTCCAACCAAATCCACATGAACATGTTCGAAACGAGATTCAGGGATAAGAAAGGTGCCCAGAAGGTTTTTGGTGTGTCTTACTACCTGGCACTTTTAGCAAGCTAAGCACGTGTGTGCCTATTCCCTTACTTTTCTATCAATACCAGGCCAGCAAAAACGACTAGTTAAGAGCTTGACAGTGGTTCTAATACCTGGATGGGATAAGCCATGCAGCTTATTGAAGACGTTACGATAATAACTTTTAGGCACGGTGGGCGAGGAATACTCGTGGAAATGTCACGTAGAATAGCGTCTCTTCTGAAGGGATTTTCGTCTAATTGCAGTGTTGTTTTCGACAACTCATGCTGAAGCTCAGTATCTTCGTTCTGAAGAAGAGCCAGTTTCACAGGGTCAATGCAGTCTATTTGGGCGAGGGAACAAATACGCGGCAAGGCACCTGCCACGGTGTTGTTCACTCAGGATACTTGGCGAATATCCGATGTAAGCTGTAAAATGTAGTCCACTTGTCGTGATCCTCTAGGTGTGTCAATGGAGTTGAAGATTGAACGATCAATTCTTGGTTGTTTGCTTAAAATCAACTTCCCCAATTTTCGCGGAGGCATCAATACGACAGTCATCGTCTCATCGGTCGCTGTTCAGAAAGAAGAGTGAAACATCGTCAGAAGTAATCTTATGATTTATTATTGTAATATTTGTTTTCAGACCTTAGTTCGCTTATTCCTTTTATATGTTGGTGTAACAATAAACAAATTAAAGCGGCAGATCGGTGTTTTGGTTTTTGCGTCCGTTATAACTAAGCGTTTCTGAGAAATCTTCGAAGAACAGCGTGGGCCCGAGCGTAGCGAGAGCTGGGCATTAACGGTTTATGAGACGTGATTGACAGTTTCTGACGATGGAAACAGATCTGGCGGATTGAAACAGTTGGTGAAAGTTTGGATAGTCGCCGTTCATTTTTCCTGGTGCCGGTCAAGTCCTCTTTGAACAAGCAATATCTGGAACTTTTTGGAATTGGGTCAAGTTCAACAATGCCTGGGTCAAAGAAGGGACAGAGTGTCTTGGATGCAAACAGGAAAGTAAGTCATGGTGACTTGTCTGTTAATTGTAACGATGTGTCTGATGTTAAGCATGACATGGTTGATGTTACTGTTTCGCCGTTCAGGGATAATAGGAACATCAAACTCCCTAAATTTGAACCACGGTGTTTTGATGGAAACCCGGCTGATTATTTACAATTTGTAAAGGAGTTTGAGATCATGTTGAGTGGTTTTTTATTAAATGATGAATTGAAGTTAATGTATTTGATGAGATATTGCACTGGAGATGCTGCAAGAGCTATACAGTGCTGTAAGTTTATGAAGCCAAAAGAGGGCTACTACGAGGCTATGAGCATATTACGTCAAAGGTTTGGAAGACCTTCGATGATTGCAGGGAAATTATTCGAGGCTGTTAAGGGTAATGGTGGTCAATTACAGGATGACTCCCAGGCACTCACTGAGTTTTTAGATAATTTGCTAATTTACAAGAATGGAATGATTTCGATGAATCGCATGAGTGACCTCAACTCGAGTTTTATACTAGAAGTAATAGCAAGACGTCTACCTACTCGACTGCAAAGGAAGTGGGTGAAGATGAGCTCCCGTATGGAGGATGAGGGTATCGAGCCAAAGTTTGATGATATCCTGAAACTGGTAAATACTAGTGTCAATCAATCTATGAGCAAGTTCGCCAGTCTATTGAATCTCACCCCTAGAATAGAGCAGTCTGAGAGCAAAATGCAATCATTGATGACGAGTAGGCCTCAGAGAGGTGGATATCGAGAAGCTCCATGATGTCTAGTAATGCATATAGACCTAGTGAGTGTAACAGGTTTCGTAGTACATCCTCAACAGATAAGTTACAAGATGCAAGACAAACACGGTTGTGTTTTACACGTGTGCAAGAGGTGCATACAGAAGTGAACTGTGAACCAGTGAGCAAGTTCAGTGATAAGCTAAATGTAAACTCCAGGTCTGACTCCGAATTGTGTGACGATAACGGTGTTGTGAAGAAGTCTGTAGTTGCAACTGGTAAGCCGTTGTTGAATAGAGTGTCACAGAATAGAGTTGCTGCTTCAGAGTGCAGTTCTGACCCTACAAGTTTACAAGGTATTACTAGTCAGAGTGAAGATATAAAACCTTTAATGATTTGTGAGGAGGAACCAAAATTGTCTACTTCTGTTATTAAAGAGTTTGAAAATGATGAAGTTGACGGTAAAGTGAATATTCGTGATAATGATCATGATACTTCACAGTTGTCTTTGGTTGATCATTATGAGATGAGGGATATGCCTACTACTGCTAAGTTAAATAAAGGTTCTGTACAACTACAACGTGAAGTAGAATTGAACGCAGATGCAGTTCCAAAAGGTGTGCATACTTGTGAGACAGTCAGTGTAATTGATCAGCGTGTAGCCCACCTATCATCAGATGATAGTGCTAAACCCGAACTAGTAGTGAAAGACAGCAGTGGTGGTAATCTTGCAGTTGGACAACTATCTGAGAGCCGAACAAGAACAGCTTCTGATCCACCACTAAGTTCATCACCTTGTGTCACTCAGTCATCGTTGGTGCTGTCATCCACAATGAAACAGACACCCATCAACTCAAGTATCTTGTGCAATGACTATGGTAGTATCAGTTCGTTTGAAAGGACGAATATCAATGGTCAGTTTAGTGTGGATAAGCCAAGTGTAAAGGAGAGAGTTATTGTTAAATTGACTTGCACGAATAAAGGCATTTCTAGTTTCAAGTTACTATTTGAATGTTATTATCTTTGGTGTAAATTACTCTGTTTCTACACTTGGTTGATGAGATATGTCGTGTGTTTGTTGGTCATCTATATTCTACGATACAATGACATGGGCGTGTTGCCGTTCAGATTTGAGGATATAGCTGATAGAAGGAAGTTAGCAAATGAACTCTGCGACGATTTTCCAACCTAGGGCGTCAACCTGAGAAGGGTTGTAGGCGTACTGGTGTAAGTCCTACAGTTCTTCAAAGGGTAGCGCATCAATGAGCAGTCCAATGTGCTTGGTGTATGATTTTGTACATATGTTCATATTGTATATACTGAATTGATATCATCTGTCATCTAGCTGTTGGTAATTCTGTTTGTGTCCGGACGACTTCCACTTGGATCATCAACCTGAGAAGGAATGTAGGCGTACTGCTGTAAGTCCTACAGTTCTTCAAGGGTAGTTTGTCGTGTCAGAATCCACAACATTTGATGTGTTGATTGTACATATGTTTGTGTTAAATAGTTGTGTGAGTTCCAATTGATGTAATTGTTGGTTAATCTTGTTTGTGTCTGGACATTCCACAACTTACAATCGTCAACCTGTGAAGGTTTGTAGGCGTACTGGTGTAAGTCCTGCAATTCTTCAAGGGTATTCCATCAAGACATGATCAGCGAGTTTGTGTGTACTGTTTGTATATACGTGTGGTGTGTCATATCAATTGGTGTTATTTGGATTCATTGTGTTTACTCGTTGTTTTCGTACCTTGTTTTTGTTGCATAATTTTGTTAAAATTTTCGTCGTGATTACTTTCGAAGTTGTTTCGAGCCTTCTACATCCGTGAATGAATTGATTGATGTTAAGACAGCAGATGGGTCGTATACGCCGGGGAGGCTATTGCTGAGAATGAAATGCACACGGAGATAATTGTTAGCTGCGGTCCGACACGCCGGGGAGAAAGAGTGTAAACGACTGAGGCTCGCATGCGTCACCGCTACTAGAACTGAGGCAGAATGAGTGACAAGCGATTTCAGTGGTAATTGGTAGTGAGTAATTAAGAGGATGTGCGTAGAGTATCGTGAGGTCTTGCCATGGTCACTTTGCATTCTGCAAGAGTCATTCTAGCAAGTGGCGATTGTGTTGCAAGATGTCAAGAGGAGGTCTCTGTCTGGAGGCGCAGGTCGTCATTGATGTGTGAGATTGTGCTGTGGGTATGCTTGTGGTGTGTTGGCTTTTCTGTTTGTTTTCCATTTCAGCTCTGTCCGTGTGACCCAGGTTCTCGCAATGGCATCCAAGTCAACGTGCATTGGTCGTGAAGGAAAAAAGGGTTGGATCCCTTTTTTGCCGGGGAGTGTCAATGGAGTTGAAGATTGAACGATCAATTCTTGGTTGTTTGCTCAAAATCAACTTCCCCAATTTTCGCGGAGGCATCAATACGACAGTCATCGTCTCATCGGTCGCTGTTCAGAAAGAAGAGTGAAACATCGTCAGAAGTAATCTTATGATTTATTATTGTAATATTTGTTTTCAGACCTTAGTTCGCTTATTCCTTTTATATGTTGGTGTAACAATAAACAAATCTAAAGCGGCAGATCAGTGTTTTGGTTTTTGCGTCCGTTATAACTAAGCGTTTCTGAGAAATCTTCGAAAAACAGCGTGGGCCCGAGCGTAGCGAGAGCTGGGCATTAACGGTTTATCAGACGTGATTGACAAGGTGAATACTCATCTGAAGCTGAGAGTACGTCGGAAGTTTATGGTCAGTGAAAATTATGAATTCACGACCATCCGACGAATGTCGGAAGTGGCTTATAGCACAGTACATAGCCAGAAATTCTCTACCGAATGTGCTGTATTTCTTTTCAGCTAATTGAAGGCGCCCCGAGAAATAGGCGAGTGGTTGTAACTTTCTGCTGATCATTTTTTATGGAACTGCGTGGATTTCAGTGTGTGATGCAGCAACCGAGATACCCAACAGTGCCGTATGATCCTGAAGTATAAGAAGTGTGGCATTCTCTGCTGCTTTTTCAGCCTGAGTGAAAGCATTTGGAGCAGACTCGTCAAGTTCGATGGACTTGTTATTCCCTCCAAGAAGTCCTGTTGTTTGCTGAATCAGGGAGGCAAAGTTAGAAGTGAAGCGTCGGTAATAACTCACCACCAAGTCATAAAAATTACAAAAATTTTTCACTGTATTTGACTCCGTAAAATTCAGTATCGCCTCGACCTTACTTACCAGAGGGTGGATACCCTTGCAGTCAATGGTATGAACAGGAAAGTCGAGTAAGTCAACGCCTATCTGATACTTTTGAAAATTGATTGTGACACCATGTAGGCGTAACCCTTCGAATACCAAGTCCAAGTGTCTAAGGTGAGTTTCCTAGTCTGGACTGGCAATGAGGCAGTTGCCTAAATATGCGTGTACGAAGTTGAAACCGAAAAACACTTCGTCGATGAAGCGTTGGAATATTTGGGCTGCATTCCGGAGACCGGACGGCATACTTATAAATCCAAGAAGTCCAAAAGGCGTAACAACAGCCGTTTTCGGAATATCTTCTGGTCCCACCGGGATTTGGTTATACGCTTTAACCAAGTCTATTTTTGAGAAGATAGTTGTGCCAGATCATGTTGCCCTCAAGTCGTGTATGTGAGGCAATATATAGCAATGACGGCTTGTTTTGGCGTTCGCTCTCCGACAATCACCAGCGGGTCACCAATCGTTACTATCTTTTTTCGGTACAATATGCAGTTGGGATGCCCGTGGGCTATTTGATGGCCGAATGACGCCAAGGGTGAGCGTACGGTCAAATTCATTTCTAGCAAGTCGTGGTTTGTCGGGAGCCAGTCGTCGTCCTTTAGATGTCACGGATTCTACTGAGGTTACGATGTGATGTATAACATTGCCAATTATGTGTGGCAGATCGTTAGAAGGGTAATTATGGTTCTGGGTACTTGTCAACAATCGACTAAAAAGTTGGATCAAAGATCGCCCCCTCCTTAATGAGTGACAAGCTACGGCCTGCGTAGGTGATGCCTTTAATAGACAGTCTAGTAGCACCGTCTATCAGTCGTTTTTGGTGAAAATCTGCGAGTAAATCATGATGGTTATGTACTTCCGTGGTAATGATGGACATTGTAACGTCATCCAGAAGGAAAATCCACTGAATATGTCTGCGTAAGCCTATGTTCAGATGGAAGTATTTCCTACCGAGGGTTGCAGTTGGTTTTCCATCTGCAGCCCGTAGGTTGAAGGTAGGATTTTTTGATCTGCTGCTGTAGCAAAAAGGACGCTGACTTCGATGCCTATGTCGACTAAGTATGGGGTGTGGTTGACCACATCACGAATGCAAAGTAGACGACTAGTGCCACCGGCGATGGTTGCCGAAGGGGTATTTTTCCATGGTCTTCGAGACATTGCCAAAATTACAAGGTTTTCTACAACATTTCGCCTCCTGGCCATAGGTATTGTGATACCAACACCAGTCAGGGTTTTTAAGTGGACGTGGCTTGGATTTAGACCGACCATGTGGGTTTCGCCGTTGGGAGTTCGGACGATGATAGGAGGAATTACGGGAATTATTCTCATCTAAGTACCTGCTGAACGGAGTTGCATAACTCTAACACTGCAATGTCCCTACCCGAAGTCTGCTCAGCAACAGCGCGTATTTCACTGACTCGCTGGTTTGCTATTCTTGGAATTTTGTCGCCAAGGGTAACTAAGTCGCCTATAATAACACCTTGAAGTGTCACCAGCACAGCCTGTGCTGACCGTCGCTGTTTGGATGAAAACAGTTCTCTGAAAAGTCCCTAATTGAACTGACGTTGGCAGACAAGTTCTCTCATTCTCGTTAGCACGGTCAAAGCCAACTGATCACGTAACTCCATGTTGCGAAATAGTTCGTCAAGACACTGTCGATTTGTGAGGTCGTTTCTCCTGAAGAGGGTTGTTTTGAGCAACTCATATGAATTACTTACCTCTCGGCTCGACATCTGCACAGTCACACATTTGCTGAATTCCCGCGGTTGGACGTGGACAACTGAAAGGAACTGTGAACGTCGATCAGTTAACCCATGTTTACTGAAATCAGATTCAGCTATCTGAAACCATGATTCTGCATTATCTGGCCGAAATGGTACGAGGTGAATTATTTTGGCAGTTGATCGGATACGGATCAACTTAGGAGTATGATCACTCATGGCGGAATATATGTAGTTTAAAAGCAGTACAGGAAAAAATAATAAATGGAACGAACTCTCCGAATTTGTCTGTGTATTTACCAAAAACGAAGTTCGCGGTAGGGCTCAACAGTTTAGAGGCTAAAAACATTGACGTTCACGGATAGTACTATGCACAAAGTATACTAACGCACGATCTAATATCCACAACTTCTATAGACCAGAGGAAAAGCGAAACACCAGAATTGATTGTCCGATTTACGAAGTATATTTTGGGACCAAATCGCAGTGTGAGCTGATTGCTTAGCTAGCTAGGGGTCATGCACGAAAGAACGAACGAATGAACGAACGTATAAGTGTGAGGCTTTATCCTTAGGTGAGTTTGCCTGTCACACTTACAAAAGGACTAACTTCTTTTATCTAGGTCTTAATCAGTACTCTGCCCATCCTGCAAGTACTGAGGGACGAGGGAAAGCAGAAATAAAAAGAATTCGCAACGTAAGTGTAACCACAAGTATATTTATAACGAATGTAATCGAATTTAATAATATAGAAAAGGTTTAAAACTTATCTGTACCCAGAGGAGTAGCGAGCTCGAAGAGTGTCCTTGTATAAGAGCACAGCGACAGATCGAGCGTGTATATGCCAAAACGTACAGGAAGCGAAGTGCAGTGAAGTAAATTGGAGTAGCGCCAAAAAGATGGGTGAGTGAGTTGAAACAAAGGTTCAATGTACACTACGAACGCAACATGATAGCGTGCTGAATAGCGTGGATGCTTGATTATAAGTATTCAGCTAAACAAGTCGACCTAAACAATGACGGTCAGCATCCGATTTTCAGTGGTGAATGTTGTGGCCAATAATTCTGGGGAATTACCTACCGCTACAAACGTCTATTCTTAAACAGAAGCTGGCTGAATTTGTTTACACCCAGAAGCTTATCACTTTTAATGTTGAGCACGTATTTTAAAGATAGAATACAAATGTATATGAAGGAAGAATTGGTATTTGGAAAAATGACGTACAGTGGTGACAATATACATAAAGACCTTAATTTGCAATAGTTATTGTGTTCTGCCTTTCAGTGCCTATCTTGTGTTTCTTATACTGCTTCACAATGATCACCATTTCTCGTCTTCGCAAATTAATGCGCTATTCCCCTATTCAGGATTCTTACATAACGCCTCACCAATGTGCCACTTACAAATTCATCTTAGCAGCACACGCTACACTCGTCTGTGAGTGTAGCAAAACCGCTCCAATATTCTTTCAGCCCCATCCTCTTGTTATACCTTGATACAAACTCCTTTATTCCGCTATATCCACCCCTAAAGTTTGCTTATATCGACGTCCCTCTATATTTATGCTAATCTGATGATTGTAGTAATTTATCGTACTTGGAATATTAGTATTTCGAGATGACGGAATTACACGAATCCAACCAAAACTCAGAGAGGGCAGCAATCAGGAATTTGTATTTAGCGGAATTATTATGCAATTCATATCAGAAACATATCAACAGTCAACAGTAAGTATTTTAAACAATACAGAGATAGAAATTGTCAATCACCACATCCGCCACACCTCGAATGTCTCCTCGCGTATTTATAACGATGTCTCGGTTTATTTGCAAGTAGCTTCGACCTAACTGATTCTGTGATATTATTTTCATCAGTGTTATCTGGACTTATTTCTGAATTATCTACAAAATCAGGATTATTAGCGGAATCAATGATATTATAATTGGAACGACCTACTTCATTTATTGTCACTTTGTCCAGGTGTCCATTATGAACTGAGTGATCTTTGATGTCTAATATCTTCACCACTCGATTTCCCATTTTTTGTAGTATAATTCCAACAGAAGGTCTGTAGTTATTATCTTTGTAATAATGTACATTAGAAGTAGTGGACATCAGATGCTTTTTGAGAATTCGAGATTTGAAAAGTTTTGCAGGACTTTCACGGGTACTTGTAGGCTCTGCATTCGACAGACGCAGTCTAAGCATATGCAGTAATTCCTCAATTTTAATCAGTTGCTGTCTCATCTCATTCAGGTCTTTTCGTGTTTTCGACAGTTCACATTGTAACTCAGCTACCTCATTTTCGAAAACAGTTGACACTTGAGTTGCCGAACTTGTAGTGGAGGTTTTCATTGGATTAGCTTGGGTATTTTGAAAAGTAGAATGACACATTGACTCCATTTTACTAGACAGCTTGGGAGAATTATAAGAATGTTGAGCAACATAAGTATTCGAACTTCTGCAAACCGTCTTGATGTGTCCAACTTTACCACATTTGTGACACTTAGCACCCCGAAAACGGCAAGTGCTTCGAAGATGTAACTTTCCACAGGATAAACACGGTTTAATGTTTTTGATCTCTCGCTGCATTCTATTACCTGTGGACGGCAGTTTGGATTTCTTTGCATGAACACTTGTATTTTCGACTTTAGAAAGCATAACATCAGACACTGACGTAGTGGGAGCAGAGTATTCATTATTGACATCTTCATATGTCATACATACATCTTTAGCAGTTTGAAACGTACAAGAAGGAATCTGAATTAACTCTTTCTCTAACTTAGGAATATTGATTCCAGCAATTAGACGATCACGTAGTTGAGTATGCAGCTGATCTCCAAAATTACACTTTGAAGCTTGTATTTGGAGTTGTAGAATAAAGTCTCTTATCTTCTGATTGGGAGAACGTACCAGTTTGTTGAACTGAGCCCTCTCTCTGGTCTCAAAAGTAGTTACATGGAAGTGATCTATAAGAAGTTCACGGAGCTTAGCATATGGCAGAGAAATGGGTTTATCTGGAAACGCCGGATTCTTCACTAGGCTATATGCATCAAGCCCAATAGCAGTGATGAAACGAGCTGGTATTTTGTCATCCCGAACATTCTTGGAAATGCACCACGCATCGAAGCATTCCAAATAATCAGCAATCTCCCGCGGAGACCCATTAATGGGGAATTTTCCCAGGTTACTTAGCTCCATCGCGACGCCAATTTGTAGTAATTTATTGTAATTGAAATATTAGTATTTCGAGATGACGGAATTACACGAATCCAACCAAAACTCAGAGAGGGCAGCAATCAGGAATTTGTATTTAGCGGAATTATTATGCAATTCATATCAGAAACATATCAACAGTCAACAGTAAGTATTTTAAACAATACAGAGATAGAAATTGTCAATCACCACAGATGATGTATACATATTTCAGTCATAGTTCCCTGGATAAGACCCACTATATCGAATAATCTAACGAATCGATATATTAATGTAATTAGAATCGATCGAAACCAGTGATCACCACAATTGAGTTTACTTCCTCCTAATGTTGCTTAGAAATGAATGGTTACTTGGTGATAGAGTTACAGTTCACAGATCCGTTTCACTGCTGGAGTCGTGTCCACTGGTAGAAGTTGTTTATTGATTGTAGAATAGTCTTCGGACGAAGATGAGATGTTCCTGCAAAAAAATACAATACGGTTAGTATTAAAGCAAGTAGACAGTAAGGACCAGTGAGAAGACAATGTAACGAACAGCATGACTATATTTCCATTCCAACGCCAAAGTGATAATCATTTGACAAAGAAGTCGACTGAACAAAGACAATATTTTTATTTTATACATTTGACAAAAAGTGTTTAACTTTATTGTTTAGGACCTCACACCTTACATACACTTCCTTCTGATGTCTGAATGAAGGTGTCATCTAAATTGATATAAATGCTTTGTCGACAAAATTTAGCGATCAGAGACAAACAAAAATACTAAAAGAGTTGACTGGATTTAATTGCTTGTCATTTTTTATCACAGACTAATGCGTTATTTTTCTAAAGTATCATATATCTGAAATGTTCTTTGAAATACTGAACATCTGAACCATACCTTTTATTTTCCTTATGTTCATTTTGAGCATATTAGATATCGTTTACTGATGCAATTGGATTCTTCGTTCATACTTTTTTTTAGTATAGTACTGTTTGTAAACCGATCTATATTTTCAGAGGATTCCTGGATAGAAATAAACCAAGTCCTGTAGGGAAGTTAATAACCAGCTTGGTAACAGTATAAATATTAAAATAAGAATCCAAGTTAATGAAATAATATTGTAACAGTACATTATGAAAAATACAGTTAACGTGTTATAAAAATTAATGGTTACTTGGTGATACAGCTGAACTCCGCTGTTGCAAATTATTAATATAATCCAAAGAAGTGTTCACTGCTGGGGTCGTGTCTACTAGTAGAAGCTGTGCACCGGTTACAGAATAGTTTCTGGATGAGGATGAGAGGTTCCTGGAAAAATTCAAAGGATACGACACCGTTTGTAGTGAAGCACGTACACAGTATGGACGAAGCACACTGTATTCTAGATTGTACTCCGAAGTTATATCTATTTTACAAATGAATCTTTTTTTTAAAAAAAAAACTACATATGATGTTTCTGTTTTTAACACCACAAAAAACTGTACAATCATATTATTCCAGAGTGCATACGTGCATTGCATGTCAGTGGCTGAATAACAATAACACATCCTTTGTTTTTGTTTCTAAGATAGAAATTTTATGCTCTTATAATAGGAATATACTCAACAAAATGAACGAAGGTGAATTTCGAACTTCCGGTGAATATTACTAAAGCTGTGACAGTTCTATGCACAGTATGAATAAATTTAATACACTTTATTCCCTTCATCAAATTAGAGAAAATAAAAACAACTAATCATAAAATATGTAGTAAAATTCCTTTGAATAATTGCAAATATCTGCAGTCGGTGGCTTTATTACTCTCAGAGGATAAGTTTACTCATGTCGGACTTCCGAGTTCAGTATGAGAGTCATGCTCAGTGAACCTTCACGAAAAACAAAACTAGATTTGTATTTGAGAACAAAATTACTGGATGCAGTGGCGACATTTTGATATATTAATACTTGATTGGTTCACTGTAGGAAATTTAGTCTATATGACCTTTGTATACTGTTATAGTTCATAGTGAAGTTATTTTGACCTTCGAACTGCTTTTACTTGATTGACCTTCGCCCTGTCTCTATCGTAACGATCGATTTTTCATCCTGTCTTCATTGTATAGCTTCTTACTTGTTTCTCTTCTGAAGTTTGTGTTTGAATTGCCTACAATTTCTTAACTTGATTTATTACCAGAAATGTTCTTTCATTATTTTTCTTTTCCACTTACTAATCCAAATAAAGCTTAGCAGTGTTTTGATTTTCGCCAACGTTGGGTATTTCTAAGTTTTCCTCAAAAAGTTGTTTAAGTTTGGAAACTGTCCAGGTTATTCGATACTGATAAGGTTATGGTGTTTACATTTTCAAATACACCAAACTATTTTTGGTATCATCATCATTTTAATTGTTCTGACGTGTTTAAGAATATCATAGCTCTCCGAATCAAAGCCCTGGGTAGCTCGATTGACTTCGCTCATTGTGGAATTCGTTACCAAAGTAGTGAGTAATCTGAGGGGGAGTGATCCCTTTTAAAAAATCCAAACTGGCAATATCTATCGCTGCAGTCAGAGATACTACAACAGAGCTATTTTGGTCCTTTTTCGTGTCTGTTCTCTTCTGGACAATAAATTGTTCATAAGAGAAAAATTCAGCAATTCAAATTTCTTATTTTTTGGAAAAAAATTGAATATACAAGTAATTACTATTATTACTTCTTTGGTTTCTGAGTGGAACATATGACTTCAGCAACACGTCGCTATTTCACTCTCTTCTCCGCAGTGCTCTTTAGCTGGCTGCAGGACTGCTCGCAAACTTTCATCTCCTGACGCGATCTCTGCGATGTCACTCTTGGACTCCCAACTCTTCGTTTCTTATTCGATTTCCACTCGAACTATGTCACCTAACGGTCTCCTCAACATGTGTCCAATCAATCTCCATTTTCTTCTACATATTTGTTAATCAACCGGTTCTCGATTGGTTCGTTCCTAGAGTTTCATTAGGCTAATTCTTTCTGACCATCTGGTCTTCAGTATGGAGCCAGTGAAGGCGACTGTTAAGGAAAGTCTGCAACCTGTTAGAAATGCTATTCATCATGCACCAAGTCTCTGATCCAACCATACAGAAGAATTGACTTAACACTTGTGTTGGAAAATCGAGTCTTGTTCTTAATGACGAGTGCAGAAGATCTTCAGACTGATTTCAGGGTGATGAAGATTTGCCTTGTTCTTCCGATTCTTGTTTTACATCCTCATCAATTCCACCTGTAGATGAAAAGATGCTGCTTAAATAAGCGAAAGAAGTGACCTATAGTCATTCCCTCTTTAATAATGTACATCAGGAGTAGTGGACATCATATATGCCCGGAGAATTCGATATTTGAATAGCTTAGCAGGACTTTCATGGGTACTTGTTTGCTCCACATTGCGATACTCAAGTAAGAAGTTATCTACACATCTCTCTAGCTAGTCAAAATTCTTAGGACTCATTGATGCTACGGCAATCTTTAATGTTCGTACGACATTTTTCGTCAACCCGTTAGACTGAGGATGACGTAGTGCTGTACACAGATGACGACAACCTATATGTTGAAGCCAATCATTGAGGTTCTTCTCATTGAAATGAGAAGACATCTGGAATTCCTTCTCGACTAAAAATCCTCCTCAAAGCTCTGTGTGGAAGTTTCGCGTTAGGACTATATGTAATTATCACTTCTGGCTATATAGAATAAGAATCCACAATAACTAAAGCTTAGTATGAATTTAATAATGGACCACAGTAATCCTCATGAATACGCTGCCAAACTTCACAAGACGCAGGCCATGGTTTCCACGATGACTTCTCATAGGACATTTTATGCAAACAGCTAGAACAGCTCTTCGATCTTTTGCTAATGTCAGCGTCAATTTCCACACACGGGCACTTTAGGCGTGCTAATGATTTCATCCTATCAGCTCCCAGATGAGCAGAATGAAGATCATCCAAAATCACAGATCTTAATGTCGGAGGAATAATAACTCGGTCATTCAGACATAGAAATCCCTCAGGACGGACTGAAATCTCAAGTCTTCGCTTATAAAATTTTCGCTCACACTGAATATTCTAACCTCTTTTTTTTGTATTTATAATGGCCCCATAATATTTCCGAGTATCGTGTATAAGTCGAACTCTATCTAAAGGTAACGGCTGGACTAACAAACAGTCAGTGTCATCAGCAGAATTTGCAAATAATGAATAGCGAAATAAGAAGTCTGCATGAAGTATATCCTTAGCCAATCTGTGTTCAATAGTGTAATCATATGCACTCAGTTCTAAACTGCATTTTTGAACCACAGCAACAGATGATCTATTCAAAGATTTTCCTGGATTGTAAATGAATTTCAAAGCCTAATAATCAGTAAATATGTGAAACTTAGTACCTAAGAGATACTTGTGTAAGCGTCTTATTGTCCATACAACTGCCAGAGCATCTTTCTGGGTTTTGCGAGTACTCTTGTTCACTCTTACTTAGACGTCTTGAAATACAAATTACAGATTGTCCATTTTGCTCAAGTACTGCAGCCATACCCACAGGAGAAGCATCTGTAGTCAGAATAGGCTCATGATTCGATGAGAAAAGTCTCAAAAAAGCTTGTCTATTAAGCAACTCTAAAGTTCTTGGCAAGATATCATCATTTTGTTGTTCCCACTAAATTGTTTACTGGAGACAATATCAAAAAGTGGAGATAACAGTTGAGTGAAATTGGGAATGAATCTGGAGTAAACCTGAAGAGTAACAATCGATGATCTTAACGACGACATGTTATTAGGTGAAGGTGCTTGAATTAGAGGTAACAAACGACTATCATCAGTTCTGAAATCCTTGGAGTCTACTGTGTATCCTAAGCACGATACATATGACAAACTGAAATGACATTTAGAGGGATTAACAAGAATACTTTTCTTCACAGAAATGACTGGAGAGTTTTAAAAGACGTTCATTATGCAATTTGATGTTCGGTCCATGAACCACAATGTCGTCCTGGTAAAAATCAACACCATCTAATCCATTTATCATCTGATTTATTATTTTTTGAAATTTTGAAGGTGAAAGCTTTAAACCAAAAGGTAAAAACTTATACTTGAACAGTCTAAATGGAGTAATAATGGTTGTTAGTGCACTAGAAGCTTCATCAAGAGGAATCTGCAAATAAGCATCTTTAAGATCTATTTTGCAAAAGTATTTTGAGCCATGTAGCTTGTAGAAAATGTCTTCGGTTTCTAACGTAGTGCAACTTTGCTGTAACAGACGGCTATTGAATGTAAGGCGGTAGTCACCAGAAATTATCGGTGTTTTCCCATCAGTCTTTAGTGGCATCACAATGGCAGTAGCCCAATTTGAAGATTCAACTGGCATAAGTATGCCCTGCTCAACCAACTTGTCTAACTCTTTCTTAACTGCATCTCGCAAACCGTAAGGAATCAACTGGCGCTCTGGGAAGACAAGATCATCTTCTTTTTCAAGATGGATAGGCTGAATTTTCATGCCACCAACACACTTTGAACATTAGGGAACTAATTCTCTGAGCAAAGATTCATCAAAAAACTCAGTGAAAAGTGAGATTTCTACATTCAACAATCTAAGGGCTTTTAATCCCAATAAAGATGGACCGTATTCATTAACAAGAAAAGGGATATTCACAAAACGACCACGTCCGATTTCAAACTAGGGTTAGTAGTACCAATAAGAGGTAGTTTATGACCATTTATGCCTGTGATGGAACTAGCAGTAGAGTATACCTGGGCATGCCTATAAAGCAATAGTAAATCTTTCTTAGAAATTATAGATTCAGTACTCCCAGCATCAATTATAAAAGAGTGAGACTTGCCTGAACTTGTAGTGAAAGTTCTCATCAGATGAGATTCAGTACCGTGAAAAGCTGAAAGAGACAGTGACTGCATTTTACTAGACAAACTGGGAGAATCATGAGAATTCTGAGTAAGATAAGTATTCAGACTCCGGCAAACAGACTCTAAGTGCCGAATTTTACTACATTTATGACACTTAGCACCCCGAAAACAGCAAGTGCTTCGTAGATGAATCTTTCCACAAGAAAAACACGGTTTGATGATTTTGCTTTCTCTGTGCATTCCATTACATGCGGACGACAGTTTAGATTTCTTTCTATGAACACTTGTATTATCGACTTTGGACAACATGACATCAGGCACTGACCTAGTGCGAGCTGGGTATTCACTGTTGACATCTTCATATGTAATAACTAAATCTTTAGGAGTTTGAACGGTGCAGGAAGGAATCTGAACCAACTCTTTCTCTAGCTTAAGAATATTGACTCCAGCAGTTAGACGATCACATAATTGGGTATGGAGCTGATCTCCAAAGTTGCACTTTGAAGCTTGTATCTGAAGCCGAAGAATAAAGTCTCTAATCTTCTGGTTAGGAGCACGAACAAGTTTGTTGAACTGAGCTCTCTCTCGTGTTTCGAAAGTAGTTATGTGAAAGTTGTCTGTTAGAAGTTCACGGAGTTTATCATATGACAGAGAAATTGGTTTATCTGGAAATGACAGAGTTTTCACTAGGCTGTAAGCATCTAGCCCAACCGCTGTAATAAAAGCTGAAATTTTGTCATCGCGAACATTCTTCGACATGCACAATGCGTCAAAGCATTCACGATAATCGGTGATTTTCCGTGGCGAACCGTTCATAGGAAACTTTCCAAGATTATTTGGTTCCATAGCGACGCCAATATGTTATAATTAATTGTAATAGTAGTATTTCACAATGACCGAATTACAGAAAATCAACCAACAACACAAAGAGCGATGAATTTAGGAATTTGTATTTGTAATTCATATAATAAATATTAACAAACAACAGTCAGTATTTAAACAATACGGTAATAGAAATTGTCAGTCACCACATGACCTCTTTGGAATTTCTTCTGCCGATAGTGACCGGTGAATGCTGATGTCGGTTAGTTATCTTCACCATCTCCGTCTTCTCTATACTTACTTGAAAAACTGTTTTGGATGCTTCTTCCTTCAACTGAATTTACAAGTTAAATGTTATTATTTATTCCACAGTATTGATCACCTATGAGGTTAGATATGGAATTTTTTTTATTCTTTCTTGTTTTTCTTATTTAAATCCAAGTATCTGATATCATAAGAGTATTCGACCTAGGAATAACCCTGCTTATCTTCATTAATAAAACCTGTTAGTTCGCGTACATTTCCCTTGTTATACTTTGTGAAAACGCTAACATTTTAGCTTTCTTTATCATATTACCTAGCAGTCTTCTTGTATGTCATTCTAATGTCTTTTTTCCGTATCCGTCGCTTTAGTGTTTTTTTTATTAAGCATAGTTTCTAGATAAACTTATTAACTAACTTATTTGTTTTAGAAGACATGTGAAGTACACATCTGGATAGATTGTGAAAACTGAAGAATATGAACGTTCACCTAACATTTATCACAAATTCATTTTACAGGGATAAGGGTTAAGTTCATAAGTGGGTGGATAGCTGGAGGTAAAATGTTTGCTAAATGATTTAAAACACAGACTAACGATTAAGTTTCGACTTCAATTCAGTATTGAGTGCATTCAACATATAAGTAGCCTATTCGAATACTTCGGGATCATTATGTACGTATTTCACACAAAGTGCAATCTTATATATTTGATCAGCCTGGATACGGGGTGTAAGCACTTAGCTGAAATCACTTTTCTCTGGTGTGGCACAACTGCACTGAAAATGAATTATCTTTGACTATCTTCACCATTGTTCTGTACACTTCCACCTCAGTACTGTTGAATATGAAAAAGAATCTTTCCTACAAGTTACACATCAATCATTAGAAGGAAATTTTTCACCTAGGCAAAAATATGTTAGTCTGTATGTGTAGGGAACATAAAATAATTCTAATTCCAATGCTTTAACAAAACTGAACTTCTACACCATCATGTTTAAATCTCTATCTACGTGTGTGTGTGTGTGTGTGTGTATGTGAGTCACAATTCTTAAGTACACGGACAACTAATGTGTATCATGTTAAGAACACATTGAATTAGTCAGTTTATTTACATGACATATCAGTATTTAGTGTAGCTTTGGAAAACAAACGTGTTTTGACGGATAAAAAAAGATTGTAGCAATCTGTTAGTGATGTAGAATGCATTATTTTATGGGAAAGATAATTCACTGCAAAATGATAGTTACTTCTATTGTCTGGAGAAAATACAATCATCATTAAAAACTTCAAACGAATATGACACTGTAAATTAATAATAATAATAAAGGGATGATACGTCCATTATCAACTATCCAAAATGAGTTTTTTTAGGGACCTGGAATTCAGTCACACACTCATGATACAATGAAATAAGTGAGACAGGTAAATCGCACAACTCACTGATTCATCATCAATAGCAAGATAACTGTGGGACTTGATTGTTTACAAGTCCTTAATGTGATGTAAATTGTAGTAGTATGCTGGAGTGCAAAAAGATTCATGAAGTAGCTCCGACTAAATTAGTAGGGACCTTAAAACTCATCAAACTCAGCCATTTTTTATCAAAGATTCTTGCTTTTTTGTATATACAAAATAAATGACTAACATCACAATTTCAGAGGAAGAAATTAGAGGGACATTCAGTTAATAAGGTATTCTTGTGATTCTATTTCAAACACATTGAATGGAATAAATTGCACTGAAATGTTATTCCGTTTCATTACCTAACTTGTTAATATAACCAGGGTACATTGTTTAAGGGTAAACATTATGACAGCTGCATTCATTAAGATCTAATAATAATCTTCCACACTAGGATGATAGGTCGATTCAAGCGACAAGACTTGAATATAGTGGCAAACAGCCCCATGGTTTTGATCCCTATGAAACGAAAAAGTTAGTGAATTCAGTGATAAACCTGTTAGCATTCTGAATAAACTTCAAAGGATAGCATGGGTATGGAATAAATATTAGCAGTATTGACACGATTGTTAGTAATAGTAGAAGTGATGGCAGCAATATGTTGAATACATTCTAAATCATTTTAATTCAACTATTTAGAGTAAACGCAGTCACAACTTGTCCCCGCATGAAGGGTGTATTAATCGTATATCGTTTGATTTGTGATTCAACTAGAAGGATGGAAATTATCTAAATATTGATGAATAGCCTGACTGAAACAAGAGATAAAAAATTTCACCACAGATGGCGATGACCCTGATTATTTTCTAGCAGTCAGATTATAATTACTTGAACATATGTTACCATCATCGACTACCTGACCTCTGACCTAGTAGTTGCTTATTTTCTATCCTACTACTTGCTTATATTAGTTCATTTGTTAAAGGAATATTGGCATGAGTGCCAAACCCCTGAAAATCTGCTTATCCGGTTCGGAAATCATAATTACGAAATTATTAGGGTTAACGTTCAGCGCTGTCATTCAAATGTCTCTCAAAACATACAAACTATTAATAAGTTTCCAGACCATAGATGTTACAAATTCCCTGGAATGATTTGAGCGCCAAGTCAGACTGAATCATTATAAATTATTTAAATAATTATCATAAACTATTTATAATGATACAAACTATTTTTTAATTTTTTAATGCCTGTCTAGGTAGGCATACGGATCACAGACCTGGCGCGTCATAAAGAGCATCTCAAACAAACTACAGATCTTCATTTACAGTTGTCTTCGCTCAACACTCATGATCAGATGGCCAGAAAAGATCAGCAGTAGGGTGGGATCTCTGGGAATGAGCGAACCAACCAGGAACCGATTGTGAAACAAATAGGCAGGAATAAATGGAGATGGATTGGCCATACGCTGAGGAAACGAACCATCAAGTGACATCACTAGACAAGCCATTGCTCGAGTGGAACCCGAAAGGGAAGTGGCGAGTTGGTCGTCAGTGCAAGGGTGACTTGAAGGAGGTCATGTGAAGAGGAGATGAAAGAATGTGGGCAGACTTGGAGCGGGGTGAAAAAGTTGGCAGAAAACCGAAGACAATGGAGATGCGCGGCTGAAGCCCTATGTTCCTCTAGGAATTAAAGGATATAGTAATAATAATAGTTTATCATCACTGACGCGACGCCATCAAGAAAACAAACCACCTAGTTCCCCGAACTCATTTCCTTCACTTGTGCAGTCGAATTTATTTATAATTTTTGCATCGCTAAGCGTTTAGCCATTCAGTTAGAAAAACTGAAGCTATGCATACAAAAGAAAATTAGTGAACCACTCCTACTATTAAGGTCACTCCGATATTGATTTCTGCTGACCTGATTTTGTTTGTTTGTTTTTCGAACTACTTATAACTCTTGTATTTCTTTGGAAATCCGCTGCGGTGGCACAGTGGTTATGACTCTCGCCGACCATGCACATGCTCCGGGGTTCGATCCCCGACCGATACACCCGATATCAATGGTCGGCTTGCTAAATTGGGGCTACCGATAACACATGCTGAAAATTCCATACATGTACCAAAGTATTGTGTGGAATCAAGCTATATTAAAAAAAAAAAATAATGATTGCACATTTTCCTTATTTCCATGTGCATCCTGATTACAACTCACTCATTAAATTACTTATTTTATTTTTATTTTATTTTTCCTTCACGTTCCCCAGTGAAACATAGGGCTTCAAGTTAGTGGCTTGAAGTTTACAGGATGGGGTTGCTAGCCTCATGTCCAACCTTTTCTCTTTGCCAGAATTATTTCTGGCTTAGTGAGGTAAAGGAGTGCGTCGGCCGAGGATCAAACCCCGGACCATGTGCATGGTCGGCGAGCGTCCTAACCGCTATACCACCGACGCTCATTTATTTTATTACGTGGCTCCAATACACTTAGTCTGTGGTGGACCTTTTACTCTGTTAGCTTAGTTACCCAAATTCAAATAGAAAATAAAGTACCAAATCAGTTTAGTTATGGGAAGAATGTATTAAAGTTTGGTTACTTGGGTTTACAAAGATCGAAAGTCCACAATAAACGTAATAGACTCCAGGTGCTGCGGGAAGACTGCTCCAGTACTAATTCTCCAATGTTGACGTTGCCGGAGGTCGACCAAAGCACGTAGGAAGAACTACGGTGCTCCTGCAAAAATTTGAGATAGAAAGCAGGTGATTAAAATTGATCGACGGCAGTTGGGATGGTGGAGAAGACGGAGAGTCGAAGGCAGAACTATATATTTATTCAAAACCCGAGGTAAAGTTCAAAGTACAGAGTTTATGGTTAAAACAAAGTGATGTACAATATGTTCATTTCTTACATAGTAGTAAAATTTGAATAAGTTTATTTTTGAGGACTCCACAAGTCAACTACTATTACACACTTACTAATACTAACAACTATGATTATGACAGATCATCACTTTTGTTACTACCCTCTTTTATGAAATATTGTACACAATTGCTATTGTACAGTTAAAGAAAGTGAATTTACTGAGAAATTATACGCTGACTTACGTGTTTTGTTTTCACCAGTGTCTGGATGGAAATTACTCATGAATCGAAAATCTTCAAGAAAATCTAGTCACTTATTTAAATAGTTTCTAGTTTAGATAGAGGAGCTAAATACGTTCGCTGTGCCTTCCTTGACTACACATCTGCATTTGACTCTGTACCTAGGTCTCTTTTGCTGAAACACAGGCTGAAAGCTGGACAAATAAGTGGTTGCATTCCTATTTTTCTGATAGGAAGCAGTACACCGTCTACAATGGAAAGTCCTCACTTACTTTAGCTGGTCTTCCTCAAGGTGCTGTTCTTTCTCCTTTTCTGTTTTCGTTTTTCTTACATGACTTGCCTCATTCTGATGTAGCCACTTTTGTTAACTATGCTGATGACCTCTCTGTTTCTATGCCTGTCAACTCTCAGTCAGACTGTTCCAAATTAAATAACTTTCTGTCGGAAATTAGTCAGTGGTCCTCTTCAAACGGTCTTAAGCTGAATCCATCTAAATGTCAGGTAGTCAATTTCACTTTCAGACGAAAACATGACCCACAACAACTAGTTAGCTCACATGGCCCCACCATCATTGACGGCATAGAAGTTGAACTTACATCTAATGTCAAGTACCTTGGACTGAGTATTTCCTCCTATCTTTCCTGGTCCTCCCATATCTTGCTAGTTACTAGGATAATGTTTCGCTTAACGTTCTACGTTAGGAAGTTTAGGCAGTCTGTCATAAAGCAGTCTTTGCATTCTCAGTTTGTCAGTTCTTGTATTCTACCCATCCCCCTTTACTGCTCCCCATTAATCTTTCCTGGACTACTTAAGAAAGACTTTGCTTTGCTGAGAAGGGCACTAAAAGCCGTCAGTAGGGCAAGTGGGATATCGTTAAACCAACTGGTTCACACTATTGTGGATAGACATATTATGTCAAGTAAGAAACTAGCGAAGACTATATTGCCCTCTCTATACGCAGCTCTCTCCTTGCATTTCATCTGGTAGAACTAGAAGCAGCTATAGGAGGCTATATGCTAGGACTATCAAGTACAAAATCTCCACAATACCTTATCTGGCACAGCTGTTATGTGATGAGAAATCCGTTAGGTATGACACGATCAAGTTACTGCAGCACTCTAACAAATAGTCCCGTTAGTTTTAGTTTTCCTATCTTCGTTACTATTATATTGCTGTTCACATCTTCTATTACACACCAATTTTATATTTCATATCCTGTGGTGTATTGTTTTCAAAAGTAAACGCAACGCTGTTCTTTTTCTTTTTTTATTTATCTTTTTTTGAGTGTTGCCTTTTGATTTTAAAATCTTATAAAGTGTATGAGGTGATTAGATGCAATATACTGTAATGCACGCTGAAAATTCCATACCTGTACCACAAATACTGTTTGGAATAAAGTTGTTATTATTATTAAATACGTGGCAAGGAGATATGGTATTTACTTGCGTAATCCTACTATGATCCTCAACTCTTTGAACAAATAATAAGACAGAAAAATGATGACCACATATTCAAAATTTATAAAGCACTGAAAAGCATAAATTTTTTTTTCGATTAAAGTTTGATTCCACACTGTATTTTTGGTACAAGTATGGAATTTTCAGCATGTTATATCGGTAGCCTAAATTTTGCAGGCTGACCAATTGATATCAGGTGTGCGTCGGCTGGGGATCGAACCTCGGACCATGTGCATGGTCGGTGTGAGTCCTAACCGCTCTGCTGCCGACGCATGAAACATTGAAATTAATTTAAAAAATTATGACACTAGGATGAATATATTCTCACCACCATACAATATGTAATGTGCCAGTCTTCTGAAAATAGAACTGACGATTAAGACCTACGTGAACTGTCTAGAAGGTGAAGACTAGCATTCATTTAATTTACTCTATGAATGGATTTCGTGACGTGCCTTCCGTTAGCCAAACATCTATGGATTGCAGTACATAATGATAACCAATCATAAACCCTTCGTTTTAAACTCTACAGAGTTACTGAATTCTCAAACCTGTTACATATATCACTGGTTGATATTCGCTTAGCATGTGATTTCTTCTGGCTTTACTCAAACAGATCCGTCAGTTTCCTTAGCAAGTTAGCATCCGACATCATGCTGCCATGAGAATCAGTTTGATGTTATGCTAAAACACAGCCTAAGCAAATGAGTATTTCCGATAATTTCTCATATAACTACATAACAAAGTGTCTGTGATTAATGTTTTAATATGTACATTGCTTAGGTTGTGTTCTATAATTATCGCAATGGTAATATTTAGATTGTTGATGGTATTTGTTCAGCAGTGATGATAGTTATTGCTGGCACGTGGCTTACTTTTCAATAGCAAGTACCAATGAACTATAAATGTTTGAAAAATGCTGGATGTTTTCTTTATCCCTTTTTATCTCATTTATGTTATCTACAAGCTTTATTTTACATGAACTGCTGTTCTTATCTTCGTTTATACTTACAATGTTATTTTCTTCATAATCAAATCGATAGATTGTAACATAATTCAGCTGTTGTTGTTGTTAGATGGAAAAAAAACCCATTCTCACCAAGATACTTTTAAGCCTAAATTTTCCTGTGCTGAAAATGCGTCAATGAATAGAGAACACGAAATTATACCATTCTACTCTTCATGTGAGTGGCCATAATCCAGGTGGTTAAAATGGGTGTGAGGGTGTTGGTTCCAACTCTTGTATCCAGTAGAATTGCAATGGATGTTTTTATTGTATGCAAATCATGTTAGTGATGGGGTGAGGTGGTGGTTCGAAAAATGGATGTCTACTCTCTCCTCTCTCACTAAGCACGTTTTGCCTTAGCATGTCCTAGACCTTGTGGGCTGACCGAATGAAGTGACCCTGAAAAAGGCTGTTACTAATTTTCTCACCCCTTGCTATTTTGGGTTGTTTACTTTGAAAATGTTGAATGGCTTAGACCTACCTATAAGAGCATTGGGCATGCAGTATGAGGCTAAGAAAGTTTGTGCGCACATAATCACATCTATATTCTACTGCATTTATTTCATATTGTGCCACAATCTTATTTAAATAAATTAACTATCTGCGATATGCTATGGCACGGCCAGAGTTTGGTAGAACTCAGGATATTCCTTTGATGAAAAAAGAGGATTTATTTAGCACATCAGATACTTACAATTTTGCCTCTTTGTCAACAACTACACCATCCTGCGATAATCATAAAGCAACAAAGGGAGATGAAGTCCCCCATCCTTTAACTGATGTGTATTCAACGTCTGTAATGTTAAAAGGTAATAAGCGTATTAATTGGACAACCGCACTTACACCAAGTGCCCAACTCCTGGAGACTGACTGTTGTGAATTAGTTTCACCCAAAAAAGTGATAGTAATCTCAAGACGTCTAGGGAGGTCACAGTCAAGTAGTCCAAATGAGAAGAGCTGCACTCGTCCTTTGGTTGATAGTTCAAATGATCCTAATAGCAGAATTACACCAGATTCATCACCTATAGTGACTAGTCCAAACATATTTTCAGATGGAGCTTTCGACTTTACAACGTGCGATCAGTGTCCGGAGCTACGGTCTAAATCATTAGATTCCTGGATAGACCATTTAGGTGAATATCATCCTGTACCAATTCACTGGCCAAGTTCACGAGCTGCACATTTGAGTCAAACGGAAAAGAGATACCCCTACACCACCGTCGTCGGTTCGAACAAGAAACGTAAAGCCACTGCAATCCCCAGACCATTGAACAGTTTTATGGTAAGTATTTATTCATTTAAATGTATTCTAATGCTCTACTGATTAACTTATGCTTAAATTGGATACATTGTTTTTGGGTATTTTAACTATTGCCCTATTGTAAAATTATAAACAACTAATGGTCAACTTATTTTTAGTGTATTATTAATGTTCCAAAGTTATTAGGTGGAATACTGATTTTTACTTTACAAATTTAATTTATAAAAAGATTGAAAGTCCCAGTTACACAACTCACTATTATCTTATTTACCTAATGACTAGGGTATAAGAATTGATCAGAAAACATGGAGTCTTTTTATTAGATAGGTTCATAACTCAGTTGTTGATGTTATTGTAAGATGATATATATCAATCTAAGAGCTATTTCGGGACGTGTTTGCCTACTGGTAATTGTCGTCTTATTATCTGTGCTTGACTCCACCAAGTGATCATTTTAATAATCTGTTGTGTCATATCTCACTATTTCTCCACGGAACACTCCCATGATTTGAGCATCATTTAGCTTAATACACACTACTTTTGTTCGAGGTTTTAGTCTCCCATCAAACTAAATCAAATACATTATTCAGTTAAGACGTAGTTTGTGGAGAAAGTTCCATTTCTCTATCCATTCAATGTTAACAAAATACGAAAAACAAGACGGTTAACCTAATGATAATATAATTCAGATATTTGCCTGTATACTAATGGAATAGCTAACCTATTTATGACTCATACAAAAGTTTTGCTACGTGGTCACGTGACGATGAGTCATAGAATGCTATCCATTAGTTGATTTCGCTGCACGTTAGTAACATACTTATTTTCCCAATCATTGGTGCGTTTACTTGATTTTTTCAATTTGTTGCTAGGCCATTGAAATACACCACATATGGTGACATCGTTTGATTGTCATCAAACTAAACAACATCAATGGGCAAATTCAGTTTACGGTTAAATAGTCGGTTGCTAAGCTATTCAAATTCTCTCTCTCAGTATATATATATATATATTGTTGTGGTTGCACTTAATTTGCCTTTGAGTTAAGATGGTTGCACTATATATTTCGCCAATCGGCAGAATTTAAAACTCATGGGCCATTGGAGGGGGTCCCACTGGGTGCGTGTAGTAGAAGAGTCCTAAACCAGGACGAAACAACTGTCCAGTAATCCCAGATTTTCCAGCGGTTTTCTAACCGATGCCAACTCGTGATCAAACTTGCTACGTAGATGTATGCCATGATTTTTTCACAGTGTTTTCAAGTAAATTGTCACATATGCTATACTGCTGTTAGTATCAAAGCTTACCTGTTGATAATATTAGCGAAAGGACTGAATTACTGTACAATACAAACTCCATTATTGTTTCTATTTCACTTTTATTTTTCTTCACGTTCCCCAGTGGAACACGGTGCTCCAAGCTATTGACTTGAAGTTTCTGTAGCAGTGTTTATTTTACAGGATGGGGTTGCTAGCCTCATGCCCAACCTTTTCTCTTTACCAGAATTATTTCTGGCTTAGTGAGGTAAAGGAGTGAGTCGGCCGGGGACGGAACCCCGGACCATGTGCATGGTCGGCGAGCGTCCTAACCGCCATGCCACCGACGCACTTGTTTCTATTTCAATAATCATTAACTTCAAGGTGAATAGTTTCTGAACTTAATGTTAGTTGATTTTCTAGAGAGTTTACTGTGTAACACACAAGCATGAGTCTTGAACCAAATAGTTTAGTAGTTGATCTACATTCCAATTATGTGGAGTTGGATTTTCTTGGACTGTGACTACAATTCCCTGGTTAATGTTTCGAAGGATGAAATCTGAATAAAGAAATTTGGCTTTAAATATCTAACTTGTCATGTGTCTATTAGATTTAGCCAAACTTGTTGGTATTTAATTTCAAAGACATTTTGCTTCAAACCACTGTAAATTCAGTTATCAGTATGTATACCTATCTTTGTCTTTAGGAATTTAGAATAAGGATAATTCAGTGAAAAAGCAAAACAAATTTTGGAAATAGATACACTTATCACAGATTGTGTATATTTTGCACAAGAGGTTAAAACATCGGACTATACATATTTATAAGTTAAAGGACGGAATCTTGTCACGAAACTAATCTACACTTTCCATCACTGAGAATAATAGTCAAAGAGTGTGTGTGAATGCACAAACGGCTTTAAGAAGTTGGGTAATCACGTCTACTAGTAATGATAGTACTAATCCTACCATTTTTAGAAGTACTAATTATTAATGAAAAATATAATCAGACAATTCTTTAAAATAAAACTCCACATTGGAAGATATGAGTTTCTTGGTTAAGTTTCTCAGGTGATTTGATCGTGTTTACATATATCATGCGTAGTGTAAATATTATACCATTTTATACCCATTTTATCCGCTGTCATGTTTTCACTCGTTTTTTATATGGGCCTTTATCATCCTAATTATTATTTTTCACTGCCTTTGTCTTACGCATCACCTGTCATTCTACTGTGAATGACCTGTGTCACTATGAGTTAATAAGCTGACGTACCATCTGTTACCATATTTTTACGCACCTACGGTGTGATTTCTTATCAAATGGAATAAAAACATACAGAAAAAGAAACTACAGTTCATCTCATGAATATTCACCTGACAGTATGAAGCATGTTGTTAAGTTGAACAAATACATCAAAATAAATGCGTTCAAATATTAGCTTATTCACAACGGTGTGTTTTTGAATAACCCAGTAACACTTTATACCGTTAGCCGAATTTTGTATACAAGAAATTTGAAGTGTTATAGTAGTATCGGAGTTTTGTTGTAGTTTTTGTAGGTGTCTTATTGATAAAGACATTCAGCTTTTAAATGCAAATTTCACTCAGGTAGTATTTGATGCAAGGAAGGTAATGTCTACACTTCTTGTATTGGTAAAGACCAGTGATTTCATTTTGACTAAATTACATTTGGTTAAGGTTACTTTTAACTAAACAAGTGAAAGTTGGTAATACAGGTCAAGAAAATTAAGTGCTAATGAAACTAGGGTAGTAAAAAAATGATGAGTTGTCACAAACAGTAGTGAGTTTTACTCAGGATGCGCATAGAAACAAAGTAGATAATACGAAACTATGTAAGAGATCTAAGTGACAACTCATCATTTTTTTACTACCCTAGTTTCATTAGCACTTAATTTTCTTGACCTGTATTACCAACTTTCACTTGTTTAGTTAAATTACATTTCGCACTTACACGGACTGTTGAATACCTGATGGGAGCGATTGAACAAAACTAAATGTTTCATTGATATAAGAATATAACTTGTGCACTATGGTAGAGTGTAATTCCATTATGGGTAAATTTTGTTTTGACAAAGACTCACAGTGTTATACAGTAGTAATATTTACTGATGACGTTTCGAGCACAATTTATTGCTTATCATATCAAGATAATCACACGACTTTCTAACTTGATTTATATAGTTCCATTGTTTTTGACTTGATTTGATTGGTAGTAATATTTTCCATATTTCGGGTCCGCTGTTGTCTCTGGGTCCATTTTAAATGCTTCTTCTGGGATTCCATCTGGTCCTGCTGCTTTTCCAGCTTTTAGCATCTTGATGGCATTCAGGACTTCTGATTTCGTTGGGAGGTTGATGTCTACTGGTAGTTCTGCTTCCGTTGTTGGCATTATTGGGTTCGCTGTAGGTGGCGGCCGACTTAGAAGTCTTTTGAAGTGTTCAGCCCAGTGTTTTCTTTGCTCCACCTCTTTGGTGATTGACTTTCCATTGTCATCCTTTACTGGCTTAATCTGTGTCTAACTTCTACCCGATAGGTGCCTAGTTAATTGGCAGAGTGCTGGGAGGCCTCCTTTCCCTGCAGCTTGTTCCGCTTCACTTGGCATGGCTTCATAACATTTTCTTTTGTCTTCCCTAGCACTCTTCTTTACTCTTTTGTTCAGCGTATTGTTGCTTGCATTCAACTCCTGTTTCTGTTGCTCGTCGGTGCACTGGATAATCTTTTGTTTCACTATCCTTCTCTCCTCTATTAGTTTCCAAGTGTCCACAGTGAGCCACTGTTTGTCCTGTTTCTTTTCTTTCTGCCCAGAACTTCCATGCAGGTTTGACTCCACACCGTTTTCAAGTTGTTCCAGTGCTTTTCGACGCTGACCTTTTCGCTGGTGTTGATTTGTGTCTCGGCTTTGTCCTTTATGCTTGCAATGAAGATGTCCTTTGTAGCCTGGTCCTTCAGCTTTTGAGTGTTGAACTTGGCTTGTGGTCTATCTGCAGCTCCTGTTTCCCTGAAAGCTTTTAATTTGATTTGGATTGTCCCTTGTTCGAAATAGTGGTCTGAGCCAACGTCTGGTCCTCTTCTTGCTTTTGTGTTCACTAGGCTGCGCCTCCACTTCCTTGAGATTGAGATGAAGTCAGTTTGGTTTTTGTTCGCCCATCTGGTGACACCCATGTAGCCTTGTGGATATCCTTGTGTTTGTATACGCTGCCGCCAATCAATTTGTATATGGGATATATCACACAGTGATATCATTGTGTGATATATCCAATAAACAAACTCATATGGAATCACTATTTCAATTAAACTATTTTTAGCGCTTGTTATTTATTTTATCTTACCCTGTTGCAACTCGGTTTTCCGTTTCTAAGCTGTAATTTACAAAACAGACAGCCAGGTGAGGTCTTACAGCAAGTTGTCGTCTAAAGTGGCGACAACTAGTGGTGTCCATCAGGAATGCCCACTATTCCCTTTTCTATTCAATTTCATCATAGATATACTAATGGAAGTGACCCTAACTGCTGGCTTCAGCAACTCAGGGATTGACTTACTACCAGGGAATAATCTCGTCGATTTAGAAGATGCAGATGATATAGTCCTTCTCCTAGGTGAAGACGCTGACAAAATGCAGCTGAGTCTTCCGAACACGTTGAGCTGCAATCTGCGAATGTTTGGCGTACAATTCGCTCCCGCCAAATGTAAGACGATGCTACAGGACTAGTCTGGACTACATTGACACCTAGCTTATAAATAGGGAGTGAAGTGGTTTTTCTCTTTGAGCGTGTTGACCACTCCACTTATTTGGGGAGTTGTGTCAGTTAACACCAGTGGGTTGATCGCTGATGACATCTCAGCATGGTGGATACAGAGGACTCGTTTCTCATTTTCCAGTTTACGTGGTCTCTGGCGTAGACGTGATATAAGGTTGGCCATCGACCAAAGGGCGTGTGTACTGCTCACTAAGCAGTTCGCTCTGACCTCCTTTATGGGTGTGTGTGTGAAACCTGACGATTGGAAGCGGAAGACATGAAAGGGTTGGCTAGCTGTCTTTGATCATAGGTGCCTGCGTTCTACCTCCCGTGTGAAGTGATATAATAAGATGAGCAGTATTGAGGTGGGGCCTCGGTCGAATGGTAGGTAAGGAGGGAGGGGAAATCAATTGACGTGGGTATGAAGCATCTGCATCGGTTGAGATGGTTAGGACATATGTGGCGCATTCCTGCCTAGTCATCGTCTTCCTTGGTAGGCAATATTAGCTGACTTAGTATGGATCAAGTTGGAAAAGAGCTAGTGGTGGTCAAACGAAACAGTCAATGAAATCCACACCGGTTCGTTTAAGCAATTCACGTAAGAAAGTGTAGACTTTTTGGATGGTTGGGGTCCTGGGGACGGTAAAAACCAATGGCTGGAAACAATTGGTGATATGACTGAAAATCGTCGTCAATGGCACAGATGCATCCACTCCTTGTGACTTATAATTTTCAATGAAACTATATTGTTCCTCGTTATTACCATTCCTTTTGTCCCATATCCCGGTCTACTGTTTCTATTATGCATTTTTTCTCCTGCTTTGTGTGTTACATGGAGTGTGGTGACTTGAACTGCTGCACATAGGTGCAAAGTTCTATGTCGAAAACAGACAGACTGACACAGTGACGACTACAATTTAGGGAATGCTACGAAAACATCACTACAAGTTTATTTATGGTGCTGTTTAGTATCACATCTGGCCTAAAAGGACTGCTTATTTCCATTCTTCGTGTCCTAATTATTGATTGCATATCTTAGATTGATGTTATTTTACATTTATTTTGTTGGAACAAATCTCAGAAATAGTGTAACAAGAGAAGACAAGGGCCAGGCAACAGATTGTTTATTAAGGAAATCAACACATATTTACAGATTTTCATGTACATTATTATAGCTTATTCAAGCAAACAAACACAGTCTTCTGATTGGTTATTTCTCACAGAAAGTTAATCTTTCATCTCTTTGTGGCTGTTTCTTGAATGTCAGATCATCTACATGCTAACTGTATCCGCCTACGCAAATCACCTGTGGTTGGTTGTTGAATCAGTCTTTGTTCATATTTTCTCACGACCAATACTGAGGACGTAAACATTGACGTGAATTACTGTCCACCAATTTCGGCTAGTAGCCAGCTCTCACCACACTCGTCTCCCCGTCAAAGACTTGCGATTGAAGTTGGTTCGGTCTTTTTGGTTGTAGGGGCTTTGTTCGTTTGTTTTGTTGTCTGGCATCTTGGTGCTCACTGATGTTCACCTTTTTCTCTTTGTTTAACATTGCGGTTGTGTCTGCGTAACCCCATCTCGAAGTGACCATATGTGGTCCTTCCCACTTTGGAAACTGTTTGCCTGACCCTGTCACTCATTCGCCTCACACTTTCATTTGCTGCTTTCTGCGACCTCCAAGCAGCGTGCCAAGTAGCAGCCTCATCGCTGACAGATCTTGAACGACACTCAACTGCGCAGAAGTCTCGAAGTCCTGCCCGAAGATCCATATGTCTCCATCAAAAACTGCAGGGCATAGGCTTTCCATTTGTTGGCAGGCAGCGACACCAAAT
Source organism: Trichobilharzia regenti (assembly GCA_944472135.2). Lineage (NCBI taxonomy): Eukaryota > Metazoa > Platyhelminthes > Trematoda > Strigeidida > Schistosomatidae > Trichobilharzia > Trichobilharzia regenti. The sequence continues at coordinate 136,106,864 of OX235270.1, read as the reverse complement.
GTAACAACAGAAGACAAGAGCCAGACAACAGATCGTTTATTAAGGAAATCAACACATATTTGTAGATTTTCATGTACATATTATACACTATTGTTAGTAGAAAAACGCAGTCTGCTGACATCTTATGTTCCCCATTAACTGACATTTTCAACGAATCTTTTCCCAAAAGCATTATACCTGACTCATGGAAAAATTTCAAGATTGTTCCAGTGTCTAAATCAACAAGTGGACCTACTGTTAAGTTTAGACCCACTGCTATTACCTCACTTTTTTTGAAAGTTATGGAAAGGCTTATTTTACTTAATCTTGAACTCTCTTTAAAGCCTTTCAATGACCCAACCAGTTTGCTTATAAAGATAGTAGGTGTACCTTAGATGCCGTTCTTGTCCTATATCATAGTATAGTCCCATTAGTTTATAAAATTTATCAGGTAATTAGATGCAATATTGTTATACACGCTGAAAATTCCATGCCTGTACCACAAATACTGTTTGGAATAAAGCTGTTATTATAATTATTATTATTATTAGTTGTTTCTCACAGAAAGTTAACCTTGCATCTCTTTGTGGTTGTTTCTTGAATGTCAGATCATCTATATGCTGACTATATCCGCCTTCGCAAAGTCTCCTGTGGTTGGTTGTTCATATTGTTCGTAAATTACTGGCTATCAATTGGGCTAGCAGTCAACTCTCACCACAATAGTTCTCCGATTTCCGCTGCTTACATCTTATACTGTGGTGAGAGCTGGCTGCTAGCCAAGATTGGCAGACAGTAATTTACGTCAATGTTTATCTCCCCAATATTGGTCGTGAGAAAAATGAGAACAAAGGCTTTGCGTAGGCGGATATAGTTAGCATATAGATGATCTGACATTCAAAAAACATCCACAAAGAGATGCAAGATAACTTTCTCTGAGGAACAACTAATCAGAAAACTGTGTTTTTCTGCCAACAATAGTGTATAATATGTATATGAATATCTACAAATATGTGTTGATTTCCTTAATAAACAATCTGTTGCCTGGCCCTTGTCTTCTGTTGTTACATTACAACCAAACTACTTAACAGAAATTGTGATGATTGAGAAGCATTTGTAGAATGGTGTTTTGACAAACTACTCTGTATCTGATAGTTGTAAAGATTGAAGATGAAATCAAAAAACCAAGAATATTCTAACCATTGATCCCATTATCTGCCTAACCAGCCTCCATAACCAATTATTAACTAAGATTTAAATTTCATTTCATTTAAGATTATAAAACTCCGGGTCGGTAACACAGAAGCAATGTTTGAAACTATGAAAATGGAAAGGCATATAATTCTTGAAAACATGCAGTCTCTATATTGACATCATTCTAGACATGAGCTAATTTCATTGTTTTTTTAAAAAACATGCATGTCAGAGTAAATATTTGTTCACTGTAGTGATAAGGTATAAATTCTCATATCTGAAAAGTTTAAGCATTTGTGTAAGATACGTAAATGGTTATGAAAATCAACACTTAGATTGAAAAATATGATCATACTAACACGAAAACGTCATACAAATAGAATTGGTACTATATTGTGCATATTACAAAATAATATTGATGTTTGGAAACCATCGACATTAACCAATAGCTCTTTGTGATCAGATGTGTATAGCCAGAGTGTTTTCATATCCCTATGCAACTCTTCGAAGTCATCTGAATTCTGACAAGCTTTTTGTCCGAAACCGTGATACACACTGAATGACACAAATTTTTTGGAAAAGTATACACCGTTTCTTACTGTTGTACGTATCACTAAAATTTGGTTCTATGCATTTATTGTTTCACATCTGACTGTATTTGAGTATCAGACAAACACAGTGACCACATGATAACAGAGTGATTTGCTCAACTGAATATAATGATCACAGTGAAACAGAAATGCGGTTCAATCATTGTCGTCTAGTCATCGGTATCGACCACTAATGTCTACTCGATGAAAATAGTTTAACTAAAACTTGCTTTTAGTCATTTTATTTGTTTGAAATAATCATTAGTATGTTGCTAGACTATTCATTTGCAAAGGGATGATTTTGTCTAGATTCCATCCCGTGTATGCTTTTATTTTTATTTTGCTGTTCACTGTCCCTGATTGGTTTTTTCTATATATATATATATATATATATATATATTCTTTTTACCACTGTAGATTTTCGCACAATACCTACGTAGACTCATATTACATTGGTTTCCTAATGCACCTAATGTGCATATAAGCCAACGAGTGGGACAGTTATGGAAACAATTAGATACAAAAATGCGTAACAAATACATTGATGAAGCCTGTCGTTTGCAACGGTTGCATGCTATAGAATTTCCTGCTTATAAATATCAACCCAGAAAGCGTACAGGAAGTGGGAATAGTACGGTCATTATTAACTATAATAATAGTAATAAAAATAAAAATGATGAATTGATTTCAAAATCGAATGTTACATCCGTCAAGTCAAAGTCTATGAGACACAATAGTGATGAAAATTCAAACTGCAATCTGAAAATTTCACTTCGTCAAGATTATGACGAAAATCGTGACTGTCATCATGCACAATCACCACTTCATAAACCTGAAAAGGTCACCGTCAATCCAGTTGTCTGCAATCGAGATTATTCTCAGTCATGTTTACAGCTGAACAATAGATTGAATATTGAATTAAAACAACCAGTAGAAGTAGGCTGTGTTGTCAGTAATCAATATGATACACGAGGATTCCTGTCCTCTAATTTGAAAGACAATCTTATTTTCAAAGAAAATAAAGAGATTGACGAAACAATGACATTGTTAGTTTCTGGTGGTGGGAACAGTGGACACGGAAGAACTTATCGGGTACATAAAGTTATTCCGTGTCGTTCTGTTGATAGAATAAATGAATCCTACATTTCTCCTACTCCGGTGAATCATGGAAGTCAAATTAAAGAAATAAGGATTGTAAATATGCAGTCACAAACCGTTCAGCAACTCTTCAATAGACAACCAGTCCTGTGTCATGCTGTTTTATATGAACCTCTAAAAGCAACCATTGTCAGACCTACTGTTGTCCCGATCAAAACAGACACTGCAATATCGAATAATTTATTACGTGATACAAATGTAAATAATTTAAACTTCCGACCAGTAACAACACAGACGACCACCACTACCACGTCTTTGTCTCCAAACTCATCTTCTACAGTTGAATTCGACTACAATATGCCCCACTCTAATTCTACATCAGAAGTTGATTTTGAAAATATTGATTCTCAGTTTACTGGTATACCAAATGCAAACAACAATAATAATACAGCAAATTATTCAGGAGAAAGACTGACCACAAAACAACCTGGACTGAATAGTTATGGATCCATCAATCAAGAAGTTGTCATAAGTGACGGTAATATTAGTAGTAAGAAGATATTTATTGTTAAGAGTAATACTAGTCCATGTGAATTCGATGAAGTCGACGGAAAATCTTTTACTCCTGAATCACATTATCAACGAAATATTGGTTCATTTTCAGGAAGTACAAAGTTTAAACGTGAAAACGATGATGTTGATACAGCACTTAGTTTCAATGACATTGATACATACAAGTCAGGTGCTTCTCTTGATGATTTAGAAGAGATAACTTTGTTCCCTTGTGAAGCTGCTAATGATGGTTTTCAGGCAAGGGATATTCCAAATGATTTCAGTGAGAATCCTTCCTCCTTTTCGAAGTTAAATAATATACCAAATTATGAACAAATGACATCACCATTATACACAGATACAACTACATGTACGAATACCTTAACACAGATTAACAGTTTACCGAGTATTGAATCCTGGACGTTTGGAACATCAAAATCATTCTGACATGACTGGAAGTTTGTCTTTCTTTTACAAATGTTCTCTTTTTATTATTGGGAGACTGGCATTTTTTAAATTAACATTTTTTTTATACAATGCAATTTAATGATAAAGACAATTTTTCTATTTGTATGATATAATATTTTTACAAAAATGTTTTTAAAATGGATGCAAAAGTGTGAGGAGGGAAGGATATTTTTCCAGTTTATTTATTCTACATTTCGACGTCATTATAAACTTAATTATTTTCCCTCTGAAGCGATATGACATCCATCTTGCCTTTCTTACTTTTTTAATCTGATATGAATTCATTATTTTGCTATATTTTTCCTGCTATCTGTCAACCGGTGGATAGATCATATATAATATGCTATTTATAATATAAGTTTTTATTTTATACATATGTATATTAACTGACTCATTGAAAAGTATACGTAGTTTTCATATTCTAGAATATTTAAAGGCGAAATTACGTGTAATTTCACCTGTATTGTTTGTCTTTTTACAGATAAATATTCAAGCTACTGAAAAGATAAAAGTAGTGTCGTTTTGCTGGGACAATAGTTTAGATGAAATAAAGTTCACTACATTCGCAGATAAATGTATAAAAATTATATCTTCACTATTTCATGATAGTCTATGTGGCTTATTCTGTCAGAAACACTTCGTCGTCTGCGCTAATGCTCTACTGACAGTCATCCAAACGTGTATTTTGGGAATATGCTACATCATCATGGTAGTATCCATCTTATGCAATGGACAAATCTTTACTAATTAGAAGAAATCGTCTGAAAAGTGTACCGACTGGCGAATAAACAAAAGTAAACGGGATTTAATAGGCGGCTACACTCTGTTAACATCTACTGTAATACGGTGGTTGAGTACACGTTTGTGTAAAAGGCTTTCTGTGTCTTGATAAATCATCAGACACTAACAAAAGGAAAGACAGTTCATCATATAAAATACATTGATTCACACGCAACTCAGCTACTTCATTCGATGACACTAGCCGCCGTTATCAAAACAAAAATCCACCTGAAGTTTTACAGAGATGGCATACTGATTACGTGGTAACTTTTTGGTCCCAGATACACAATATTTGAAAGTGTCATTCAATGTTTTCGTTGTAACTGGGCCCTTACCTGTGTTCCACACTTTTGAAAATCTTTACACTGAAGAGAATTAAATCGATAAGGGAGCAACAGTCAAATGTATGCATTCATCAGGAAAAGTGTTGATGAAAGTGTAACAGCATTTTTTAAGTGTAAGCTCACACTAGTTCACTTGCTGATTTAGTAGTCATATTGAATTTCGAAGATATCAGTTTATTCTGCATTACGTTTGGCTTATGACTAAATACAAAAATTTACATGCAGGAGTGATTATATGGCTTATCTCTTTTTGAAGTGGTTGTACTTATATTGAATGGGTATTGGTGTAAACACGCCGAAATACACCACCATGAATTAATGAGAATCCGAAAATGGACGTTACCTCTTGAACTTATCGCCTCCATTTAATACGCTACATTGCGAAATCTTCGCAACGACCGTGAACAGTGGTGAGCGAAAAAAGCGATACGGATCGAAAAGGCATCGGCGTAGGTAGCATCAGACAAGTATTTAGATTGTCTTGGAAACAAGTGGCAAAAGGCAAACGATGAGTGAAACAATTTCTGAGAAAACTGGCACCTTAATTAGCCCTCAGGATAGACGACTGGAAATTTGGAGAGAATATTTTGAGGAGTAGTTTAACTGGCCTACAGTCACGTTCCACTTACCCAGCATCCAACACCTCCTTGAATGGGATATAGACACAGTTCCTCCGTCCCTGACCGAGCTTACTAAGGTTGTCACTAGTCTGAAACGAGGCATAGCTGCATGACCCAATGGAATGACTCCAGAGGTGTTTAAGTATGGGGGAGACAGTTTACTGTCTGCGTTAACTAAGGTACTAGGCAGCGTCAGGGGATAGGGGCAATTCCCGTCAGGTTAGTGTAAGTCATTGATTATCCCGATATACAAGAAGGGAGACAAGTCTTCCTGTGATAATCACACAGGGACTAGCTTGACTAATATGGTATCCGAAGTTTTAGATTCAATAATCATGCGCAAACTAAATGGTGCTCGAGAGGACAAAAGACAAGAGAACCAGGCAGGCTTCAGAAATCGTGTGTGGTATCTTTACCCCTCGAAAGATTCTGGAACATAGGGATACTTTCCGGCGTCCATCAATCGTTATGTTTCTTAACCTGGAAGCGACATCCGATTCCGTCGACCGAGAGGTACTATAGTTTTATTTGGTTGTGAAGAGAATACAGAGGAAATACATCGCACTAATCAAGGCACTCACCCTACTCGGACTCAAGCAGCCAGGTGAGAGATTACGGAGAGTTGTCATCTGAAGTGGCGACAACTAGTGGTGTCCATCAGGAATGCCCACTATTCCCTTTTCTATTCAATTTCATCATAGATATACTAATGGAAGTGACCCTAACTGCTGGCTTCAGCAACTCAGGGATTGACTTACTACCAGGGAATAATCTCGTCGATTTAGAAGATGCAGATGATATAGTCCTTCTCCTAGGTGAAGACGCTGACAAAATGCAGCTGAGTCTTCCGAACACGTTGAGCTGCAATCTGCGAATGTTTGGCGTACAATTCGCTCCCGCCAAATGTAAGACGATGCTACAGGACTAGTCTGGACTACATTGACACCTAGCTTATAAATAGGGAGTGAAGTGGTTTTTCTCTTTGAGCGTGTTGACCACCCCACCTATTTGGGGAGTTGTGTCAGTTAACACCAGTGGGTTGATTGCTGATGAAATCTCAGCATGGTGGATACAGAGGACTCGTTTCTCATTTTCCAGTTTACGTGGTCTCTGGCGTAGACGTGATATAAGGTTGGCCATCGACCAAAGGGCGTGTGTACTGCTCACTAAGCAGTTCGCTCTGACCTCCTTTATGGGTGTGTGTGTGAAACCTGACGATTGGAAGCGGAAGACATGAAAGGGTTGGCTAGCTGTCTTTGATCATAGGTGCCTGCGTTCTACCTCCCGTGTGAAGTGATATAATAAGATGAGCAGTATTGAGGTGGGGCCTCGGTCGAATGGTAGGTAAGGAGGGAGGGGAAATCAATTGACGTGGCTATGAAGCATCTGCATCGGTTGAGATTGTTAGGACATGTGTCGCGCATGGTTTATTTAAACGCAGAAAAACTTGGTACAATATGGCACGAAGAAGATGCGCCGCACGATTATAATATATTAAAAGTAGAAATATGGGTGCAGAAGAGAAAAGTCTTCATCAGGAAAGAAAAAGCCATATTTAAGAAGTTCAAACAGTATTCCTCTACTATCATCGGGAAGGGATGAAGGAAGGAAACTGCAACACGTTCGCCATTGATTACGATTCCTGGCCGTACGTATTTGAGGACAACCATTTTGAAGACTACTCACTAACATCTGGAAACGGTACAGATAGGCTGGGAATTCAGACAAAGGGGAAGACGTCAAGGTTAGCGCAGGTGAAATACAGGAGTCTATGTATAAAAGTAAAGTTCGAAAGGGATGTGTTACTTGAGACATCATTATTGCGTGAAAGCATTGTTACGAGCGCGCGATAAGTTTCCCTGATAGTTTGCTGCTTCATTTCATTTATTGTGAGAGCGCCAAGATACTGCCCGGGCGCCCAGAAAGAAGCAGGTGGTTTTCCTAAGGGACCACCCCTGAGCCTTTGATTTGGAGTCTAATCCGCAAGGTAGCGTCAGGAGCTGCATTCCCATTGTTGCAGATGACCAATATAGGTTCATAGGCCATTTGATCCGATTGGATTTTGGAGCCCATACTCTCCATAGTAACTGCTTTCAGTCTATTATTATTATATTCTTTAATTCCTAGAGGAACATAGGGCTTCAGCTGCGCGTCTCCACTGTCAACTTTTTCACCCCGCTCCAAGTCTTCCCACATTCTTTCATCTCCTCTTCACATGACCTCCTCTTTTAGTCTAACCGCTATCCAAACAACCTTCATGACATGGTAGAACCTGCAGGAACATGCGCATGCCTGTCTAGCCATCGCCTTCCTCGGCAGGCAGTATTGGCCGACATAGTATGGATCGGGTTGGAAATGAGCTAGTGGTGGTCAAACGGAAACATGGCTTTATCGGTTAATGAAATCCACAACAGATAGTTTAAGCCAGCCCTCATATTTCCTTTTATTATCTCTCTCATACTTTGTGTGCCATAAGGAGTGTGATAACTCGAAATGCTGCACATGTGTGCGAGTTTCTACGTTGAAATAAGTCAGTCATTGCGCAGATATCAGTGTCAAGCCACATCTTTTGGTAAAAGTGCAGTAAATGCAACTCAATTCAGGAATATAATGCCACCGATAATATGTACGTTATAGATTTGGCTTTAATCGTTTGATGACGATTACCTCCGCAAAATGTAGCAAGCTTTTTTTATTTTGTTTGTTGATTATTTTGAACTTGTTTAGGTTGTCCACAACACGGCCAGTGTACATGGCGTGCAATCTCACAGTTTAATTCCAGTGAGCCCTTTAGTCTCGGGTTGTTTGCTTTATGTTCTCAAATGAGAACTGTAACACTTCTCTCTGTTCTTCCAGTGCATGTGCTTTGGCATGAACGTGTAAACTGGTAGACACAGATGGAGGTAACATGAGGTGGGAGTTTGTCCACTTTTGACTATCTTAAACAACTGGTCGTTTGGTAGAAACATACAAGCTTGATGACTGGATATGTTCTTTTCAGGGCAGAGTTCTGTGTACCCTGCATCACCTTTGAAGGCAAGCTGTAGAAAGATAGGCTTTTTCCCTGTGTTGTACTCCACCGTGTCAACACTACGTTTTCCATGTTTGTCGATGAACTTCTGTAGGTAACCATTATCACGCAGGCATTTTTCAAAGGTAGATAGTTCTTCCTCGACCTTTTCTTCTGAACATGATCAAACAGTGTTCTTACCAACCCCTCTTTTTAACTTTTAGAGCAGAAACTTCAGCAGTTCATGTAAATCGCCCTCTACGTGTATTTTCTGTGGATGTACCTTAGGGTTTAACCATCTATATCACGTTGGATTCCAACTTCAAGAAAGTGAAACTTGTCCTCATTTTCACACTCCATTGTAAACCTTATATCAGGATAAGCACTACTCAGGACGCTTAATTTTTCAGAGGCATCATTAAAAAAAACAGTTTACGAACTTGTCGACATATCCGGCATAGAAGTCTGTCTGATCGGTTGCAGACTTCCTTCTTGTTTGTTCCAGGCTGCCCATGAAGAAAAATAACTACCAGAATCGGATCCAGAGGACTTACCATAACGGCTCCATCAGTTTGGCGGTACAGAACAGTGTTGAACCGAAACTGTTCGCCATTGGTACTTATTAACAGCAGCCGTTTGATTTCGTTCTTTGACAGAGGAATGAGATCAGCACGTGGACATATAATTTGTAGTTTTTCTAGCGGTATCTTTGTAAACAGCGAAGACACATCAAGTGACACTATGAATTAATTTGATGTGATCAAATTCTGTTTGTTTAGCGAACAAAGAAGTGTCTTTCAAGGTGGAGACAGCTAATTTGGTACCGATTGGTTCTAACTGTTCTACTAACCGCCGAGCTACTTTGTGATGTGAAGAATTAACCATGGATAGTACTGATCTCATGGGGACGTTCGGTTTATGCACCTTAGGTAAACTGTATAGGTAGAGTAAATTGGATCCTCTAGGCTTCAGTTCATTAACTGTGTCATTATCAATCAACTTACTTTTCAAAATTTCTCCTAGTTTCTTGGTAATCCGTCTTCCAGTCAGTTAGTCTTTTTTCGAATAATCAATTCCGATCTGGCTATTACAGAAAAATATTTTCTGTGATCACGTAACCTATTGTCTGTTATACTCTTTCTAGTTAAACTCTGTTTCTACCCACATAAATCTGTTCTTTTGTTTACATTTATAGTCATCTAACCTTCTTTAAAAACAAACAATAGTTTTCACTATTTAACAACCTTCATCACTGCGTTGTCCACGTTTTGCCAAAAATATACAGCAAAACACATATTAAAATCTTCTCACACCTGTCTACGAAGCACAACAAAGAAGCTACACATCTGACAACTTACTCAATCTAAGATGCATGTTAAAAGATACCAACTGGGATCTATTCTATGAAAGTACATTAGATGACTCAATCACCAATATAATGGATTATCTCAAGTTCTGCCTCGACATATGCTGTCCCAAACAAACACTGTTCAAACGCCTCGACCGCTTCTCGTCTCCCCATCTCAAACAACTTCGCAGGCAAAAAGAAATGTTATATAAATGCAAAGACAAGTTAGGACTTAAAAAGATTAATGCTCAAATCAAATCTGAAATCAAAAATCTTAATGCTATCTATAACCAAACACTTTTATCATGCAAATCTCCTATCAGCATGTGGAAATTTTTCAATGAAATTACTGGCAATAGTAAGCGATGTAATGTTTTTCCCTCTTGTGATGTTAATGCTCTTAATCTGTCTTTTTACGCTCTCCTTCTACTATAACCACTTCTAACGTTACTAATCTTGTAGCTGATAACTTCCAGGACTTTAATACTCTCGATGTTTTGAAATGTCTTAAAACTCTTAAGCCCTCACATAGTCTTGGCCCTGATGGCATACCTGCATATGTTCTAAAACAATGTGCAGATGCTTTATGTTCTCCTCTAACTAATATCCTAAATGCTTCTTTCTCCGAAAACGTTGTACCTGTTCCATGGAAAGACATTAAAATAGTCCCTGTCCCTAAACCTGGCAATAGCAAGAACGTAAAGTTCAGACCCATTGCCATCACTTCCCCGTTTCTAAAGCTCATGGAAAAACTAGTACTTCTTAAACTCGAACCCTCCCTTAAAAGCTTCGAAGACCCCAAACAATTTGCCTACAGACAGGGTAGGAGTACTTTAGACGCTGCAGCCGTCTTACACAACAGTATTGTCTCATCATTAGACAAAGGTGCCAAATATGTCCGCTGCACGTTTCTTGACTTCACTTCTGCTTTCGACTCTGTACCTAGATGTCTCTTGCTAAATAAGCTCTCCATGACACAAACCGAGTCCTGGGTCACTAACTGGTTGCATTCCTACTTTTCAAACAGAATGCAGTACACCGTATACAAAGGCAAATCCTCCTCTGCTGTGCTCACTGAAGCTGGTGTCCCCCAAGGTGCTGTACTCTCCCCACTTCTCTTTTCATTCTTCCTACATGACCTACCATCTTCAAATGACATTAACTTTGTCAAATATGCTGATGACCTAACTGTATCTTTACCTGTCAAATGTCAAAGTGACTGCTCTAAACTAAATGGCTTCTTATCAGAAATCAGCCAATGGTCCAAGGAAAACGGTCTCACCTTAAACCCCTCCAAATGCCAAACAGTTAATTTCACCTTTAGGCACAAATCTGACCTAAACAAACTGGTTAGCACTCACGAGGTGTGCAACATAGATGGCACTGAAATTGAAACCAAGTCGGAAATTAAATACCTAGGCGTCACTCTATCTTCTGATCTTTCCTGGTCGTCTCATATCTTGACGATTTCCAAGAAAATATTCCGTCTTACCTTCTACATCAAGAAGTTAAGACATTCTGGTGTAACCCAACCCTTACTCCTACAATTTGTTAACTCCCGTATTCTGCCTATTATTCTCTATTGTTCCCCCTTAGTCTTTCCTGGGCTATTGAAGAAAGACTATACCTTATTACGTAGGATGTTAAAGGTTGTCAGCAGGGTAAGCAGTTTGCCACTTAGCCAGCTTGTTAATATTCTGGTGGACAGGCACATGGACTCATGTGAAAAATGGGCGAAATCCATTTTATCTGACTCACAACACCCTCTACATTCACAACTCTCCCCATGTATCTCTTCAGGGAAAACCAGAAGCCTATATAGGAAACTATATGCCCGCACTAGTAAGTACAAAAACTCATCCATACCCTACCTAGCTCGTGTTCTGTGCGATAAAGAAAGCATTAGGCGGGAAACCTTTAACTTATTAAATAGTCAGTAGAACAACTGGATCTCGTCTTTCCAACTCACATCATTTACAGGTACAACGTTTTCTCTCTACCTTTTTTTCCCTTCTCTATTTATTTTTGTTATGTGCTGTTTTGTTTCTCTCTTCCTTACAAACTCTACTTAAAACATTCTTGTTCGTTCTTTCACACTCTGTATATCTCGACCATTTTGCTATCGCTTACGCCAGTAAATATGCTAGTAGTATCTACTTTTCAAACACTCTGTTTAAATTTTGGCTTTGCTACCGACATGCTAATATATTGTTGTGAAAACTGACTGAGATAACCTTAATCTATGTAGAACTATATTTATTGTTAATGTACTAACTGGATGCAATATTGTAGTAAAATGCTGAGAATTCCATTCTGTATCACAAGTACTGATTTGGAATAAAGCTTACCTTATCTTATCTTAATCATTCCAGACTAATGTTACTGTTGTTTCCCACCAATTACACCTTATCATCGAGGAAAAAGTATGTTCAAATCTTTCATACAATTTATATATTTTTTATTGTTCAGTTTGTAGCCAGTTGAGAAGAATCCTCGAAATAATAAAAAATGAGCTCATATTATCCTGGTACGTATTTGTCGTTCTTACCTTATTTTTTAACAGGAAGAATTGTATGAAGTTCATATGATGTTAGTTTTAACAAGATTAACTGGAGCATCAAAAATCGAAGCTAAAAGGTTTTACGTTGCATTATTTAGATAAAGTGCGTCGGTAGCACAGCGGTTAGCATGCTCGCCAACCATGCACATGGTCCGGGGTTCGATCACCGACCGACTCACTCCTTTACCTCACCTATCCAGGATTAAGACTAGTGAAGAGGGAAGGTTGGGTATGAGGCTAGGAACCCATCTTGTAAAAATAATCACCACTGCTACAGAAACTACAAGTCTCCAGCTTGAAGCCCTATGTTCCATTGGGAACGTGTAGGAAACAAATAAATAATTTATATAAATAGCATTCACCATGACATCTGAACACAAATATACATACCAATGTCAATCAGCGTCCATATTTTTGATTGCTGAGGCATTATCTAAGTCCTTTAATTGAGAACCTTTTTAACAGTGACTGACTGTGAATAAATTTCTAGGAATATATGCTATGTTATGCAAGGCACTTCACTCGCAACCGAAGAACTGTGGCCTAAACTGACGAAAATCACTTGTGTCTGTCAGGTATACCCAATATCGGCGTTATTTAACTTCAGTCACATGTGTTCTGATGGCTTTGATTCCGGTTGAATCAGATGTCTCAGAAAACTAGGAAAGAACGTATGCAAGTATGGTCGTTTCATTTAAGGTGCTGATGAAATTCAGGCCTTATATAGGTCCCAATCAAAATTTAAAGACATTTAGCACGAAATTCACACTTGTTAAATGTAAGGCGATACTGAAAACTGTTATGTACCGAATTCTAGTTCAGGTGTCAGGAAATGTTTCGGTGTATTCGCCAATCTACTTATTAGAGAGGTTGTATAATCCCGAATGGGCTCATTACCTGCAACATCCTGGAATGGATGCAGAAAATTTCTTTGCTTATATCTAACTTAGAAGTCGGCTTGATGACCGAGAACTAGACCGCTCGGTAATACTTTGAACTTTGGATATGGTTAATGAAAGTAGAATATATGATGAAGTTAAAGGATTTGATCTTAGGTGTCTTCGTTTAGTGGCTCAGAGTAGATGGAAAATGATGGTAAGCAACAATAATACTAGGCAATGTATGCTAAGTAACATAAAGTGAGGCTTGAGATTGTAACACTTCATCAACAGAGAAGATTGTGACGTGTACAACACCTGTTGAGGTATTGTTTTCTTGAACAACAAATATCAGCAGAAGTACAATAGCTTTAGGAGTGATCTCAACAAAGCATTGTACATGACGACGTTGACGATTGATCTGTGGCGCATAGAGGAGTAGAGTTCTCAGAATGTTTGAAACATATCTCAAAATCATTCACTATAACACACATATATTCACTCCTTAATATATTCTGTTCTCCGAAAAGACACAGCAGCCTCTATTAAATTATTCTGTTCATTACGCTCATGTTCTTCCGTTGTATTGTTATATTGCGCTTTTGTTCTTTGAATAGTAACAAACCTAATTGTGATGTACTTTTTTTGCACATTTTTACGTCAATCAGTCAGTTGATCAATTTATACTAGCTTAAGCTTCGTTCAGACAACAGCTATTTGAAATGTGCCAAGACAAAGTCAGAGATGAAATAACAGCGTGAGGACGAATGTTGTAAGAAATTATAACCAACATTGGCATTAAAGGACTAATGACTAACTTTTGGGGAAGTGTTCGGCTACGAGCTCTCAGTTAGCAGCGACTTCAACACAACCTAACAAACAACACAAATTTGTGAAGCAGGATGTTTCGGTATTTCTGATAATTCATTAGATAAGAGACATTACATCACCTATTTGGTCAACACTTAGTTATATGCATGTAATCTTCAGGTTTCTAGGAATACGAGTAGAAAAGATAAGAATATTTCACCTCTCTTATTCAATGTGTACTAAAAAACGTCTATATAAATTAGTAGACACAACTGAAGGTAATATAAAGCAAGAATATTGGTGATAGGAAGATTAAATTTTTGAGTGCATGGAAAGTATAACATTCAGCCCGAAACTTCACTATGATAGTCGCAGTTAACTGAAAAATGAATTATTTCTTAATACTGTTAAAGTTCACCTTTATCATAATTCATTCCTCTTATTTATTAATGGGATATTATAGATAAACGTTGCAGAAACACTTCACATCGATGAATGATTCCTAAATTTCATTTTTTGAGGATGAAAATGTCCCAATATCACTTTATTAAACAAAAACTGAGAAGTCTAAATAATAGGTGATTCATATGAGATTATCTATAGACTTCGTTATCTAGGTGTGCTTGGAAAGAGACTCAGGAAATTAAAATGCATAGGGTACCAAACTGCTGCTAATATGAATCAATCCTCTTGCTATCTAGGTTTTTTGTTAGAACTTTTCTTACACCCGAACAAAAAGAATAGTGAATTAAATAGAGGCTATTTCTGAACAGGATCCTCATCTCAAAAATGATGGGTTATTAGTAGTTTGAAAGTTACTGATAGCCAGATAAAATACACTTGCACGCTTTGATCAGACACTAATTAGTAACTGATGTCATGCGTCTAGTCTTTTGTTTGGTGCAGACTGAATTCTATCAGTTAAGTTTGCAATGTTGCCACCATTCTAGGTGGCTGGCCATCACGGTGCACTTGCTGACGAGTGCCAAATAACACGAAACATAGGTCCAAGGCTTCCAACCATCTAATATCATACTTGCTTGCTATTGTATCCTATTTTAATCGTAAGCATTATTAACGTGTATGGTCATATCAGAAACTTTTCCTGAAGGCTTCTAAAAGAGATTTTTTTCATTGATTTCCTGTTATTTTTACTTGAGATTCAAAGACAACTCACAAAAGTTCAATGCTATCTTGAATTAAATTTAATATCATAATACCTTTTTAATTCTTATTCTACTAATTTATGACTGGAAACTTGCCAGCTTACTAAACGACTAAGTAATACCGTCGCACAAATAAGGTATATCAACAGATTGTGCGAGGTTTTGTTCGACAAATGGTTTTCCAAAACTCGAAATTGTAGTACATCTCAAAAAGAACATACATATTCAGAAAAGCGTTTATTATCCATAATTTTATTCTCTTTTTTTGGTTTTATTTCTCGGTCTACAATCTATGTGCTAGCCTGAGTCCTACTTAAGATGAGGGGCATAATTATATTACAAAGTTGTGCATGCCTAAGTAAGCAATGGGATTCGAAAGTGGGACAATGTTTCAAAGTCAAGTACTTGAGAAAATGATTCGCAATCCACATCCTTCCAGTCAGTTGTTTGCTACCGTCCAACTAAAGCATTTCCATTAAAATGAAGGCATACACGCGCAGAAGGAATTATACGCCAATTTTTCCAGATATCTGGAAATTTGTATTAGACGTAAAAGGAATTCAGTAGCTTTTGATTTTCTACGTCATATAAGTTTACTATATTAAAGTTCAGGTATGTGACCAATTATTCAATATTGGATGAGACAAAACCTTACCATGAATGAATGGATCATTAACTTCAAATTGTATTAGGAGTTATGCTCATTGGAATTCTGTAATTGGCAGAAGCTAAAATTCATGGGCCACGCGATCGGCTCCCAGTGGCTTAATGATCGCTTGCCTTGTAATCAGAAGGTCCTGGGTTCGAACCCCGGTGGGTGCGTGTCGATGAAGAGTCCCAGAGTAGGACGAAACGGTTGTCCAGCACTCGCAGGTTTTCCAATGGTTCTCTAACTGATGTCAGCTCATGATGAAATCCTCCAACCTATTCGGTAATTCCCCGTTTTTTATCTTCCGAGAGTGCATTATAATGAATAATTTTGTATATAAATGGTTCACCACAACCAAATGGTTCGCGTACATTTTCCGACCAGTCAGAAATAATGTCAATTATAAGCGCGTCAGATTCGTTCAACTTTCTTAATTCACTAAATGATGCCAGAGTATGGTATGTTTTTACATTACTTCCCCCTTCACCAATATCCCTCACCGAAACTATTTGCTTTCTCTGTCACTTTGGGGTGAGCTGGCTGTTAGTCAAAATTGGTGGGCAGTAATTTACGTCACTGTTTATGTTCCCAATATTGGTCGTGAGAGAAATAGGAACAAAGCCTTTGCGTGGGCGGATGCAGTTAACATATAGATGGTCTGACATTCAAGAAACAGCCACAAAGGGATGAAATATTGACTTTCTGTGAGAAATAACCAATCAGAGGACTGTTTTTCTGCTAACAATAATCTATAATATGTACATGAAAATCTATAAATGTGTTGATTTCCTTAATAAACGATATGTTGCCTGTCCTTTGTCTTCTGTTGTTACACCTCCATCGGTGATAAAAATTAGAGTGTATGTTTCGATCTAGTACCTAAAAGAACTACTGCTGAGATGAGTTTTTAATCTCAGATGACATACTGTACAGACAAGAAGACTATGTGACAATTAGACCATTGGATATTCTACTTGAAGATTCATGGTAAGCCTAAATAATAAGGTGTTACGGTCCATTATTGAGTTTTCACGTGTATAAACGATACATAGATGATGCAACTATCATGTGATAAAGTTGACGGCATCGAACTTATAATGAAGGAGTGTAACAATTATCATCACCTAATAAATTTCACAAAAAAAATTTCAGACCAACTAAGGATTTATTTTCTGAATGTTTTATTAGTGAGATTTAATGGTTCTCTCTAGAGACTAATCTACAGTAAACTAACGCGGTCTTATCCATATACAAATTAATATACTTGAATCCTTGACCGAGGAAACCCGATTCATTCGTCATCTTCAATAATTCGAAGGACCTGTACCGGTTATTTTATATATATTTTTGATTACAGCTTGATTCCACACCGTATGTTTTGGTACAGGTATGAAATTTTCCGCATGTGATATCGGTAGCCCGAATTTTGCAGGCCGACCATAGATATCAGGTGTGTGTCGGCAGGGGATCGAGCCCCGGATCATATGCATGGTCGGTGAGAGTCTTAGCCACTGTGCCACCGACGCATAACTCTAACGAGTACCCAGACAAATTGGAAACCCTATAAGATTAAACTATAAAACATCGGTCTAGAAAAATCCACATAGCTTTGGATATAATTCTGTTTATGAATTTTGAATTTAAGAGCGATGCTGCAACCACCTATTAAGATGGTTGAAGAAAGCAGTTTTTTTCCGTCTTATCTACTGATCAGTTTCTTCGGTCAACAAATTATTAACGGATGTGTGAAGCAAAAAATTTACTTGTAAGTGTGAAGCTATTTATACTCACCGTGATACGCTTGAGCTTTCTAAACTGATCCCAGGGTACTACTTACCATGGTCATAGAAAGGAAAATGCAGGTCATCCGCTGCCTAATTTCCCGAAAATCCGATAAACCACGGTGATGTAGCTTCACCGGAGTCATTTCTTAAAGCTAGTTGCAAAATAATACCGAACAGTAAGACAGCTTTTAAGGTTTCAACACTTGTGTATGGTGGAGGCGCTAGCAATTCATCAATTCAACCCCGGAAATTTTTTACGGAAAAGCCTTGTTTAGTCTCTTATTCCGGCATGGTCTTAAAGTCCCTGCGGCTTCCATTATTGGTAAAATTTATTTTGATAAAGTTTCACAGTGTTATACTATACAGTAATATTTACTGATGACGTTTCGAGCCCAATTTATTGTTCATAATCATATCACCTTATTAGTGAGATTTTTATTTTCACCTTTACGATTATCAAGCGGACAGTCAGCTTACTTGCTTCTGACCTAGCAACACTTTTCACCTTATCAGGTTTCCAATTCTTACTTTTTTCTATCATAGATTACCACATATTCTGAGTAACTGTATCAATTATATCACACAACCTGTTATTCACTTATAGCATGCTATACATTTTAGTAAATATGAATACGATTGCATACTATTTAAATATGACCTCGTCAACCAACAACAAACAGGAATGACTATCAACGGAATAAATTTTAAAGAGATAACTTCCTTAACTTATCTAGGCAGCATGGTTTCAAATACAGGCAGGATGGATGACAATATCAAAACCGGTTAACGGAAAAACCAAGACAGATCTTCATCGCCCTGAATTTAGTTTGGAAATCTCCTGCACTCAACATAAAGAACAAGATTCAAATTTTCAGCAGTGTTAAGCTAGTTCTTCTATATGTGTCAGAGACTTTTCTAACAGGTTGCAGGCTTTCCTTAACAACTGCGTTCGCTAGCTCCATACTGAAGATCAGATAGTCATAAAAGATTAGCAACAAGGAAATCTGGGAATGAAACAGTCGAGAACCTGTTGTTAAAAGGAAATGGAGATGGATTGAACACATGTTGAGGAGACCATCGGGTGACGTCGCACGCCAGTCTACAAGCTCGAGGGGAACCTGAGTGGGGAATGGCATGTTAGGCGTCTAATGGTGACACGGAGATCGTGTGAAGTGGAGCTGAGAATCTGTGGGTAGTCGTGGCGCCAGCTGATGAGGACTGAAGAGAACAGGGTAGAATGGAGGTGTGTTGCTGAAGCCCTGTGTTAAACTCAGAACCCAAAAGGACAATAATCATCAATAAACAGAATTTCTCTCGTTGACTTGTCTTTTATTTTCTTTGTGAGTAAAATCGAAACAAACACATAACTGGTGCACTGATACTCTACTCTTTTGATACTCTACAACAATCCTAATGCAATCATATGACTTGAATATTCCTACAATTGCTTCAGAACAAAATAGTTGGTTAAAGCGAACAGTTGTTTTCAATAAATTCTTCTTCGGGCTCTACAATGATAAATCCACTAATTTAAGCATACAATAACCAGTAAAGGCAAATTAGAATCATATCATCAATGTATTGTGAAACAAGTATAAAATGGGATAGAACAATAGTCGGTCAGTTTTGAACGTGCATGGTCAATGAGAACATGAGATGAAGTAATTTACTGATGTGTGTATATACATAAATATAGTCAACAAAAATACAGGTTTCGAGAGTGAGTGTAAGTTTACACCACATCTTTATTATTGTACAATCATTATTGTTGTCGTTATTTTCAACCTTGAACTTATATCTAGTCCACCCCATCCCTTGGTTTATTTTCTGTAGTATTCATTTTGTCTCACACACTACTGATTACACTCACTCTCGAAACCTGTATTTTTGTTGACTATATTTATGTATATACACACATCAGTAAATTACTTCATCTCATGTTCTCATTGACCATGCACGTTCAAAACTGACCGACTATTGTTCTATCCCATTTTATACTTGTTTCACAATACATTGATGATATGATTCTAATTTGCCTTTACTGGTTATTGTATGCTTAAATTAGTGGATTTATCATTGTAGAGCCCGAAGAAGAATTTATTGAAAACAACTGTTCGCTTTAACCAACTATTTTGTTCTGAAGCAATTACATAACTTTGAAAGTTAAACACTGCTTGTCGACAAAACCTGGTTGACAGAAACTGAATAATCCAGTCATATTTGAAATAATTTAGTCGTTTTCCGCTAGTGATAGATAAAAGTATGAGGTTACAACTGCACAAACTGTATGAGGGAAAACAAAATTAAAACCAGATACTTAAAATCATACAATCTCAACTACTTGAAGTGGTTATGAGTAACTTTCAAATATGTGTGAAGTATAACTATAATGCAGTACAGGATTAGCGTGCAGGGGAATTTCAATTATCAGAGTTAGTGAAATGCTTCGCTATCAGAATTCGAAATAATCAGCAAACGTTTTGTATATTCTTCACTAGTAATTAAATACAACTGGAAACTAAATTTTTGGAAACTTCTTTTATATTTTCTAATTTCTTGGAACAAATCATGAAAACATTTTACTTTTTCATTTATGTACATACTGAAAAATTAATCTAATTAAAAAACTGATAACCTATTCCTGTATTGACAGTTTATGTTCAACGTGATTGTAGCAAGCAGCTGTTATAGATCCTAACACCATACCAACGACTGATGTTTCAAGTGGCCTCACCCGGCTAGCGAAACCTGCGATCCCGCCCCAGATCAGACCAATATAGGCGAAACGATCTACACGAAGCTGAAAAGTGGGTGAAATTATGGTGACAGCCAAGAAATAATATATACAACTAAAAAGCTTCAATATAATTTGCTGGCTGCAAAAATAAACACAATAAACATCATATAATAGTTGGACCACTGAATTCTCATCAGTTTTAGATGTTGTAAGTTATCGGCAAAATATTACCGCATTACACTTTTAAATCGAGACGATACATATTATTCTTAGTTGGATTACAATCTGGCAGTAATTGATTAGAGAACTGACAACAATTGGCACAGTCCTGCATGAGGTGGTGAATGTGCACTGTCTGTCTGTCTGGATTCAACATAGAACTTGGCACTGAAGTGCAGCAGTTCGAGTTGCCACGTTGCACTACTGAGGATTCCCAAACGAAGATGAAAACGGATGTCAAGTGACCTATAGTTTCAATCATCTAGTTTTCACTTTCTACTAGTAAAATCCGTATTGAAACAAATTTTAGGCTTAAAACTCTCTGGCTCTCAACTGGTAACTAAACTTAAAAGGTATTTCCAAAAGTTTCAATGAGACTGCATAACTGGTGATGTCAATAACCGGATATGAAAGTTTAAAAGTATAGGACGTTGATTTCAAATCGCGTGCCCTAGCGGTAGGAAATTCATCGCAAGATCCATCTTCTCCTTAAGCTGTAAATTCTACACCCTTGAAAAATTTGCCTAGCTTTTTAATTACTGAGAATTTATTTAGTTTACGTGGGCTTACACTAGTATACGAAACTGTGTCATGAATATTTCCACGGTTTCTTCACACCAACAAAAGTGATCTTTATATATTTTTAAAGCCAGAATATTCTTATTTGTGATTACTTAAGATCATAGGTACCTGTTTACGAACGTAGGAATGTTATCCCAAATTCACCCACAATTAAACATGTTCTCCGTGCAGACATATGCATACTTTCGGCTAGCCGAAGTTTTTTTCCAACAGTCGTAGGTACATAGCTTTCTTATATATTCAGTGCCAGTTGAATGTTATTGAATTGGCACTCTACCACTGATACACATATTAATTCGCTTTAATGTCTACCCCGAGCGCTGCTTAACAATTAAATGTTTAGATTCCTAAATACCATATAAATCTGATTCCTTTTGATCACCGCAGAGAGATTTCCTCCCTTATAAAGCGGAGTAATCCATGACTCATACCAGTTTGAAGCAACTATCTCCGACTTTTAGGTATTACTTAGTAGCTTAGTTAACTTGATTAATATCCAACCACCACCATCCTTAAATACCTCTGGAGCTATACCATCGGGTTCTGCCTTATGTTGTAGGACGGTACCGTCCTTCCCGAGAATCATTTCACGCATTACAGGTTTTTTTAAAGCTTGTTTCACTAATATGAATAAGTAATTGTTCCACATTACTTGACTGACTAAGTCTTTACTGCTACACTTCTGAGGAGTAGTGAAAATTCAGATGATAAGGATAGTAGACTCTTGCGGCCACTGTTAATCCTTGCAAAATATATCTCTGGAGAGACCTAACTTCTCTTTGAAAGCGTTCACCCATGGAACTGTTACCATTGAATCAGGTAAGGAGTTTCAGTCGTTAACTACTCTGTGGGGGAATCTAAATTCTGCACGTATTTTAATCGTCCTCGGTTTGAGCACCTTGTGGTTACCTTGTAAATGCATCCTAGAGGGAGAGGAAAGGTTTGAAAGATCAATCCCTAAATCACCCTTTCACATATGGTATGCCAAAATTAAGTCGCCCCTGCTCCTTCGGTATGATAATGGGAAGAAATGTAAATGCTCCATCCTCGTATCATAAGGAAGGTGTGAGATATCACTAACTAATTTGGTTCCTACTCTCTGTGCTCTTTCCAGGATATGTGCCTCCTTTTTAAAGCATTGACTCAATGCAGTATTCTAGATGCGGTCTGACATATGTTGCTTAGAGTACTTTGAACATAGACTGACCTAATCGTTTCAAAGCTCTTTGGAGTGCCCATAGCATTCGAAAAGCCTTGGCTACGGATGCATTGCAATTTGCAGCTGTTTTGAAATCATTGCTGACAATTACTCTGAGGTCCTTCTGTCCGTTGACATCAGGTAGTTCTGTGTCCCCCAGGGAGTACAGCGTATAAAACTTCTGACTTAAGTGCATTACCGAAATTTTCCTAGAATTAATTTCCAAACTCCACAGGCTCGACCACTTACCTAATTTATCTAGATCAGTTTGTAGGTCCGACCTATCATCGTTATTATTATTTTCTAGATCTTGATGTCGTCCGCAAATAATAATGAAGATGAAGTAAGAGTCCCCGGTAGTTCATTAACCTATAATAGGAATAGCAAGGGGCCTAATACAGTTCCCTGAGGCACGCCACTGGATACTGTTTTCCACCCTACACCGTTAACTCTAACCTTCAGCCTTCTATCCATTAGGTAATCCCTAAACCATTCACATAGGCATTGGTCTAGTTCAAAACCTTTAAGTTTCCTATGGAGACCTAAGTGGGATACTTTATCGAATGCCTTACTACGATCAATAAAAACCACGTCCAACAGGTTTTTATCTCTGGCCTCAACCTAGTCTTCCCTAGCCAATAGTAGGTTTGTCAGGAAGGATCGTCCTGGTCGGAATCCATGCTGTTCTATCACCAGCAAGCCATGTTTTTCAACAGCAGCTAGTAGCTGATCCCTTATAATAGTTTCCAATACCTTTGCTGTAATGCATGTTAGACTTACCGGCCGGTAGTTAGGCACCAATTGCCTGTTCCCCTCTCTGAAGGTAGGGCTTATAATGGCATCTTTCCTGTCCCTGGGTAGCTTAGCCTGGGTCAGAGACATTCGGAAAATTTCCGTAGGTGGAATGCATATTACATTTGCTAAGGAAATTAACAGTTTTGGGTGAAGTCCATCGGGCCCAGGTGATTTACCTGACTTCAGTTTAGACAGCAGTTTGAGGACCTTTGTGTGCTCTACCACAATTGAGGGCATCTGAGTGGCGTTAGCAGTGACCTCGCCATTTCCCTGGGTGATACAATCAGACGAGAAGACGTCACAGAAGTATTCACAGCCTTTCCTTTGTCTGACTCAGCCGCTTCTCCACTAATGCTCATAAGTGACGGTATACCACTGCTAGTTTTAGTCCTACGTTTAATATACGAGTACAGCCTTTTCGGATAATGAACACAATCTAGTACCAACCGTCTCTCGTACACCATACGACTCTTATCAATCACATACTTACAGAGATTTCGAATTTTGCGGTAGTCCTAGAAATTTTCCCTTTCTGTCATAATAAATTGGTCTTATAAGTTCTTCCTCCGTCTTAGTAGTCTCCTTATTTCACTAGTAATCCAAGGTGGCTTATGCGAGAGCTTTTGAGGAGTGTACCAAGGTACAAAAGGTGAACTAACACAATCTAGTGTATTCCTAAATCTCACCCAAACTTCCTCGACATTCCGATTTGTATCAACTGACCAGTAAGCTACAGTTGCTGCGTTCCGGATTCCCGTTATATCCGCTTTCCAAATGCATGTATGGCAGAATGAGTCTTAAACGTAAAAGTAATGACTACGTGGTCACTGCTGCCAAGCAGTGGAAGGCACATGATATTACCGTCTTTCTTCTGGTATGTTAATACCAAGTCTAGAGTAGAAGGATCAGGTTCATGGTGATACCGTGTTGGTGTATGCATATGTAGCACGATTGCACATTCAAACACTGTCAGTTTGAGCTCCCTATTGGTATACAAACTAGTGGAGCTTAACACCGCCCCCTCCAATTAACATGTGGAGCGTTTAAGTCACCAACAACCAGAAGCCAATTTCTAATACTTCACGCCCTCAAGTGATTTAGAACGAAGTTATCAGCTTGACTAGCAGGACTTCTGTGAATAACCCCGATCGTTAAAATGTCCTTGCCCAAGTTAATTGACACATTCCATAGAGAACACAAGAGTAGAGAAAAAATCGGGGACTACGTACATCTGATGTTTCTCCCAAATCCTAGTACAGTCCTGTATCTTATCTAAACCGAAAGATGCAAAAAACGCAGGTACCAGCAAGCAGAAGCTTCCCAAATGCAAACTGACTAAATACCATTGTAACGACCACGAACAGTACTACCAATCTTCACTTGGGACACAAAAGTAAATTCAGAGACTGACGATTTTTATCTAACTGAAAATAAACACAGCCTGGACAAAACGTGGACTTAAAAAATTTAATGACTATACCTGATGCTTGTTACATCTTAGGCGATAACACCTGTCGTAAATTGCCTCGTCTGGCTGATCGTGTAGTCGTATATACATTAATACTGGACCAAGAGCAACTCCTGGCAGAACAGCATAGGTAGCATACTTGGCGAATCTTAAGGTGAAACGTCTGAAGGTTCTAGGGGCTGTGTTAAAATTAATTTGAGAACTAACAACTACATACTTGATAGGATAGTTGCTACTGGAGCGCATACCACGGCTCCAAATAAACATGAAACCTGAGTGGTTCTAAGACCAACGTGCAGAAGTAATTCTGTCTTTGGATAGGGGACATTTTGCAATTCTGATTCACTCAAGCGATAACCAAATATATTCCTTAACCACAGTGACCCCATCCACAAGGTCAAAGTTGATTTACCTCCTGATGGTAAGCGATCAATATCCAATATCACATTCAGATTTATAGATAGAGGATAGGAGACTTTAAGCCTACATTACTCTTTTTCTGGAAAGTTTCTGAGCTTGTCTAAACTCTTCTCTAATGAGCGAATTGAGTGGGCCGATACCGCTTCTGGGAGTCAGTTTTAATGATGGATGACTTCGTTGAAGACCCGGTACTACACAGCGTTGTAGTTCCTCCTTGAAATATCCTTCTGTATCCCACGAGATCATCCGACCTGGTGAGAGGAAAAGGAGAAGATGCACTAGGCTCACAGCAATTTTTTAGAATTCTAAACATTGTAATGAGATCTCTTTTACTATGGCATGAGAAGGACACCAGATTCAAACTTAAGGGTTTTTCCTCGTACTAAAAAATTGATCATATCAAGAATCATACGCGCCGCCTTCTTATGAAACTCTTCTATAATGTATGAGTCCCCTTAAAGAAAAGAGCTGGCTGCCTGCTTACAGTTTTCCGGTTTAGACCTAACCAGAAAAGTACATAAAGCAATGAATATTCCTCTGGTGATTCTAGTAAATGCTTATGTTATGGCTCATAATTTTTTGAGACTTCGTGCGTCAATTGTGCAAAATTATGTTGTTGTTTTTAAGTTGTGACCTACTATGTCTAGGGTCACCTATTTTGAGAATGAAACCACTTTTTAGTATATTTGTAGTTGCATTGATAATTTTGTGGCCTCTTTAGGGGATTCATGGTGACCTATGATATAAATGAAACCTCTCAAATCTTTTAAATACACCGATAATGTGTTGGTAGATATATTTTACCTATTTATAGATTTAACTTTATTACTGTGTGGGATATTAACTTACCACTTTTGTCATTCAACCAGGTTTTAACCCTCTATACACAGCATTTCAAGTGAATCTATTATGTACTTTGTGTTTCTACCTTATGCTATGCACCTTTTTCAACAGAAGTAAAAATTTTAATTCAAAGTCTTGTTCCAAACTCATATTAGCTGTAGATCGCCTGATAATCGTAACAGATTATTGCTCAAAGATACGCTTGTATTTCCATGAGACCTAAATTTAGTTACCGAAAAATTACTTATTCTTATTATGTTTCTTTAAATTCCCAGTGGAACTTAGGGCTTCTAGCTAGAGTCTTGAAGTTTCTGTAGCAGTGGTTGATGGAGTTGCGAGCCCTTCTTATTTACCAGTCTGATTACTGGCTTAGCGAGGTAGAAAAGTGCGGCAGCCGATGATCGAACCCTGGACCACATGTGTGTTCTGCGGGCATTCTGCCATTGTGTCACTGGCGCAGCTATGAAAATTGACTTCTCCCCATTAAACATTTCCTGTTCGCACGTCTTTTTTTCTAAAACATGATCTGATCGGATGACAATTGCCTTAGATACCTACAACTTGTTTCCACAGAAATACTCAGACGCATCCGCGCCATGTCTTCATTTTCGTGCGTTTTTCAGTGCCAGTAGGATGAAAGTTGTTTTTTCTTAGCATTTTTAAATTATGGTAATTATAATAATCTATTTTATTTCAAAATCAGTGCTTGTAATACAGAATAGAATTTTCAGCATTTGCTACAATATTGCATCTGATTTACTCAGAATATTAATAAAACTAACCACATCTACGATATAAATTCAAAAATATTCGAAGTACGAAATGAGAATAGCAAATACAAAAACAACAGTGGGTTCGTTTCAAACAGTATTGTCGATTCGGTTCTCGAATTTAAGCATGTTATATATTATTTAGTCTAATGTTCTGTTGATAAAGCATATAATAATGTATTTATTCCTATCTATGTAGGCCACACCAGTTTAACAGGCGTGGATAGGTATTATTTAAGTTAGATAAATTTGGTTCATGGTGAAATTACATGGTTGCTGTCATTTTAGGTTTTATTTTGTGGAGACAAATTCTTACTAGTCGTTAAATGTAGCCCATCAAGAAATATAGAAATATTTTCTTCAAATTGACGAAAAAATAAAAGTATGTGTTTGATAGATTACAAATGCTTGGGTAAAAATTAAGCTTGAAGTCAATTCGTATACAATTGGTGGATGGTGGCTAGCAGTGGAATCCAGGATGCGCATTTCCTCCTAATTGGGACTCGTCAGCTGGATGTACCTGCATTTCTCAGTGAGTGATGATGTTCCCACCGAGGCTCGAACCCAGTGCCCATAGTTTCAAGCGCCAAAGCGTTATCCACTAGACCACTTAGGCCACGAGCCACGGTGAGAACATCATCACTCACTGAGAAATGCAGGTACATCCAGCTGATGAGTCCCGATTAGGACGAAATGCGCATCCTGGATTCCACTGCTAGCTACCATTCACCAATTGTATACAAATCAAATCTCCAGACATCGTCGAAGCATCTGCACAAGAAGCCAACATGTCAACCTGAGACCGAGCACTTCGGTCCAATCAATCGACGGGAAGATCAAAATTTCAATTCAATAATTAGAGTCAATTCCCCCATATAACTTTGGTGTGCATGGCATCGAGTCTTATTCTTGATCTATATCCAAGTTGGGTATCAACCTATAGTAGGTGATGTATTTGCATAATTTTGTAAGCATTTTCATTGTAGGTGACGCCAGAAGTGAATTGTTCTCAATGTAGATTAACACTGGTCATTGTCAAACGGATTTTTAACTGCGCCTAGGTCAGCCGCCGTTCCCCGCTGCATGGTTGTTTCGTACGAGTAAGTTGATTAACATGTGGAAGGTTGTTTTTAAACCAAATAAGATCATGCATACGGTAACTCTAAATTAAAGTAACCCGAGCAAAAACTACCTAGCGAACAGATAAATGACCTTGACAACGACAAATTTGACCTATCAGAAGCCCCGAAATACAGCGCATGATTTCAATAAGACGTTTATATATATGTAATGAAGTGCTAAAAAATGGCCACGAAGGGTAGTGTAAGCCACGTCTCGTAAACCGTTAATGCCCAGCTCTTGCTACGCTCGGGCTCACGCTGTTCCTTGAAGCTTCTCAGAAACGCTTAGTAATAACGGACGAGAAAACCAAAACACCGATTGGCCACTCGAGGATTCTCTATTGTTACACCAACATATAAGCAATGTTACAACTAAGGTCTGTGAACAAATATTACAATAATGAATCACAATATTACTTCTGACGGTTTTCTGCTTACTTCTTTCTGAACAGCGACCGATGAGACGATGACTGTCGTATTGATGCCTCCGCGAAAATTGGGGAAGTTGATATTGAGCAAACAACCAAGAATTGATCGTTCAATCTTCAACTTCATTGACACTCGCCGGCATTCCTTTTTTCCATCACGATCAATACACGTTGACTTGGATGCCATTGCGAGAACCTGGGTCACTCGGACAGAGCTGAAATGGAAAACAAACAGAAAAGCCAACACACCACAAGCATACCCACTGCACAATCTCACACATCGATGACGACCTGCGCCTCCAGGTAAAGGTATCTTCTTGACATCTTGCAACACAATCGCCATTTGCTAGAATGACTCTTGCAGAATGCGACGTGACCATGGCAGTACCTCACGATACTCTACGCTCATCCTCTTATCTACTCACTACCAATTACCACTGAAATCGCTTGTCACTCATTCTGCCTCAATTCTAGTAACGGTGACGTATGCGAGCCTCAGTCGTTTACACTCTTTCTCCCCGGCGTGTGGGACCGCAGCTAACAATTATCTCCGTGTGCATTTCATTCTCAGCAATAGCCTAGCCTCCCCGGCGTATACGACCCATCTGCTGTCTCTAACATCAATCAATTCATTCACGGATGTAGAAGACTCGAAACAACTTCAGAAGTAATCACGACGAAAATTTTAACAAAATTATTCAATAACAACAAGATACGAAAACAACGAGTAAACACAATGAATCCAAAAAACACCAATTGATATGACACACCACACGTATATACAAACAGTACACACAAACTCGCTGATCATGTCTTGATGGAATTCCTTTGAAGAATCTCAGGACTTACACCAGTACGCCTGCAACCCTTCACAGGTTGACGATTGTAAGTTGTGGAATGTCCGGACACAAACAAGATTAACCAACAATTACAATAATTGGAACTCACACAATTATTTAACACAAACATATGTACAATCAACACATCAAATGTTGTGGATTCTGCCTTGACAAACTACCCTTGAAGAACTGTAGGACTTACAGCAGTACGCCTACATTCCTTCTCAGGTTGATGATCCAAGTGGAAGTCGTCCGGACACAAACAGAATTACCAACAGCTAGATGACAGATGATATCAATTCAGTATATACAATATGAACATATGTACAAAATCACACACCAAGCACATTGGACTGCTCATTGATGCGCTACCCTTTGAAGAATTGTAGGACTTACAGCAGTACGCCTACAACCCTTCTCAGGTTGACGCTCTAGGTTGGAAAATCGTCGCAGAGTTCATTTGCAAACTTCCTTCTATCAGCTATATCCTCAAATCTGAACGGCAACACGCCCATGTCATTGTATCGTAGAATATAGATGACCAACAAACACACGACATATCTCATCAACCAAGCGTAGAAACAGAGTAATTTACACCAAAGATAATAACATTCAAATAGTAACTTGAAACTAGAAATGCCTTTATTCATGCAAGTCAATTTAACAATTACTCTCTCGTTTACACTTGGCTTATCCTCACTAAACTGACCAATATCTTTCGTCTCTTCAAATGCACCAATACTATCATAGTCATTGCACAAGATACTTGAGTTGATGGGCGTCTGTTTCATTGTGGATGACAACACCAACGACGACTGATTGATACCAGTTGATGAACTTAGCGGTGGATCAGAAGCTGTTTTTTTCGGCTTTCAGAAATTTGTCTAACTGCAAGATTACTACCACTGCTGTCTTTTACTATCAGCTCAGGTTTAGCACTAGCATCTGATGATAGGTGGGCTACACGCTGATCAATTACACTGACGGTCTCACAAGTATGCACACCTTCTGGAACTGCATCTGCGTTCAATTCTACTTCACGTTGTAGTTGTACAGAACCTTTATTTAACTTAGCAGTAGTAGGCATATCCCTCATCTCATCATGATCAACCAAAGACAAATCTGCACTATCATGATCATTATCACGAATATTCACTTTACCGTCAACTTCATCATTTTCAAACTCTTTAATAACAGAAGTAGACAATTTTGGTTCCTCCTCACAAATCATTAAAGGTTTTATATCTTCACTCTGACTAGTTATACTTTGTAAACTTGTGGAGTCAGAACTGCACTCTGAAGCAGTAACTCTATTCTGTGACACTCTATTCAACAATGGCTTACCAGTTGCAACTACAGACTTCTTGACCACACCGTTATCGTCACACAATTCGGAGTCAGGTCTGGAGTTTACATTTAGCTTATCACTGAACTTGCTCACTGGTTCACAGTTCACCTTTGTATGCACCTCTTGCACACGTGTAAAACACAACCGTGTTTGTCTTGCATCTTGTAACTTATCTGTTGAGGATGTACTACGAAACCTGTTACACTCACTAGGTCTATATGCATTACTATACATCATGGAGCCTTCTCGATATCCACCTCTCTGAGGCCTATTCGTCATCAATGATTGCATTTTGATCTCAGACTGCTCTATTCTAGGGGTGAGATGCAATAGACTGGCGAACTTGCTCATAGATTGATTGACACTATTATTTACCAGTTTCAGGATATCATCAAACTTTGGCTCGATACCCTCATCCTCCATACGGGAGCTTATCTTCACCCACTTCCTTTGCAGTCGAGTAGGTAGGCGTCTTGCTATTACTTCTAGTATAAAACTCGAGTTGAGGTCACTCATGCGATTCATCGAAATCATTCCATTCTTGTAAATTAGCAAATTATCTAAAAACTCAGTGAGTGCCTGGGAGTCATCCTGTAATTGACCACCATTACCCTTAACAGCCTCGAATAATTTCCCTGCAATCATCGAAGGTCTTCCAAACCTTTGACGTAATATGCTCATAGCCTCGTAGTAGCCCTCTTTTGGCTTCATAAACTTACAGCACTGTATAGCTCTTGCAGCATCTCCAGTGCAATATCTCATCAAATACATTAACTTCAATTCATCATTTAATAAAAAACCACTCAACATGATCTCAAACTCCTTTACAAATTGTAAATAATCAGCTGGGTTTCCATCAAAACACCGTGGTTCTAATTTAGGGAGTTTGATGTTCCTATTATCCCTGAACGGCGAAACAGTAACATCAACCATGTCATGCTTAACATCAGACACATCGTTACAAATAACAGACAAGTCACCATGACTTACTTTCCTGTTTGCATCCAAGACACTCTGTCCCTTCTTTGACCCAGGCATTGTTGAACTTGACCCAATTCCAAAATCGTTCCAGATATTGCTTGTTCAAAGAGGACTTGACCGGCACCAGGAAAGATGAACGGTGACTATCCAAACTGTCACCACCTGTCCGAAACCGTTAAAACCTGACGCCGCACCGTCAGAAACTGTCAGCCACGTCTCCCAAACCGTTAATGCCCAGCTCTTGCTACGCTCGGGCCCACGCTGTTCCTTGAAGTTTTTCAGAAACGCTTAGTTATAACGGACGAGAAAACCAAAACACCGATTGGCCACTCGAGGATTCTTTATTGTTACACCAACATATAAGCAATGTTACAACTAAGGTCTGTGAACAAATATTACAATAATAAATCACAAGATTACTTCTGATGGTTGTCTCCTGACTTCTTTCTGAACAGCGACCGATGAGACGATGACTGTCGTATTGATGCCTCCGCAAAAATTGGGGAAGTTGATTTTGAGCAAACAACCAAGAATTGATCGTTCAATCTTCAACTCCACTGACACAAACCTTTGACGTAATATGCTCATAGCCTCGTAGTAGCCCTCTTTTAGCTTCATAAACTTACAGCACTGTATAGCTCTTGAAGCGACCCCAGTGCAATACCTCATCAAATACAATCACTTCATTTCATCATTTAATAAAAAAGCACTCAGCATGATCTCAAACTCCTTTACAAATTGTAAATAATCAGCCGGGTTTCCATTGAAACACCGTGGTTCACTATATGATGAAGAAGTTCTAGGCTTAGTTAAGTTGGACACCTAGATAGTTCTTATTCGGCTTATGCTTGTACAGACATTGAATGTGATTAATATTTCCGTGCGCACTAACCTGTGTCTGTTTTCTTCCCGATAGGGAGCCGACACTAGTGGTACGGGTTCCAATATCCAATATCGTTTATACGAGCTAGTATAAACCAATTTGATTTCTTTGTGCCCGCTTCTTGATTGTAGGGTATAGGTTCCTTATCTTTGGTAAACTTCTGCATAACTCGCCCCGCCACTCGACTGTCGTAGCTTTGGTTGACTCCTAAGGGAGTAGTGCTGGGATTAATTATATGTGGTTTGTGGTATGAGGTGTTAAGACTGTTACTACTGTGAATGGAGTTGATCCTTTCGCCAGTTAGTCCTCCGGTATCGTCGACAAGAGAAAAGAGAGTAATAATAATAATGCTAATGACAGATATATTTAGTGAAGTTATCCAGACTAAGAGACAGAAACGGAAGTAGGAAAGCGTTACAACAGTCAGTTGAATAAATTTGAAGAAATATGTATATATCGGTAATAATAATATTAATAAGTTGTCAGGAGAGTAAGACGGGAGAGAATGTAAAGAGGTAAAACGACGAATTTAATTGTCTACCCTGAATGGTGTATGCGATTTTAAGGAGATAGGCCATTTGGATGGAGTCTCAGTGCCGCTGCATGGTTGTCCAGCCTTCGCTTAAAGGCGTCCAAAGACGGTGCCATAGCTACATCTGCCGGTAAGGAATTCCAGGGACGACAAACCCGCAGTGAAAAGAAGTGGGAGCGCACCCGGGTCCTTGCCCTCTGGTGAGCTATCCTTCTGGGATTTCCACGTGGAAGCCTATACCTACTCAATGGCAGAACACCTTTGTTTGGGTGATTCTGGTCATTTGTTATTTTGTAGGCAGTAATCAAATCCCCCCTAAGCCGACGGTAACTAAGTGTGAACAGGCCTAATTTCTTCAGCCTTTCATCATATGGTTTGTTTCGGAGACCAACCACTCCTTTTGTTGCCCGTCGTTGGACTCTTTCCAAGAGGTTGGCATCTCTTCTCAGCATTGGGGGTGCAATAATATTATGCACCTCAAGGTGTGGCCTGACGTATGTTTTGTACAACATTAGAAAGAGCTCAGGAGTGAGTGCACCTAACTGTCTATGCGTAAAGTGTATGACCGCATATGCCCTCGCTACATCCCCTGTGTAATTTACGCTTGTGTCCATTTTTTCCGTTAGACCTAAGTCGCGTTCCGACGTTGTGCAGGACAAGCTTTCATTGCACAGGGTGTAACTTGCATTCTGCAGTCTACAGGTGCGCAACTTCACTACTTTGCACTTTTTCAAGTTGAAAGTCATGCCACTGGCCACCGCCCAGTCTTCCAGAAGGTTTAGGTCTTCCTGTAGCCTATCTGAGTCCTCCGGACACTTTATCGCCCTCCATATTTTTACGTCGTCAGCGTACAGGAGAGTCGGGCAGCTCAGACGGCGTGGTAGATCATTGATGAAAATCAAAAACATCAGTGGTCCTAGGATAGAACCCTGCGACACTCCTGATGACGATCTGTGCCAAGATGATCGGACTCGGTTAACCTTAGTGCAAAATTGCCTGTCGGCTAGGTAGTCCTTCAACCATGACAGAAGTGGCTCACCTATGCCTGCCTGGCTTATTTTATGTAGGAGAAGGTCATGGTGAACAGTGTCAAATGCCTTCTCAAAGTCTAGGAAGACCACATGGACTGGTACGTTCAAGTCCCAGCATGATGTCCAGTCGTCCCAAGCTGACAGTAGGTTAGTGACGCAGGATCTGCCTTTTCTGAAACCATGTTGGGCTTCATGCAGTATATTAGTCCTATCGAAATATTCCCTGATGTGGTCGTCAATAATACTTTCCAGTACTTTTGATACCACTGGGAGTAGAGCTACTGGTCTATAGCTAGTGGCATTTTGCCTGTCCCCACCCTTGAAGATTGGAGAAAGGATGGCTCTTTTCCACTCCCTTGGCAGGGTCCCCGAATCCATTGAGTGTTGGAACAAGTCGCACAGGGGTCTACAGAGAGCCTCGGCGCACTGTTTCAGAACAGATGGCCTGATGTCATCACAACCTGGGGACTTCCCAGGTATGAGTCGCTGTAGCTTCCTTAGTACTATTGCGGGGTTTATTTGGGGAGTAGTCGCTAGGTCTTCCTCCTCTGAAATAGTGGTGCCACCATTTTGGTCCGTAACTGTAATATCCACATTGCTGTTTAGCTGTTTAGCGAAGGCTGAACTGAATGTTTCAGCCATCTCCAGACTAGTGAGATATTGACCGTTTGGGCCTACTAAGGCGCATGCCCCTTGGTTTGTCGGTTTTCTTTCCGACATGAATCGGTACAAGTTTTTAGGGTTTGATAGGAGTTTTTTAGCAAGGTTAGCCTGGAATGACCTTCTGTCCCTCCTGACTCTTGCATTACACCGGTTCCTGAGTTCGAGGTATGCATCATGGTCGGTCTGACTCTTAGATACACGCCACGTAAACCAAGCCTTCCGCTTTGCTTGCAGAATACGTTGCGTGCCTCTCTTCAACCATGACGTCTTTCTCTTGGGCTGTGTTGTGACTAAAGGGACGGTATCCGAGATTGCTATATGGATAATCTTTTTTACCACTTCCCAGTGTTCATCCACAGATAGGTCGTCCCATGCTAAGGGCCAGTCTGCGTCGGACAAGAGCCTCCGCATTTCAGCATAGTCAGCCTTGCTGTAGCACAGACATGGTCGCGTAACATCCCATTGCAAACGCTCACGGAGGACAAGATCGAAACCTATGACTGCATGGTCACTGCTTCCCAGAGGAGTCATGATCTGGACCTTTTCGACGAGTAGCTGGTCACTAGTTAGAATATAATCTAGTTTTGATGACTTTCCACTAGGGCCCCACCCAGTGCCACCTCCAACATTTCAGTCAGTCCCGTGTTTCGAATACTTTGCAGCAGGTTTCGGTCAAATTTTCTCTTAGCACACCCCGAGCCAAGGTTCAGTGATGGGGCATTGAAATCCCCCGCTATGGTGATTCGGTCACACCCCAAGTCTCGTATCCCTGTGATGGTGCTGAGCATTAGCTGGTTGTGCTCTGCCCCACAGGTGTTCAAGAGAGTTAAAATCCCACAAGTTCTTTGGTCAGTGCTGACAGGGATGTGGTGGATAAAAAATCATTGGCACCTTGTGACACCCATGACTTATTAATCTGCCTATTGTCTGGAGACATTATAAGCGACCTTACATGGGTTTGAACATGTTGGGGATTTTTCGTAACAAGTGGAGTATTTCGTCATGTTTTGTTACCGGATTCCATTTGAATTCTCCCGTTTTGACTAGGAGATGACGCCACCTTGAAATGTCATGAGTATAGTCTGCACTTACCATGGCAACTTAGATAAATACAACTCTTCAAAGAGTCCTACATCCTATAGAATATGGCCGATAACTTTCAGCATTAGCGCAACTGTATGAACGGCTAAATGATCACCTATCCCAACACTGAGAAACGTTGCGGGTCAGAGTTATTGTTCCAAAAAGGATGGCCGCTTCAAGCATCTCATAGGGTTTGCTCCCACGTTAGTGGCACAGCAGTCAAGAACCTTGCCGACCATGCACATGGTCCGGGGTTCGATCCGCGGTCGACGCATTCCTTTACCTCGCTAAGCCAGAAATAATGCTGGTAAAGAGGAAAGGTTGGTCATGAGGCTAGTAAACCCATCCCGTAAAAATAAACACTGCTACAGAAACTTCAATCCACTGGCTTGAAGCCCTATGCTCCACTGGGAACCTGAAAGAAAAAAAGGGTTTGCTCACCTCTTGGATAGACATTTACACAGTAACGCATATAGTTAATTCCTGCAGTCAAGCGTGTACTGCAAGGAAATGTGAACGCTGGTCAGTGAACACATGTTCACCGATGTCAGCCTCAGCTAGCGTAAACTATGCTTCCGGATGGTCTAGTCAGAGTGGCGTGGGGTGAATGGGGGTTTTGTTGGGTCGGATCTGGGTGATATTAGAACTGTGGTCACTAATCGTTATTTGAAATACAACTCAGGAACAAATATAAAATGGAACGGACCTACCAGGTTAGGGTGCGTATTTACTAAAGGTGATGCATGAGTTTAGAGTAAAAGGGGTTGTGCTGACGTTCAAAGATAGTGCGATATAAACCAACGCAATATCTTATACCTACAACTACCACAGTTCTTGTTCCACGGGGACCAGAGGCAAATCAGGACACCAAATTGATTGTTCAAGATAAGAAGTATACCTCTGGGCCAAGATCTCAGAGCGAGGATGATTGTTTAACTACATAGAGACCGTAGACGAACGACCAAACGTAACATAGCAGCGTGCTAAATGTCATACATACTTGACTGTGAGCCTTCAGCCAGGCAAGTCGACTTAAATAGTGGAGGTCAGCATCCAGTGTTGAGTGGTGAATGCTGTGGCTAACCATTTTGTGGAATTATCTACCGCCTCAGGGTGGTCAGTATTCACTTCCCAGATACCCACAGAAAATCAACCTTCATTTTGTCTGGTGCACATACTAAGTATGCATATATGAATGCGATTTTCATTATGGACGAAAAATTTCCTGGAGTTTTAAATTTCTTTCAATTTTTAATTACAAGTTGATTCCACAGTATTTTTGATACAAGTATGAAATTTTCAGCATAGTATATCGGTAGCCCAAATTTAGCAGACCGACCATTGATGGGAGGACTGCGTCGGCCAGGAATCGGATCTCAGAGCGTGTGCATCGTCGGCGAGCGTCCTAACCGCTATGCCACCGACGTGCATGGTCACAATTTTCTAGATAGAGGTTAATACATTTAAACAGACCGCATTTCAAAGTTGGACTTGGAAGTGATTTTTCTTGTTGTTGTCGACGTTTCAGCAGTAAGAACAGGACAAATTAGTTATCCAACAAGTACAAACGAACATGGAACGATCAGTTGTTCTAAAATGACAAAACTGATTTCTAAACTCAACAGCAACTCTAATCCTTCCTTAACCTTACCCAAACGTTTCCTGAAAACTATAAGCCTACCATAGCTTAAACATCAACTGGCCAGATAAGCTGTTTAACGTTTTCACACCTATTTCATCAGCTTTCTAGAAATTTAATATTGGATACCTGATTTCAAGCTCATCAAAAGGTTTAAAATAATTTTGATATATAAACCAACCACACAGAAGTTTATCAAAGACCAGGAGTCTTTACCATACGAGTGAACAAGACGAAACCAAACTGGTTTGCAATAGCTGGTGGGGAACGTTATTAGAAATTGAAGGTCAAACGGGAGGAAAATCAGTTTGTACGCTACATGATTTTGTACAGAAGTTTACTACACACCAGGAGAGGTTGTTTGCAATGTGCAAGTAGATTTCTGCATGTACAGTCTGCTCCACTACAAGGAAGTTTTAATCGGCAGCCGAATAACTCATGGACATACAGAATTATAAACAGACTGTCTCAAAAAGAAAAAATGCTCCTATACCAAGAATTGTCTAAAACTGTTAGTGGAAAGCTAGACTGTTCAATTAGCAAATCAGAAACAGAGGAGTCTCCTGTGACATATAATCAGCTGAAGCTCGGTAAGTATATCAGAAATTCTGTGAGCCTCACTCAAGTTGTTGCCGGAAGCTGCCTTCCTTTTATAGGCTTTGGTTTCTTGGACAACGCCATTATGATAATAGCTGTAAGCAATTATAGATTCTTATGAAGTTAATTGATTTCGTGCAGGGAGAATATATCGATTTGACATTCTCAGCAATGTTGGGTATTTCGACCATGGCCGGTATGTAAAATTGTCATCAGAATGTTTTTTTGTAGCGGCGGGTCTTGGGAACTTGGTTTCTGACCTTTTCGGAATTGGGTAGGTTTCTCTTCATCAAGCATAATTCCTAACAACTGCGGTTATTTTTACTTCTTAATCGTGAAGTTATTGTTTTAGATCTACTAGTATTCTGCATTACGTATAGTGAGATTAGCTATAGCTACCTTTTTGGTCGTTCATTTAACTCAAGTGAAGCAGTGCATAAGAGTTTTTTTCAGTTGTTTACACTGAGTTGTAGTACGATTTCTTCGACATCAGTCTTTATAAACAGTTGCACAGATTTTGGCAGTCAGCGGACTTGTTTTATGTATTCAACGTAGGGCATTTGCGTATACGTGTTTCTCCAATAACTTTGCTATTTCCTGACTAAGCAGGTCTCAAATTCACCGTTTTCCAAACAGGTACGTGATGGTACTTATGTATTCTTTTAGTGTTGAACAAAGCATATCTTATTCGGATTGTCAAATTTAAATCTAGTGAAAGTCAGTTATCAAAGTTAATTACTTGTATCATAAAAAGAAATGTGATTCAAAGGTATATGTAAAGTGGTTTATAACTCGAGAAATATGTAGTATAGAGTGAGTGTTGTGAACGTGGATTATGAATACAACTCAACAGTGAAACTTCAGGTCGTATGCAGTAACACGAAAAATTCTATTCACATTCATGACATTTGTGCAAAGCTACAGCTATTGGAGGTCTGTGAACAAAAGAAACGGCCGAGGTACTTTACAGCCTTTGACAATGTTTCCTTGGTCCTACTTTTACTTACTTTCTACTGGGAAATAGTAAAGTGAGCTTTCCGTTAAGATATCGTCTGCTTACACATTTATTTAGACGTGTTAAAACAACTGTGAACGTATTTACCGGGAGATGTAGACATTTTTCTTACTCTTTTATTACAGGCTTGTTGGATACGTCGAAAAGTTCATAGAGAAGATTGGTATTACTGTCCCTCCCCTATCTGCTACTCAACTTGCTTCTAACTCAGTTCGTTGGGCTGTAGCAATAGTAAGTATGCTGCTTTTGTATAATTAAATTTATTTTTGTCGATTGATGACACTTACACTCATGAGTTCGTTTTTATTTAGTGTTTAATTTGAAAAGAAACAAAGCATTCACTACTTTAAAACACAGTCCCTTTAATAGATTTTGATAATGCTATTAGGACACGGAGTTTATTTGAAGAAAACAAGTAGTGTATTTTCTCCATGAATTTCCAACAATTTGATCACACCTTTTCACATCAGTTTTTGTTAGAAATAAAACTGAACAAGTGATTTTATCACATCCCATATTGTATATGACTGCTTATATACATGCTTACTGACAAGTAATCGGGCCTTGCGCGTGAGAGTGGTAGGACATATACCCAAGTGGCTTGTAAAATGGTTGAGCTTTGAAACGACGAACGCAGATGGCAGTATAACAACCTCATCTATATCACAACACCTAATTGATATGCTTCACAAGACTGATATCAAAAGATAACCAGAACTCTATCGCTTGGAATAGATTTCGCATGTAACAGGATATGAACATGAGCGATTATGATACTATGCAGATGTCCAGCCAGGAGTAGACAGAGTGGGACTGGAAGCAGAGGCTAACTGACTGAATCTGGGGTACTCGACCCAATAAGGCTTGCAGTTTTTTTTTTTGATTTTACAGCTTGATTCCACACTGTATTTTTGGTACAAGTATGGAATTTTCAGCATGGATATCGGTAGCCCAAATTTTGCAGGCCGACCATAGATATCAGGAGTGCGCCGGCGTGGGCTCGAACCCCGGACCATGTGAATGGTCGGCGAGAGTCCTAACCACTGTGCCACCGACGCACATTTCAGCCAGATCTGCTTAGAATCCTGTTTACATAACGGTTCAGAATTTGTCGACTAATTTAGGATTGGACACGTGTCTTGTTAGAGATAATACTTATCGGAGTTGGTATACTTCTTGGATGTCCAAACCAAAATGGACACGTTTTCGAAATAAAGTCCAATGCATAAGACATTAATTTCAGCTGCTGCATTCGTATAGTCACTAATGACTGAAACACACTCATACACCATTCATTCCTTTCAGATTCATGAGCTTATATGCGCCCTTGCTTTGCGCTTACTATTTCGTTGCTTTTCTTGATGAACGGTTTGTATCTACCAATATGGTGGTAAGAATATAACATTAGAAATAAACCTCTAACTTTTGCAAAAATACGCATTGCTAAGAAAAGGCAGTGAACATAACTTAGCAAAGATAGACTAAACATCGATATAAGTGTAAAGATTCTTTTCAACTAATTTATTATCAAGCTGTACAATCGTGTACATATAGTTTTTTAAAGAAATTATATACCGTGAGGAAATTGAAACAAAGGTGGGTAAATAAAATAATAGTATGAAATCCAATTAAACTGTTAGTTTCAGGATTTCATCATGAGCTGATATTAGTTAGAGAACCATTGGAAAACCTGGGAGTACTGGACAGCTGTTTCGTCCTAGTTTGGGACTCTTCGGCAGTACACACCCACCGGGATTCGAACCCAGGACCTTCCGGTTACAAGGAAAGCTAGCTCGTATACCATTAAGCCACTGGGACCCGATCCAATGTTTCTTGAATTCTAACTTCTGCCAATTCACGACATAGTGCGACGGCTAGCTAATGTCTTCGGCAAGTATTTATCCTCACACCCGACCCGCTGCACCATACTGGTCACGACTTTCCACTGGAACCCAGGCAGTTACCTACCTACGAAACAGCTGTCCAGTACTCCCAGGTTTTCCAATGGTTCTCTAACTAATGTCAGCTCATGATGAAATCCTGAAACCAATCAAATCCCTACAAACCAACACTTGAATAAAATGTTAGTATTTATAATCAAAGTTAAGTGTCGAGTGGCAAAACAACTTGTGTTACATATAGAATTGTTTATAAGGATGCATAGATGTTAAAAGTGGGCGTAAAATTCTGTCTGTTTGTTTTCGACATAGAACTTTGCACAAATGTGTGGCAGTTTAAGTCGACACACCGTGTAGCACGCGAAGCAAGAGAAGAAAGTACAAGAAAAGCATAATAGAAACAGTGAGCAGAGGTGTGAGGCAAAGGAGAGAGCAGAACTGTAGTAGACGGTCACCGTTGTCGGTTCGCTAGCACGGAACTCCATAGGTGCCATAGATATCCTTCTCAGATTGACACAATTTCCCTACTTGAGCGTTAAAGTCACCAGCTAGAACGACTATGCCTGAGCGTTTAGCCTTTCGCACCAAACTAGACAGCTTTTGGTAGAACTCATCATTCGTTTCATCTGAACTGCAGTCAGTGGGGGCGTAGGCGGAGATTACGAAAAGGCATCGGCGAGTAGTGCAGTCCTTTCTCCTTCTTACTGATCCGTTCAGACGGACAGCACACATTCGGCTATCTACCGGGATCCAGTCAAGCAATGTCTTTTCTGCTCTAGTACTCAAAGCTATCCCTACACCAGCTAATCCTCGTGAACTAGCTGTGGCGTCTCCTGACACCCTCAAGGTGAATTTTGCAGATTCAACCTGTAGGCCAGGTGGGGTTAGGTGAATAACCACACTTGGGTCTTGTATGCGTGTTTCTGAAACACCACATACATCAATGGCTCGGGATGCCAGGGTCTTGGCTAGTGATGCTTGTTGTCCTATTTGGCACAGTGTCCTAACATTGTTGTTGGCGCGGCTTTAAGAGGCTGTCGGTGGTGGTTTTTCGGCTTCCATCGTTTTTAGTGGACGCAGAGTGGAGAGGAAATGGAGAGCTATCAAGTCGAGGAGTTGCATCAGTGGAAGGAAGGCAAGATGATAGAGATGAAGATGAAAACAAAGATGA
The DNA here is from genome assembly GCA_944472135.2 of Trichobilharzia regenti. Classification (NCBI taxonomy): domain Eukaryota; kingdom Metazoa; phylum Platyhelminthes; class Trematoda; order Strigeidida; family Schistosomatidae; genus Trichobilharzia; species Trichobilharzia regenti. The sequence goes on along the minus strand of OX235270.1, from coordinate 136,064,776 downwards.
GTGAGTAATGGAGAGGTTTCGCGTGCGTAAAATTACAGGATTAGTAATCAAATAGAAAGCGTTGCATAACATGATGTGAAATTTGATAAGATAGAATTTAACATTGCAGGAAGTTCTTTCGACTTAGAAATACTGCCGAAAACAGTTCGAAGTAAGAAAAATAATAGTAACAGTAATAATGATTATCACTGAACACTACTAGCTAGTGTGGTTTGTCTGGTCCTTTGTTTAGTGCAGACTGAATTCTATCAGTCAGGTGTGCAATGTGACCAGCATTCTAGGTAGCTCGCTATCACGATGCACTTTAAATTGTTGATGTTAGATGGTTGAAGGCAGTCGGCAGGAAGCCTTGGACCTAGGTTTTGTGCTAGTTGGCCCGACCGAAAGCTGCTACCTTGACGTGGTGGTCGGGCTTGAACACCGCAATGATCTATTCAAGCTATACTGGCTGAGATTTATGTCTCTTGAGGTCCTACCATGCCAGACAGGTTGTTTGGATAGCGGTTAAACAAAATGCAGCTACCCAATCCAACATCATAATAAATACAAAATCACAAATTTTCATACCGGATCAAGCTATCAAGTCGAGAAGTTGCATCAGTGGAAGGAAGGCAAGATGATAGAGATGAAGATGAAAACAAAGATGAGTGAGTAATAGAGAGGTTTCGTGTGCATTTCGGATTGTGAGGGTGATTGTTACTTCCCGGCTGCCCACACCATGGAAGTTGGTTGCGTGACCGCAGAGCCCAGGGGACAACTGCTTGGGGCCGGTCACACGCGGCCTGCTTTTGTTTGTTCTTTGTTGTTTTGTGTGCCTCAGAAGCATATTTAACACTCCTACCCTGTGACACGGCAGCAGGAAGCGCGATTGTTGTTAATCCGGGCCACGGCCGATCCGGTATGAAAATTTGTGATTTTGTATTTATTATGATGTTGGATTGGGTAGCTGCATTTTGTTTAACCGCTATCCAAACAACCTGCCTGGCATGGTAGGACCTCAAGAGACATAAATCTCAGCCAGTATAGCTTGAATAGATCATTGCGGTGTTCAAGCCCGACCACCACGTCAAGGTAGCAGCTTTCGGTCGGGCCAACTAGCACAAAACCTAGGTCCAAGGCTTCCTGCCGACTGCCTTCAACCATCTAACATCAACAATTTAAAGTGCATCGTGATAGCGAGCTACCTAGAATGCTGGTCACATTGCACACCTGACTGATAGAATTCAGTCTGCACTAAACAAAGGACCAGACAAACCACACTAGCTAGTAGTGTTCAGTGATAATCATTATTACTGTTACTATTATTTTTCTTACTTCGAACTGTTTTCGGCAGTATTTCTAAGTCGAAAGAACTTCCTGCAATGTTAAATTCTATCTTATCAAATTTCACATCATGTTATGCAACGCTTTCTATTTGATTACTAATCCTGTAATTTTACGCACGCGAAACCTCTCCATTACTCACTCATCTTTGTTTTCATCTTCATCTCTATCATCTTGCCTTCCTTCCACTGATGCAACTCCTCGACTTGATAGCTCTCCACTTCCTCTCCACTCTGCGTCCACTAAAAACGATGGAAGCCAAAAAACCACCACCGACAGCCTCTTAAAGCCGCGCCAACAACAATGTTAGGACACTTTGCCAAATAGGACAACAAGCATCACTAGCCAAGACCCTGGCATCACGAGCCATTGATGTATGCTGTGTTTCAGAAACACGCATACAAGACCCAAGTGTGGTTATTCACCTAACCCCACCTGGCCAACAGGTTGAATCTGCAAAATTCACCTTGAGGGTGTCAGGAGATGCCACAGCTAGTTCACGAGGATTAGCTGGCGTAGGGATAGCTTTGAGTACTAGGGCAGAAAAGACATTGCTTGACTGGATCCCGGTAGATAGCCGAATGTGTGCTGTCCGTCTGAACGGATCAGTAAGAAGGAGAAAGGACTGCACTACTCGCCGATGCCTTTTCGTAATCTCCGCCTACGCCCCCACTGACTGCAGTTCAGATGAAACGAAGGATGAGTTCTACCAAAAGCTGTCTAGTTTGGTGCGAAAGGCTAAACGCTCAGACATAGTCGTTCTAGCTGGTGACTTTAACGCTCAAGTAGGGAAATTGTGTCAATCTGAGAAGGATGTCGGTGGCACCTATGGAGTTCCGTGCCAGCGAACCGACAACGGTGACCGTCTCCTACAGTTCTGTTCAGATAATCATTTGTTTCTTGTAAGCACTAACTTCAAACACAAGGAGAGACACTGTTTGACTTGGAGACCCCCTTCATCAAACCAACGCTGGACACAAATAGACCACATAGCAATAAGCTATCGTTGGCGTGGGTCGGTAGGAGATTGTCGCTCCTTCTGGAACACGTGTGTAGATACCGACCATGCACTGGTCCGCGCTCGGGTGTGCTTACGACTGAACGGACGTAGGAAACAGCTCGATCAGGAAACTAAATCCGTATTTGAGGAAGAACTAGCTAAACACATATCTGTGTTCGACAGCTGTGCTCACCCTGAAGAAGCTTGGAAAAATATCCAGGCAGCCATAGATACAGCTGTAAAAGCTGTGAATAAGGTAAACCCAAAGGTGAGTAAAAACCACTGGATCTCCACCGCCTCATCCGAACTGATAGATGCTAGAAGACTTATTCCGGCGAGCTCCGAATTCAATGAGGAGCGAAAGCTGCACAAGAGGAAACTTACGAAAAGTCTCCGCAAGGACCGTGAACAGTGGTGGGCGACAAAAGCCAAAGAGATGGAGAAAGCTTGAGGATAGGCAACACCAGGCAACTCTTTGGACTCATCAGGGAAACGGGTGGGAGAAGACAAATCATTAGTGAGACAATCTCGGAAAAAAATGGCACTATAATTAGCTCCCAGGATAGACGACTGGATCGTTGGAAAGAGCATTATGAGGAGCAGTTTAATTGGCCCACAGCCACGCTCAACCTTCCGAGCATCCAACACCTCCCTGAATGGGATATAGACACAGGTCCTCCATCCCTAACTGAGGTTACTAAAGCTGTCACCAATCTGAAACTAGGCAAAGCAGCGGGACCTGATGGAATGACTCCAGAGGTATTTAAGTACGGTGGAGACAGCTTACTGTCTGCATTAACTGAGGTACTAGGCAGCGTCTGGGAATCAGAAGAAGTCCCATCGGGTTGGTGTAAGTCACTGATTATCCCCATATACAAGAAGGGAGACAAGTCTTCCTGTGATAATCACAGAGGGATTAGCTTGACTAATATAGTATCTAAAGTCTTAGGCTCAATAATCATGCGTAGACTGAGTGGTGCTCGGGAGGCACAAACACGAGAGAGCCAGGCAGGCTTTAGACCAGGAAGAGGGTGTATTGATCATATCTTCACCCTCCGACAGATTCTAGAACATAGGCATTCCTACCGGCGTCCAACAGTAAAGGCAGCATTCGACTCTGTCGATCGAGAAGTTCTCTGGAGATGCTTGGCTGTAAAGGGAATTCCGAGAAAATATATTGCACTGATTAAGGCACTCTACTCGTACTCATACAGCCAGGTGAGGGCTTACGGCGAGCTGTCATCTGAAGTGGTGACGACTGGTGGTGTCCGTCAAGAATGCCCATTATCCCCTTTTCTATTCAACTTCATCATAGATGTGTTAATGGACTTAACCCTAGGTGACTTCAGCGACTCAGGGATTGACTTGCTACCAGGCAATAATCTCTAAACGAGGCAAAGCGGCAGGACCCGACGGAATCATTCCGGAGGTGTTTAAATATGGGGGTGACATACTAGTTTGTAGATTAACTGAGGTACTAGGCAAAGTCTGGGAATCAGAGACAGTACCATCAGACTGGGGTAAGTCACTTATTATACCGATATTCAAGAAGGGAAACAAGTCCTCGTGTGATAATCATAGGGGGATCAGCCTAACGAACATAGTCTCTAAAATCCTAGGCTCAGTAATCATGCATAGACTAAGCAGAACTCGGGAGGAACAGACAAGGGAAAATCAAGCAGGCTTTAGACCAGGTAGAGGGTGCATAGATCATATCTTCACTCTTCGACAGATTCTAGGAAATAGACACACTTTTCGGCGTCCAACAATTGTCATATTTCTTGACTTGAAGGCGGCCTTCGACTCCGTAGACCGAAAGGTACTATGGCAATGTCTGACTGTGAAGGGAGTGCCAAGAAAGTACGTTGCACTAATCAAGGCACTCTATTCAAACTCACGTAGTCGTGTAAGGGCTTATGGGGAATTGTCGTCTGAATTGGTAACAACCAGTGGTGTCCGACAGGGATGTCCGCTTTCCCCATTTCTGTTTAACTTCATCATAGATATGCTAATGGAAGTATCCTTAACTGAACGTAGTGACTCAGGAATCGACTTGTTACCAGGGAATAATCTTATGGACTTAGAATATGCAGATGACATAGTCCTGTTAGGGGAGGATTCTGACAAAATGCAGAGTCTTCTGAACACCTTGAGCAGCAATCTTCGTATGTTTGGCATGCGATTCGCCCCTACAAAATGTAAGATGCTGCTACAGGACTGGACTACGTCAACTCCTAGCTTAGTGATAGGGAGTGAAGTGATAGAACATGTTGACCACTTCACCTACTTGGGAAGTTGTATTAGCACCAACGGACTGATTGGCGATGAAATCTCAGCACGGATCCGAAAAGCTCGAGCTGCTTTCGCTGACTTACACCATCTCTGGCGTTGGCGTGACATCCGGTTATCAACCAAGGGACGTGTGTACTGCTCATCAGTTCGCTCCGTCCTTGTCTATGGCTCTGAAACATGGCCAATACGCGTTGAAGACATGAAAAGGTTGGCTGCTTTCGATCATAGATGTCTGCGATCTCTGTCTCACGTTAGGTGGTTTAATAAGGTAAGTAATGTTGACGTTAGGCGTAGAGTGTTGGGCAAACAGGGAAAATCAATCGACGAGGTTATAAAGTTACATAGACTAAGATGGCTAGGTCACGTGGTGCGCATGCCTAACCACCGCCTCCCCCGACGGGCATTGTTAGCTGATATAGGTTCAGGTTGGAAAAGAGCCAGTGGTGGCCAAACAAAAACATGGCATCAATCCATGAAATCCTTGACAGTTAAACTGAGTCAAGTAGGGAGATGCAGACTCCCGGGTTGGGGCCCTCGGGACTCTAGGAATCAATGGCTGGAGACAATAGGTGACATGGCTCAAAATCGTTGTCAATGGCGCAGATGTATTCAATCTCTGTAATCTTTCATATTCCTTTCTACCATTACCCATTCTGTTTTACTCTTATATCTGTCAAACTCTATAAATTCTCTTCACTCATCTTCTTGTCTACCTCTGTGCTATTTGGAAGGTGGCAACTCGAACTGGTGCACTTCGGTGCCAAGTTCTATGTTGAATCCAGACAGACAGACAGGCAATAATCTCGTTGACTTAGAATATGCAGACGATATACTCCTCCGTGCTAAGCGAAGACGCTGACAAAATGCAGAGTCTTCTAAACACCTTGATCTGGAATCTACGAATGTTTGGCATGCGATTCGCTCCCGCCAAATGCAAGATGATGTTACAGGACTGGACTACATCGACGCCTAGTTTAAAAATAGGAAGTGAAGTGGTGGAGCACGTTAATCGCTTCACTTATTTGGGAAGTACCATCAGCCAGTGCCAACGGGTTGATCTCTGACGAAATCTCAGCACGAATACAAGGGGCTCGTTTCGCATTTGCCAGTGTACACCGACTCTGGCGTAGACGAGATGTTCGACTATCGACCAAAGGGCGGGAGTACTGCTCATCAGTCCGCTCCATCCTCCTTTATGGCTAGAAATGACACCTGGCCATTGAGAGTGGAAGACATGAAAAGATTAGCTGTCTTCGATCATAGGTGCCTGTGCTCTATCTCCCGTGTGAAGTGATATAATGAGATGAGGAATATTGAGGTTAGGCATCGGTCGAGTTCTAGGTAAGGAGGGGAAATCAATCGACGAATTTGTGAAGTTACATAGACTGAGATGGTTAGGACATGTGTTACGTATGCCTAGTCATCGCCTTCCTCGACGAGGGATGTTAGGTCAGGCTGGAAAAAAGCTAGCGGTGGTCAAACCAAAACATGGAACCAGTCAATGAAGTCCTTAACAGTTAGTTTAAGCCAGCCACGTAGGAAGGTGTAGACTTCCTGGTTGGGGGCCTCGGGACGGTAAAAATCTATGATTGGAAACAATTGGTGACATGGCTCAAAATCGTTCTCAGTGGCGCAGATGCATCCACTCCCTGTGACTTATGATTTCCAATGAAACTGTTTTGTTCTTTGTTATTACTCCTTTGTCTCACACCTCTGCTCACTGTTTCTATTATGCTTTTCTTGTACTTTCTTCTCTTGCTTCGCGTGCTACACGGAGCGTGTCGACTTGAACTGCCGCACATTTGTGCAAAGTTCTATGTCGAAAACAGACAGATAGAGAGTTGGCACTCGTCAGCGAAGCGTATCTACAATCTTGAAGGAACTTATCTCCATTCTGAGATCCGAACCCGCGCCACCCAGTCCTACATAGGGACAGTCGCACACCCGAATAGCTCAGTAGTGATGTCGCTGACTTCAGCACTGAGTGACATGGGTTCTAATCTCAGAAGGGACAAGTTAGCATGAATTTGATAGATAATCTTATAATCATGGTCAGGGTTGATAGAGTGACAGAAATCGACCAAGTGTTCTAGAATAGAGCCTCCTAATCCTTTCTTTCCCTGTCGTAGAAACTATACTGGAATATATTTTCGTGTCCCTGTGGAAAGCATTCTCTGATTACAGCCAATATACCTTATTTCGTAAGAGCAGAAAAACCGGTGGATGATGCGCTTGACGACCAGACGAGGGAGCTTATCTATCACAGACAAAGTACAACTTCTGACTGATGAAAGTTGATTTGAGTTTAGCCGCAAGGGATGTCTTAAAGATTTATTTGGAAAGACGAGTTTTTCAGTGTATCTGGGACGAATGCTATTATGAGTGTTCTTTGCGAGAACTGTTATTTTCCTTCTGCCATTCTTTCACTTTTTTCTATATATATTTTTTAGCATGGTGCACTTCTTGCTGTTCATGTTACTTCAAGTTTGTTTGTCTTTCTAGGCAAAAAATGTTTCTTTTTGCATGCTGTTAAAACTAGAGTATTTGAAATTTTGGTAAAATAAACAGTTTTATATTTAAAGCGTATCTAAAATACCACCGTAGAATAATTTTACTCGCAATTAATAGTGTTCTCTGAGGTGGCTGGTTTAGTTGCGGAGCTTTCGTCGTCTTTCTGGACCACATCTTCAGCGGAGTATTTAGCATAAAGTCAAATGATTTAAAATCTCCATGAATGATGCTACAATTGCGTCTCCTGGTGACCAACCATCTTATCATATGTTGGGATTTTAAACTTTCTGGTCACCTGATTTACTTTTTATTAGTTGATATATTTCATCTATATTAACATGTTTATTAATTGCATTTTCGTTTGAGTACCAGGCTTCTAGGAATTCCCTGGCACATTTGGTGTTTCCTCTGTCTAAGATTTTGACATTATCTCAATCAAATTGATGTCCATAATTATCTGTATGCATTGATACTAAAGAATTTATATCATATATATATATATATATATATATATATATATATATATATATATATATATATATATATATATATATCAGGTACTCAAACGAATATGCCATTAATAAATACGTTAATATAGATGAAATATATCAACTAATAAAAAGTAAATCAGGTGACCAGAAAGTTTAAAATCCCAACATATGATAAGATGGTTGGTCACCAGGAGACGCAATTGTAGCATCATTCATGGAGATTTTAAATCATTTGACTTTATGCTAAATACTCCGCTGAAGATGTGGTCCAGAAAGACGACGAAAGCTCCGCAACTAAACCAACCACCTCAGAGAACACTATTTATTGCAAATCATCCACCTGAGTTACAAATCTTTTCTATTAATAATTTTACTTGTTAAAAACACTGTGATACAGTATTAAATACTGATGACGCCCCAACCATGCTTTATCGCTTATAATAAACCAAAATACAGGTCAGCAAAAATATTCTTTTTGTACCTTCTCATCAAAGCTGTACAGCTAAGTAGTGTTCCTGGTAGGTCATGGGAAATGTAGATAAAGGTCAACTATTAATACCAAAGGTGACACAACAGCTGAAATTCTTCAAGGTAGATTATCGAGAGGAGTTCAACAAAACATTCTTCTCCACATCTCTACGTCTCAATTTCTCCACGCAACCTTTCATTCACCAAAATGTTAAAGACAATGTTACATTAATATAAGAGTAAAACTTGGACACCGTGGTAGAGTATAATTTCATTATGCAGAAAATTTATTTGATTAAGTCTCAGTGCTATACAGTAATATTTTCTGATGACCTTTGGAGCACAGTTTATTGCCCATAATCATATCAAGGTTAGATTATGAGCAATAAATTATGCTCGAGATGTCATCAGTAAATATTACTGTATAACACTGTGCGACTTTATCAAATAAATCTCCATAATGGGACAGTGTTTCATTGTTGGGAACAGCCATGTGCATATATCAATTCAATCACTCTTGTAAAGCTAACTACGTAGTCCACACCAGTACGGTATTGCCTGCACATGCATGAAAATAGTAGTCCAGGATAGTTATTAAAAAGAGAAATTTGACCAGTCAGTTGTTTAATTCTGGAGCATCTTGTCCTTATGCATTTTTCTGCTTCAGTAAAGAAATCTTTCAAAGTGATATATAAGGTGAGGCCAAGTCGTTCAAAGAGTTTACAGTTATATCTGTCAACGGTGGAAGATTCTACTATGCTAGAGATAAACCCTGGTGTGTATACAAAAGTCGTTTTTCCAGTCCCTTTACTGCAGTGACCATATACCCTTTATGATTTGTACAGTAATGGAGTTTGTAATCCATCTTACTTCCTTTCAGACTCTTAGCTCTAAAATATATTTCGTACATATTCTGTATTTCTTACTCCTATGTGCAATATTCCTTTTCGAAAGCGTTTACAACTTTAATAATAGCCATTTCTGAATACTACTCACCTTTATTATTTTTTAGATTACGTAAGACTACATGACTAGGTTTTCTGATATGCCTTGTTACCAACTGGCACTAATAACGTACCTTTATTAGAGTTTTCCATGATCATTCAGAAACACTTTATGTGTACAACGTCGATGCGAATTTACGAAAAGGATATTCTTTCCTGACTTAGATCTTTTTAACACATATCACATGGGTATTTTTCATACTCTGAACCTCTAATTGTGTGAAACGTGTATATTATTTTCTATCATGTGAAATTCTACTCTTTACCTTCATACTTTAGGGGCGAATAGTCGGCATTACCATAGGATGTCTATTGGGCCTATTGCCTCTTTTTTGGTTTAACCGACCAGAAGATGAAAAATAAGGTAACTCCATGAAATATCACCATTTTTTCTGGGTCATCTATAAGGTAAATGCATTGCAGCGTTTACATTACAGTTTTTACCCCATAGATATTGATTTTATATCGACCATTTTAAATCTGAAGTAATGGTAATATGTTTGATATTTTCTTACCAGTTAACATTGTTTTACTTTTATACTTGCTTTGGGTTTCTTAAGGTGAAAAACAGTATATTTGAATGAAAATAATTTCTCACACAAATTTATTCAGTCATTGTTTCCCTTATGTGAATTTGCTACGGTTGTTTTTGTTTTGAAAATTAATATCTTATTTTATCATGCACAGGCTGTATTCATTTCTGAATAATATTTTATGATACAACTTTGTTTTTTATCCACTTGTAAGGATTATATTTCTGAAAAATCTATATATAGCTTTATGACTGCTGAACTGTTACATGCACAATGTATTACCTTACTTTGAGTTTCTTTACATAATTCGATTTATCTTAAGTGTATTTATCTATTCGAGTTCAACCTTCCGTAGTGAAGTAAAGATTTTTTCCATATACCTACAAATAAACTGTCCCTTTTCTTTTGAATATGATCCGTCCATTTAGTGTCAAAAATATAAAATAGTCACGTGTCATTATTACTCGACATGATGAGCATAGTTTCGGAACTAATTGAATATGAGCTGTAACATATATTTGTGTTACCCAGTATATTACTTTCGTATCTTGATTTTAACTGAATGATGGCGATTTTGTCTTTGTTCAATTTTTATCACACACATTTTCTTGTTACGTAAACTGTGGCATTTCTACGATGATTTGTACCTGCATGTTTTTTTTTAAATTTTCATTCTTAAGTGAAGAGCAAATTTTGTATTTACATAACTTTCGATTTTACAACTTATATAGTTATACTTTAATTTAATATTGTTAAAAAACCCTATGGCTCTAATAATTCATAGCGTCTTTTAATCATATTACGATATTAAGTGCACTTATACATTTAACTGTTTGTTTTGATTTTTTGCCTGAAAATACTATCGGCTTGTGTCAGCACATTACACAGAAAAAAATCAGTTGAAATATGTTGAAGTGCGTACGTAAGCATGAGGGATAATCAGACACACCTACACATACACTCAAGCAAATACAGTCCATTTGGCAGAAATATAAGAAATGAATTGGAGTACAACACTATTTTGGATTCCGGGCCATATTATGATGGTCAAATAACTTAAAACAAAAGTACTTTTGATTAAAGTTTTACTTGTGCCATAGGTTATACAATATGAAGGTTATCTTTTTGTACATTATTTTAAAGAAACGCTAGTATGTGTTGGTTGTCATCCTCGGCAGTGTGTTTAATGTTGAAACTTTTTTATCTGCGTAGCTTGTATACATGTTTACACACACTAGCCACTTTAACCAGAACAGATCTTGCGTAGAATATGGCGTGTCCAAACTAGCAAATTCTCACACATGCTTGCCGCACATAAAGAACACCGTGCCTCTTATAGAAATAACAGGAAATAATAATTTGCTTTATTCTAAAAAAGTACTTATGATACAGAACGGAATTCCCAGCATTTCACTACAGTATTGCATCCAGTTGGTACATTAACAACAAATAAAATTCCACATAGATTACGGGTAATCTCAGTTTTGACAACAACATATTAGCATGTCGGTAGCAACACACCCGAATGGGATATAGACACTGGTTCGCCGCCTGTATGTGAGGTCACAAAAGCTATCTGTAATTTGAAACGAGGCAAAGCGGCAGGACCCGACGGAATTATTCCGGAGGTGCTTAAATATGGGGGTGACATACTAGTTTGTGGATTAACTGAGGTACTAGGCAAAATCTGGGAATCAGAGACAGTTCTCTCAGACTAGGGTAAGTCACTTATTATACCGACATTCAAGAAGGGAAACAAGTCCTCATGTGATAATCATAGGGAGATCAGCCTAACGAACATAGTTTCTAAAGTCCTAGGCTCAGTAATCATGCATAGACTAGGCAGAACTCGGGAGGAACAAACGAGGGAAAATCAAACAGGCTTTAGACCAGGCAGAGGGTGCATAGATCATATCTTCACTCTTCGACAGATTCTAGGAAATAGACACACTTTTCGGCGTCCAACAATTGCCATATTTCTTGACTTGAAGGCGGCCTTCGACTCCGTGGATCGAAAGGTACTATGGCAATGTCTGACTGTGAAGGGAGTGCCAAGAAAGTACATTGCACTAATCAAGGCACTCTATTCAAACTCACGTAGTCGTGTAAGGGCTTATGGGGAATTGTCATCTGAATTGATAACAACCAGTGGTGTCCGACAGGGATGTCCTCTTTCCCCATTTCTGTTTAACTTCATCATAGATATGCTAATGGAAGTATCCTTAACTGAACTTAACGGCTTAGAAATCGACTTATTACCAGGGAATAGTCTTATGGACTTAGAATATGCAGATGACAAAATGCAGAGTCTTCTGAACAACTTAAGCAGCAATCTTCGTATGTTTGGCATGCGATTTGCCCCTGTAAAATGTGAGATGCTGCTACAGGACTGGACTACGTCAACGCCTAGCTTAGTGATAGGGAGTGAAGTGATAGAACATGTTGACCACTTCACCTATTTGGGAAGTTGTATCAGCACCAACGGACTGATTTGCGACGAAATCTCAGCACAGATCCAAAAAGCTCGAGCTGCTTTCGCTGACTTACACCATCTCTGGCGTAGGCGTGACATCCGGTTATCAACCAAGGGACGTGTGTACTGCTCATCAGTTCGCTCCGTCCTTGTCTATGGCTCTGAAACATGGCCAATACGAGTTAAAGACATGAAAAGGTTGGCTGTTTTTGATCATAGATGTGTACGATCTTTTCTCACGTTAGGTGGTTTAATAAGGTAAGTAATGTTGACGTTAAGCGTTGGGCAAAGAGGGAAAATCAATCGACGAGGCTATAAAGTTACATAAACTAAGATGGCTAGGTCACATGCCTAACCATCGCCTCCCCCGACGGGCATTACTAGCTGATATAAAGGTTCAGGTTGGAAAAGAGTATTTAGTGGCCAAAGAAAAACATGGCACCAATCCATGAAATCCCTGACAGTTAAACTGAGTCAGGTAGGGCGGGAGATGCAGACTTCCGGGTTGGGGCCCTCAGGACTCTAGGAATCAATGGCTGGAAACAATAGGTGACATGACTCAAAATCGTTGTCAATGGCGATGTATTCAGTCTCTGTAATCTTTCATATTCCTTTTAACCATTACCCATTCTGTCTCACTCTCATACTTGTCAAATCCTATTGATTCTCTTCACCCATCTTCTTGTCTACCTATGTGTGCTATTTGGAACGTGGCAGCTGGAACTGCTGCACTTCGATGCCAAGTTCTATGTTGAATCCGGACAGATGTCGGTAGCAAAGCCAAAAGTGGACAGAATGTTTGAAGGTGTTAGACAAGTAGATGCTAGCATATTTACTGGCGTAAGCGGTAACAAAAAGGTCGAGATATACAGAGCGTGAAAGAACGAAAAAGAATGTTATAAATAGAGTTTATAAGGAAGAAAGAAACAAAACAGCACATAACAAAAAAGGGAAAAAAAGAAAGAAAATGTACCTATAAGCGTTATGAGTTGGAAAGACGAGATCCAGTTGTTCTACTGACTATTTAATAAGTTATAGGTATCACGCCTAATGCTTTCTTTATCGCACAGAACACGAGCTAAGTAGGGTATGGTTGAGTTTTTGTACTTACCAGTGCGAGCATATAGTTTTCTATATAGGCTTCTGGTTTTCCCTGAAGAGATACAAGGGGAGAGTTGTAAATGAAGAGGGTGGTGTGAGTTAGATGGAATGGATTTAGCCCGTTTTTCACATGAGAATTATAAAAATAAGAGTTTAAGAATATTTACTACGAAAACAAACTAGATGTTCTCTATTTGTAGTCGTTTTTGCGTGGGAACCTCCTGACGCTTTCAAAGCAAGTTGTAGTAGCCATCACCCGACCTTATTGTTATAAACTCAATGAAATGTAAGTAAATGGTATATTTGGATCTTTCCAATATCCAGGATCTGTACCTAGGATCACTTAGATATCTGGCAATCGATTATCCAGAAAAACTCATAGGCTTAGTTCTCATAAGATGAGGACGTACATTAGTTTAGGTCGCAAGTGTATTACAGCTTATACAAAGTTCTATTCTTCAAGGTAAGGAAATGCTTAGTTGAACACGTGACCTACTTAGTGATGATTTCACCGTACACTATCCTCCATGCGACAATTTTGAGATCATCATGAAGTAAACGTGAGTATTAACTCACATACTTCTTCAGCTCTGATGTCCATTCTCTTATAGTAAAATAGATGAATTTGTCTTCCTGACGTACTTGCATACATTGTTACCAAGTAGAATGCTGGAAAAGAATATTACTAGCTTTTTCGTGTAAAAAACCACGTTCATAAACCTTATTATTAAGCTTTTGTGGCAGACGTATATACAAAGATAAGGCTGAAGTTATCATAGTCACGCAGTTATATAGTAGGATTGAATGCATTATTAACACTAGGCCATATCAAGTTACAAAGGCTTGGAATTATTGTTTTTATTTGAAAATTCAATTGCATTGTTACTTCGTTAGGGTAATCAAATATTCAACCTCATACAGCTTTAAGAAGTTTCGAAAAGTCCACTTTGATAACCTGTCCTTTGAATTCACATCTGATTAGCATGCTTCATAATTTAAAGGAGTGCAATATATTCTCAAAAATAACATTTTCGGTGAAGTATCTCCAAGCACCATCGACTAGCACTAAGTTCCCTCATTGAATCTCTGTTAAGACTTGCTGCAATGCAGGAGTTAAATTCGACAGTCTGACTAGTTAGAAGAAGCTTGTTTTCCATCCACTTAAGTCAACTTTCCTCGGCTGCTGTCTATCATTTAAAAATCCAGCAGGATGACATTTTTGACTCTTGCTTAATCGGCACATTGTAGAATTATAAGATGACTTACAATACAGATTTGATTTTTTTTCAAGCGAAGACAAAAGTAGTTGAGAAGTCCACTTAAACTACATAGAAAGTATTGAATAATTCTATAGGTGAAAGCGAATTCACAAAAGCAGTTGGAGAGACAATACTGTGCAAATAGAAAAACTGTTAACATTGGTTCCCCTAAAATTTAAGAAAGCCTCATTAATCACTGCTGAGAATTGCTACGTCAGCAGTTTTGGATCTTTATGGTTTGTCAAAGATATGCAGAAAAGAGTTATCCATACAACGAGATCACCTCTTTGCATAAAAGGTTTTGAACCTTTTAAAAATATATTGGTTAAATATTCCGTTGAAATCAATAAGTGGAACGAATCTATATAGAATGATAAGGACATCAATCCCTTTGTTCATGAATGTTCTGACAAAAACAGTATCTTTGTAGCGTCAACTTAGGCAGACTAAATGCTGGCACATCTACTAAGTATGATTTAAGTTAATATTACGAGACGCTTAGTTCAAATTTAATAACCAAACATATCGAATCAGGACCAAAGTTTGTCGGTCAGGAAATTATGATAGTTTCGAATTAGATGCATTGACACAGACAGTGGCATGACGCAATATATCGCAGGAAGACTCTGACGATCAACAAAGTGCTTCAATAAGACTTTTAAAACTGTCTCACCAGAAACTCTTTTAGAGAGGAAGATATCAGGACGACAATAGAATAGGTACAGTTATGGATTTCAAGAAGATACTCTTGCCTGATTTTATTTATCTTAGAAGGACTTAACAACAAAGACTTACATACTACTCATATGGAGCCCAATTTTTCCCCCGTATTGCTATTCGTTTAGTCGTTCAAAAATAGCAGTCCGTTGACTAGTGTAGTGCTGCTTTCTACAGTTAAAATCTTTTATTTTTGTGAATGGTTAAGGAACATTTATATACACATGAATCGTTTCTTAGTTTTCCATAATACTATGTTTTTTGCCAAGCAGCTACGTATCCTGTCATTTCTAAGGTTGAGAGAAGACAATATCGACTAGTTCAGTTGTTAAGTACACTTTTTCTTGACAATGCAACACCAATGATATATAGTGTACGATTAAACAGCTCAGGAGGATTTTTCCACATTTTCATCATCAAAACCTTTGTTATGCAGTAATGGAATAGTAGAATTTATGTACAAGTGTTTTATTTAGTCTAACTTACTGTCATAGCCTTAACCCTACAGTCTTTCACTTATAGAATAATAATTTTATGTGTACTTCTTCGTGCACAATATTCTTTCCACGTACGTAGTGTCAAGTAAAAATTTTTGGACGCTATTCATTGCTTTACAAACCACGAAAAGTAATTTCTATCTATAACACACGAATATCTTTTCATACTTCCAATGAATATTCTGATCGACAGTACATGCTTAGTTTATAGTATGCAAATGTACCCGCTGTATCTTTCTTGTTTTTGCCAATTCCTTATCGAAGGAATATATATCTACAGTTAAAAGCATGACGGAAAAAGTTTCTTGAATGTCGAATCTCAATTTTATTCAAAGAAATGGTAAATGCTTTAAAATGTTAAGGTAAATAAGCAAGGTAACTGGTAAATTGATTAAGGCACAATTGAAAGTTACAGATAAATAAGTGTGGATCAACCTTCAGATACGGCTATTTACTCATAGTACTTTCCAGCTGTAAATATTTTGAAGGTAACCAGGCCATCAACCATGTACACTGCCAGTGCCATAAAGATAAAGATCTAAAAAAGAGGAAGTTTAGTTCGGTTTCAGAAATGTTTAAGAAAACTTGTCATAATTCAATTTGAACATTGAATTTTTTTCCTGCATTAGTTTTTGTTTGCAATTTTGTTAGGAATCTGCTTGATAATAAAATCTCAGGCCACCGAATCAAATGAGTACATTCAATTTTCTGTCAGTCTGTATTATCACAGAACCGGCTTGTCTATTCTTTACTCAATTTTCGAATATATCTCGAACTATTAGCTATAAGAGCAGGGGATTTTGAAGAGCTGAGCTTTATTAAGTTGGTTATGTATACCCTTTGATGGATTACCAAACCTTTCAAACAAGCTGCTTTAATTATTTTTGGAATGAAATGATTAGAAATGTGGCTCTAGGATACTTTGATGAGAGGGAATATATCATGGCTATAATACTGATTGATTACTTGATGTACTACATTTATGTAGCCACTTGTCGCATAGATGGATCCAAATAACACATTTTGGATTTCTAAAATACAGTATTGTGAGTCTTACCATGATTCCCATATGAAGTTGTAAGCCGGTGTTAAGAACTTCAATAGGATAGGTAGGAATCTCAACAGAAGTTTCCAGTCTCTGTTAACGAAAATTAAAATATGTGGATACAGTGATCTTGATATCAGTTAAGACAGTTAGAAAGCTCTTTATCCTACTTTAGAAAATCTCACTTTTGATAGGGCACTTTACTTATTGAATAACAACTTTGACACATTTTTCGTATTTTAAACATACAAAAAATGTGTCAAAGTAACAATTATTACTAAGAGCTTATTTCGGCTCAAGGTAAATTGCTATAATAAGAGTATACTGCTTCTGGAAACACAAACTTACCGTCTCAGCAATAATCAATCCCCCCAAGTGAGAATACGCAGCGGATAAGACTCCGTTTGAAAACACTAGTACGCACATCACAACATAAGCAGCTAATTCCTGAAGCATAGAGTGATAACTTATAAGCACTTACGATGACACACCAAGGGGCTGCAATGAAACGATGGAGCAAAAAGAAGTGGAATATCACGAAAAAAGAAGTAACAATAAAAGACAATCCATTTGTTAGGGTCAGCCAAGAACCTCCAACAAGAAGAAACTTTTTATCCAAACAGCTGATTATGAAAGCAATCAGAATGCAGAACAGCTCACATAACTTAACCATTGCTGGAAAAGTTCTGAAGTAGTGATGATAGCACTTCCAATGGAAGATTCTTTTAGATTCGCTGTCTTCATTCAAGGGGGTTCCAGTAGCGGGAACGGATTTGATTCCATTTAGATTATTTTGAGCCATTCAAATTAAGTAGGAAATGTCTCACCAACAGACTGATTTGTCTTAAAAAATCAAGTACACAAGCAATATATACTTGAGTAACTTTGCCTTTTTTGTTTCCAAATTGAATAGAATAATGGACAAGAACAAAAAGCCTATAATTCCTTTTTAGCGCTGGTAAGAAATAGATGAACTCTGACCTTATATTGCCTATTTCAAACAAGTGATACTATTTTAATTAAAATGACTCATTTAAGATTTTATCCCGTGTAAACGCAGCGGATGATCGTTTTTATCATTTTTGATGACTGACACGTTGAAGACAAGTGATGTATATATTCACTTGAAGTGTATTTTGATGATTTCTTATAACTACGAAACTTACACACCAAATACATTTTGGGTGTGAATTCATTACAGACCCGTTTAGAATTTCATCTGTGACAGGTCTGCAGATTCATGGAAGTTTCACTCAGGCATATTATCCAAATTTTCCGGAATCACTTCCAAGGCAATTATCGTGCTACCCACTATGCCACTTATTAATGTCAGAAAAAGATGAAGGAGTGCAATTTCAGGCAGATTCTGAGAAAAAACATGCAAGTACTGACTTAGGAGTGGTTATCATTATATGAGATTCACTTAAGACCGAAAGTATCCTACTTTTTTATGATAGATCTCATTGTAGCCAGAAGGACTCTTCGACAGGTTTAGACATTTACATCGTCGTCGTATATGACTGCTACTAAGCCCAAGTTACTCGAGAAATTATGCATGATAATAAAAGGTCAACGGACCAAGAATGTCTGTTCGTGATGCCTCAGCAGCTGACTTTCTCCGAGTAGATTTTACATGGTTTCGCTTCTTACAAAGTTCTCGACCATCCGAGCAAGCTAATCTACGTTTTTAAGAACACAATTTTCAGCGAAGAGACTCTTTTCAACGAATTTATTATCAAGCTGTACAATCGTATATATATGGTTTTATAAAGAAACAGTTCATCCAAAGTCAACAGACTGCATACTCAAGTGCAATTCGAAAATCTTATTAATCAGACCAACGATCTTACACCCACATCACCTGAGGAATTCCAATACTTTAAATCCACAGTTCTTGATTGCTGTCATCAGTATACTAGTTCAAAACCTAGCTCGAATAATCTTCTGACTAAAGAGCATATAGACCAACTGAAAGAGCTAGAGAAGAATGATGATATTATCATATGCCGTCCAGACAAAGGTGGGGGTGTCGTAGTTATGAATCGCCAAGATTATAATGATAAAATCTCAGCGATCCTTTCTGACCAAACGAAATTCGCCAAACCCGACGGTGAAAAGAACAAGACACATTTAATTGAAAATCAACTGACTGATGTCTTAAAGAATATGAGGAATAAGTCAGCAATATCGTCAGAAATATACGAACGCATCAGACCAGTAGGCTCCATTATACCACGTTTGTATGGACTACCTAAAATACATAAGACAGGATTACCCCTCCGTCCAATCCTCGATATGGCGGGCTCTCCTTATCACGGAATCGCCCAATGGCTAGCCGAAATATTGGAACCAGTCAGAAGGCAAGTATCTAAGTTTTCCATTGATGATACGTTTAAATTTATTGATAGTATTAAAGATTTTAATGTCTCAGAAAAAGTCCTGTTCTCATTAGATGTCACGTCGCTATTTACCAATGTTCCTCTCATGGAAACTGTTAGCTATTTATGTGAGTATATTGATACACATGGTTTGGAAATAGGTTTACCGACAATCCACCTCAAAGAACTTTTATTGAGATGCACGTTGAATGTTCAGTTCACCTTCAACAATGAGATCTATAGACAGAGAGATGGCATTGCCATGGGATCACCACTGGGTCCTTTGTTAGCTGATTGTTTTATGGCAAAGCTGGAAAATTCTCAACTTAGTCAAACCATCGGGCATTTTGACATTTATAAAAGATACGTAGACGACACTTTCGTCATCTGCGATAAGAAAGTAGTTCTTGATGATGTCTTGTTCGCCTTCAACAACTGCCATCCTTCTTTACAATTCACCATAGAAAAGGAATCGGAACTAAGTATTCCGTTTCTTGATGTGTGCCTTAGCAGACGGAATGACGGATCTCTCAAGAGATCGATCCACCGGAAACGTACATGGAACGGACAACTAACTAATTTTTACAGTTGGGTGCCTATTTCCAGGAAAAGGAATTTAATCCATTCACTCTGCTTTAGGATAAGGAAAATTTGTAGTTCTGATTGCGTCGACTCAGAACTTGACTTCCTGAAAGCCACACTCGCAGAAAACGGTTACCCTAACCGATTTATTGACAGAAACATGAAAGAGAAGCAGTCTAAACTGGTCACTGACTCAGTTCCAAAGAAAACCCTATTCGTGAACTTGGAATTCAAAGGAGATCAAGCTTCTGATATGCTCAAAAATCGTCTTTCTAAATCAGTT
Organism: Trichobilharzia regenti; assembly: GCA_944472135.2. Classification (NCBI taxonomy): domain Eukaryota; kingdom Metazoa; phylum Platyhelminthes; class Trematoda; order Strigeidida; family Schistosomatidae; genus Trichobilharzia; species Trichobilharzia regenti. The sequence goes on along the minus strand of OX235270.1, from coordinate 136,044,819 downwards.
AGTAAAACGTTCCCTGCAGCTAGATTACATATGACGTTCACGAGCCGCAAACTGTTCTCTACCTCTGTAAAAGATAAGCTCCCCCGTCTGACCGCCTCCATGTGCATCTACCAGTTCACCTGCTCTTGTGGAGCAAGGTACATTGGCCGTAGTCAGAGAATGCTCTCCACACGGATACGAGAACATATTCCAGCTTGGTTTTACAAAGGAGAAAGGAAATGTGTGCGAAGTTCTATCTTAGAACACCTCATCGACTCCTGTCACTCGGTCAACCCTGACCATGATTTCAAGGTCTTATACAGAATTCATGCCAACTTCCCGCGTTTTCTTCGTTACAGACTTCTAAAGACAGCTGAGGCCTTGGCAATTCATGACTTTAAGCCAGACCTTTGTGTACAAAAGAAGTATGTACAATCCCTACTGCTGCCTTGGCCGTAGAGGGATAGACATTTATTTTTTTTATTATTTTATGTACTTTTCCCTTATTACTTCGATTATTATTATTATTATCATTATTATTATTATTACGACTCTCATTCTGAATCTTTTCCACTTGATCTACTTGACATTTTAAACCAAAAATTATTCATGTGTATACTTTTTATCTTTATTTTTACAATATTAAATTCTATGTTATCAAATTTCACACCATATTACGTAACATTTTACATTCGTCTATTAATCTTACAATTATATGCCTCTCCCCAAAATCTATACACCTGATGTATTATCTTATATATGACATTAATTATTGTTCCACTTGACTTAAACTATGAACCTAATCACAAATATTTTAAATTTATTTCATACTATTATTATTTCATGTATTTACACCTTTGACCTAATTCCCTCACCGGATATAATTTCTTTATAAAACCATATATATACGATTGTACAGCTTGATAATAAATTCGTTGAAAAGAGTCTCTTCGCTGAAAATTGTGTTCTTAATGCTACAATGGGAATTATTAAATTATTGAAAAAATGCAAAGACCCAATGACGATGAAGGAACTTAATGGTTTCCTACGGTATTCTGTCAAACTTGCGTTAGTGAAATCCGAGATTAACTTTCTTGAAAGCTGTATCAGTAAAAATGAATATCCTAATTTATTTTGGAAAGCGCTTAGACGTAGCCGTATATGTCCTAATTCCAAAACATTAAAGCGCCACACACTTAATCATATTGATGCAATCAGTTCTCGTGTGGTAGAATTAAACAGGAACATAACTCTGAGAAGTCATGTTCTGTTTGAACTTTCGACTGATGAACGCCGGCAATTCGAGGAATACGTTTCTTGTGTCATTGAAAAACAGTCCCAGTCTGCTAACCTCAAGCATCTTGACAGTCTCAAGCAGGTATTAGCAGAAAAGCGATTCCCGACTGACCCCAATAAGTATGTATTTAATTATTCCTCCGTCACTCTTTCTGAAATTCAACTACAAGCCCTATCACTGGGCCCCAAATTCTGCAACAGTTCATCCAAAGTCAACAGACTGCATACTCAAGTGCAATTCGAAAATCTTATTAATCAGACCAACGATCTTACACCCACATCACCTGAGGAATTCCAATACTTTAAATCCACAGTTCTTGATTGCTGTCATCAGTATACTAGTTCAAAACCTAGCTCGAATAATCTTCTGACTAAAGAGCATATAGACCAACTGAAAGAGCTAGAGAAGAATGATGATATTATCATATGCCGTCCAGACAAAGGTGGGGGTGTCGTAGTTATGAATCGCCAAGATTATAATGATAAAATCTCAGCGATCCTTTCTGACCAAACGAAATTCGCCAAACCCGACGGTGAAAAGAACAAGACACATTTAATTGAAAATCAACTGACTGATGTCTTAAAGAATATGAGGAATAAGTCAGCAATATCGTCAGAAATATACGAACGCATCAGACCAGTAGGCTCCATTATACCACGTTTGTATGGACTACCTAAAATACATAAGACAGGATTACCCCTCCGTCCAATCCTCGATATGGCGGGCTCTCCTTATCACGGAATCGCCCAATGGCTAGCCGAAATATTGGAACCAGTCAGAAGGCAAGTATCTAAGTTTTCCATTGATGATACGTTTAAATTTATTGATAGTATTAAAGATTTTAATGTCTCAGAAAAAGTCCTGTTCTCATTAGATGTCACGTCGCTATTTACCAATGTTCCTCTCATGGAAACTGTTAGCTATTTATGTGAGTATATTGATACACATGGTTTGGAAATAGGTTTACCGACAATCCACCTCAAAGAACTTTTATTGAGATGCACGTTGAATGTTCAGTTCACCTTCAACAATGAGATCTATAGACAGAGAGATGGCATTGCCATGGGATCACCACTGGGTCCTTTGTTAGCTGATTGTTTTATGGCAAAGCTGGAAAATTCTCAACTTAGTCAAACCATCGGGCATTTTGACATTTATAAAAGATACGTAGACGACACTTTCGTCATCTGCGATAAGAAAGTAGTTCTTGATGATGTCTTGTTCGCCTTCAACAACTGCCATCCTTCTTTACAATTCACCATAGAAAAGGAATCGGAACTAAGTATTCCGTTTCTTGATGTGTGCCTTAGCAGACGGAATGACGGATCTCTCAAGAGATCGATCCACCGGAAACGTACATGGAACGGACAACTAACTAATTTTTACAGTTGGGTGCCTATTTCCAGGAAAAGGAATTTAATCCATTCACTCTGCTTTAGGATAAGGAAAATTTGTAGTTCTGATTGCGTCGACTCAGAACTTGACTTCCTGAAAGCCACACTCGCAGAAAACGGTTACCCTAACCGATTTATTGACAGAAACATGAAAGAGAAGCAGTCTAAACTGGTCACTGACTCAGTTCCAAAGAAAACCCTATTCGTGAACTTGGAATTCAAAGGAGATCAAGCTTCTGATATGCTCAAAAATCGTCTTTCTAAATCAGTTAGTAAAACGTTCCCTGCAGCTAGATTACATATGACGTTCACGAGCCGCAAACTGTTCTCTACCTCTGTAAAAGATAAGCTCCCCCGTCTGACCGCCTCCATGTGCATCTACCAGTTCACCTGCTCTTGTGGAGCAAGGTACATTGGCCGTAGTCAGAGAATGCTCTCCACACGGATACGAGAACATATTCCAGCTTGGTTTTACAAAGGAGAAAGGAAATGTGTGCGAAGTTCTATCTTAGAACACCTCATCGACTCTTGTCACTCGGTCAACCCTGACCATGATTTCAAGGTCTTATACAGAATTCATGCCAACTTCCCGCGTTTTCTTCGTTACAGACTTCTAAAGACAGCTGAGGCCTTGGCAATTCATGACTTTAAGCCAGACCTTTGTGTACAAAAGAAGTATGTACAATCCCTACTGCTGCCTTGGCCGTAGAGGGATAGACATTTATTTTTTTTATTATTTTATGTACTTTTCCCTTATTACTTCGATTATTATTATTATTATCATTATTATTATTATTACGACTCTCATTCTGAATCTTTTCCACTTGATCTACTTGACATTTTAAACCAAAAATTATTCATGTGTATACTTTTTATCTTTATTTTTACAATATTAAATTCTATGTTATCAAATTTCACACCATATTACGTAACATTTTACATTCGTCTATTAATCTTACAATTATATGCCTCTCCCCAAAATCTATACACCTGATGTATTATCTTATATATGACATTAATTATTGTTCCACTTGACTTAAACTATGAACCTAATCACAAATATTTTAAATTTATTTCATACTATTATTATTTCATGTATTTACACCTTTGACCTAATTCCCTCACCGGATATAATTTCTTTATAAAACCATATATATACGATTGTACAGCTTGATAATAAATTCGTTGAAAAGAGTCTCTTCGCTGAAAATTGTGTTCTTAATGCTACAATGGGAATTATTAAATTATAATCTACGTTTTTCATACTACGCATAGTGAAAAGCCTTTTCTCGCTCGGAAACAACATATATATATTGAAATATTCTGGCTGCATATTGCTTTCCAATTGTCTGAAGTCACTAGCAGATTGGTAGCGTAGTACTGATTCTCCCTGAAATTATGTTTTGCTTCACATCGCATGTTGCTTTTTTTCAGTCTTCCCTGAAACGGTCATGAATGGGTCGTATCATCACGTTTGATACTGCTAGAATAAAGAATTCTAGGAAGCCAGTTAGTTCGGCTGCATGAATGATTTTGGACTATTTTCCAGTTGTTTTCTACTTGATATGACACTGACGACTAATTTGTGGCTATCAATCCTACTAGACCTGTGCGCTAGCAACACTAACTGCAGACTCTTTTGCCCGGCCTACCAAAACGACTAGCTCTTAATACCATCTCAACTAGCAGTGGGAGAGCATGATGTTTATGGCTGCTGGAAAGCGTATTTATTGAAGATGGCTTGCACTGAGTTTTTGAGTAGATAAAAACACCCCAACGAAGCTGCTGAAATATTGCCCTTTGGAAATTACAATCAACACCACCTGCTCCAGTGTGCACGGATAAACAAATTGATCATTGACGTTGAAATGGTCGAGGTTCAGTTGAGTTGACGAAGTTATTTGATCATCTGCAGTCTACAGGTTTAAATCACTTCTGATCACCCTTTCTTACTCCGATCAGTTAATGTGCACAGATTATTAAAGTTAGTTTGCAGCTTATTGAAAACAGTATTTGACAGTTCACAGTCCTCGCGCACCTGAAGTGAATGGAACTGCTGTGGCTAAGATGCTGAGACTAGAGCTTCTCAAACCCTTCAAAGCTAGCTTTACCGTAGCACCGTTGAGTAGAGAGGTTATCCTTGGTTAAGCGTTTTTATTACCTTTATCAAACACTCCTACTGCGTGGTCACTGCTTTTGACTGATGGTGGTGCTATCCGCACTTTTATATGCACCCCCTAAACGCACGAAGCTTGAAGGCCTTCCTTAAATTTAAGTTAGTGTGACGGTAATGAAATCTGCAGGTAAAGTGAAGTGAGATACTCATTTCAGATGACATCAATTCTTTGACGCTGTGTCGAATGGAATGACATTCACACACATTCAGCCATGTGTCCAAGTTCGCCAGCGCATCCTACGCTGTAGCAAAAGTTAAGTTTATGTGATGTCATTTCAGTAAATTTTGAAATGGTGTAATCAGTCGGTGAGTAACAAAATGATCATTAGCGAAGTAATTAAAACAAACATTCGAGTACAGGGAAAGTAAATTTTGCTACAAAAAGCCAAGTCAAATCGTTAATGTCAAAATCCTCCTTGCTTAACACGATCACCCGTGTATTAAGGCACCATCAAGGAGGCGAATATCTAAAATTAAGTTGAGTGCCTAGGTGAAAGGGTGATTACTTACCTCAATAGTTCAAAAAGAATTCTGTCTAAGTGACAAATAGAATTAGCTTCTTGTACCGACAATTAATAATTTTAGCTAATGCCCACTTAGTAAAAATGAAACAGCTTCCCAGGACTTTTGAAGGTTTGGATCTTTAAAATCACAGCAGTTCCCACTGTACATGCTCTCTTAATGGTGGACCAAGCATTGGTTTTATTTCCCTGATACAGGGGCGCAGAATGATCTGGCCGAGACACGGATCATCCTTGACCTCAGGAGAGAAGTTTCGAAACAGTGTGATGATATGTGTAACCTACTTGTTGGTATCAATGGCTGAAACCAGTAATTTAAGCAGTAGTGCCAGGTGGTCAGATCGAAGTGATCTACCGTTTCGCTTACTTGAGAACTGGCTCATCAGTGGTATACTCGGTTACTCTCAGTCAGGTCAATTCAAACCACGTAAATTCTGGCCGACTACTTTGGCTTGTTGGTAATAAGTTGAATCAGATGATTCATATGCACATTACACAGTTCTAGGCGTGGCCAGAAATACTTATCCAAGCTTAGGACCAAGAAAAACATACAGTTGCATATCATCTGAGGATTATACACTCCACATTTTGTCCAAGTCAACAGGGATGCTGGCTTCAGCTCCCGATTAACTGAAGAATAAAATGGTACCAGTGTCTCTCCGTAGAACTACAGTCCTGCTGGCTCTCTAGACGTAACTGGAATACGATAAAGTGCTTTTGACAATTTACCCAGGAAATCGCTGATTACCGATTGATATAACTACGAAACAGCAAACCTTACTTTTGCCGTGTTTTAGGAGTAACGATATGTTCGTATAATACGCGTACTGAACGGCAAGTCATCACTTTATTTATTGAAAGCCAAATGTGTTTTTTATATTTTTTCACTCGACTCCACTTGGTGGCTATCATCATACTTCCAGCCCTTTGTTTGTTAAAGATATCACGACACACTCTGAACTGTTGTTAACCAATACCGGGAAGCACAGCAAGGTGGCCACATTGCAAACTTGACTGATCAGATTCAGTCTGCACTAAAAAAAACCTGGACACACTCCACTAGTTACTAACTAATGTCCAGTCAAAGTGTCCGACACGGTCTTAGAGAAGGTCAATCGTGAGCCCAAATATCCCTCTGACTGCAGCACTGGATGACATGTGTTCGAATCTCAGAAGTTACGAGTTCCCTGAAGGTAGCAGATAGGCCTTGCTAACGAGTGCCAACTAACCCGAGACCTAGGTTCAAGGCTTCCAATCACATAATAACTGCAATTTTTGTATGTACTCAAACTAAGTTAGGTTTCGTTCTGTTGAATTCTCACTTTTGCACTCCTGTCCCCAGCTTGAAGACATTAGTTACAGAAAACTGATTGGAAATTCCACGCATGAATTCTCGAAATAGAACTACCAGCTACATTCCACGCTTCCTATCAACTAGAAGCTGTAAACTCAGTCGGACAGCATTCCTTCAGGTTTAATCCTTCATTGGAATGAAAGACAGGCAGCAACAGAACTTAGATGGCTACCCACAACGTTCTTTTACCTGTCCGGCCGAAAAATATCTAATTTGTGAATTATTCGCTTCCGAGACCCAATCATCCAACCACTAGTAGCACACTGAACCTATGTGTGGTAAGCCCAGCTCTCTCGAATTACTGCTGAAGCTGCAATTGTTATTTTGTAGCAACATTTTCAATCAGTCAGATAAACAAGACTTGTATGTATGCTACGTGACTGCCGTGAAGCTCAGTAACGTGAAAGTTTTAAGTGAAGAAGAAAACCTTATCCCTATACTCTACCAGTCTTTTTATTGGGTTGGCGCTCTGCTGCTACATGTCTTATTCTTATTCTATCACAGTTATTAATTGTTGGTAATATGACACTCGAATATAGCCGTAAGAGAAACATTATATCATCAAATTATGTCAAAACCGGGGCTTCGGCCAGGTGAATAGGTTACGTAGGATAGACCAATGAATCAACAGGTAGTGCGTCCAGGCCTCGGTACCTGCAGGATAGATGATCACACATCACTTGCGAGCCTTATTTTTGGTCGAAAACAACTAGAAGTGAGCCGCAAGTCGTTCAAGCAGCCCAACTTGCTCGTTTCCTGGCGGTGCATCGCCACTGTGGCAAACTAGCGTCGAGAACATGTCATAAGTTTATGCGGAATAACGTGTCAAGTAACTTAATCTCAAGATCCTTGTATTTCCGAAGACACTCAGATACGATCAAACACTGAGCACAGAAATCGACTTTGATTTCAAAACACATTAACTAGCGGGAAATTTCATTCTTCCACTGTTAAAAATCAGTATTCTGTACTAATTCTATAAATAAATGTTTTTATAAAGCAATTTTTCGTGCCTTTATTCGTACTCTTTCGTCTTCTTCAGGCTTGTACACGACCGAATCACTCGCGCTTTCAAGTTGCCCGCCAATGACAACCAATACCAATGAACATACGTTCAATTTTCGCAGTCACTGACTGATCACATGACCGTGGTTTCGACGCATATGCCCACTTTGTTATCCCGAAACAGTCTATTTCAGTTTCCTGCCCGGAGACGAAAACCACATGCCCCTAAACTTGGCCTGAAAAAGTAGAAACGCTGCTCCAGCTCAACCAACTAGGAGTGTCGGCCTACTGGAACCGAAGATACATATAATCACACCCACTGAAATTTCAGCCAGTATACACTTTGGGAATAAATTGGTCGGAGCATCCGTAAACTCTAAAATTTTAAGAGAATTACTTCCATCCGCTAGGAAAATTGGCGGTGTGACACAAAATAATTAAACCTTGAGGAGGTCTGCTACCAACCTTCGAAAGTATGACGAGAAGCCAGGGACTAAACTTTAGTCCAAGATCAGTTGATCACACTGTCTTATACAGTTTGAAGTAGCAGCGTACAGTAACAGTTTGCTTGAAAATAAGGCACCATCTGATAAGTATCAGCAGTCCAGTTTGTGTAACAAATTGGGGCCTGACATCAAATCAGTTAAGTTGTGAAGACTATATAAGGACGTTCAAGGTAGACATTGAAATTACACCAAAATAATAGCTGGAATAAAGCTACATAATGCAATTTAGGAAGTCGTGTGAATACAGTGATATGGCTTTGAGAGCCAAATTATGCTTGAAATATCATCCAGTAGTTAACAGTATTATTATTAGTTATGTCCAATAAACTTATCCATTATGTTTAGATTATGGGTTCTGTGGAGATTTACATTAATTCCAATTGTCGGGTTTCGTCACCTACTAAAACATTTAGACAGATAATTGAAGACCATGGGGTAATGGACAGCTGTTTTGTGACAGTTCATCTGTGCGTGTCCACTTCTGAGTTTTTGCTAAATTACTCATCTTCGTTGGGTTAGTCAACCTACACTCAGATAAGTTCTTATGTGACTAACCCACACCTACTGGTTTCACCTATATAGTTTACCTCAGTTATTGTAAGGAATTTTATAAATTGCATTATTTTGTCTAATTGGGTCAGTGAGGTATTTTAACCTGCACAGCTCGTCCCTGAGTGAGTGTGTACGTCTTAATGCCACCCTAATCCTTTCTCTATTGGTAATCCTATACAGGATTTCACGTGTACCTTCCTTAAATGAAGAAAGTGTAGATGTCCTAAATTCTTTCTTATTTATGTTATCATTACCAATCTGCTTATTATTTTTCTTTTTATAGTGAGCTGTCGAAGTCTTCGTTGTGAATTCGGTGGGATGGTAATTTAACACCAGTGTTTCTTCTGTTTGTTTCATTTCACCATTTGGGTTTTTTGGTTTACCACTTAGTGTCATTACTACGCTTGTTAGACAATTAACTAAGCCCGCCTTCACAAACAACGGATGAAATGAATTAGAGTCTAAATATCTAATAGAATGTGTTTGCTTTTCATAAATGCTAATTTATAGTCTGTTTCACATGTGTCTATTGGATTTCATATTGATATTTATTTATTCATTCATATATGTAGTCAGTTTGTTTGTCATGTACATAAAGTAAGCTGGAGAGTTTTGTGAGTACCTTCATATGCTTATGAATAATAATAATAATAATTTTTCCTTCACGTTCCCAGTGGAACATAGGACCTCAAGCTAGAGGCTTGAAGTTTCTGTAGCAGTGTTTATTTTATAGGATGGGGTTGCTAGCCTCATGCCCAACCTTTCCTCCTTACCAGCATTATTTCCGACTTAGCGAGGTAAAGGAATGCGTCGGCTGGGGGTCGAAACCCGGCCAACCCATGTGCATGGTCGGCGAGCGCCCTAACCGCTGTGCCACCGACGCACGATATGCTTATAAATAGCAATAAATTGTTCTCGAGACGTCATCAGCAAGTAATACCATATAACACTGTGAGAATTTATCAAATAAATTTACTCTGTGATAGAATCATACTGTGCTACAGTGCTCAAGTTCTCTTCCTACGTCAATTTTTAGACTAAACTAATCACAGACAAATAAAATCCGTACATTTCATACTATTTAAATATTTGTTAGTAGTGTAAGAATAATAACAATAAGATTGCAAAAAAGCTGAAGATATTCCCAGTGATCATTTCATAATTTGAGTAAATTATTTGTTATTTTAGAAACTCTGATTATGCTGAAAACTTCCACTTATTGTTCTGCATTATTTTAGCAAAGACTTACGGTACGTGAAGTGAAGTCAGTTGTAAGTTTTCATTAAGGCTGTTGTAATGATTAGCCTAAGAAAGTAATCCATTACCTTTCTTGATTAGCTTGTCAAAAAATCAAGTAATTCTTTAAAGAAGCTCTTTTTGGTTAATTTATTCTCTTTAGCTGAGCACTCGCATTTATATACATTTTTTCACCAAGGAAGGTATTAAAAAAAAACAGTGAGTTCTTATACTTATAGTTGTCAATATCAATCAGTGCATAAGAGAAGTTGAATATGTGTTAGAATTGCGTAATAAGTTAATGAATGAGTTGTAGCCATGATACACATAAAAGCAAAGTAAAATGTGACATTACGTGAGGGTTTGAAAGAAATACAAGAGTCATAAAGAATTAAAAAATACAAACAAACAAGATCACTTTGGAAAAAACTACAAGGTTGTTACCATGATGGAACAAGTGGGTGAGTAATTTTCATTTTTGCATGCATACATTCAGTTTCTCTATCTGAATGACAGATGGGATGATGACATATCGTCCATGGTGGGTTGTTCTTCACTTTGTGAACCACTCTGAAGAAGGCATTCGTTGAGATGGAATGATCAATTTTGACAAAGTGTTTGATTATCTCACTCCTCATGGAGGCACTACTGACTTTCCATTGCCGTGTGGGATAGTGTTGTTAAATCTTTCTAGACATCATACACGTCGAATGACCAATATACCTAGCTCCTTAGGAACAGGTGAACTGATATATACACATAGGAGTGGTCAGAAGCAAGATCTTGTCGCTCAGGTTTCTGTAGATCAATATACGATCAGGAAATACTAGTCTTAGCGTTGCTGCGATGAATATTCTTCTCAAAGATGATGAGAAGAACATTCTTCATAGCGACACCAAATGTACTGTTCTCCAGTCATTTGTCAGTAAGTGAAAAAATGTAAATTAACACAAGTTAAATTTCATGAACCACTAGATAAAGATCACTATTTTTCTTTAGCATTAATTTTCTCATCTCGTGATCTGATAATCCTGTGATGGATTGTTTAAAGTGATTGTGTGGGTGCAGACTGCTGAATAGTCAACTCGACATTCTTTAAATGGCTTTTTTCTATGGCGGAATCCACTCTAATAATAAATAATAGGTTGGCAGTATGAGGAATGTCTTGTCTTCAGTTCAAAATCGTAGAGTTTTATTTTTTGTTCTTATTCGTTCTTGTTTATAACTTCCAGTTTCGAAATGTTTGCTGGAAACTCAAAGATCTAATTTACTTGATATCGTTGGATTTTGCCTTAAAAATAATAATAAATAAAAACAGTCTGATTTCAGACAATATGTCAACATTTAGTACAGAATTCTTAGTATACTTAACTGAAAAACTTTTACTGCTAATACAATACAAAAATGAAACATGGCCAATACGCGTTGAAGACATGAAAAGGTTGACTGCTTTCGATCATAGATGTCTGCGATCTCTGTCTCACGTTAGGTGGTTTCACAAGATAAGTAATGTTGATGTTAGGCGTAGAGTGTTGGGCAAAGAGGGAAAATCAATCGACGAGGCTATAAAGTTACATAGACTAAGATGGCTAGGTCACGTGCTGCGCATGCCTAACCACCGCCTCCCCCGACGGGCTTTGCTAGCTGATATAGGTTCAGGTTGGAAAAGAGCCAGTGGTGGCCAAACAAAAACATGGTCTCATCAATCCATGAAATCCTTGGCAGTTAAACTGAGTCAGGTAGGGAGATGCAGACTCCCGGGTTGGGGTCCTCGGGACTCTAGGAATCAATGGCTGGAGACAATAGGTGACATGGCTCAAAATCGTTGTCAATGGCCAGCGCAGATGTATTCAGTCTCTGTAATCTTTCATATTCCTTTCTACCATTATCCATTCTGTTTCACTCTTATACTTGTCAGACTGTATTGATTCTCTCCACTCATCTTCTTGTCTACTTTTGTGTGCTATTTGGAGGGTGGCAACTCGAACTGCTGCACTTCGGTGCCAAGTTCTATGTTGAATCCAGACAGACAGACAGACAATACAAAAACGGTAGCTGACTGTATATTATGGGGCAGCGTCATTCCATATAAGGCAGCATCTAATGCCCTGAGGTACTTTTTCTTTATTTCTTTCCAAAATTCTACGTCATTACTTTGATGTAGATTAAGAATTTGTCCGAATCCATGTAGTGATACAAAGGCGTATCGGAATGATGAAAATGATAGAAAATAGATATGATTTTATCCATCATACTGGATGGAAATTTAAGCAGCTATGTGATCAGGCTTTCTTAGCATTATTCATTTCTTGCATTTCTAATAGAACAAAGCGCCTCGGTGACACATTTCTGTTGCACTCAACTCTCTCCCTTCATTTATAATCGGCTCGAGTATAGCCGACAAGCTTTTGTTTTATCTTCACACAATCTCATCATCTCCACTTTACCCTCTGGTGCTCATTCCGTTACAGTATGCTTCAATCTGTTTCTAAAATTGCCATTTTTATTGACTGTTTAGAATGACTTACGAAAATTTCAAAGAATTCGCGAGCGGTACTACTGCTTTGATTTTGTACTTCCTATAAAAAATGCATGGTTGCTCTTAATAAATACTAATGACTGGTATGAATAATTTCAGATGACTCACGTCAATGATGACTGCTTGCAACCCGACTGATGTGCTCTGTACACGAGACGTTCGCTTCTCCTTTTCGATGCTGAGGTCATCAGATCACCGTCATCAGGAAACCGTGATGAAATATCATCACGGAACTTCAAAAGTGTGAATAGTTAATTGCATTGTTTTTCTTGAGTTGGATTTTATCACAGACTTTCGGTTAGTGTTAACAATTCATCTAAGATATGGAAAAATGTAGCCTATATAACTAGCTGTTTTATCGAGAAGAGACTTTTTTACAAAGAGTTGCAAATAATTAATTCATAGTTATCTTTTCGTGTAGCAATCAAAACCTTTTAAGTTTTTGATCACGTAGTAATATGTTCTCTTTGGTCTAAAATCACTTTAAAAGTCTTGTATCAAATGGCTCTGTAGGGTATGAAGATTTAGCATACTTATTTACCCTTTCGCCATAGATTTTATTCACTGACATACGATTATCCTTGTATTTTGATAGATATATTCAGCTACAACTCAGGATCATTCTGAGGACAGAATGTATAAGCTTCTTATATTCGAGATATTCTATGCGCTTTGTTTCTGTTTTAAGACTTTTAAGATTTTCTGAATTGAATTTGGCAGTGATACACCAAAACTTTAGATCAATTAATGACAACAAAAGTAGGTAGAATGAATAGGATGTAAAATGCTTTTGTGTAGACGATTTTGACCTATGTATTTGCTACTCGTACTAGTAAGAATGATACTTCTAGATTTCACTATGTGTCCAGCTACTGATGTCCACTTACAGTTTCTCAAATAAGTTAACAATGCCGTTCGTAACTGTGATTTCCAACAGGCTGCGTTTCAAGATATGATCACTATTTTTGCTTAATACGTGGAGTCCTCCTGAAGTATCGTATTACAGCGATTAAAATACATCTACAGCCGAATAAGACAAAATTATCCTCTGAAATTGCTAGTATAATCAATCTGGAGACTATTTGTGAAACCCTTGATAGATTGTTTAAATATTTTGGAATAGATGTCGGCCGTATACTGACAAGATCACTCTACTGCATACCATGTACACCAAAAGACTAAGCATCGAAAAAAGACGAAGTTGGCACTATTTATGAGGTAGTTTGCATCACTTAAGAAAACCACCATGCCGACTCAAGCATACACCCTCTTCATCTCCATATACATCATCGTAAAATAATAATTAAGACAAACGATTTGCGACTGTTCTTAGAAATTCGCATAGACAACCATAGATATCAATTCTACAGGGAAAATATTAAATCTGAAATTTTAAGGATTCTTTGAAGCCTGTTACCCAAATCAGTTTATAATCATAAATTTATTGATATAGATGGAATTTGTCAGTCAATGAAAAATGAGCCAGATCATTGAAACGTCCACAGTCAGTCTAACGACACGATCAATACTAACACCAATAGGCCACGATATGTAAACATATTACAGTTAGAATCATCAAGAAAGACTATGAAAGCTTCGCAAGTAAACCACCAGGCTCAGAGAACACAACAACACCAAAAACATTGACTCAATGTACAAATCTTCTACATTATTTCGTATATATCTCTTAGTAGTTGTGAAGTTGTCCATCATTTATCAGTTTTAGAATTGGTTGTAATAATGCACTAAAGGGTGATTTGCTGAAGAAGTGGTGATGTCAGCCCATCACAATTCTTTATGCATGTCCTAATGGTTGACGTGACTCAGTGGCAGAAGACGTTGTGGAAACACTGAAACAAACAGGCTGTTTTGGTTTTACTGAACAATACAATTTTACAGTGATATTAGAATAAAACTTGTGCATTGCGGCAGACTATAATTCCATTGTGGGTGGAATTTATTTTGATAAAGTCTCAGTGTTTAACAGTGATATTTACTGATGACCACGTTTCGAGCACAATTTATTACTGCTCATAACCATATCAAGATACTCATACAACTTTCGAACTTCGTTTATAGAATTCCATTATTTTTCACCGTTTGACATGATTGGTAGCAGTATTTTCCATATTTCCGGTAGGAGCGATGAGTCATTTCTATTGCACGTGTTGAGTGTAGACTCGATGAACAAGGATTCAGTAATCAACCTCTCTCTTCACCTATCTATATTACTTTTTAGAATTTTGATGCTGCCCCACTCTATTGTGTGGTTATGTGTTAATGCATGCAGTGAAATCGCTGAGGTTTTTTCTAAATTGCATATATTCGTGGTAAGTCGTACGAAATGAAACAGGTAGGAAAAGCGTTGGTATCAAATAACTATTCTATAAAATTCACTAGGAAGATCAGAAAAAGCCAAAAGCAAAATAAAAATAAATTGTGAAACTAGTAATGATAACGTAAATAAAAGGGAATATAAGGCATGCACAGTTCTATCATATAAGGAGGGGACATCTGATACCCTATGTAGAATTCTTAATAAAGCAGGAATTGGACTGGCATTCAAACCTACAAACTCACTCACGAACAAGCTGTGTAGGTTGAAGGACCCAGTTGACCCAATTAGACAAAATAATATTATTTACAAAATACCATGCAATGACTGTGATTCAGGTCAACTACATAGGTCAAACTAGTAGGTCAGGTGAGATTGTCGGAACATAATAATTCAGCTAAGGTAAGAATGGTTGACCCCGAGAAGATAAGTAATTCAGAAAATAGCTCAGCGATTTCACTGCATGCATTAACACATAACCACACAATAGAGTGGGGCAGCATCAAAATTCTAAAAAGTTATATAGATAGGTGAAGAGAGAGGTTGATTACTGAATCCTTGTTCATCGAGTCTACACTCAACACGTGCAATAGAAATGACTCATCGCTCCTACCGGAAATATGGAAAATACTGCTACCAATCATGTCAAACGGTGAAAAATAATGGAATTCTATAAACGAAGTTCGAAAGTTGTATGAGTATCTTGATATGGTTATGAGCAGTAATAAATTGTGCTCGAAACGTGGTCATCAGTAAATATCACTGTTAAACACTGAGACTTTATCGAAATAAATTCCACCCACAGTGGAACTATTTTACCGCCTTTGAAGTTAACTGATCGAAAGAAAGTCCCATTCGTTGTCACGTCTTTATTTGAATGTCCTAGTATGGTAATCTTCTTTTCAGAACAATTATAAATTATTAGTTTTATCTTATGTAAACATTTCTCTTATTCAAACCAGCATTTAACTCTATAACTCTAACTCGTCCCTTATATCTTAATAGTGTTAAGTTACAATTTCTGTCTCATGCTTTATTCTCACTTTCTTCTGACTGAGATATTTTGGTCAGCCTGAATGAGAGTCATTCCCAATGACGGTAGATGATCCCACAGCACCAGTAAATGAAAAGACGATTGCCGCAAATATTTTCTATCCTGGGTTCCATTCATATTTGTGCCGCGAGTGCTAACTACTAAAAACCAGTAGATTAATAAAATACCCCCATTTCTCCCTGAATTTCAATAGAATTCCATGTTTAATGTCTGTAATGTGAAGAAAAAATACACCAAAAATTAAGGAAAGAAGGACGAATAGGGGATGGATTTGGCTTTTTTGACGAAGTTATTTTATAAAGGTGCATGATCACACTACGCTTATGTGACTATTCGAGTGTTGACCTCTACGGATATGACTGATCTCAAGTTAAGTCTCATCAAGAGCCGACATTAGTCATCACTGGACAGCTAGGTATGATGGAGAAGATTTGTAGCTCAGGTGGATTATTTTGATGTGGTTGTGTTCTCTCAGCTGGATAGTTATTTTGCGAAGCTTTCATCGCCCTACTAGGCGACATCTTCAGCGCATGCTTCAATTTGAAGCATGAACTAATTACTGTTAGTCGATTTAGACTAGTCAAATCTGTGACAAAATGACCGGACATTTCTGAACATGGAGATGAGACTTAAGTCTTCTGGGTCACATACAATCACAGACCACATTCAAGAAATATCAGAACACAATTTGACGTGATAAAATCTGTTCGACTGTTAATCAACAACAACCTTTATCAAAATTATAAAAGTACCTCAACAGTTCCTTTGGATAGCTATACGCCCCAAAGTTGTCTCTGGTAAGAAATGCGTAATTTACATCGACAGACGGTTAATTAAATACAACTACTGAGTACATGAGAATCAAAAAGAATCTCCACACCAAAATAGGATCAAAATTCTGTCTACAATTATCAAATAAAACAATAAACGTTTCGAGCAAGTAGTCAAAGGATTTGAAACAAACTAAATTTGAAGAATATTAAACCAACACATTATAGTCGATGGTTTAGCATCACATAATAGTAAGGTGCAGTATTAAGAACAAATCTCAACCGAAACAAACAAAAAGCCTTAAGACAAAGACGATGGGTCACGAGTGAAAAGTAGCCTACACAAAGTTTCAATGCAGATTTCGTCACTAACCAACACCATTAAGAGATTACCAAAGACCAGGGAGGAATGGACATATGTTTCATCATAATTTGGGGCTTTTCAACAATGCTCACCAACTAACTCACCACCTATTGAACCCGAGACCTTCAGGTTACGAGACCAAGCTCGCTAACCATTCAGTGACGCGTGAATTCCAACTTCTTTCATTTGGTGATATGGCAATACCTCCAACCAGTCTTTTTGATAAGCACCAACTTCTTCTTGACACTGGCAACGACTAGGATGAAATAGGTGTCTAGTGCTCTTTAGTTTTTGGTGATCTCTATCTGGTGTTTGTTAGTGAGGAAATCTACACTGAAGCTAATTCAATTTTCTACAAAAACCCTAATCTAAATATACAAAATTAGTGAAAATATCCAAACAAATGTTATTATTGCTTAGGAGGGATTTGCAAATCATCCATTCAGGTACAGAGATTAACTGGGTCAACAGTGTGCTTTTGATAAGTCCTTAATGTGCATTAGATTTAATATATTAACTTGTTTAAGTTTTCAGCATTGGATAACCCACTGAGCATGAGGAATGAATATTTTTTACAGTTATATAAGTTACATGATTAGTTCATAACTTTTATTATTTTTTTACACACTATGACAACATTTGTTCCGCACGACAAATGGACAGATTACATGCTGGAAGTAGTCATTTATGAAAATTTATATTTTTCAATGAATCCCAATGGGAAGGAACGTGCGTCGTGGATTCCACCACTAGCCACCACTAACCAAATAACATCATGTTGACCTCAAGGCACTACTAAATCATCCGTACTAGGCGATGTCAGCAGAGACTGAACATTTCGGTTCGATAAAATCAAATAAAAAGCCAATCAAACTATTTCCAACTTAAAATCAACCAGTTATATGCTCATTTCCATATAAGATTATGTGTACAATCAAGGAGTTTCAAATAAAGATGACTTAGTAGTTTCATTACTTCTTGCTTCCCTAGAATTTTGTAGACCATGTTAATATTAGTTACTAAATCTACGAAAAGAAAAATATTTCCCTTTTTCATAAAAGTGTTCAGCATCTGTTACTATATTGTTTTGTTTTTTTAAATAACTGTTTACCACCTTAAGCAAATTATTATCTATTAAACATCATTGATAAAAGTAATACAATTGAGTTTAATTCTTTTTTCTGGCGCCATAAACAAACGTATATTGTCTTACAGTAAACTTTCAGTCATTTCAATTCTTTTCTAGTTCTTCTATTCGCTCGCCTCCCTTCCTTTATTTGTCTCTCTTTCTCTCTCTCTCACTCTCTGTTTATATCAAATCTCTTCTTTCTGAATACTCCTCATCTCTATTCACCTTATCCATATATCAGGAGAATTCATTTCAATGTTAATGTATTTAAGCATAACAACAGTGAAAAAAAACAACAACGGAATAATCAATGATGATAATCTCAATTTAAAATTAAATGCTCTTTTCCTCTTTGAAAGTACTTATTTCAACAAAACCAAGCCCTCTGGATTCATTGTTCAATGTTATCAAATATCATACAGAGGCGAATTTGAATGAAGCACCAAGGTGATTGTTCCTTGGTTATCTAATATATATATATATATATATATATATTACAGAATAATCCAACTATCTCAGAATTATAAAATAAATTGAAAAACTCATTATTTGTGCCTGAAATCTCATCTATTTAGACAATCTGTTTACCTCGTTTCTCGTATTATCATTATTATTATTTTTCTAATATCTGCCTGCTTAGTTATTTGCTGAGAGAATATTATCTACTTATCTGTTCATAAATGCACAAAGTTTCTTTGCTTATTTTCTCTTCCTCCCAATACCCTTTTCTGCATTTGTCCGTTTGTCAATATCTCATACACTACTTACTCTTCGGAGGAAAAAAACGGGAGAGCTCATCTCACCACTCTCAGTTGAAAATTTCTAATAAGCAATCTCTCTGTCTTTCTCCCTCGCTCTCTCTCTCTCACGAAAAATACGTAAAAAATTTATACGGAACAATCCTTTCCACTAGTTACACACGAACAATCTAAGCAGGGAGTTATTATTACTATTATTATCATTTTATTCTAAAAGGGGGAGAATGAATTTTCCATGGCGTCATCATGAGACTATCGCTAGGAGTAATAATGATAGGTAGATTGTTATTAAAACCTGAGGTATATTTTCTTAACAGTATAATTATTCTTCTTTCTCCCCCTTATTTGTGTAAGAATTCTTGCACAATACTTAGAAGTACATAATGAAGAAGTATGTAGAAGATATCCTGTCACCCTTTTTCCATATGGAGCCAGAAAGAAAGACGGAAGGAAAACACGAGACGTGGCAATACAAATGTCACTTACATGTCTTAAATATGAGGAAAGAATGCAAAGAAAACATCTGGCATTGTTCTGTTTATCCTGCATATATCTTTCTAACTTTTGGTCACTTTTTTCCAAAGGTATGAAATGCGTGCTAAACTCATAAGAAATAAATTTTGGGCTGGACAGTTTCACACATATGTTAATATATGGTATAATCTAATTTATTTGAATAGTTGAGTGGTATTCATGTCAATCACCAGTGTCTGCCTGTCACATCGAAGTGATCCGAATACAAATACAAATACTCGCTGAAGACATCGGGTAGTGGTTGCGCTATATCTTGAATTGGCAGAGGTTAGAATTCAAGAACCATTGGATCGGGACCCAGTGACTTAATAGTATACGAGCTCGCCTTGTAACCAGAAGGGCCTGGGTTCGAACCCCGGTGGGTGCGTACTGATGAAGAGTCCCAAACTAGGACGAAACAGCTGTCCAGTACTCCTAGGTTTTCCAATGGTTCTCTAACCAATGTCAGCTCATTATGAAATCCTGTAACCAATCAACCGAATCCCTACAAACCAATACTTGAATATATCTTTTGGTTTGACTAAATAGAAATTACTGTCTCGCAAAGTTATATTCCTCAGACTTCTTTCAAAAACCAAGTTTACAGTGATTCCCCGGAAGAAAATCAGTAGCAAAGAAAGGTTCAAACTCATGCGTCATTACTCTTTGATTTTCAACAGCAAGGAAGACTAGAAAGAATTGAAAGCTCTTTATTATCTGATACAACTGTCATTTTGTTTCCTATCGGTATAAATTGTTTCGGATCAATTATGTGGTGGAAAATACTCTTATATTTGAAATGACTGAGTTCTGTTCATTTCTCAATGAAAACATAATCACCCACTAGGATATTAGCGCATCAAAATGACATTGGAGTGAAACGTATGCCATTTGATTGATGATGGTCAGCAGTGGACTACGGAATAGTCGTATCTACATCCTGGTGAGTCATAGTGTTCTGTTCATCATGGACTGACATCATCTGGTAAAAAAATTATTCACCATCGTCCTCACGAGAGATTGATTCTCAAACATTCAGGTTGCTAGGTGAATATTCTGCCTATAATTCGGTGGATTCTCACTCAGTAAGGCATTATTTCCAAATTACTTTAGTTCGGTGGATTATACAATCATTATCCAATGTTACTGATAGGTGACGAATTTTTTCATGATTAGTTTTCAATGAAATGTCAAATCTGTCTTTATAAAATCTCCGCTTTCTTTTCATTTTTCAGAGAGAGAGAGAAAGAGTGAAAGAGTTTTGTCTGTCTGATAGTAACAATGTCACTAGATTAACTGCTTCATTGTTATACAAGTTGAACAAATACAATTAAGACAAGATAAGACTGAAATGTTACAGACATCAGAGTATACAGCACTTGACTGAAACATGTCATCAGATTTAATTTGCTTTTCATCTCTCCTTTCATTGTGTTGCCATTGTTATTGTTACCAGTGTTTATCGTAGCTAATCTGATAAACGTTAACACTGTTTCAGAAGTATATAAGGTGTTGACACGTGATGCTGAGTTAGTAAAACATGCATTGTAGACATGAATATGATGTAATAACTGAAAAATAGTTAAATGGTAACAGTAGATCCTAAATTGACATTTTATATTCGTATTCGCATGTTAAATTTGATGGAATTCTGCCTGTTGTCACTACAAGTAGAATATATATGTATATATTCACTAAAAAGGTGAGAGAAAAAAAAACAAATACGTATTAAAGCAAGTAAACATCAGCTCAACTTCATTGAGACATAATAATAATAATGGTAAGAAATGTAAATTAAAGGTTGAAACAGAGTTATTCTAATATTAATTCCGTCGAAATCTGACATCAGCCAGAGAACGGTTAGAAGCCAGAGGGCATTGGACAGTTATTTTGCTCTAGTTTAGACTTCAGCAGTGTAGAGTCGTACTCTCATCAGGTCCCAGGTTCGACCCCGTGTTTTCAGACTACTGCATCAAGCAGATGAGTTTGAAATAGGACGAAACACACACATTGGATTCCATTATCTCTAATTCAGAGTGAAAATAAGTGTTGACATTATTTTCGGCAGTGTTTTCACTGATATTCTTTTGATCACATTTTTCAAGATGATGCGTAGTCTGATAGACAGTGAAAAACTGAACCCTGTTATAGTCGATTTAACTCAATTAAATCTGTAGAGAATAAGTGATATTCTTTCACTAACAATACACATTACCATAAGACATAAATTTTGTGAGTACAATAAGAAAAGATTATGACTTGACAACACTATTTCAAATAGTATAGCAGTATAGGACGAACAGCTTATTTCTAATTGCAAATAGCATAGCGTATTGAGGAGTTGAATAGACTTCACTTTTTGTCACTTAAAAACAATTTTAAAACAAAATAAAAGCACAAAGTATATATTCAGGTATATGGATCATATTCTAAAATAACATGTGAATAGCTGTTAGATTTTGGGTTTGTAGGAATTCTGACAGTTTCAGAGTGGATTTCATCACGAACTGATATCTGCTGGAGAATTATGGAAAACGAAAGTCAACTGGACAAGTATCTCTTTCTAGCTTGTCACTCATTAACAGTGTGCACCCATGACCTCATCAGAGAATACGCAGAAGACCTGCCTGTTACACCTGACATGGCGGTCACTATCGATCACGACTTCTTAGTGCCTGCTTGTTTGCACTCTGGAGGTTTTGGATTCCATTGCAGCCATAGAGTCCTGTGACGGAACAAAAGAAACGTCCAGTGCTGTTCGACACTCAGGGATTTTCTTACCGAGGCATACTATTATTATTACTAAGTTTACTGACAGTATTTTCTTATACTATTCAACTTGATTATTAGTATTTTTGCATATTTACTGTAAATAATTCGATATTTTATTTATTTTATTTCTTTGGGTACCGAGTCAAACATAGGGCTTTTAGATTGAGCTTTGAAGTTTCAGTAGTAATGGTGGTTTTTACAGGGTGGAGTTATTAGCCTCACACTCAACCTTCCCTCTTTGTCGGGAGGGTTAAGGGCGGTAAAGGTGTACACTGGCCGAGAATAGAACTCCGGATCACGTGCATGGTAGGGAGCATCCTAATACTGAACCACCGACACACTAGCAGCCACATTACGTAACCATAATATGACACTGGAACTAGAAACGGTATGACATAAAAAGAGATGGCTGCACGCATTTCCAACAGCATATGCTTTCATCTTCATTAACCAGTTTGCTTATTGTACAACTTACAATGATGTGATCTTCCACACTACTTGAAACAAAAAGTCCGTTGTAAGCAGAATTTCTACCAATAAACCAAAATCTGTTCATTTTTTGTTCTTATTGTTCACTCATACGTTGATAGTTGTTCGGTGGTGGCTAGTAGTGGAGTCCAGTTTACGCGTTTCTTACTATTTTGAACTCGAAAGCTGGGTGTACTTATATTCCAAGTGAATAATGGTGATCGTATTGTAAATCCAAGTCAGCACTGTAGGTTTCAAATCCCAACGCTTTATCCACTAGGCCACTGGGGTCAGATGTATCAATGGAAAAGCCCATATATGCATAAATAATTTATACAGTATTGCTTTAAATTACCTAGTAACACATTTATTCATTTTCACATCATTCAAAAAAAAGGTAGAAAATAAACAACTGCTTTTGTACAAATAAACAAACTTTATCTATCTTAATTTTGAGTTAATCTACAATATAGTTATATCAAGTGTCATTTACTGTTTCATTCGCCACCAGTTAACAGAACAACAAGGAAGGAATAGAGGAAGTAAAGAAGGAAGCTAGAAGGAAGGCAGAGAAAGAACGGAAGGATAAAAGAAGGGGGAAAAGAGTCTTCCTTCACTTTCCACTACCTCCCTCCCTCTCTCTCTTCCTCACACACACACACACACACAATGAGACTCTAGCTATTTTTTCTGAACTAATCAAACCCAATAAAAATAAGTGATAAATGACAATCAATAAATCTTTCTACTTGACGGTGCTTTTTATGGTGAAAAGAAAGTTTTTGGTCAAAACAGTGGCTAAATTAAAATGCTTGTGTGTGTGTGTGTGTTAATCAGTGGAAGCGATTTGAAGGTGGGGATGCAGTATAGTGATAAGTGAAAGTTAGTTACTATTAAAAGTTTAAAAAATGAATTAAAATGAAGCAGTAGCAATTACCGTACTAGGTTAAAATCCAGAATAAATGAGCTTGCTAAACCTCTCCTATGGATAGATCGAATAAGGTAGATAAAGATGAGTTTGTTGGCTTATTTATTTGGATATCAAGTTTACTGGTTATATCCCAGGGATAAATACCAACTGATTTAGAGAAATATACGATATAAATATATATATACCCAATGCTTCCTTTTTCTATTGATAAAAGGTCCCATTTATTTTAACAAGCATACAGATAAGTAAAACAAATTAATTCTTTTAAGAGGCAGTTCTAATTTTCTGTCATCTGTTGAAATGTCGAAAAGTATTTCTTTGGCTATTTATTTTCACTAATAGTTTAGATTATCAATTACCTTCGTTATTCATTGATACCTACGTTTCTGCATACACGAAGGCTAGTATGTCTTTATTTGTGTGTGTGTGTGTTCCTGCGTTTGTAAGTGAAATAAGATTTACACTTTCCACTTGTCATTTTCATCTTGATTTCTTCTTTTGCTGTTTTCCCCTTTCACTGTTTAGTGTTTAAAGAAAACGGCGTAGTAATTTATCTTAAATGTCAAGTGGATTATCACGTTTACTTATTTCCTTCTTAAATGTTGTTTAATCCACTGAAACACAATGTCTATTTTTGTCTGTGTATGTGTGTGTGTCGGGGAGAGAGACAGTAAAGCTGGAGGGTGTTGAAGGCGTTTGATGTCTTGGCAATTCTACTTAGCTTCTTAAATATTTCACAGCTGTCTTCTACAACATTTCTCTTTTGACAATACCTACGATCAAAGCGAAATAAATGGAAAACAATCAGAGAAAGAACATGTGGTGGGAGTTGGATGACGAGAAGTAGGTGGAGGAGGAGGAGGAGGAGGAGGCGGTATAAGGTAGGCATAGGAAACAATAAAAATGTCATCATCATGCTGGTGATAATGATGTCCATGATGACAATAGGGATGATTGTAGCGAAGGTGTTGATTAAAATGAAGTTTATGAATAAATGACTTTAATTTGACAAATTCAGCTAAAAATAAAGTGTGAAAGCAATAAGCATTAACTACTACTTGTATTAGTAGTATATTTATATCAAGTGACAAGTAATGAAACGCTCTTGTCATTTCTCCGCACAGAAGAAGACACTTCTCATTGTTAACGCTACAAACTTATCTACCTACATGAAGATGCTAAGACTCCAATTTTTCTTCTATTTCAACACTATTGTCTTACTTGTCAATGGTAAACTGTAAAATGATTAAAATAAAAGTCGTCAAAGTAGTTAATAATAAGCATAATTGAATATTGAACAGCAGAAAAGAAAACTCTTGTTTAAATTCTCTGTTATTCCACTATAGAGAGTGACGAATCATATCTTATGCATTTTATTCTTATTCTTGAATACAGACGCATATTTTAAGAATTACTCTCCGAATAAGACCTAGTAACTCCTGGAAAAGTGATTTAATCAATAACAATCTGATTAAGAATTATGTATAAATTTGAGTTGAATTTTATCTTGAACGTAGAACATTATGGTCTTATAACAGGGGAAAGAAATCTATAGATTGATTAATTATGTCTAGTCCTTAATGCACAAGTTGATGGAATTCTGTCAGTCACGTTTGCATTGTGGCCAGTGAGCTAGTTTATTTTAAGTAGTTGGGGACAATCTATTAGAACCCCTCAACGCGGGTTTTATGGTTAATGGATTTTGACAGCGAGTTGTATCTTCCAACTCTATGGAACTGATACCCACCTGAAATTCAAATCCACGTCACCCAGTGTTACAAACAGAGACTATTCAGCAAGTTATTCCGGTTCACGACTGAACTCCTAAAAAATTGCAGTGGATACAGTGACAGTTCACTTAGAAATAACCGATATCATAGGTCGACTACTTAATGTTAGTGCGGAATGAATTCAGTCGATCAAGTTTGAAGAGTGAGTGTCAGTAA
The DNA here is from genome assembly GCA_944472135.2 of Trichobilharzia regenti. Taxonomy (NCBI): domain Eukaryota; kingdom Metazoa; phylum Platyhelminthes; class Trematoda; order Strigeidida; family Schistosomatidae; genus Trichobilharzia; species Trichobilharzia regenti. The sequence continues at coordinate 136,019,220 of OX235270.1, read as the reverse complement.
GCATGAAACCTAGTTTCAAGACCTCCAGTCATCTAACCTTAGGAAGAAAATCTTCCCCCATTTCAGTTTTGGAATACTTCTGATCGATCCTGAGCAATTAGGTGGAACCACAAACCAGTTTTATTGTTATTGTTAGATTAAGAGAGAATGTCCTGCAGAAGAAACGAACAAAAACTTCATATTTCATCATGAGCTCATATTGATTGGAGAACCATTGGAAAACCTAGAAGTACTGGACAGCTGTTTCGTCCTAGTTTGGGACTCTTCAGCAGTACGCACCCACCGGGATTCGAACCCAGGACCTTCCGGTTACAAGGAAAGCTAGCTCGTATACCATTAAGCCACTGGGACCCGATCCAATGGTTCTTGAATTCTAACTTCTGCCGATTCATGACACAGTGCGACCGCTAGCCAATGTCTTCGGCGAGTATTTGTCCTCACACCCGACCCGCTGCACCCTACTGGTCACGACTTCCCACTGGAACCCAGGTAACTACCTACCTGCATGGGACCAGTCGCCAGTGAGCATCTTCCTGGTTTCGAATCCCGACGGGTGCGTATTGCTGAAGAGTCCCAAACTAGGACGAAACAGCTGTCCAGTACTCCCAGGTTTTCCAATGGTTCTCTAACTAATGTCAGCTCATTATGAAATCCTGTAACCAATCAACCGAATCCCTACAAACCAACACTTGAACAACTTCATAGTTAGGAAACTACTTCAATTAGTATTTTGAACTCTGAATACAAAAGAGATTTGTTCAGACTTTGTATTTGAAGTTGACTGAGTCAACATAATGTTTTCATTTCACCTTTGAAAACTGTTTCTGAAAGCTGTCCGTATCAAATTACATTCTGTTTCCTTGTCGAATCTCCTACTATCTTAAATTTCTATTTTTACTTACTTTTCATCGTTGAACTGCACTCAGTTTTTCCAGTTACATCGCGTTACCCCCCCCCCCGTAGTTATGAATCCGTGGTTCAGTAGTTGAATTCCTATCAACACCTAGTCTGGATTCTATCCTTGACTGATGCACTCCTGAACCGACTCGTCAGTGATAGGTCTGAAAAACAGGAGAGTTTGGGAGCGATGCTAACAACCCACTCCTTGAAAAGAACACTACTACCGAAACTTCAAAATCTTGAAGCCCTATGTTCCACTTGGAACACAGGGAATGGAAAAAAAATGAAAACTCTCCCGAGTTATTTATTCTTACTTTGGTTTCATATTTTCTTCTTGTATCGTCTACATTCTTTGCTATCTGACAGCTGGTGCGGTACTAGCCTAAACTATAGCTTAGTACGCGAAAGATACCGAGACTAACAATGAAGTAATTCTTGGCTCTTTGTCTATCTACACTTCTTTTTAGGAAGTATTTATAATCCCAAGGGAACTAGTGCTTTCACAGATATTGAAACTTGGATAATTTATTGTTACAGATTTCAATCTTGCAAATGAATCATTCTTACTGCAAATGTGCTTGTATTTGACTGAACAAATCACGATGATATGTCGTTGATGAGTAGAATACTCACTGCTATAAACACTGTGACACAGAGACAATAATTATGCTAATAACTGAAAATATACTCTAGGTGTAGGTTATACTGGTCAAGAGAGTTGCTTACAGTTTTCTTTAAATAACTGCTAACTTGACGTCACAAATTAATGTCTAACTAGAATTCAGCCAATGGTTAGGAGTGAACACAGAGTATTAATCACTTACAAATAATTAACTTTCTTTGCTATTCAGCTGGTAAATTTATTCATTCTGGAAAATGTGTGTTGGATGACATAACTCAGTAGCTACATTCAAGTCGATGCAAATTATGCAATAATCCCCGGTCTGTTGTGCAATAGCCTGCATGGAATAAGATTTAAAAATACTGCCAGCTGCATGAAAACAAGTTCCTGCTTTAAATGTGCTATGGTTTTGTAGCTATTCATAGATCAGCTAGAAAAATGTGATGCTGGCGACAAACTTAATGTACGTTTTTGACTTATGTCATTTTCACTTACGTATATTCTTCTTCCTTTCATTTCTTAGATTCTGTATGGGGCATACGGCTTCAAGCTTTGACCTCTGAAGTTGCAGCAGTGGTGGGGGTAGCATTGCTAGCCACATGATCTATCTTTCCTGGGCTTAACTTGTAGTAAACTAGACGGGGTTGGTGGGGAACCGAAACCTCGACCACTTGCGCTATTGGCTTGCATTCTGCCGATGAACTACCGACGTACATCTACGTATGTAACACCTTTATATTTCCAAAAGAAAGAAAAGTAATTAGTGACCGGGTCTGAGTACATGTTTCGTGCTTATTGATAATCGTCATACACTTACATCCGGAAAATCGAGGGAATCCACGTATTTCAGTGGTATAATAAATCATAAGGTTGGCTGCAACCTGAATGGTTCACTGGCTTCTTTGACCGAGGAACGGTATAATGAAAGTTTGAATTTCACAGGATGAGTCACTCCCCTCGAGATACAGATACGTTAGACTGGTGTGTCAGCAAATGTCTACAACTTCCTGTCGATTATCTGTAACTATCTAAAACCAGCCCAAAATGCACTTGAATGACAGTTCTCCTAGCTTAATGACAACAATGCACAAGTGATCAACAGAATTCTGCTGGTTACTTGGTTAGACAACTTGATATTAGCTACTTCTGAATAACCAATTGTTGCAAAACATAGCATGAAATTTTCTTTATTCCTTCACTTTCCCAATGTAATATAGGGCTTCAAGCTAGAGGCTTGAAGTTTTAGTCACAGCGATTTCATGTTTACGAGATGGGGTTGCTAGCCTCATACCCAACTTCCGCTCTTTACCAGTCTTGTTACTAGCTTAGCGAGGTAAAGGTGTGCGTCGACCGGGAATCGAACGCCGACCCTTATGGGTGGTTGGCTAGCACTCCACCACTGTGCCACCGACGCAGAGCATGAATTTGCTGGACGGGTAATACCAGCATAGATGAGGGAAAGCTACCAATATAATAAAGAAGGTCAACGTAATTTATCATGACTGCAGAACTGCATTAAGATCACTCATTCATAACAAACGCTTTGAATACAGTGAGAATACAGAGGTGTAAAATATAATACCATAATGGAAACTAAAATTTCATTACTACTACCAGACGTTCTTATACCACACACACATACATACATACACTAGTGGTCAAGTGCAGGAGTAAGTTGTCTGAGAAGGACTGTTAAAGATTATTAGACAGAGTGAAAAAAAGCAGTGGAAAATAATTTTGAATTCCTCTTTACGTCGATACCATGGTGGCTACACATTTCAGACTGAGAGGACGGAATTTTTTCTGCCGTGTTCGATGCATAAGGCAGTTTCTTTAAGTAACCACTTTTAACCATTTTATTCAGTGTTCTCTCCCAATAAGATTTTCAACCATATTCCATCAGAAAAATTTATTTACTCGAAATATTTCGCCACTTCCTCATTTTTCTACAGCATTTCTTTCATATTAGTGAACTTCGCACTCAGGTACGTGACCAATATTTTCTGAAATTACCAATAATTATATTGTGGTACAATTAATATTTAATTATAATTACTCTTTGTACTCACTTCCGTCTTAATTCATATAATTATTCTTTCCAAATTTCTCTCAAGAATATACACTTCCATTCATCTCGTATCTGTTCGTGTACTATATATATCAGTTAACTATGTATTGAGTGGGCACTCCTTATCTACAGCATTATTGTTGTTAGTAGCGTTATGCTTTACCCTCATGCTAATGCACATCTGCCTATTTCAATGAAAGAAAACTTCACTCCTATTCATTTGTTGTCTGTCCAAAAGTACTGAGCGAAGAAAGCGAAACTTTTCTCTCGATTTTCACCGGAAATAAGTAATCATTTATGAAAATGAAAGAAAAATATAGAAATGTCTACTTATCGCATTTCTTATTTTAGTATACTTCACAAAAGCCTATTATTATGTATTTAATTGATTACTACTCTACCGCAGTATTTTTCTTGTAATAAGGAATATATCCGTCCTGGTTTGGGACTCTTCATCAGTACGCACCCACCACACAGGTTTAAACCCAGGACCTTCCAATTACAAGTCGAGCACTTAGACGAATAAGCCGTTGAGACCCAATCCAATGGCCCATGAATTCCAACTTCTGCCAATTCACGACATAGCTCAGCCACAAGCTAATGTAATCCTTGGCGAGTATTTGTCCTCACATCCGACCTGCTGCACCCTAGTGGTCACGCCAGGACCCCAGGTAATCGGAATAGGGCCAGTCGCTAGTGAGCATCTCATTGATTTTCAAGTATTGATTTAAAGGGATTCGGTTGATTGGTTACAGGATTTCATTATGAGCTGACATCGGTTAGAGAACCACTGGAAAACCTGGGAGTACTGGACAGGTGTTTCGTCCTAGTTTGAGACTCATCATCGGTGAGCACCGACCCAGGGTTCGAACCCAGGACCTTTCGGCTAGGAGACGAGCTTGTAGACCAATAAGCCGGTAGCCAGAAAGTCCTAGGTTCGAATCCCAGGGTGGGTGGGTACTGATGAAGAATCCCAAACTAGGAAGAAGCAGTTTTCCATTAGTTCTTTGACTGATATCAGCTCATGATGAAATTGTGTAAACAATCGAATCCCTGCAAACCAACAGTAGGAATAGTATTTTTTTAAAAGGTTAACGCAGAAGGCATTTTGAACTCTTCTTCAGTAACAGAAATCAGTGTTTTTCCATAGGGAAATTGAAACAAGTGGCAACTATGGAAAAAAAAGCATTAAATGGATGCGCGATGAATTCCGTAAGACCCATCAACTGAGAATACTCCGCATAATATATACAAACAGTATAAACATGTTAGCAAATAGACAGTTGCATGTTATTCATTCACATAAAATTGGGACGCACTACATGTAATAAATACCGGGGAATTATGACCTGATCAGCAGATGAATCTGGAACCCCAGCTGACAGACAGCCTAATTAGTAATCTGCAGACAGCTGCTTCGAATCTCGTCACGGTCTATGTTATCACAACAGTGACAGTCCTCTATGCCAAGATTATCTCAGACAGCCTCGCCAAGAACCAATTTCTGCGTACAAAAATAAATGATCCGTAAGAATCAAGTGATAATTTACCAACGTAGTTGTGAAGAAGTGATGACACTAGTCAGAGAACACAGTGATATGTCGACTGTGGTTGTCACAGTGGAAATAATTAGAACAACGAATTGTAAATATTTGGACTTCATAAATATCACCATGGAAGGGAACTTCAATGAGTCTAAGGAGGCAGAGCAAATCTTACCGTGGTATCAGGCTTTTAATTTTGCCAAATGAAACTAGAAAAAACTCTAGAAAAATCCGTAACACCGAATATAATCCTAATCTGCGATTTTCACCCCGAAATAACACAGGGTAAATGATATGAAACGAACATTACAGGATAAGAATACTATTATTGAAGAGAACAAGTCTCTGAGAGTAAAGCCAATGTTTGTTAGAAGTGAACAGAATACGATAGACAAGAAGAAAACCCTAACACTGGTTTCACTGTTTGCTATAATTTCTTGTAATGAAGATGACCAACCAACAGTAAACACCTATCATCGTACATGGGATAGATCTGGAGAGAAGTCGTCTTTTTCACTTGTGTCGGCAGTCTCCTTTCAACTACATGTGGCGTAGATGAAAATGTCGAAATCACACAATAGTGGATTTAGAAAACAAGGTAGGCATTCGCTACCCTGAAATCAGTGTGTGCACCACTCAGCACGACGATTAAGATCCCGATTTTTAACAATGACACCAAGTCATTGCTTCACTATGATTGCCCAGCATGTCACCAAAAGCATTTCTAACAGGCTACTCTAGACTTTTACTAACCAACAAATGCCTCAGTATCGGTCAGAACAGGCAACAAGAAACTCTGGCATTTCAGTGAATTAGCCGAAAACCCGTTGACTAGCAAATTAGCGGAAGAAAATTTAGATAGACTGGGCATACACTGAGGAGACCGCTGAGCAATATCGCACACCAAATGAGCTTTAGAGTAGAACTCAAAAGGGGATCGATAAGTTGGATTTCGAAGAGTGAAATGAAGAAGATCATGTGGAGAGGAAATGAAAGTCTGTGAACAGTTATGGGGCCGGCTGAAAGTGATAGCAGAGCACCTAATGGAACAAATATATGCCGCTAATGTCTTGTTTCCTCCCGGAACGAAGTGAATGAAAACCGATACCAGTGCATCGCTGGATGCAATAAAGGCTATGGCTCTACTATTGCATTACCACTGTAGTGACATCCATTAACGTATATGCGATTTGAACAATACACCAAGTGAAAACGATCCAACCTTGCACACTGGTTAAATTGTAATTAATAGAACACAGAAGGAAAATATAGCGACAATAAATAGGCTACATATTTGACTACTATACTTAGGAGCAGTAATATGGGGAGCTGACAGGTCATTTCGGAAAAGGTGACAACATCACTTTTCATGAGTATGGGTAGTAAGAGGTCATACAGGTAACAATCATATGGTAGGTGTCAACAGACATATCCAAGTAGATAACATCAAATCTGTCTATAGTCATCCCAAGGTTCACCTACAGCCATGTGAAATATCTTTCATCAATGTAACCGACAGTACCATGAACGGATAATTATGTCACACGCTGTAAATTATAAAATAATGCTACAAAATTCTTGAGCTGAGCTCAGCAACAATCGCCCTTTTGTTCTGGTTGTCTCTTTGTCCTCCAAGTTTTCTATATAGCCGGCATGATAATCAATATCAACTCCAGTACTACTTCATCAGGGATTCAATTTGGTAACTTTATTAAAATGAATCAAACCAGTCAAGATGTAGGCAATCGATAACTCATTGTAGCCCAAGAAACAAGGAGAAATCAGCTTAGATTGTAAACAGACGTTGAAATTTATTTAGTCAATCCTATCCTTATTTTTCATCTCAACAGCAACATTTCTACGCCGAGCATTAAGAATAGACAGTGAAAAAAGAATAGATAAGTGGAAGGTCAAAGACGTTTATTAAAGAATATGTAAAACTAATCAAAATTCTACTGATTGACGATGAAATTTCTTAATGGTAGTAAAGAAAGTTGTACAAAATACCCTTTAAGATTCAGTAATACTTAAAATAAAACAAGGTTCAAATATTTTTTTAACAACAGAACACATCCGTAGTCTAAACTGTAATTACGCTTCATAATATCAAAAAGTTTTTTATTCCTTCAATCAATCAGATTTACTGAATAGTTTAAATTATATCAACTGTACATCTTATAATGGCTACCGTTAAATAATGAATAGAAAAACGAGGAGTTACCCTAAGAAATTTAGAAGTGAAATTAAATTATAAATGTGCGAGTGAATGTATTAAGTTTAACAGATTGTGCTTTTCTCAGCAATGTATATGTGCGTTTATTCACTTAATTGTTGATTATAGAAGGAATCGACTTCAAAATTTGCTCTTGTTTAAATTATAAACACCAATCAAAACGCGGTCATTTTAGACTCACCTCAAATATACAGTTTTTGAAAATAAAACTTAGGTTATGTTAACAGTTTTGAATCAAAATATAATGAGTTATTGTTAATTAAATTTCTTCTCAATTTAAAATTGATTACAATGCACAAAAGTATATGCAATTTACTACTGGAACGAACATTTTTCAAAAACAAAGTTGAATACTTTCTTTTTTTTTATCACATTCATTGTACAAACAGACATACATCCATACTATTTTAGAAAATATGATAAGTAAAAGCAAAATGTACTGCTTAATTGATCAATCTTCCTTTCTTTCTTTTATTTTCTCATGTCTATCCATCAGCCAACTGATCCATCCAATTGGGACTTTTGAAAAATTCGGGGACCGGTTGATCCATTCTAGCTATCACCTTATAAATTGGTTTCTTCCATGATTGTTCTGAGTCTTTACCAGTATATAGGGCAACGAAAAATTCACGTAATGTTGCCTCCACAACTATACGGAAGTGATCTGGTACCTGAAATTTGAAGTAAAATAATAACAGATAGTGACAGCCACAATAATTTTCCTATAAATATACACTTTAATAAACACAATGACTGATTACCAGAAAGTAACCAATGTCATGTGTCTAATTAATAGCGTCAGTCAAATGTGATTAACAAGCCACCGTGGTGTACTCTAAACTGATGTCAGATGGTTGCAGGTGATCGACAGGAAGCCGTCTATCTAAGTTTCATGTTTTATGCCATCTCGAAGGAATTGACTGATGCTTTCTCAGAGATCTGAGTTAGAGTCACCGAATACACCAACAATAAGCACCGGGCGTACGACGCTGGTTGCTCTCCAGTAACAAGCACGAACCCATTTCAATGGCTTTTAACCAACCAACTTTAGTGGATAATAAATGGTCAGAAGGATGTAGAAATCACGATTAAATATCTTGTTTGTTAGTAAGTGTGAATGACCAGTTGATAATAAGAGTGATAACAATGCCGTGACTAACGTGAGATGTAGTATGACTTAGAAACTAATTGGCTGGTCCATTATCATTCCAGAAACTTTACCTTCCAAACAGACAAAGATAACTGCTATTTAGATAAAGCAATAAGAAGACGTAATTTGTCTGAATCGTATAATGTATTTGCGCAACACATTTCGAACAATCTGATCACACACGGACTTGTCATAGGAATATATATATATATATATATATATATATATATGTATTGCAAAACATATTATAGAGACAGGTCATAAAATTGATGTTAGCAGATCTTTTAAACCTATCTATAAAACGTGTTTGGGGCGTATCCTAAAGTTTGTAGAAGCCCTAGCAATTAGAAAGTTCAAGCCACCTTTATGCGTTCAAAAACAATTTGTCATCACATTAAACCTTCTTTGGTAAATTTTGTTTTGATACCATAGCAGATGTATTACCTCTGCTATTTGGTTTAGTGGTCTTCATTTTTATTTTGACCTTGAATATGTCCTTTTAACTTGACCTAAGTCTATTTTTCTCACCTCTTACCCCTTTATTAATTTTATATATATATTCCTATGACAAGTCCGTGTGTGATCAGATTGTTCGAAATGTGTTGCGCAAATACATTATACGATTCAGACAAATTACGTCTTCTTATTGCTTTATCTAAATTCATAAAGGGAAATAATTGTTTTAAATAACTGCTATTCCTTACTCGTTTTTATCGGGATTATTCAGAATTCTTCTTCCTTAATCTCCTTATTGACACGGAATTTTCAGCTGGTAAACGCTACACTATTGTGTTCTAGACCAAGTCCACAGAAATGTCTGTCACCTTTGAGTCAAGTTTTCCTAATGTTGATACAAACAGATACAACCACAAATTAATAAAAGTCTTTTAAGTTATTTGTAAATGAGTCCTTTTTCAAACTATTGTGTCTCAGTGAAGTCAAGATTCTACCTGCTCCTTAAAGTTGTGCCACTACAGAAAGATTAGTTGTGCGGGGTTAATGCAAACGCAGTTATCGTTCTGAACTTGCTCCATAATGAAATTAATGAATTCAAAACAAGCTTTTCAAATGTGAATGGTTAGTGAACTCTGTGGGATAAGGAAGAGTTGGAAGTGAAGGTATTTTGTTAATATAAAAGAGATGTGGATGTATTAAGATATATTCAGCAGTCGAGAATTAGTCCAACTCTGTTTGGTTTTGTTTCAGTGGGATTTTCTTTTTTGTCTCAAATATTTCTTATTCTCAATATCTACTAAAAATTTTCAAGAATTGCAGCTGATTACACTGTAAAATCGAAGAAAAGATGATTCAGTTATAAGTATCAAGGTTTTTACTTACCTCCAACTGTTGATTACGATTATAATGTAAGTTTAATGCTCTGTAGATTTCTGATTCAGTTGTCACGTGTATTTCTTCTGCCGTACGAATTCCTTCAGATATTGCAACACGAGCATACTTCTCCATTTGAATATAATAGAACTCCCTTATATGAAAGTGTAAACATAAATACGAGTAAATAGAGGCATAATATATAAAGTAATGTGGCCAATCGTAATATGATAAATTAGACTAAAAGTAGAATGAAATCTGAATGTCACTCAGATTTTAATTATGTGTATACAGACTACTGACCAAATCAAACATTTTACTCAATAAGGTGGATCTCAGGGTAGGTTTCGTCTGGAACAGACATCGTTTTCAGAGCCAAGGGGTTCTGGATAGCCACTTCGTCCTGCATTGGCCCTCATCAGTAATGCGCACCCACAATCCAACTGGGATAAAACCCAGGGCCTTAAGGAACCCCTGTGAGCACCCTGTCATTCGCTTGCTCAGCTAGAATCCGGTAATCAGTGAATTCATCAGTGATTCAATCAGGTCCCAAGTATCGAATTCAAACTGTTGGGTGAGTAAGAAATTGATTTACTTAAAGGCATGATCTCTTACTGGTCACTACCTACAGTAATTTAACTAAAAACTGATGAGAAACAGATGGTCATTTCATCCTGGTTTCAAGTTCATCTTCAATGCTGATTTATGAGTGGACAGCAGATCGAGTCAACTGTTAGTTAGCAACTATCTCTAAAATTATTTTTATAAAGTATTAATGCAGATTTAGATGCAAAGGCGAACTGTAGGTAATGTTATCTCTGTTATGAACTGAGTTAACCTGTAAAATATCGGATTTTGATTAATAAAGCAGCTGACAGTCCTCATATTAACTGATGAATTAGTGCAGATGAATAGTTACAAACTAACATCAAATAATTCCTCTGAGTTGATCGATCTTTAGCAATTCTATCAGCTAATTTTGATTCATGACTAAATCAGCTATGGAATACAATTTTTTTCGCTAAAAGAACTTGATTACAGTCTCTACTACCCAATAGCCAATACTTTTGTCTTATTTAGACTAAATAAATGCCTACTCCTTATTACCATTTCTGGTAACTTGATTCTCGTTCAGTTCTAGCTGATTTCTACTCAATCCAATCAATTACATTACATCACTCAACTTATTTTAGTTTCAACCTGACTAACACTTTCCGTATCAAGTAGTTTGTCATCTGAAAAGAATTTACAATTCTAATCTTTGGGAATATTCTTTTTGTTGCTAAAACAATTTACTATGTATATGCAATTGTCGAGTATGAGAATGATATCGCCGAAAAGAGTAACTATTCTCTGAAAGTCTTTTCTGCTAAAAGAAATGTCTATCTTACCTTTTATTTACAAGGAAATGAATTACCCAGTTGGGCATATAACATTAATTTTTATCCGGCTGATTTTAAATTATTAAAATGTGGACTCAAAGATAAATTTTTTTATTATAGCTTGATTCTACACAATATTTTTAGTACAACTACGTAATTTTCAGCACATGAAGTCGGTAGGCCGAATTTAGTAGGCCGACCATTGATATCCGGTGTGAGTCGGCCGGGGATCGAACCCTGGACCAGGTGCATGGTCGGCGAGCGTCCTAACCACTGTGCCATCGATGCAGTTAATTCAGTCACGCTGCCACATTCTTCTTCTGTACATAATACTAAAAGAAGGTTAATTATAAGTTATCTAATAAAACAATCCATCTACATAGGTGAACTATGCAGACGTCAGAAGCTGATTTGAGTGTCATGCCTGTTGGAAATCATTGGAAAAAAAACTTTCTATTACCTACAGAGAAGTAATCTTTCTTTTGGAAACCAAAAGTAAGCTTGAATTCCCGACTACCAATTAACCCCTAACATCTGACATGATATATCAGATCATACTTCATAAGCGTTGACAGTTCTCTTGTGTCATTTCGTTTATTTTTAACGAGAATATTACAATCATGTGATAAACACACTTTTTAATATATAACTTTATTAGTTACCATTTAGTAGTCATTTCAAAGCAGACAAATAGTATTACTGAAAGTCGCCTATGTCTGACATGATTGATTCGAGTTAGAATCTGCGTGAGAATATGAGTAGTGTAATGATACTGCACACCGATTGGTTCTTTATATAATCATTTGAGATTACTAAGCAGACTTTTATTCTTCAAGACTGAAAAAGCAGCAGTTATCTGTGTTTGATCAAATCTGATTTCAAAGATAAAGAATGAATCAGACTCTACAGGTAACATCCTTTTTGAAACTCTCTGACTGTTTACAAGTTTCCATACCTTCCTTTTTTTTTGTATTAATACTTATTATTTTGGTTAGCAATATCAGTGGTAGTAACAATAGCCTACTTAAGACTAGTCGAGTCAAACAGTTAGTGAATAACAAAAAAAAAAAGAAAAATCATAATTACTGAAGCAAAGCAACGGCAAGAAGACAAGAATGAGTAAGGAATACGGAGAAGGAGGACAAGACAGATGAATGGTAGTAACCAAAGTTCAGAATATTACTCAGTAGGGTAACCGACTAAATAGCGGACATCATAAAATTTACATTAGTGTAAAAAAAAAGAATAACTCCACCCAATGTTTATATCAGCTGGTACTTAATTCACTATTGATTGGTTAAGGACATTACTTCCTTTTTCATTCTGTTTAGAAGAAAAATTATATGCCTCCTTTCTCTCTGTCTTGACTGCTATTCATTTTTCTTCACTCTCAAATCAATTATAAATATCATATTCAAGTAGTTTGTAAATAACTAATAAAACACACAACTCAAAACCAAAATTGAGTCTAATCACTGGATTAGTTAGTTATGAAGGGGATATTTTTATTGATTACAGTTTTTGCCCATATATATATTACCTTAAACCAATGCCAGGGTTTGTTTTTGATTGATTGTAAGAAAATAGACGACATGTGAAGACAGAAAAATTCATGTTTGGCTGATCATTACCTTATGTACCAGCATCGTGTCTGACTAAACTCATTTAGCATGTTTTCCAAGTTGGAGCTATGGTAAATGGAAGGAATTTCTCCTTTTCATTATAATGGTAAATGTAATTGTTTCCTTAGATGAGCGAACCACATATTCCATTGAATTAAAATCGTTTAAAAAACAAATTAAGCCTTTTACAGAGCTCCTACTTCAGTCGAATGTAGATAGATAATGTATAATTATTCTGTTTACAGTTTAGTTGATTTCTTTGTGAAAAAATTCACTTTGACATCAGTGATTGACAAAGCTCACTGCAAAAATCAAATACGACCATAGTCTGAATTAAATCCCATTTAGTTAAGACGAGTACTGAGCAATTAATTTGTTCTTCTTTGAAACTCTTCACTACTGTGAACATACTGCCTTAGTCACACTCACTCACACGCACGCACACATACACACACAATTTAATCACTAACATAATTTGGATATGTCCCAATGATGATCACGGTTTGATATCATTTAGACAACCATTGAAAACCAGGGAGTACTGGACATCTGTTTCGCGCTAGTTTAGGACTCATTGGCAGTACAAACCCTCTGGGATTGGAACCCAGGACCTTCCGGTTACAAGACGAGGTTTGAGGGAAATCAAATCCTTATAAAGAAAATTTAGATACATTGTACTAACCAATAATTTGTCTTACAATATACCGGTAAACTTTCTGTCAGTTGTTCACACAAAACTTGAAACTTAACTTGAATTTACTGTTCTATTATTATTAAATATCTTTGATATCTGTAGAAATTATTTTGAATTTCCCGTTGACTAATTTAGTCGCACTGAAAGGTTTAGTCTGTGTGAAGACGCCGACTAAGTTTGAATCTCTGAGATGCAGGTATACCCAGTTGACGAATCCTAAGTAGGACTAAACATGCGTCATGATTTCTACCGCCCTAAAGCATCACTGAGGCAGCCATCTACAGACACCAAGTGTCACAGTTTTTCTAAAATTTAACAAACAGTGACACTTTGTCCAATTATTAATATCCTACCACGCTGCGTAATGTCAAATAAACTTATCTAATATGGAACTACATTCTACCACAGTGCCCAAGTCCTACACATACACCAGCCATAATGGTCTAATAAAATCAATCTACAGGTAGTCCAAAATAATAATAATAATAATAATACTGGCTACTGAAATATGAGGTGAATACGTTTTGGACAGATTTGCAATTATCTTACTAATGCGACACGTGACCATGTGCATATCTGCGACAAATCTCCATTTTCTTTACTCTCTATCTCTCTGTCGTGCGCCATTTTTGTTCAATCACTAACTGTTTAATAAAACAAATTAGTAGACACTTGTTCAATAAATAATTAATTCAGGTTTTCATGGTTATCTGAGTGGTTCATCGGTTCACTTATACCTTTTTATTTATTTCTTTATTTCAGTTATTTGTTTTAACTAGAGATCGAGGTTACTTGATAACATATTTTCTACTTCTTTGCATCTCTTTTCCTGCAAAACCCCGTTTCACCACTGTTCAATTCACATTCAGGTAGCAGAAGTAAATATGAAGTATTTGTTGTGTGTGTGTGTGTTTGTGTGTTTACAATCTGTTCTACTCACTTTCCTCCTATTATTTTCTAAACTACTTACAATTTTTAGAATTATTTTTCCTGTTTCAAAAGGAAACCAAAAAGACAGGTACTTGTGGTTAAAGAAAGAAGAAAAGTGGAAGAGGAAGAAAAATAGGAGACGGAGAAGAAGGATGAACGAATGGGGTGGGGGTGGCATTCACATTGTGTTCAATAGTGAGCTTGGAAGATTTCAATCAAAACTTATGTTGGCGAATTTTTAAAACTACCAAAAAATATAAATGAATTCATTAGGCGGGGTTTGTTTTTGTGGTATTTCTTTTGTTTGTTTGTTGTTATTTTGTTTGTTTTTTTCAAATGAGACGTGAAGATATGCATTTTAGCGTTAATGTATGCACGTGGTTCTCTGTGTGCGTGCGTATATGTGTGGTGGCGAGGAAGTATTTGTGGTTAACACTGGTGAAGTTTAACTGTAAGAGTCTTTTGTTTTGTTTGTTGTTTTCTTGCCAGTATCATGTTCTCAATTACTTATTTACGTGTTTATTTACTTATCTATTCACTTTTTTTATTGGGATTTATCAATCACCAGTTGTATGTTTAATACTTTATGGTAATTAGTAAAAACTAATATGAAGACCATATGGTTCTGTAATTATTGAGTAAAAGTTTGCTCATATGTCTGCCTATTCAGCTGTTTTCTTTCTTATCACGAATAAAAAGGATAAGCATGAGCATATGAAACTTAAGTGGATAAACAGCCAGAGACGCGGGGGGGGGGGGGGTCAATGTATTTTTAAGTCAGGAAAATAGGTACTTTCAAGTGAAACTGAATATATGATCTGAATTGGTGGAAGTGTTTATCTGTTGAAGTTTTTTTTAATCAGGATTGAAACAGTTCATTAGGGTACACAATTCAGAACCATTAAAAGTTACTTGTGTCTATATCTATATAATGGGTAATGGTTAAATGTGAAATGAAAACATAGGTCATAGCAGGATCTAACCAGCGGACTACAACATTCTATTGGTTGAACTAAGAGACCCAAATGCTAATTAGGTCATTATTTCCCCTGTAGCCATTCAGCTGCGATGATAGTGAATGTTGCGTTTATCATCACACTGCTTGCACAGCATAATCCTCTCCTGTGAATTTTAGTCATACAAAAATTAAACTCAGAGAAGCAGACTGTAATTTGGCAACTGTTTGTTCGAATCCTGCCAATACCCAGATCTTCATTTTATTTTTAAACATGCCCCATCACTACAGTCTACCAACACCAGATTGTCCTAGATAGCCTCACCGTCAAGTTACAGTTATATTTAAATTAATCAGAAGGTATCTCAGTGTGTGGGTGTGGTGGAGTTAATGAATTTCACAGTCATTTTCCAAACGGATAGAAATAAATAACAAAAACAGAACATTTTAATAGCCACCAAAAGTTAAACAGGTTTGTTTTGTTTTGTTAACACAATTCAATAATTTTTGATCGGACACTAATCAGTAACTAGTGTAATGTGTTTAGTCCTTTGCTTGGTACAGACTGAATTCTATCAGTCAAGTTTGCAATGTGGCCACCATGCTAGGTGACTTGCCAACACAGTGCATTGCGAATTGTTGGTATCAGATGGTTGGAGGCAATCGACAGGAAGCCTTGGACCTAGGTTTCGTGCTAGTTGGCACTCACCAGTCAGCAAGGCGTATCTGCAACCTTGAAGGAACTCATGTCTCTTCTGAGATACTTCGGTAATCTCTGGTTTTATTGTTATACTTCGAATTTCTCGACAAATTATAGACTTCACCAATTATCCTGCTGAAATGGTGATTGAAGATTACGATAAAGGTAATGATATTTGTAAATTAAATCATACACTGGTTAACCTGTATAGGAAAGCAGATATACATCACTTCCAACAGTCCTTTGAAACTATTGAGTCTATTCGCTTTTTAGGACAGCGTGACACCTACAATCCCTTTTAATTTCCAGATAACCTTATATTCATTTTGTAGTCTATTAGGAAATTGGAAAATATTTCTGGGTAGATTTCGCCACAAACCGACATCAGCCATGCACCCACTGAAAATCGTTATAGTTCGTGACTATTCAGAATCGTGCAGTCTATTAGAAGGGAAGCTCGTTATCCATCAATTCACTGACTTGGACTCCAACGACTCTGGAACTCTGACTTTTGTAAACCGTGATACAGTGCAACACGTCAGTATCTGTCCTCCGATGGGTACCATTTCGCATTAGCAAGTCTTTTATGAAGTCACTGGCGAATGAGTAGTTTTCACTGACTTCCTAGCTTATATCATTTCGTGATGAAGTTTACTTTGAAATCGATTGAATCCGTCCAGTCAAAACACTAGAAAGTAAAAAAGGACTTTCTCAATTTTAGATTTAGATTCTGACAAGATACAACCTCAAAAGTAAGTTTGCCACTTTGATGGTAAGCAATACGTGTGAAACAGTGTTACTACCGTGGCTATTGATGAGTTCCTTTGGGTACGAAATCTGCGCTGTTAATTTTAATGTCAATTCCTCATTAACTTGAATAACTTTTGATCCTAACTACCATTTCAAACGCCATACTATTTAGAAATCTTTTAAATTATTACCGTCATCATCATCATTAATAGTTTTAGAGGAAAATATTTTATCTTGAAAGGAAAACAACAATAATAATAATAATTTCATTTGACCTAAATAAATAAATAAATGAAAATGTTTTCTTTAATGGTATTTAAGAGTTATTTTATTTTTAGGGAAAGAAGACAGAAAAATAACCTTGTCTTTATGTTGTTACATGTGGAAGAGATAAATTGATGTTTTCTTGTTGCGCTGTTTCATTTAGTGTGTAAATGTGTACACACGCAGTCCATCAAGCAAATGGACACACCAACACACTCTCAAGCTCATACACCCTGAAGAACCGACATTTGATTTGTTCAAGAAGAGAAGAACGCTATTGTTAATGTAGGTTTGAGTGGATGACGGCGATTGTAAACTATATACTCTACAAATACAATGATAATCATTGAAGCAAAGAAAAGCAATAATGTTAATCCATCTTCGTCCAATTAATACTTTGACAGTTTTTCTTTGTCTCTTTATTTACCTTTTTTTACTGTGTCACACACACACTGTTTCACACACACACACTTACATACACATACATAGTGTGTATCAATCCGTACGCTTGTATCTTCATGATTTATTTACTGACTTCATTAGTATACAGGAAAAATTTTATTTGAAATAGCAGCACTTGTTACTTACTTATTTAATTGCCTTTTTAATTTATTTTTAATGAAATATGAATCAAAGCCGACCTGATAACAATAATAATAATAATAAGGAGAGAAGGGGGAAATTTTTAGACGATAAGAAAAGGAAGAAAGAAACAACAATAAAAATAAAACGCAAAAGAAAACAACATCATATTTTGAGTGATTTTCATTTGAACGTCTGTTGCCTCAGTTGCTGTCATTTATTTTCTACACATAAGGTACACAAAGTTCTTATGCTGTTTTTTTTTCTTGAGACATTTAATTACTCTACATATAAAAAACGACATCAAATACTAACGTTTAGAGAATACGTTCACCTATACTGCTCTAAATCTGAATGTACACGTATTTAAAATTATATATATTTGGGTAGGTGTGCAAATGGTATGTATCTCTTGTGGCTTAGTGGCCTACTGGATAGCGTTCTAGTGTTTGAAACAATGGATGCTCGGCTCGAATCTCGAGGGTAATACCATCACTAGTTGGGAAGAAAGTACATTCAAAACTGACGTGTCGTAAACGGAACGAGGTGTATATAAAACACTCTATTGATAACCAGCATCAACCAGGTAATACTGGTACTGATTTGAATGTCCACCTTTCCTATGAACTATGTAACATTAAATCAAGTAGACAACCAGATTTTAAGTGGTTTGAAGAGATTTAGCTGTCTCAGTTTAGTCATTCCGGATACGCTTCTGACGAGCTCAACCCTAAACAAGCTAAACAGTATTCCAGTGTTTAAATCACTTTAAAATGTGGCCAGTGAGCACCACTTTTTGACGTGAGAGATTTCCAACCACTTTTGTTAATGAAGTAGTATATACCATCATTGTGAAATGAAATTCAAAGTGAAATTTCAGTATGATACCATTTATAAGATATTTCTTACATTGATGTATACATTCCCCCTTTGTGTTATAAACGGTATCAAGATGATGCAAGTGGAAGTGATACGTAATATACTACTAAATGACCTACTTAAAGATATCAGTGAATTAGTTATAAACAAGGCACGAAAATTGCTGTGTCGTTGTTTAAATACTTCCATTCCAATAGGTGATGTGCATTTATAAACACATAACAATCAGAAGTAGATGTTGCTTCTTTCTCATGAGTGTAGTGAATTTTCGAAATTATCCTGTTCTACCTCTTCGTTCTACTCTTTCTAATGAATGAGAAACAATTTTGTGGTTTTTTTCTGTTGACACCCCACCCTTATCAAAGTAATGATAAACGAGAATTCACTTGACAATATAGAATTACATAACACAAAAGAACTATGCTTCATTTACCAACTACAAACTGAGATTTTGTAAATTCTAGTTTTCTGTTACCTTGATATTAGCAGTTATTAGCAGTATATAGTGAAATGTCAGCTAAAAAACAAAAATAACTTGAGGTTTTTTTTTCATTTTAATTTTGGAAAATACCAATTTACCACAGAAATATACGTACAACCTACAAATATAGGCATATACTCTAACTACTGGCTCCCTTAGCCTTATGCTGAACACTTCTCTATGTGTCGTAGAGACAGAGAAAATTGTCGGTTAGACAAAATAATATTTGCCTACTTCTTTTTAGAAAAAAGTAAATAAAAGGAGACGACATAATCCGTTCCACCCGGTATATCTTTCTTTGACATTCCACGAGTTAGCCGATGTTTTTTTTATTGTGGTTGTGATCTCAGAGAACACACCACATCAAAATCATCCACCTGAGCTACAAATCTTCTTTATCATATCTAAATCTTACGAGTTAACAAATGTGTTTGTGTGTGTGTGCGTGTGTATGAGAAAGAGTTTGTACTTGATCCTTTTTAATGCTTGTTCCTCATCCACTTTATTTTTTCCACGAAAAAACGGTGAAACTGTATTATTTAACGAAGTATTTTTTTATAATTTAAAACCCACCTACTGCTATCCACCATCTGAACATCCTGATTATATATTGTCTTGTTGTGAAGTATGATTAGGTTCAAAGGGCTATACACAATTAGTCAAACAATTTTACTTTATCTCTGAATTAAACTATTTAGAAGGACCATTGAAAACTAAAGGAATATTCTATAATAACTGTATACAACCTCACAAATGATACTACTTAGAACTGTCAGTGGTTCACGGTTTGTAACTTCTACTGAATCATGAACTAGAGCCATAACTATCTAGATTCATAATTAAGTATCGGTATTCATCATTCGGTCAGCATCTTTAACTAGAACTTCAGAAATTCATCTAATATTTTGATTTTGATTTTTGATTTACAGCTTGATTCCACACTGTATTTTCGGTACAAGTATGGAATTTTCAGCATGGATATCGGTAGCCCAAATTTTGCAGGCCAACCGTAGATATCAGATGTGCGCCGGCGTGGGCTCGAACCCCGGACCATGTGCATGGTCGGCGAGAGTCCTAACCACTGTGCCACCGACGCACAGGAAGCAAACACAGTCGGTTATCAACTACTGGCGAGTTTAATTTGTAGCTTAGGAAAAAATGCTTATTTGGGGAGAGTTTTAAACTAGGATGAAACACCTGTCCGTAGCTAATACAAAAATTCTGTGATGAAATTATCCGAATTTTTTTAAAGCTGACAAGTGGAAAAATTGATTAATTTTACCTAATGTTGACATTGACAGACACTGTTTACAGTACCCGTGAAAACCAGGCAACACTAGACTGTTGTTTTGCTGGAATGCTACTGCCATCCAGTGTCATCTCAATGAGTAGGTGTTCTCACACTTGGCACGACTGACTCTACCTGCCAAGACTTCTCAGTGGGACCGAAGGAAGTCCATTTCATAATCATTCATTAATCAACACCTGAGGACATGACTGATGGTGTTCACTAGTTTGTCTGTGGGGACAGATAGTCGCCAAAGTCACTGAATAGGATCACTGCGAATTGGCAGCAGTTAGATTCTGACACAGTAGTATAATGGCAAATATTATAGGTTGGTAGTTAAAGAACACTGGATTCGACCTCTGACGAGGTCTTGGATAGGCATTATTGTAGAATCTTATACCAGGATGAAGCAACTGCCCACTTTTTTATTTTATTCCTTTTCGTTCTCAGTGGAACATAGGTCTTAAAGCTTGGGTTTAAGTGGCAGTGGTACTTTTTACGAGATGGGATTGCTAGCCTCACACCTAACCTTCCCTCCTTACAGAGCTTACTATCGACTAAGCGAGGCGAGGTATGCGTCAGCCGGGTATTGAACCCCGGACCGCTTACCTGATTGACCAGTGTTCTACGAATGGACCACGGAAACTCAATCCAGTGTTGTCACTGTTTGCTGCTGTTTTTTTTTCACTGTTTCCCTGAATGATGTCAGTTTTGGGTGAAATCTAGGCTGAAGTATCTCCTAAAAGGAAGTAAATATAATTTTTGTGTATCTTAGTTCACTTAGTAATGCTGCATAAGCACACATACATTTTGAATATGAGACACTATTTAATCTATTTAAATATTAAGGTCAAAGGCTAATTTGTTATTCTTTATGATGTTGCCTGTCTCAAAGGTAAATCAACAAATTATTTGCTTTTCTGTGAATAAAAATAATTTTTGTGCAATGCAGTAATAGGGTAATGAACTGGATATTTCTCATGCAAATGTCTAATCAACAGAGGAGACAATGACAAAAATAAAAAATTAGAGAGAAAACCAGTTGTCCATATACCAATAAATTAACAGGCAGTTATAACAAAGTATTCTAAAATACTTAATAATTTTTAAAAATATTATTTTCCCGTAAAGTACTTTTTTTCTAAGAAGAATGAATTTTTTGACCAGTCACTAGGGTGTAGGAAACGTTGTATCTGGTCGCTAGTTTTCTAGCTGACTGAAGTCAATCACTCAGGTTTGCAATGTGGTCATCAATTTAGGTGATTCGCTAACTCACAGTTCTTTAAAATGATGTTGGATAGGTGCATACAGTCGTCAGGATACCCTTCAGCTAGGTTTCGTGCTTGTTGGTACTTGTCAGTAGTGCTGAAGGAACTGTAAAACGCCCTCTTGAAAATTCGAATCCACTTGACGCAGTAATGCAGTCAGAGATTTGAACTCTGAGCCATTTCAACTTGCAACTAACCTCCTATAGGATTGTAACGGTCTATAACCTGGGAGTAACTATTACCAAAATTACCAAGATGCACAAAACCTACCTAGGTCTAGAGGTTTTTATCGACTGCCTGCAAGCGTCTAACATGTGTAGATTTATTAAATTACTTGTAAGTGGCAATTAATGTGGCTTGTTTTTCATTTCTGAATTATTCATATAACTTCCAGGGATATAACGAGAGAGAGAGAGACAGACAGAGAAACAAAAATATACTTATGCATGCCTGAATAGAAAGACTGTAAAAGGAATGAACAGAAGGAGTGATTTCAGCACATTTCATCCTCCTTTTTTTGTAAACAAAAAATTTGAAAAATTCAGCTCAAATTAAGATCTTATAGAAAAGGAGAAGACAAATGAATGATGAGCTGGTAAGAAAGAAAGACGAGAAAGAAGAAGGGGGGAGGGAAACGACACATTGAATAAATGATTAATTGAGGGAAAGATATGAGGTTGTAGACCTAGTTTCGTCTTGTCTTGTTATTTTTTTAAAAAATATTCTATCTGTTTTCTTTGTACGTTGATTAGCTGTTCCCATGAGAAAGTAAAAGATATAGATAGGCATATTCCGTAAGATTGATATCATCCTGTATTCTCTAGGGTTGACTGAAACATTTATTTATTTTTTAAAAATTTTATATCTATTTATGATAAATGTGGACTTTGCTTATTTCGAGTTACCTTCATTTATTAACATTTTAATTCTGTATTATACGATAAATTGAACTATATCACAGAGACATAAAAGCTTTACAAATCTTTAAATGTTGGAAACGAACGGACAAAGAAACCGACAAGTTTGATGTAAGAATAGAGCTTGGCCACTGTGGTACAGGATAATTCCATCATAGAGTAAATGTATTTGATAAAGTCTAACAGTGGTATACTGTGAGCAAGTTTTTACACTTATATGCACTTTTCATATCTGTTGTTTTACAGACAGTAAATTCATAGAATCGGAATCTTCAGGTTATGCATTTCCTTCGTTATTTATTTTTACCAACTAAATCAAATAGTTCATGCTTTCATTATGTAGCTAGTCTAGTCAAATTAACATCCCACTACAAAGAAATTTAACCAGTAAAAATGATTCTCCAACAGGTTGATAATAATGTCAGTAACCAACTCATGAATACGACTCTTCATGCGTCTTTATTTTGTGACCCTTAATCACCACTGCAATTAGACAGTATTTTAGAAGAAGAAAAACATTTAAGTGTTGGTTTGTAGGGATTTGGTTGATTGGTTACAGGATTTCATCAGGAGCTAACATTGGTTAGAGAACCATTGGAAAACCTGGGAGTACCTGGGTCCCAGTGGCTTAGTGGTATACGAGCTCGCCTTGTAACCAGAAGATCCTGGGTTCGAACCCCGGCGGATGCGTACTGATGAAGAATCCCAAACTAGGACGAAACAGCTGTCCAGTACTCCCAGGTTTTCCAATGGTTCTTTAGCCAGTGTCACCTCAAGAAAAACATCTTTCTGAATTCGTTAACCGCTTCATTACATTCAATTTATATTCTTTGTTCTGTTATCATCTTTCCAGACCCAAGTATCATAACCAGCAAAATAGAGCGTCTGCTGCTAACCACGTGCATCGTCCGTAGTTGAGCTCAGAGCTAGTAATTCGAAAGGCCGATGCTTCTAATGCTGCCGGGATCCAGATTTCCATTTCCTCATCAGCAATCACACATTACATCATTGGTATCACGCTAATCTAAGCCTATTTAAGATAGTGTCACTATCAGCCATAACTAGTAATTTATACTTGAATTAACAAAGAAACTATGTAATTGGCACAATCATCGTGTTTCCACTCTCCGTTGTCTGCAACAGAATGCGTACCCTAAATCCGTAGCTGTCCAGTCAACTGACAACTCCAGTAGGTCGAATAAATCAGCTCAATTTTCAGAAAGAAGACAAAGTCATGAGTTTGACAGGGTGCTTCAACTAAACTCTAATCCTAAACACCATAATTTTGAAAATACGTCTAATCATAAGATTCTAGATACTAACAGTTTGAACAGACATGAAGGTGTGATGTTAGCTGACGCATAGGAAATCCTGATTAATAAATAAGAATGGATATGTATCACTAACTAATAATACTTGATCAAAGTTCCTGACTGTCTATATCTACTTATGGAGACGTTAAGACATTGTTTTACAACTGTTTATCCGCACACATACACACTGTGTTTAAAGTGTTTAACAAAGGTGGATCAATATTTGTAAGTCTGAGGTCAAATTTTGATCACAACTCATACAATTTTGTTTATTGTACATGTTGATGCCTGTTTTATGACTCATGATTGGACAAAGTGTTTTTAAAAATAAGAGATGTTCCTTTTATATATAAACCTCTGTTATGTTAACTTCGATTAATTTCCCTGAAGAAGTTCGGACCAGATTGCCGAACGAAACGTCGGAATTACTCATTTCAATATCGCTGAGATTTTACAAATATAATTATTTACAAATGTTTATACTTGAATTATTAAGAAGTTACTCAAGTAATTTCACTTCTCATGAGCAGTAATCACTCAGTAAAACTGATAGCCAAATTAATAGGCCTGACTGTAGTGTAGCCATGTCGATCAAATATCTAGACCCATTTGAATCTGTTTTAAATAAAGACATTTTGTATTGTAGCAGTTTAAAAAAATCGTTTTGAGTTTTATCCGTGTCTAAATTATACCTTCTTTGAACATTTCTACTAAATGATTTAAAGTGAAATAAAAACAAGGTTTTAAAGAACTTCAGTCAACATTATTTAACACAAGACTTTAAACTAGAATTATTGATTGGTATTTACCGAAAACATCCACTGAACACATTTGCTATAGTGGTCATCACAGTTATTAAATGAAATACTTGGTCAAGGAAAGGTATATTTTTAAGTGTTGGGTTGTAGAGACCTTATTGAATTCAAGGCAGACCGATTGACGTATTGACATCAGTCAGTGAACCTATGAAAACTATGGAGTGGTGGATATTTGTTTTGTCCTAGTTCAGGACTCCTCAATGGCCATCCCATGTAGTTATGGTTATAATAGTATTAACAATAACAATAATAATCTAGAATACACAATCATAGAGATGAAAATAACCGATTACTAACTTACCGAAAATTACTAAACCATTTGACTAATTGTGCTGTATTATTTTTGTAGAATTTCACATCAGGAAAATACATTTTAATTAATGTTGAATTAGGATAACGTGTATAGAAGAACATTAATTTCGCTTTTCTTAAATGAACAGGCGTTAAAGTTGTCGTCTGTATCGTTTGAAAAGAGATAAAAGAACAAAATAACAGAATAACATTATTAAACTGACTGGCACAAAGAATAAATGAATATTATCTAAAACTTTTAAGATTTGAAGGGTATGATGTATCTCAGGAGAGGTTTTATCACTAACTGATGTTATTTAAAGAATCGTTGATGAGAAAGCTATAGATTTATGGGTTCAACCATTGACTAGACCAGGAAAGTCAACTGATAAATGAGTCCAAAATGAGTTTTTAAAGTTTGCCTAACTAATGTCGGTTTGTGACAAAATTTATGCATGTCGTATTTAGTAGATGACGTTTCAAACACAATTCATTGTTCATAATCCTATCAATTATAATCATACGACTTCGAAACTTGATTTTTATAGTTTTCTTATTGTTTCCTATTTTTTGTAGGGGTAGTAGAATTTTCCAGATGTCTATCTGGACAGGTGTTGAATCATTCCTATTACGTGTGTTTGCAGTTGATTCGATAAATAAAGCTTCTGTTATCAATCTCTCCCTATACCCTGTGACATTATATTTTAAAACTGTCATCCTATCCCATCCTATTGTATGGTTGTGTGTAACTGCATGTAGTGCTATAGCTGAACTACTCTCTAGATTTCTTATCTTATTCGGGTCAACCAGTCTAGATTTAGCTAGGTTTTTATGTTCAGCTAGTCTGACTGCCCCTGTTCTACTAGTTTGACCTATGTATTCGACCTGACAATCATTGCAGGGTATTAGATAAACTAAATTGTTTTGTTTTAAAGGCTCCACGGGATCCTTTAACCGGCAAAGCTTGTTTCTAACTGAGTTTATGGGTTTGTTTCACTGTGTGATTTATCTGATGAACAAATTAATATGAAAATACATACTACCACAGTGCCCAAATTTTACACATATATTAATGTGCATTGTCATAATTTTGAAGATTTGACTTGTTTGAATGTTAACCCTGTAATAAAATAAAGTTCTCTTTATTGTGCTGCTGGTAAAATTTTTGATTTTAGCTAGGAATACTGAAATACGGGTTTCAGATATAATCATGGACATGAACAACGATGGAAATCAATTTAACTGGGAAAATGTGAAAAAATAATCTTAATCAAAGGAAATACGAAGAATGTCAGAGTCCCTAGAAGGTTGGTAATCAGAGGTGTTGTATAAGTGTGTGTTATTCTCTCAAAAAATTTCTGTTGATATAATCGATGTAAATGATTCATACTGGAATTTCTTAGGGATTAGTGCTTTAAGTATTTACAAGATATTCAAGTTGTAGAGTTTACCGAGTTATGTATGTTCAAAATGTTCACCTAAAACATCGTGTAATTATACTAATAGGCGTCACCAATGCAGATAATCCAAAACTCCCAATATAACAGAGTAAATTTACGCTTCTATTTTGTTATAACCTTGACTAATACTTTCAAAATTTCCAGTGATTTTCTACCTTATTATAAATAATACCGATTATGATTAGAAATCATTTCGTAAAATGTTATTTAGATATTTTGGTGGTAATACTATTACTCATAATAGTATATCATGTAAAAAAATGTCTTTCTGATAAAACAAAAAGTCGCAAGAGCTATAGACCAACTAGAAAAGGACTGATAGACAGTACACGAAGAAGACTGCTCAGAGAAATAAAAGGATTAAAGAATTGCAACAAAAAACTTTACTGCATACAATTAGTGTAAATAAGAAAAGTAAGAAAGAATGATTACTAGATTGTACTTTCAAAAATTATCACCACCTTAGAATAAACACCTTTACTTTTTCATAAGGACTGCTGAAGTCACGTTTTACGGACACTTTCCCGACAGCTATTTCCGCTTCTTTTCTTTTCATTAAATCTACTTCCTAATCGTCTCCCCCTTCTCTCATTGCTCCACGTTTGTACGGTGACCATCTGTTCTTATGGTATACAACTTGGAGGTTTCGATGTAGAGAGAGAGAGAGAGCTTACATGGACTTTATCAGCAGTATGTATAAAAGCAGTAGTCATAGTAGGTAGTATTGTTGAAACAGTAGAAATAATAGTAAGAGGTTACTTCAGTATTATCTATTGATCATTACTTTCGAAATTCTTTATAGTGATATACAGTATGTGTGAAACACTATGTCTACGAGTTTATGCGAATAGCGTATTCTTCACTTCTGAAAATCAGTTGAATCTTGAATATGTATAATGTACATAGAAATGCAAGCACACACACACGCACACAGATCATAACATTCAAAGAAGTCCGCTCACCGAAACTAACAGACATGAAAGACGATTTTTCTCAAGAGAAAAAAACAAACAAACACAAATTAAACTACAATTTCTTTGAAATTATGCCAAAAACTAAGTAACTAACTAACTAACTAACTGGAAGATAATTCGGCTTTCTTCTTTCTTTTTTAACACAGAAATTTAGAAAAAACTTATTTAACAGAAAAAGAAATAGGCAAAAACAAGCAAAAAATTGGCGCTGCCTTATTCACATTGACCGAAGAAGGAAGTACATCTTAGACAAGGAGAAAAATGAAGAAATCTCTTCGACAGGAAAATCAGCTAGCACTGAAAGAAGACATTTTCATTTTAGATATGTAGATTTGTGTGTATCTGCATGTATATACACTTGTCTCTGTGTATGCGTGTACGTGTGTTCGAATAGTAGGGATTCTAAAAGAAAGAAAGAAAGGAAAGAAACGGAAACGCTGAGTAGGAAAAAAACTGACTTTTCACCTCTTTCTTACTATTATTACTACTGTTACTATCATTATTGCGTTTTTTGTCTTATTCACATTCCTCTCGTATAGGACTCCCCATTCGTCTGAATATTAACTATCCTCATCAAACAAACATAAGGCGCTTATTATAAACAGCAGGTAGGCAAAAAATACTGTAAGTTTGCATGTATGTGCTTTGGTGTGGTGTGTGTATGTATGCATGTATGTGTGTATGCGGCCAGGTATGAGTGTAAAGCTCTTTTATCTACAAAGATACTGGTAGTGGTTGGAGAATTATGTTGACTATGATGACGATGACGATGATTATGAGATGATGTTGAAGGAATACAAAAAACAGAAGAAATGGAAAAAGAAAATGGTGGTGATGGTGGTGGTGATAAGAATAAAACGTCAAGTGATTCTGTAAATTTTCTCCTTCTTTTCCTCTTCTGTTTTTAGTGTAAATAAAATTTTGTGTGAATAAATTCCAAATAACTCTTCTTTTCTTTCATAAAAGAAGAGGGTAAGAAATATGGGGTGGGTAAGAAAAGGAGGCGAGGATTTTTTGCTTTACGAACGAATCTTATTATTACTAACTATTAATAATAATAATACTATTTTGAGATGACAAGAAATGTAACAGCAAGAACAAGGACAACAACACCGAAGAGAAGGAGGAGGAGGAGGTAGAAGTTATGAATGATGATGACTACAATGGTAGTGATTATAAGATTTCCTCATTCTCAACCAGCTGCTAACTATTCGATGCATTCAGAGAATAAACAAAAATAATACGAGACGATTATTGTTGTTTCCTTTTTTTATTTAAAAAGAAAGAGGAACACACTAACTCCCGGAAATTTATGCCAGATTAGGAGGTAAGATGAAAAAGAAAGGAAATATGTATATATACGTATATATAGTAAAGACAAAAAAGCAAGAAGTAGAGAAAAGGAAAGATGTGTGGGGAATGGAGTGGAGTTGAAATCGAAATTGCTTCTAGATGATTGAATTCTTTGTGTATTCCACCATTCTATTCTATTATGTGTGCATTTTCTCCTTTTCTTTTCTTCTTTTTTTGAATACTTTGAGAAACTTTTCTGTTTATCGTATCTGTTGTTAGGGTGAACTATGAGATTAAGACAAGGCGACACAAATAGACATGCAGGCAGACAGACAGAAAGAGTCATACTCAAAGTAAATAGTTTTATAAAATCATTTAATCTGATTAATGAGAAGAGATTGGAGATAATCGACATGAGACTCTCAACTTAGATTACGTGCTTATTAACACTCTTCATAAGAGCATATCCGCCACCTCGAAACATCCGATATCTCCTTGGCTACTTGAAGTTTCCTTATTCAGTACTACAGTCGAAGATCTCATCAGTACATTGAACAGTTTAGGCCTCTGTCGACCTCTTTTAGGACTGTAACGGATAAATAAAAAATTGCTTGTGTAATTTTTTGGAAACAATTTGAAAATTGTATAGTGGAAATGTACTTCACAAAAAAAAGCCTGTTCTACTGTCACACTTCAATTACGAGTAAATGAATAATATGATTAACCGATAGGGTGGATTGATAGCAACTTAATCTGACTTTACCAGACTTTCATTTTTTATCAGGTTACTTGAAAAAAAGATAATTTTTTTTAGAAAATTTCTCTCATGTCATAAATGAAGATGAGCGAATTTCAAATTAGAATCATTTTCAATTATATCTACAAATTTACATGTACTTGTCAAAGCAAGTTTATCAGAATGATAGGAAGATTGACACCAGTTAGTTTGG
This sequence comes from Trichobilharzia regenti, assembly GCA_944472135.2. NCBI lineage: Eukaryota > Metazoa > Platyhelminthes > Trematoda > Strigeidida > Schistosomatidae > Trichobilharzia > Trichobilharzia regenti. The sequence goes on along the minus strand of OX235270.1, from coordinate 135,989,563 downwards.
TCACATTGAGAAAAGCTTATGTTGGAATGATAACCAGTCAGTGGAGCAACTGAGATTCTGGCATATCTGCATTTTCCATTGGATTTTTTGCTTACTCAGTTATTTATCTCTATTTTTGTCGTTTTTGTTTTAAAAGATTTCTCATATGTTACTTCTCTAATATATATATATATATATATATATATATGATTCTGCTGTTCGACCACGGGGTTATTTTCCTGATTTTGACTCATAATAGTCCTAGTGTCCTGCCAATGATTCCCAAACTAGGATAAAACAGCTATGCAGTGCTCCCTGGATTTCAGTGGTTCTCTAACTGATATTACTTTATTGGATTTGTATCCGCTGGCTGTTGGTTTCCAATTTAGCCTACCATGGAATCAATCAAACCTTTGTAAATCATTCTTCCCCTACCTTCAGAGTAGAACACAGGGACACAGCATCACATCTCCTTTATATTTGGTTCCTTGCTATTACTTTCGCCTAGCTCCACGGCTTTTCCTTCATCTTCGCATAATCTTTTCTATATCCTGCTCGGAGGCCGGTTCTGTCTTTTTCCATGTAGGTTTCAGTCAATGACAAGTCTGCAATGTGACGTCACTCAACGGCCTCCTTAGCGCATATCTAATCAATCTAGACTTCCTTCTACATATTTGTTGGACAATATCTTTTTTGTCTGATTCTTTGCCTGATTTCCTTGTTACTTATCCTTTACAGTCGGCCGGCCATTTGATTTTCGTTGTCGGGCCAGAGCTGACAACTATTAATGAAATTCTGTAGTTTGTTAGAAATGCTTCCTGTGACGTGCACATCAATTCTCTAAGTCATCATCACTTGATATCAGCGTTGAAAACTCCTTTGTTCTATGTTATGCTAAGTGAAATCGATCTTCACACTGATTTCAGAGGAGTAAGGACATATCCAGCTTTTTTACTTGGGTCCTGGCTGGCTTCGACATTATCGTCCGATATAAGTGGAAGAGACGACTTCCTTTAGGTTCCCACCGTGGATGGTGATTGGTATTTGTTGTTGGGTACCTTCATTGCCTCTCTGTTCTCTACCTTCACCCACAGTCCTATCTTATTTACCTCTTCTGACAACCTGTTTGACTTCTCCTGTACGTCTTCGAGTCTGGGTAGCATGAGACAGTTTCCTATTTCATAAACAACTGGTTTTAGTCACCACCATTTCTTATTTTGCCTTTCAACTGATTACTAACTATTAAACTAATTTTTTTTATAAAAATAAACAAATAAAGCAGAAATTCAGTTTTGGAAACTCACCATACGCAGTTCATGTGAACAGTTAATTAACTGATTTTGATAAGATTCCGACAAAGTCATTCCATTTGATTCATTATTAAAAGTATCACTCAACAACATCGTTTTATTTATCTTCATATTGAACAAATTTTCACCTGAATTCAATTTATCGTATAATTTGTTGATATAATTCATATGATGATGGTTATGTTGAGCATGTGGGTTTGAATTTGAAGGTGTCGGTTGTGATTGTTGCTGTTGACGACGGTGGTGACTGTTTTGTAAATTTGATATTGTTGTAATACAACTAGTATTACTGTTAATACTACTTTCATAAGTATTACCAGGAATAGTGGCAGTGGTAGTGTTAGTGAAGTTACTACTTGTATCCAATGGACCCAATGAAAGCGACTGAGATATGGGAAACAATGATGATTTTAGCGGCAAGGAATATGAACTTGTCGAGTTATGAATAAAAGATGGAAGAGAATGGGAAGAATTTGGACAGTTTGATAGATTGGATCGCTGTGAAAACGACTGTTGCTGAGGATTTTGATTCTCTGGTCCCTCATTCTGTACACCCAGATAACTGTGAACATTGTCGTTTGTAATGTTCATGGAGGGTCTTTGAGTGGCATTATTACTCGTGTTTTTATTAGGAATATCGTCTGCAGAATCGAAGAATATCGGTGGAATAGGCGGTAGTGGGTTGGATAGACGAGAATTCAAAAGGCAAATTGGATTAAATTTTGACAAAATCCTACGCTGATTAATATCTGACATAGATACTGACGAAGAAGAAGAATGTGACATAATACTGGTACTGATAGAAGAGATTGGTGAGATAACATTCGTTTCTGTCAGTAACATATTTGTATTGTTGAAATGAATAGGAGAGGAAGTAGATGACAGTGGAGATGAAATCCCTCCGCTCACAGCACCAGAATTGTTGGTTAGATTCGATTTCATCGATAGTGGATAATTCTTAAATGTTTTCGTAAATATCCTTTCAAATGATTCATAATCGTGCGGTGAATGCTTGTCATTTAATCTGTCATTATTATTAATATTGTTATTATTATTAGTAGTGGTATTATACTCTGTACTTTTTTCAGACTCTCCTGGAAGCTGTCCATCAAGCCTTTCTGCTTCTTGATTCAAACGATTTCCATCTGTATCAACGAATTCCTTTGCATTACCCGACAGGCGTAATGATATTGGTGAGGGACTACTGTTATTGCTACCACTACTATGAATCTGATTCTCTGAACGATATTTCACAGAAGTGAAATCATCCAATTTCATATTATTACTGTTGTTATTAATACTAGTGTTGATAAAGTGACGGTATTTAGATAAATTCAGACCAGTTAGTAAATTATTATTCAATAATGATGACTCCTTATCATCCAATTGCAATGCCTTTCCACCAGATGTACACATAGGAATACCATTGTTAGTCGGTGTGATCAGATTCATTGCTGTGCCTGAGTCAATAACTCCGGTTGTTGTCTGCGGAAATGATGACTGTTGTTGGTAAACCGCTTGAGTTATACCAGTAGAATTACCTAATAAACAATTGGAAAGTGTATTACTTGAATATCGTGAAACACGTGGATGCGTCAAACGTGTATCAGTTACTTTAGTACGTCTTCGACGACCTATCGTTGATCCATGGAATATACCAGTTTCATTCATTGATGCTATTCCCGTTGTCGGCGTGTTTGTTGCATTGGAAGTTGTGTGTTCTGTAGTTATGCTGCTTAAAAGTTTGTCAAAATTATTAGCATTACTATTATTATAAGTAGTGTTGTTATTTATTATAGATGAATTGGTCTTATTCGCTTTTCTTTCATGTCTTACTACTAAAGGCATAGCTTCTAATTGTTCATCTAATGTTGTTACTATGGGTGTCGTCAAGTGGAGTGAAGCATTTTCATTGCTTCCATATTTACCCTCTTGATTTGATGAAAACCTTGAATTTAAACAATTTGTCAGTGTTGGATCTGCATTAACTTTGTTCAACTGACTGAATAAATTTATAGCATTATTAATTAGTGGATTAGGTTGAATAAGCGTGTTCTGATCAGGGCATTTTAAGGCATAGGGTGAATTTAACAATTTCCATGGCCACAGATTAGAAAGACTGTTAGTTAGTCCAAAGTTATCTTGTGTATCATTAGTTAATAGTTTTGATGGCCAGCCGAATGGATTAGGAAATCCTAAAACATTTGCTAAGGCGGCTGCAGCTGCAGCCGGCGTTGCTGCTGTTGCTTGAGTTGGTGGCAGTGGTGAACCACACAGAGGAGTTGAGGAAGAAGTTATATTAGCGTTCAGTGTAAATGGTTCAGGCATTTCAACGGAACTGATAACATTTGGTTGATCAGAGGATATGTCATTACTACTGTTATTATTACCATTAATAGTAGTAGTAGCAGTAAACTGTGTTGACGAGGATTGTTGGTTGATCTAAAGTAAATGAACAAATATACATTTTGAAAACAATCGAATGCATATACAATGTAATAAAAAAAATAAAAATTTACTGGCCCACCAACGGATAACCACCAGTGATTATTGTTAATTTGATGAGATAATTTGATATACTAATGATGGTTTAAAAGAAAGCTTCATTTGGTAATAAATAACTTATAATTGCGGTTGTGATTAAAAACAAATTAGCTACTGGCATCGAAACTCAGGTGAATAATAGCTAAAATATTTTTGCCGTAACACTACGTTTAAAACACCTACTTGTTGTATAATTCCAACGCAGATAAAGGGTAAGCTACAGAGTCTGGCCACGTCAATGTACATAAATAAATCTAACTTTTTGTGGGGACGGTTGCGTAGATAGAATGACTCAGAAAGCCCACCATCGTTTTCTCGAGCACTGTTCAACGTAGTCAGGTAAAGGAGTCATAAAGTCAGTCAGAAATTCCATGTTGACACACCTTGTAGATACGGACCACAAGACTGATAAAAATTCAGCCTTTAAAATTCTACACAGGGTGCCACCTCAGTTTTCTAAGTTTGTACGCTTTCGATTACTAAAAGTAACTGAGGCAGTCGCCATAAAAAATTTCAGCCCTATCTGTGTGTTCAGAAAAAGTTTGTTCAGTCTCCCTCCTTCCCATGGTCTTCAACCCCGACGTAGAATAGTTATACCGGTGTCACCGGATAACTGTAAATGTTATTGTATTTTTATCCGTTCTGCTAACTTCATTATCAGTATCATACTGTGTGATAGTTGTATATTTTAATCTTAGTTTTACAATCCACTGTTATTATTCTACTAACATCCACCATGATTATATTTGATTCAACTGATCTACAATGCTTCAAATGTCTGTGACTGATATTTTATTATTTAATTGTAAAGTTTGATAAGAATTTACCGAAAATAAGTATTTGCTTGCTCAAATCATGTTTTAAAATTAGTTTTGATTAGACTGTTCTATTGATGATAATCTGTATAAGTATCAAGTCGTCAGGAATCCTAAAAATGTACTAATTCATTCTGAAATATGATCATCAATTCAGTCAACAAGCCATTGATGTACAGGATTCAGCTTTAGGCACTGAAAGAAAGCTAGGCATCAAGGAGGCCTTGTTACCTTGACGGACCAGGTGTAGTCATTATTATCGATGAAGATTAAATCTGTAAATTTAAAGATATATTTCCTGGCAAATTGACACCAGTGAAAGAAACAGTGAACACCTAGGATTGATAAGTGGCCGTTTCCTTTTAATTCACTACTTCTAAGAGGTACTTACCCATAACCCTACCAGGGACCGAATTCATCACCTTCACTTTATGATGTAAACATGTTACTAACCACCCAATGGGTTAAAATCGAACAACTCACGAGCTGTAACTTCATCGGTTAAACAATATATAACACCACCGCCAGACAGTCTCCGCAAATGTTTATCCATACATCCAAGCCAATGTTGTGTAAAATTTACACCTGCCAGGCTGGCACTATTTAAGTTTCAATATAAATGGCTGTGGTCTCAAAGCAAACTGTCGCAAAAAAAACTTAATCCCTAAACTAGTAATCAGCTTTACTCCAGGTGCTTTAATTCCATTGAAAAGAACTTTAAAATGATGAAAAATATTATGATGGCATTTAGGTCTCCAAAATTTACCCCCACCCATCTACCGGCGATCCATGAAATTTCTCCAAAAACAAAAACTGTTTGCTTACATTTATGCGTACATTGAAAGTTGAATGATGAGTTAAGTACAACTGTATCCTATTTTTAAAAGGTACTAATGATAAAACATATTCTAAAGTCAAATACATTTGGTATTTTTTGATGCTCTTGACTTTCGAATATTCCCTTGACTCAATACTCAGTCTCTGATGGTATGTCAGCTCCTAGTACAAACACTTTAACAATGTCTGATGGTTAACATGATTTTATACGGTTGATGGTGATTAACTGCAGTACGTTCCAGTCTCAGGGGGGATGTTGTCACATCCAGATGATGAATACAAAATGTAACAAAGCACGTGTACTCCATCATTAACTAAATGATATACCTAAGATTCAGTGAAATATATCTTCTCTACTATGAATAGACCACACATATATTGACAAATATAAAGTACTTACATTACCAGCTGATAGATCATTACATATAGTCTTAGGAAATATTGTACTATCTTCATTTTCACATGGAAAAATTGGAGAAAACTGTGGAAATTTTTGTTTTATTTCATTTATATAATTTTTAATCTGTTCACTAAAATCAGTCATCACACTACTGCTTATATGACCATTTTGAGTATTATTGATGATATTAGCGTCAGTATTTGAATTGTTTACTATTGAGCTTTCTGTTAAAGAATCAACAGGAAAACCTAGAAAACCCTTCGATGAAAATGTTTTATTAGTTGTCAAGGTTGATATCGATGGGTTACCTGCTGCGCTACTCATTACAGTAGCACAATCATTTTCTGTGGAATTTTGAAATACTTCTTTGTCACTTTTATCAGGCTGATACAATGATGAGGGATCAAATTGTTCCATTTGTATGTTTTCAAATGTTAAACTTTGTTTTAAGTCATCTTCACTAGAACTCTGATCAATTTTAAGGTTAATTTGATTTTGAATAATTGGCGATGATGTTTTTATTGCATCATTTGTAAACTTATCAACTGAATGTCCAATGGTAGTTGCAGTATTTCTAATTCCTGCCTCATTTGAATCTTTAGGTTTGCCATAATTTTTATCCACTGTTAATTTTTCAATCAAATGTTTGTCTTCATTTGAATTCATATTAATGGATTTTAAACTGGCAAACATTTCATTTTTCAATGTTTCAATACTTGATCTTAACGACTGGCCGACTAGTTCAGAGATATGTGGTTCAAGTTTCAATAATGTTTGTTCAATCATTTTTTCTTCAATAATATTATTCTTAGCAGTATCACAATTCGTATCTCTGTTGTCACCTTCATCAGTGAGATTTATTTGTACCTTTGTAGATTTACTGTTCAGACTACGACGGAACACTTCGACGGCACAGTGACTCAGTTCATTAATCAATTTATTACACTCAGAAGACATGAGTAAATTGGGTGATAAGCTTTGATTGATTATTTTATTCGCCTTTGATTCATTCTCATCGTATCTTTTCGTCATTATGTCTAGTTTATCTTTTTCTTCATCACCTTCTATAATTTGTTCTTTATTTTCACTATTATTATTATTAGTGTCATCCACGAAGGAACCTGATAGTTTTCTCACTTTCTGCGGACAACCAGTATCAGTGATATCAATAACATCACAGTCAGTAATATCTGTCGTTTCATCCTTTTCTGATGATTTTGTCAGTTGTATTCCATCAGTATTAATAATAAGTGGAGTAAACTGGAAATTCTGTTGTGGTAGTATTTGTTTACGTCGTTTTCGACGAATCCCATGCTCATCTTTATCGGTACTATCGAAACTGTCGTCATTTGTTTGTTGTTTTTGTTGACGCTGATGATGATGAAGATTATGAAGAGAAGGTGAAGACGATGACGAAGATGATGGCGACGATAATGATGACGGTGGATTTACAGAAGAATGAGAGAAATGATCATTTTCACTTGAGTTTTCCATTGGATTTATACTAAGACTTTTATTATGACTATTATGGTTGTTACTACTTTGGTCGAAATAATTTAAGTTTTCTTTATCACTCAATATACTGTTGAAAGAATTAGACAATGGTTGAATTTGTGAAAAATTTTGTTTTAACTTATCATTTGAAACAATTAATTCTGTTTGGGGTGAATTTAAACTGTCCATTGTTGAATTATTACTATTATTTGCAGTCATATCAACATATCTTGATATCTGATTATGTTCATTTGATACTTGATCATTTTGGTTTAAACCTGTTATTACGAAATCATATTAAAAGACAATATTATTGTTATTATATAATCATACACTTGAATAATAATTAAAAAGATAAGTAAATAACACTAGATGGTTTTTGTTACCTACTTTTACGTCTCCTCAGTAGTATCTGTTTATTCCTGTTACTTCTAAAGTTGCAGTAAAAAAAAATTATGGTAATCGTGGCAACTCTAGTTATGGTTGTATATAGCAGTGTACAGTGGCACAGTTCTCTGATAACAAAATAATAAAAATCTTGAACCAAAAGCATCCAGTGTGCTGGCTTGGTACTCCAGCAGCAGAACCCTGAGATGTAGAGACTAACTAGGCTATCATTTCATTATAGTTACCTGGAGTAATGGTCATCTGTTACGCCAATCAGTCATCTCAGTAGCTTCTCAACCACGTCTTCCCTTGTCAATTCTAATCAAATTATACTAGAAGGAGAGAAACATGCCATAAACTGATTGTGATACTATCTGTAATAATCTTGGATTGATAGACATTAGTAGTATAGTGTCGAACTAGTGATCCATGGGCTGATGGTTCAAATCATGTTACAGAACGAATCTGCTCTTCATCTCCTATCACTACACACTGCAACAATATAAGTCCGATGATCGAAAGCTATCCCAAATAATCTCACTTTCAGTTAACAGCATAACAGAACCCTTCCAATCCAGTATGGTAAGGAGACCTAGATAAACAGCTCGTAGAATGATGTTTTAAACAGATATCTATTTATTATTGATTCATTACACATTCATAAGAGAGCTTGGTGTAAGCTGTAATGTTGGCCGAGATATTTACTTCATCCTCAGTGATCACAAATTCCAGTGATATTGAATGGTGGTAAGAATTTGTGACTGATACTGTTTCACTAATATTATTATTGTATGGTGAATCAGTGAGTAGTTTTTTGTGGTTCATTCAGTTGAACACTTTATAAATAATGAGAAGATTGTCAACACCAGTCTGGCTAAGAATAAAGTATCAAAAGTTACAGAAATTTGTTTTTTTTTTTGAAATTAGTTATTTTTTGTATTCTTAGGTTAAAATTATGCATTTAATGTAACTATATGCCAGAAAAACAAACAAACAAACAAACGGACTTATTTTCCGAAACTTTCACGAAAAGGTATCAGTTTAGAGAAAAAAAAGGAGAACTAAAGTAACTCTGGAGAGTTTTCCATCATTCACTTATTTGTTAAGTTCTCTTTTTTGAATTTTTCGAAGAGAAAATAACGGGAGAAGAAGGTAATGCTACCTCTCTCTCTCTCTTTCTCTGTTCACTTCAACTCTTTTCCTCTCTTTCTTGTTTGTAAACGATGTAGCAGTTTATATATATATATAGTAAGCCTATTTTTTCAACACTGTAGTAATGAAAAAACACTACTGTTGGTTATACACATGTATACATGCATTTGTTGTATTTACAGCAGTAAAGTATATGGGGATAAACAATCCTGCACACTGTTCTTCTTCAAGCTTTCCCTCGCTTTCTGTTAATATCCATCTATATATCATGTTTCAAGGACTGCATCCCAAGGGATCGAACACAATTTGTATTACTTTCTGTAGAGAAGAATGAGACGATAAAATGGAAAAAAAAAAGAGGCAAACTAAGGTGACATATTATAGAAGGATAACATAAATTATCAATAATATTGCACACTATACGCATACATCTTACAAATATTTATTTATCTACTGAGTGGAAGTCGAATATTAAAAGATGGTGGTATATGAAATTAGATCAGTGGGAAACGTTTTACTCCCTTATGACCAAGAGGAATATTTTAAAAATTTGTTTTTTTTACTATTCCAATGTTCCTTCTTCTTTTCCTCTTTCTCACAATTATTTAATTGGTTCGGTGAATTTAGGTGATTAAAAAAAATAGTTACTTTTATTTTTCGTATGTTGTGTATTTCATGATAAAAAGGTGAAAAAAGAGATGCTTGCTTATCAGCAGCATTCGTAGTGTTAGATAAACGGAGGAGAGTGAGAGAGAGGGAGATAGTGGGATTGGCCCTACTTGAAGCATACTTTCTTATATATTCAGACACACAATTATGGACATACAAAATGGTTATTTTCTCAAATATTTCAGCATGAATTCCGTTTTCTTTCTCACTCTTTCCATGCCTCATTGTAACGTATAAATAACTGTAATCATACTACTAATATCTATACTGATAAGAGTATAAATGAAATTAAATTGTTTTATTCTGTATTGTTTTCGTAGAAATTATGTTCCCTTGAGTAATAAGAACTTTTAACGGTAAATTATAATTATATTACTGAAATGTAAGTGGGGATAGTAGTAGTAGTAATAATAATAATAGTGGTGGTGGCAGTAGATCTGAAGAGAACTGAAGACTTACTATCAAAACAGCATGATCCACACGCTTCATGTAACGTTTAATAGACATTGTAAGCAATGTTATAGTTGTTTAGAAAGAAACGGTTACTGGTTAACAAGTAGGTAATAAACATTTGTGTATTCCATGGTGTTAACAGAAGTATAATACTGAATTTTACTAGCTAGATGGTTACAGACATTCATCCGCAAGGCGGCGTCACATTTGAATCAACATCATCCAGTGCTCATTTCGCAGATTTTACCATCAAGCTACTCAGACCTACAATTTACTTCATGTAAGGCTGTAATGAATAGATTGATTGTGCGTAGTTTTTGGTGTTGATGATGAACGAATTCTCTCAGTCCATTTCCACTGTTGTCACCAAGCTAGGTGACTTTCAGTTCAGTTCAAACTGGTGTTAGATGGTTAGAGATAATCGGTAGAAAGTGCTTGACCTAGCTTTAGGACCACATTGCAAACGTGAGATGGAATTGATTCGGTGCCAACATTAAGGACTAGACACATAACGCGACCACTACACTAGATGAGGTAACAATTTAATTCTTTGTGTTTACTTTCAAGTGTAAGCAGTCACTTATCAGTGATTGTAGTTGCCTGAATTGAAAAATGTTGTAACTATCTAACCTTTGAAAAATTTGTTTTATAAAGACTAAAATCTATGTTGACTCACTGATGGACTTGAAAAGTTTATTTGTGCGCAGTATGTAGTCAGAAATAGTGAAATCAGCAAAATAATTACACAGAGTTTCGCCAATTAGACTATCTTCGGCAGCCCTACTTTGTGCAGACTGATATGATGTAGTGTCATGAAAATTGGAGTTGTTTTGAAGTTCCGAAATGAAGAAATATTTCAGCTTCATTCACAATGACATTGTAATTAAAAACTTTTCTAAAGAACTAAGATACTTCAAGTAATTTATCTAGCAGTTACCCAATTGCTCTGTCTCTCTCTTCATCCTTATATGTCTAATACGGTAGAGTTAGGATAGAGGTGATATCCACTCACCAGTCACATGAGAAATTGTGGAAATCTCGATGGTTAAACCTGCATTAAAATATTTTCAGTGTATGGACAGTATAATTTAGTCGATAAGTCGCTTAGTCGACCTTCTGTAGGTTGTTATTTGAAACTCGCCAATAATATGAGATGTTATTTTCCCTTGGATCATTTTGTCGTGATATCACCTTTGTTGACACTTTTATAATTTAGTTTTTTCAGTGTTTACTAACTTTTAGCATTGAAATAATTGTATTGATGGAAAAGTTACATTTCTTAGCTTAGTCATAGGTCATTTAAAGTTGTCCCACTTCACACACACATAAAGGTTGAAATATAATAACACGCCAGTGCAAAAAAAATATGTATAGAAGACAGAACAGTTCAGCTAAGAAAAGTGAAGTTGAAAATTCCGAAGATAAAAATCTGTGCTATTATGAATACTTCTTAGCTATGTCATTAAAGTTGCTGTACCATTACCTCTCAGAACCCTGAGGACTCAACCTAGCCCACACAAACAATCGATGGCTGGATATTATCATTTTGTCTGTCAAAATTTAGCCCTTTCCCAACCTGATCCTACTTCAGCTAATGTTGCTGCCTGAAGAAGGCAGTGACTCAGCAAAACACTTTCATTAATTAAGATTCATAAAACTGTTGACTGACTGTCCCTTCTTACCTGAAAAAAACACTTTATGTTCACCCTCAAATGTCGATAGCTGAGATGCAAGTCAGCGACAAAAAATCAAATAGTCGTATTTTTACTATGATGCCTGCTTCAGAGTTTGAACTCATGACAATGAAACCTTCGAAGAAGATATACTTCTCCTTATATCAGTGGGATCGGTAGTTAAAGCTTAATCATTCACCTGTATAATATGATATTAAATTATTTTCATACTTTAAATACATTTAATTAGTATTACTCATTCCGTCTCAGTGGCTGAATGATCAGGCAGCTCAGCTCGTAACCACACGGTCCAATCCCTGGTACAGTCACAAGTGTTGACCCCTGAACACTCCCAAAATATGATACAACGACTGTCAAGTATTTCTCAGTTTTTAGTGATTCTCTGACTTATGTCGGTTCGCTATAAAATACAGCTTGTAATAATAAATATTAAAGCCTTTTAATGACAGTAGAGCAGAGAGCCTGAAAAGTTTAAAAAATTTAAAAAAAAAGATATTATTTGGCGCTATTTCCTTTCCCTCTGTCTTTCATTCCTTCTTTTCAATATGTATTCCTGTTAATCATCTGCATGAAAAAAGACATTACTAATGTAGTCTTTTCTTTATTTGGAGTAAAAAGGAACTACAACAACGAAAATAAATAAAAAGTATAATAGTAATAAATGTTATTATTTGACATAATTCAACTATTCACTTGACTTTCTCAACAGCATTTGTCAGACTAAAAATATTTTAAAGATTTGACACTTTGATCGACTTGATGAAGCAGAGCATTTTGATGTTTTGAGACAGTAGTTGATTGTTTATTTGTTTTTCTATCGCCCTCTCCCTTTCTATCTCTCTCTCTCCGTCTATCTCACTTATTCTCTCTTTAGCATACACTTCTTTTCATATGGAATACTTCATCATATCATCTTGACGCCAAAATGTATCATCCCTCTCGTAATCAGCCTAGCCGTCATCATCGTCATCAGGATAGCCGTCGTCATTAGAATAAATCTTATCAATATGCTACTGTCGTCATCACTATGATTTTTTCAAGTTATTCTCCTTTGATAACTGTTTGTCCATTCTTCTGCTTATTTTGACTTTTCTCTCATTCAGATTTTCTTTTGCAAGTTAAGCTGACATATAAATATATGTAGTTTGTACGCATACTTAAGTCTAGCCTACACTTATACATTAGTTAGTCTGTTCGCTTGCTCATGACTTATGGTTAATAATAGAGAAATCAAGTGTCCTTCTGCTGTTTGAAATCAGTTACCCTGAAGAAATCTCTCGAGTACCATGACAGGAGCTATCCTTATTGTTTGAGGACTAATAACATCATCTATTCTCCCTGGCTGAAGTAGGTGGAACGGAATAGTTTCTACTTACTGTATAGTTAACAAATAAGCAGATATCTCATGTGAGCGATACATTTTCATTACAGTATTTCAAACTGCACAACATATGACTAAAAATTTCATATGCCTGTGTTTTTAGGTATTTTTCAACCAAAATTATCAGAATACTAGAGATTTGAAGTAAGAGCAAAGTTGAAAAAAGACTTCCGAGGTAACTGCATTATGGATAATCATATCAACTTGATATGATTATGAGCAATAGTTTGTGCTCGAAACTTGGTCATCAGTTAATATTACTGTACAACACTGTGTGATTTATCAAAATAAAATCTTATCCATAATGAAGTTATGCTCTACCACAGTGCCCAAATTTTATACGTTTATCAGCTTCCGAGGTAGATTTCATCATGAACCTATGCTTATTGTAGAGTTGTTGAAAGCAAAGGAATATTAGACGACTAGTTTGCTTTTTTTGAGAGTCTTCAGCAGTGCGCACCGAGACCCTAGACCAGCGATCGAGCACAAAACCTTCAGGTTCCGAGGCCAGCCCAATGATCACTCAACCCCTATGTTGGAACTCAGAGACTCATAATGAAGTCATGAGTGCGAATTGCTAAATTTTCTTGAAGTAAGACATAACATATATCCAGTGCTGTTTTGTTTTCAATGATTCTCTAACCGATGTCGGTTCATGACGAAACCTAAACTGAAACTAATCAAAATCCCCACAAAATCTAGAATTTGACTTATTATCTGTTTTCATCTTGTTTTGCCTTAATTACTGAGTAATTTTAAATATTAATTTTTCGAGGTGAGAATGAGTCATTTGTGGTATTCATTTGACTTATTCAACAAATCTATCCATGTATATATATTGTATAAAATTAGACAATAAACAAGGTCACCTGATCATAGAAACAAATATTCGCACGCTTGACTTGTTAGAAAAGATTTCGAAACATGTTTATCTACCACCTAGAGAATAAGGTTACTAGGTTACTAGTTTTATAACAATAATAACAGAACTAGATCTGTCAATGATCACTGTTTCAGATAAGGCATAACAAGTTATAAAAAATATATTTACACAATCTAAGTAACATGACATCATTTAACTGTCAGTAACTTCTCATTTGTTGAGGTGTGAAAATTTTTGTGTAAAAGTGGAATATTAATAATAAAAAAGAGAAGAACCAGAATAGAAAAAGACAAAGCGTCGTATTAGTGTCAGTTGTTGTGTCCATTTTGGTAGCAGAATAAAAAATAAAAATGGTCACAATCAAAGAAAATACATACATGCATCTGGAAGATACGAAACTGATAATCAGATAAGTATCGTTGTTCAACAGTAGTATCCGTGATGACTCCAACTAACTAACTAACTAACTAACTAACTAACTAACTAACTAACTAACTAACTAACTAACTAACTAACTAACTAACTAACTAACTAACTAACTAACTAACTAACTAACTAACTAACTAACTAACTAACTAACTAACTAACTAACTAACTAACTAACTAACTAACTAACTAACTAACTAACTAACTAACTAACTAACTAACTAACTAACTAACTAACTAACTAACTAACTAACTAACTAACTAACTAACTAACTAACTAACTAACTAACTAACTAACTAACTAACTAACTAACTAACTAACTAACTAACTAACTAACTAACTAACTAACTAACTAACTAACTAACTAACTAACTAACTAACTAACTAACTAACTAACTAACTAACTAACTAACTAACTAACTAACTAACTAACTAACTAACTAACTAACTAACTAACTAACTAACTAACTAACTAACTAACTAACTAACTAACTAACTAACTAACTAACTAACTAACTAACTAACTAACTAACTAACTAACTAACTAACTAACTAACTAACTAACTAACTAACTAACTAACTAACTAACTAACTAACTAACTAACTAACTAACTAACTAACTAACTAACTAACTAACTAACTAACTAACTAACTAACTAACTAACTAACTAACTAACTAACTAACTAACTAACTAACTAACTAACTAACTAACTAACTAACTAACTAACTAACTAACTAACTAACTAACTAACTAACTAACTAACTAACTAACTAACTAACTAACTAACTAACTAACTAACTAACTAACTAACTAACTAACTAACTAACTAACTAACTAACTAACTAACTAACTAACTAACTAACTAACTAACTAACTAACTAACTAACTAACTAACTAACTAACTAACTAACTAACTAACTAACTAACTAACTAACTAACTAACTAACTAACTAACTAACTAACTAACTAACTAACTAACTAACTAACTAACTAACTAACTAACTAACTAACTAACTAACTAACTAACTAACTAACTAACTAACTAACTAACTAACTAACTAACTAACTAACTAACTAACTAACTAACTAACTAACTAACTAACTAACTAACTAACTAACTAACTAACTAACTAACTAACTAACTAACTAACTAACTAACTAACTAACTAACTAACTAACAAGCAATGAATGATGCCGAAGTTAATGTTTGAGCACTAGTCTCAAGGCAGACTTTTACGTCTAAATAAGTGGTTGGGTCAGTCATATTTCTCTGATTTAAGCTGTATTCATTCAACAATTAATCCACATTTAGAAGGTAAAGGTCATATGGAAGTTACTTTTTTTAGTTAACGAACTATCCATCTGGTTTCTCTTTGAAATCTTTACATTTATTCACTATTTCTTTTTTTTCTATTTTGATTATAGCTTCATTCCACACCGTGTTTTTGGTACAAGTATGGAATTTTCCACATGTCATACGGGTAAGCCAAATTTTGCAGACCTACCATTGATAACAGGTGTGCGTCGGCAGAGGATGGAACCCCGGACCATGTACATGGTCGCTCAGTATCCTAACCGCTGTGCCACCGACGTGATCAATATATATTTCGGACGTCTTCATCATAGGTTTCACTTGCTTATCCTGTTATTACTTGTTTCCCTGTAACACAAGTTAGTGGTTAGGGGAATCTTTAGAAAGCCATGAACCTGAATGTTGTCCTTAATACAACTAGTCAGCAAACATAATCTACAATCAGGGAAGAAATGGTGTCCTTTGATTTTCGAATCTATTCCAACCAGTTCTGCAGTTGATACGAGCCACGACTGATCACCTGTAGGGCTGCATTAGATAAACTTACTGGTTACCGCTTGTTGACTAAGGAATATATGCTTTAACATTATTATTTCATGTGGATAAATGATATGTGACACCATGGGTTCGAATCCGGACACAATACAGATTTTCACTTCAACTTCAAATCAACAGTACTCACATGATTTTTACAATTCTTTGTGGTAATTTATTTATAGCCGATTAATTTATTCCTTAAACTACTGAAGCTCATGTCAGTAGTAAACAGTGATAAAATTCATTCAATTCAATGTATAATCATGGATGACTCACAAATATAAAGATGATAACTATTACTAACTACATAGTAGTTAATTCTCTGAAAGATTTTAAAAGCTACATTAATATTTTCAATTAACCAATTACATCGCCTCATTCAAAGCTTTCTGTGTTGGTAAACTAATCACTCCTTAAATTAGTTTCGAAGTTGGATTTTATCTTAGGAGAGTGGTTAAATATGAACAGAAGTCATTCTAATTATTTTAACAAATTCAAAATTCTTCATGAATTCGAAAATACACATGATTTTCTTACTACACAGAATAAAGTTTCACACACATATTAATACTTCACACAGAAGTAATAGTAGGCTTAGTGAATCGGTGGCACAGAGGTTAGGACTCTCGCCTACCATGCACATGGTCCAAGGTTCGATCCCCTGCCGAAGCACACCTGATATCTATGGTCGGCCTGCAAAATTTGGGCTACCGATATCCATGCTGAAAATTCCATATTTGTACCAAAAATGCAGTGTGGAATCAAGCTGTAATCAAAAAATAAAAAATAATAAAAATAATAAATAAAAGCGGTTGAATTTATATCCATCCACAGACCTGTCAGAATAAGTTTTTCGTTTCGAACATTTATCTGGTTTAAGGTCCCGAATACGTGGTAATTCGGATATGTGTAAATATCCTTATGGGTAGAAAGATATCAGCAGTTCAAAATGTCAACTCTGTATTCGCATTTTAGGACACTGCCCGGACTATGCAGACAGACAGAGGACAGAAAAAGGAATATCAGTACCTCTATCTTCAAGTATCCTATAAACTCAGGAAGTATGACGCTCGTATATGACTGCTTTGCGGTGATCCTCTGGGTTCCTCATTATCTCACAAAAATGCTTTGCACACACTAATTACATACAGCAGATTAAATTGCTATTTGGGACCTCAAGCTTTTTTCCATTAGTATCGTGTAAATAAATTTAGCATATATACATATATATAGTTATGTATTTACTATTGTGTTACTCTTATAAGTAGTATAAAATGCAGATATGATCTTGAACAACAAAACTTTATTATAAATAATTTGATTTTCCCACAGTATGAAAACAACATGGCCAAAGCATATATTAATGCTATGAATTATTTAATTAATTTTTCCTTCACGCTCCCAGTGGAACATAGGGCTTCAAGCTAGTAGCTTGATGTTTCCGTAGCAGTGTTTATTTTACAGGATGGGGTTGCTAACCTCATGCCCAACCTTTCCTCTTTACCAGGATTATTTCTGGCTTAGCGAGGTTAAGGGGTGAGTCGGCCGGGGATTGAACCCTGGACCATGTGCATAGTCGGCCAGCGTCCTAACCGTTACGCCACCGACGCGATGACTGGGATAGTTTTCATGTGACAAATTAGTACACTTACGGTATAATATGTTAAATGATCTAGTTATGCCTGTGGACCACACTCACATGCATATATTTTTAACTAGGTTTCAATATAAAGCTGTGAAATGTTTCGAAGGAAATAACAGAGAAATATTGCACAAGATTGAATCTTGTTTAAAGCGGAACAGTATTATATTACATAATATAATGTCGATTACCATTTTATTGGAAGATTCTGTATATAAAGTAGATATTTCTCAATTAAATATGTTGAAGATTCTATATAGAATATCAACAAATTGTCCAGGATAAACGATTATTGTTTACTGGGTTCTGATTGATGGAATACAATGGGACTTGAACCAGACACCTCTAGATTAGCAAAGAATGCACACTGAACCTAGTGTTGATGAATACATATTATAAAAGTGAAGCATTTAAATTTGAAATCAGACTTCAATATAAATTAAAATCATATAAAAAACTGGTTTGATTCCATCCCATTAAATTAATGCTCATGTATCTATCATTACGAATTAACAGCATTAAGCTGAATACTAAAGGAAATAGTCGACTGGCTATCCAGTCTTGGATAGTTGAACGGTCTGAAAAATTGTGGAATAATTTACTCATTAAGAAAACAAGAAGAAGCAGAAGCAGAACACAGTTTGAAGAGCATTATTTTAAGCTAGCATAATTTCAGGGGATATATTTTTGATCAATAATTGATTATCGGCATGAAAATAGTTAAGAGTAAAAGGTGATTTACATTCACTAAGTTCACGATTAATATTCAAAAGACTTGAACATTGTTCATTTCTGAATGCAACTTAGACATTTTGTTGATGACTAATTTCAAATGCCTTCTAAATGGCGAAAAAATATGAAGTAAATACACACTGAATGCTGACATATATATATACCACTGATTTATTATATAAGTAGATAAGAATCGAATGCATTACTGCGAAGGAAACTCTACTAAATTGCCTCGTTGAACTGCATTATTTCCAAGTGGAAGATTCCTTTCTGTCAACTTTTACTCATTACAGTGTAATTAAAAAAGAACTAACTGCGGATCATGAACCTGAGTTCATGAGGAGTGATTATTGATTAGTGAATCCTTGTTCATCGAATCTACACCCAACACAACACATGCAATAGGAATGAGTCATCACTCATACCGGAATTATGGAAAATACTACTGTCAATCAAATCAAGTGAAAATCAAGTGAAGAATAAAGGAACTATATAAATGAAGTTAGGAAGTCATATGATTATCTTGATATGATTATGAGCGGCAATAAATTGTACTCGAAACGTCATCAGTAAAGATTACTGTATAACAGTGTGAAACTTTATCAAAAGATTACACATTATTTTCTATTTCGTTTCCAAAATAATTATTTTTAAGAATTTTATTGATGATATTTCTTTGAGCTGATATTTGCTTTCATCGGAAGAAGACGCATCGCCTGACTGGCTTCCCGAAGTTTATCACCTTCCCACATCGTTTTGTCCCTCCGATTTCAGTGAAGAATACGTTCTTCCATATTTTTGTGTGCTTGGGAGTTTGTGAAGTGATAGGATCACCAGCTTCATATCCCACCCTCTTTCATCATCCAATCTACTAAACTAGACTAATATGAAGAAGGAAATTTAGGTGAATGGGATATACGCTGAGGACACCATTGAGTGATATCAACTGCCAATACCTGAAGTGGAACCTTAAGTGGGAAAGATGAGTTAGGAGTGAGTCCAAGGGTGATGTGGAGGAGATCATGTGATAAGGAAAAGGAAGCTATTAGGTAATCATGCAGCCAGCTAATAAAGACTGAACGGAACAGGGTGAATTGGTTGTGTGCTGGTGAAGACCTTTGTTCCATTTGGAACTCAAGAGAATAATGATGATAATGATATAATCCCTCTGAGTTGTTTAATATTTGATACTCAAGGCTAATTAATATTTACATGATTATATTTGAAAAAAAAACTTAAAAGAAATAGATACAATTAAACCGCTCATAAGTATGGATTGAATTTCACTTAACGTTCATTATTAAGGAGTATATCTGAAGATCTGGTTAATCTCATGGATTTTGTTGTACAAAATGCTACTAACCAAAGAAGCAATAGAAACCATACATTGTGTACCATTAAAGCTTTAATGGTGTAAAATATTGTCATATCATGAATTAAAAGTCAATTGAAGTTACTGAAATCATGAACTACGTCATTTTGGGAATTAACTTCATCAGTTTACAAACTGGAGGTGAAAATTCACTTTTAACAGATATCACCATTTAAATGATTTACGTTTTCATAGGGATGAGAACTTGTATATTGTGTATTACTAGTTCGATCAACTAATTAGCCAGGATTCTGGCGGGTATAGTTGTGTATAATACTGACGGACTCGACCCCAAACGAGAGAAATGCAAACCTATTGTTTACGTCACCTGTATCCGGCTGATAATTACTAGTGTTTGAGATAAGTGAATGGCAACTACTCATATTAATCAGTAATATGTATACCATCTGGATATATATAACATTTCTGACTAAATGGTTAAAGGATTACATACTGAAAATGTGATACGGCAATAATTAGTCTATGGTAATGAGGAACCGAAAATGAGATGAGAACAAACGAACGTTCAGTACAGTTGCCTGTTTTTATTGTTAGTTCTCTAAATGAAGTTAATTCTCAACAGAATATGCTTCATTAAAGAAGAATCTACAAATTATATGATAGCTTATTTCAACCAAAGTGAGTAATATTCTGTCCCATTTCTATACATTTTAACTTTCACATGTTAAAGAATCAAGAAACAAGTTAGACTCTTCTAAAGGTGTGAAGTTATGAAGTCAAAACGCCTATGACTAATACACTTAAAGGTGAGGTGTTACGTGATCATTTAACTATTGCTGAATCGGTAGGATTACATATCGAAGACGTTTACGAAATAAAGGATATCCTATATTTTTCTATGCAACTACCCTGAACAGATCTTTTTATGTACCAGGCTATAAGTATTAGCCTTCGAATGTGTGTGTGGCGGGGGGTGATGATAGTGTTTACTTGCTCAGATTTTAGTATATGATTCTGGAAACTACTGATTTACACTGATTATAATATAGCCTGAAATCAGTAAGAGAATTATTGAAAATTGGTGAACATTTAAGATCTGCTGCATTCTGGACTGGAACTCTTCAACTATGCATGATAAAAAACGAATACTGAAACTAATGAAATCTCTACAAAGTCAATATTTGAATTCACTAATCTGATCACATCAAGCCTGACTTATGTTCGCTAATGTGGTAAAAATATGTTGGTTTATCCACATTTCAAATTTTCCAGTTGATATATGTGGACGGAATCTACCAGCCTCATTTTGGTATTTAGGCTAATCCACTGACACTGAAGATGCCACGTCGATGTTTGAAGACATATGTACGGGGTTCTAGTGTGAACGGAAAAACCATGACTGACTGGGAAGCAGGTATATCCAGCTGACGAATGTGAAGTAGGATGAAACTCACATTTTGGATTCTACCACCAGCCACATGCAAAAAATACATTATACTACACTTTAAGCCTTATAAACGAAAACAAATTACCACTAACACATAATAAGTCACAACGATTAACTTACCGTACGTTTGTTGTACAATATCCATATTTGTTTTTTAAGCAGAGATGTTTAATCCCCAATTTTCTTAAATTTGAAAATGAAGTAAAACTTGAAGAATACAGAGTGAAAAAATCGTTCGTAGTATGCCTGTTGATGGAAATAATTTATGTTTTGTGAGAGACAGACGTCTTCGTGCAATTTAGCTAATGCGTCAATGTGTTGTGAGCACAGGCGTTAGTATATATTATACGGTAAACTTTTAGAGATTTTCTGAAATTAATGAAGATTGGCTAGCTTAATTATTAGTGTTACCATCATTATTGTTAGTGGGTGGTGTTTTTTTTTGCTTTTGTTATCGTCACAGTGTCGTAAATGGAAAGAATACTGCTCAATCTATTTGTCTAGTCACCTGAATAATTCTTTCTTTTGAAATATACAGACATAAATGCATCACACATACATAAACATGTGTACATACATGCACACACATACATACCTACATACTCAAACTACTTTTTACTACCTTCTCCCTTTAAATTCATAATACGCCTATAGTTATCATTGATATTATTAACAGTGGTTTCGGGTAGTAATGTTATTATTTTTTCTTCTCTGTGATATGCTAATAATCAGTGATGAAGTGATGGTGGTGGTAGAAGGAGAAGAAGAATAACAGGGTGGGGGTGGGGGGATGGAGTGAGTATACTATACTTCATATTTCATCTATGGTAGTGAATGTGTGTGAATGTGGCAATTGACAAGTAGATTTTACTGTCTTATTTGTTGTTATAATATTTAACAACATATCCAATACAAATTTACAAAAGTGAGTTGATGATAGGCATGAAATCAAGACTCAGATAAATAGTTAAAAACATAAACCAATAAATGTGAGAAGCTATGCTTAGATGTATGTATGTATGTACATTAACTTAATAGTATTGCCAGTGTGTGCGCGTGTGTTTATTGTATGTGTGTCAGTGATTTTTTGCTGGTTGGCTAGAAGGTGAGACCTACTTTATGACCATTCCGATGTGGTTTTCTCACTCCTTATTAGTATATTCATTCAAATGTCAATGTGTGTCTCTCTCATCTAAAGCATCACAACACACATACACACTATACACATACACAAACACTGCTCACATACATGCCAATAAGTCTTTGATGATGAATACGTGTGCATTTAAATGTAAGAGTTGAGTATAGGTGTATAGGAGCTAATTGGTCTACCATCATCTTACAAGGATGCTTATTTACAAATCAGAAAAGTTTGTTTTAGAAAAGATGACCATTCAGCTTATATATATATATATATATATATATAATAAGCCTACCGGCTGTTGCTCATCTGTATTTACAAATTGAATTCGGTATTTGAACTAGTGCACGTGCGATTTTCCTTCGAGTTATCCATTTTATTCATTAAAAAAAATGTTTTCCACAGTCACGTGCTGCTCATGTATACCGACACAAATTGTTATCAGTACCCAGTGGTAGCAGTATTGTCCGCAGAAGTAGAATGAGTATTAATATCATGATTATTATTCCTAGTAGTAGTGTGAGTAGTAGTAATAATGTATTAGTTTGATAACATAAGCAATCGTATAAGTATAATGGCATTAGTATTAAAATAAGGTGATATAATTGGTTGGGATTAGCTACAGGTCAATGACAGAATCTCTGTTAATCAATTCACCAAAAGGAATGATGCAACATCGATTCCAAATATATGGAATATAGTATAGAATATTGTGAAGTAAGTTAGGAGGTTGTCTGAGAAAATCGATACGATTTTGAACAATAAATTGTGCTCGGAAAGTCATCCATTTATTAATACTTTATAATTACCGCGTGCTGCGTTTAGTAAGCTATTCTAGTGCGCCACTATACTCAACCACAACTCTCAGATTCTCCCCGTACACTAAGTGTGAACAGTGTCAACATGAAAGCAAACTGTTAGTTAATACTAGATCACTCAGACACTGGGACCTGACTCACTGGCCTGTAAATTCTGACCTCTGCCAGTTCGCGATTTACATATATATATATAGGCAAGTAACTGATATCTTACTGGACTTGGTGGACCCCACTGGTTACTCCTCACTAGAAGTGCAGGCAACCTCCATTTACTAGTGAGTATCACATCAATTATCAAATATTGGTTTGTAGACATCTGATTAGTCACAGGTTTGATCACTAGTTGACATCAGTTAGAGAACCACTGGAGAAGTTGGGAGTACTGATGTATGTTTCGTCTTAGTTTAGGGCTCTTCATCAGTACGCATTCATTGGAGTTCTAACCCAGGACTTTCTGGTTAGTTGCGGTAAGCAGTGTGGTCAGAAGATGATAACCAGTGTAACTTCACTGTCCTAATTGTGTCCATTAATATCCACTGATCCACATGTGAAGTATAATTACTAATCTAACTGACACTAGCGTATACTGAAGTGCCTTTCTGTTGTGTAGCCAAAAGGTGAAAGCAAATCAACAGTAAGTCAAAGATCTTAGATTTATCTTTGCTGGGACCGATCAATAGGGGTAGTCAGAGTAACTGTAGTGGTTGTACCAAACAATAAAATTTATAAATTGTAGCGGTTATGTAAAGAAGACGTTTGGATTATTTACCATTAGAGAGTTAATCATTGTGTGCTGATATTAGTGAAACAGAAGGCTGCATATCTGTACAATAAATTCTTTTTCGCACTATCATAATTAACATTTTATAAAATCACTGCAAGAGTACTAACTACTAGACGAATTCATTTTCGAAATCATATGAACAGTAGTCATATAAGTGAATTTGTACATCATCTCCAATAGCAGAATCATCCGATCATCAGATGAAGGCGAGAAATTTATGTGGAGAAAGTGTCCCACAGTCATGAGAAGATTTACATTTCAAAGCCAGAATGATCGCACAAAAATTAAGAATCATTTCACACAAGCCAGAAGAAGACGAAGAAGAAGAGATGACAGTTTGAACTCTACTCTACTCTACTCTACTCATACCTGAGCAGAAGGATTCTGTCTACATCACTCACTGACTGACATATGAATCTCTACTCAACATTCAATTTATCTTGACAGAACTAACAGGAAATCTCGCTAATCTCTCTCTATAAGTGATTTGTGAGGCGGGGAGACGAGGAAGAAACACTAACTTGGACATTTGACGAAGAATAATGGAAACACTCATCAATGAACGAGGAGTATTCTTTTCAACAAGTTCTTCCTCTGGCTCTACACTTATACACCCATATTATTTGATGGACAGTCGTTATTGTTGTTATTATTATTGTTTATTTTATCAAAGCCTACTGTGTTGACGTGTAAGTGTAAAAGCAACTGTACACTGTGGTCCGCAGTAGCCCCACATATATGTAAGGATGTTTTGATTTTTAGTTCCTCTATCTCATAGTTATTAAAATGAGCATAATGAAATGCGATACAGGGAAAGATGTTATAAGTACAACAGAAAATCCATGAGAGAAATTAAGGCATCAGTTGACCTCTCTAAGATGAAAAACAAGCCTAGAAGCCAACTCAGCTACATTACTACATGAATGGGTGATGAATCTGAAATAGGCGGGAACGCACTTGTTGAATTCTAAGGCCAGCCATCAGCGAAAAGTATGTTAGATTACTCTTAACTTACCGATTGCTTATTGTGCATTGTTGATGTATATTTTCTAAGATAAATTCTATCGCTAATTTGTTAAATTTGAAGGATTTTAAATGGCGAAATCTTTGTTATACTGTTATCAATGCAATCATTGATGGAAATAATCTACTTTTTTGTGCAAGTTAGGCAATGTGTAAATGTGTATTAGTACAGCTATGCGTATTAGACTGCAAATTCTTAGAATTATATCAGAAAGAATGTTATGACTTCCAGAACAACGGGTCGGCCTGCAAAATTTGGGCTACCGATATCCATGCTGAAAATTCCATACTTGTACCGAAAATACAGTGTGGAATCAAGCAGTAAATCAAAAAATAAATAAATAAATAAATGTTTATTAGAGCCCATGGATCAAAACCTCAGAGTACAGCCTATATGACTAGCTTCACATGAGCAGGAAAATTCATAGATGCACACTAGTGAGGCCATCACTGGCAATTTCATCTTTTCACTTTAAAACACAACATAATCGAGCAAAGAATATTCTTTTCAATAAATTCCTCTTCTGGCTCTACAATTATATACATGTTTATATAAACATGTATATAATTGTAGAGCCAGAAGAGGAATTTATTGAAAAGAATATTCTTTGCTCGATTATGTTGTGTTTTATAGATGTCTGAATGAATATTTTCACTTTAACTTGAGATATAATATTGTCTTATTTCAGTCTATGCGTCGGTGGTATAGCGGTCAAGACGCTCGCCGACTGTGCACATGGTCCGGGGTTCGATCCCCGGCCGACGCACACCTTTACATCTCTAAGCCAGAAATAATTCTGGTAAAGAGGAAAGGTTGGGCATGAGGCTAGAAACCCCATCCTGTAAAATAAACTCTGCTACAGAAACTTCATGCTACTAGCTTGAAGCCCTATGTTCCACTGGGGAACGTGAAGGAAAAATTATTTTATTATTTATTATTTCAGTCTATATCCTTTGCCCTATCTCCAGATGTAGAAATATACTTTTTTAAAATTTATCCGTATTGTCGTCTTTTTATAATATAAGTTACATCTTACCTATTTCTCCAATAGTGAATTCGTTTTATTCTATAGATCAGGCACCCAGTTAAATCTATTTTGTTCTGAAATGGTATTGTAACAAAAGAAGGCAAGATACGGAAGCCAACGTATATTTTCAAGTGATCAAAAGGCTGTATATATATATATATAGTGTTATATTCTCTAATCACTCATTGAGCGTGTGTTCTTGGCTTACACTAAACGACATGAAATAGAATGTTGAAATACATATTATTTTGTTGCTAACGCAGTATTGAACTGTGGGAGAATAATATTCCGTTGGAACATATTGTCTGTATCACTCCACCACAGGATGAAATTGATTCTTCTAAATATATTTCTCTTCAAATACCCACGTGTCATCTTGGTGAGGAGGACATCTGGGAACGACATACTGTTACTTTCTTCTTCCTTACGAGTGAAATGAATAGCTGGGTGAATATTATTGACTGGATTTAAAAGCTCTTCCTTTTTGCAGTCTCTGCCATAAAAAGTGAAAGTGGCATTTACATGTAGACTATAATAATAATATTAATAATAATCAGAAACATCACACTAGTTACTAGTGTCCAATCAAAATAATCATTCTCGTCAATAATCTCTGTAACTGGATCGTTTTCAAGTTATGCATAGAACTTAAAGACGAGCTTATCACCTTTTAGGGGTTGAGAGATATTAAAGGTTTGACGTGATATCTCGTTCAACAACTTCTAATTAATTTATTCTCGCGTACCAAAGACAAAGCAAAAGCCAATAATTGGTCGTCCAAACGAAGAAATGTATTTAGGAACCAAAACCAGCCGTTAGACGAACGCTTAGCTAGCTAGTGATCGTGCACGTGACACGACGAGGTACCAAATGGCGGGGATGCTTGACCGGAAGCCTTCAGCTAAACAAGTCGACTTAAACAGTGGTGGTCAGCATCCAATGAGTGATTGCTGTGGTCAATAATTTTGGGGAATTATTTACCGCTACAGCTCACTCCCCCCTAGTGGGGTCGTGAGGACCCTAAGACAGAACCAGCCGGAAGTAAAAAAACTCGATGGTTCCCTTTCGGGTGAAAAAAATCTTCCGAGCGGCTTGGTCTTATGCCTACTGGTTTGTCTGCCTATGCTAATGGGGTGTTTGTACATAGCTTCCTGGTGTTGTTCGTTGGATTCCGTGCTTCGTTTGTTTCCCGTCCAGTGCCCGTCGCACCTGGAAAAGAAAACAAGAACGCTAAGAACCATGTCGAGGAAAATGTACGAAATGAGCTTTTTGGTTAAAAAAAATTGTGTGCATTTACTATACAGTAAAATAATGCTAAGTTCAGAACATCGAAAAAAAATACATCTAATTAATTTTTTTGTGTATGTTACATGAACTGTTGAGAAAAAACATTTTTTTGTGTTCGGTGGTACTGTATATAAAAAAAATTATACGTCAAAAAAAAAGTTAGTACCACAAACGAGTGAGTTGCGTGAATCACACGACTTCGTTAAGTCAAATAAGTGTGCAAATGTTCTGGGAACCTTACGGTGCGTCCAGAACGGTTTTTCTTAGGAGGCTCAACCTTAGTAGCCAGTGGGCGAATGCCCTTGCAGTCAATAGTGTGACCCAGGAAGTCGAGTGAGTCAACACCGATTTGACACTTTTGAATATTGATGGTAACACCATGTTGGCGTAACCTGTCAAATGCCAAGTCCAAGTGCCTAAGGTGAGTTTCCTTGTCTGGACTGGCAATGAGGCAGTCGTCTAAGTATGCGTATACAAAGTCGAGACCGCGAAATACTTCGTCGATGAAGCGTTGGAATGTTTGGGCTGCATTCCGAAGACCGAATGGCATACGTAGAAATTCAAAAAGTCCGAAAGGCGTAATGATAGCCGTTTTCGGGATATCTTCTGTTGCCATCGGGATTTGGTTATACGCTTTAACCAAGTCGATTTTGGAGAATATAGTCGCGCCGGATAAGGTTGCCGTCAAGTCGTGTATATGAGGCAACGGGTAGCAATCAGGGGTTGTTTTGGCATTCACTCGCCGGTAATCACCGGTGGGTCGCCAATCGTTGCTATCCTTTTTCGGAACCATATGAAGTGGGGATGCCCATGGGCTATTCGAAGGTCGAATGATGCCAAGGCTAAGCATATGGTCAAATTCATTCCTGGCGATTCTCAGTTTGTCAGGAGCTAATCGTCGTGCTTTAGATGTCACAGGTTGTCCTGTGGTAATGATGTGGTGCATAACATTGCTGGTTATGCACGGTAGGTCGTTCGACGGGCAGTTAAGTTCCGGATACTTGTCAACGATAGGTTGAAAAGTTGGATCAAGAATTGCCTTTATCTTAACGGGTGACAAACTAGGGCCTATGTAGGTAATGCCTTTGATAGACAGACTAGTAGTATTGTCAATCAGTCGTTTTCGGCGGACGTCTACGAGTAAATCATGATGATTAAGTAGGTCCGTGCCAATGATGGGCATTGTAACGTCAGCGAGAAGGAAAATCCACCGAATAGGTTTGCGTAAACCTACGTTCAGATAGACGTATTTCCTACCAAAGGTTGCGATTGGTTTTCCATTTGCAGCCTGTAAGTTGAAGGTAGGTTCCTTCTGTCGATCTGCTGCTGTAGCAGGAAGGACGCTGACTTCGGCGCCTGTGTCGACTAAGTATCGAGTCTGGCTTATCACATCATGGATGTAAAGTAGGCGGCTAGTGCCACCGGCGACGGTTGCCGCTAACGCGTGCCGGCGGGATAGTTTCCCACAGACTTTGAGACATTTCCGAAGTTACAAGGCTTACGGCAACACTTCGCTTCTTGGCCATAGGTGTTGTGGTACCAGCACCAGTCAGGGTTTTTCAGTGAACGTGGTTTGGACTTAGATCGACCACGTGAGTTCCTGCGTTGAGGAGATTTAGGACGACGGTCGGAGGATTTAGAATGCATGTTTGACCTAAACATCTGCTGAAGGGAGTTGCATAACTCTGTCATTGCAGGATCCTTACTCGAAGTCTGCTTAGTCATTGAGCATATTTCGGGGACAGACCGTTTAGTTATTTCTAGGATCTTATCTGCAGTAATAGCTAAGTTCTCTATTACAGTACCCTCAAGTGTCACAAGTACGGTCTGTACAGATTGTGGCAACTTGGTTAAGAAGAGTTCTCTAAACAGTCCTTCGTCGAACTGACATTGGCCGACGACTTGTTTCATTCTTGTCAGCATGCTCACGGCTGACTGATCTCCTAACTCGATGTTGCGAAATAATTCATCTAGACGTTGTCTGTCCGTGAGAGCGTTTCTCCTGAGGAGGGATGCTTTCAGCAACTCGTACGAGTTACTTACCTCGGGACTCAACATCTGTGATGTTACGTACTTGCTGAATTCCCGCGGTAGGGCGTGAATAACTGCAAGTAACTGTGAACGTTGATCGGTTATCCCATGCTCACAAAAATCTGCTTCAGCTAGCAGAAACCACGTTTCAGCATTATCTGGCCAGTATGGTACGAGCTGAATGGTTTTAGGAGTTGAGCGGATACGGATGACCTTGGGACTAAGATCACTCATGACGAAAATTATATCGAATAATATATGGTACAAGAACAAATACAAAATGGAACGAACTCACCGGGGTTATCTGCGGAATTTTCGTGGATGAAGTTCGCGGTTGGGCTCACCAGTTTAAAGGTGGGCGGATATTAAAGGTTTGACGTGATATCTCGTTCAACAACTTCTAATTAATTTATTCTCGCGTACCAAAGACAAAGCAAAAGCCAATAATTGGTCGTCCAAACGAAGAAATGTATTTAGGAACCAAAACCAGCCGTTAGACGAACGCTTAGCTAGCTAGTGATCGTGCACGTGACACGACGAGGTACCAAATGGCGGGGATGCTTGACCGGAAGCCTTCAGCTAAACAAGTCGACTTAAACAGTGGTGGTCAGCATCCAATGAGTGATTGCTGTGGTCAATAATTTTGGGGAATTATTTACCGCTACAACCTCTTAATCAATTGTCTGTAGAAATTATTAAACATACACTGGACGTTCATTTTGGATTTCAATGGCAATTCCTTAACATTTTTAGGTGGGATTTCTATTTCTATCTTTCATCCCGTTTTCAAGGGTTGTTTTGTAAGGATCTGATTTGTTTTTCTAAGTTGACCACGGTTTGATATCAGTTAGAGAACCATTGAAAACCATGGAGTACTAGACAGCTGTTTCATCCTAGTTTGGGAAGCATCGGCGATGCGCACCCACTGGTGGTGGTCACGCTAAATTACGAATTACTAGAAGCTAGAATTCATTAGCCATTGAATCGTGTCCCAGTGTGTAAATGGCTTACGAGCTTGCTTTGTAACCAAAAAGTCCTGGGTCCGAACTGAAGTGGATGCGTACTGCCTATGCTTCCCAAACTACTAAACAGTACTCCTTGGTTTTCAATGGTTCTCTAACTAATATCAATCCGTGGTCAAATTTCATCCCACTAATTAATTCTTTCGAAAGGATGGAAGTTGGTAAATAATCATGTTATATGCGGTGACATCATTATTCCCACATTTAATTTCAGGCTTTTAGATGTTTCTACAAAGCTGGACATATACGTTTTAAGACGAACTTCACCAGTTCATAGTGCAGAGGTTCCAGTGCTCTTACTAACCACTCTGCTGTTGAACGATGCGGCGATTGATGACATAACTAAAATAGGATGTAGTAGAATAACAGGTCTGTGGGCTGTCTACAAACCGTGAAGTCTGAGTTTGTGCCTGTGGGTTTTAATTCATGCAGCGTGGGCATAGGAATCAAATTTTCCTCCACCAGTGATTTTGGCATCTTAGTCATTTGCGTTCGGTGACATCAGTTGGATCTTAACAGTTATTTTATTTTTGAGATGTTGTTTGGTCATTGTAAGTATATCTGATCCTTTATCAGGTTTAATTATTATTATTAGATTGGTTTTTATTCTGACCTCAGGCAACACATCTCGGTGTTTTTCATTCTTAAAGTGGTAGCAGCTGTCAATCAAACTACTTTTAAATAAGTGTTTGCGTGTTATGTTATAATGTTATTTACATATTAAATTAAGTTATGTGATATGACACCGGGGATACAGTGGTAATAAATGGATGAT
The DNA here is from genome assembly GCA_944472135.2 of Trichobilharzia regenti. Classification (NCBI taxonomy): domain Eukaryota; kingdom Metazoa; phylum Platyhelminthes; class Trematoda; order Strigeidida; family Schistosomatidae; genus Trichobilharzia; species Trichobilharzia regenti. The sequence goes on along the minus strand of OX235270.1, from coordinate 135,958,224 downwards.
GTTTCGAGCACAGTCTATTGCTGATAACCATATCAACGAATTCACACGACTTGATTATTATTATTGTTCCCTTGGGTTCCTAGTGGAACATAGGGCTTCAGTTGCACATCTTCACTTGATTCTGTCTTCCTTCTGCTGTACTTTTCACCTGCATCCATGTTAGCCCATACTGTTTCAACTCCTATTCACACGATCTTCTCCATGTCACCCTTGAACGTTCCACTCGAGCAATGGCCTGACGCTTGATGTCACCCAGCGCAATGCCTCCTCAGCGAGTGTCCAATCCATCTCCACTTTCTCCTGCATATTTGTTGGGCGATTGGTTGTTGTTTTGTTTGTTCCCATAGTTTCTTGTTGGTGATGGTGACTTGATAACTTATTTTATTTACTCCTTACTATATCAGTACAGGATATCTCAAATAAACCTATCTAATATGGAATTATAGTATATGGAAATTCCAGTGAAAAGCATCACGGAATACAGCTATACGTAAAGTAAATTATCAAGTCGTGTAAATACACTGAACATCTTCCTGTTAATCTAAATAAACTTTACCTCATACAAAGACGAATGAATTTAACCATTTGTATGACCAAGTAGATTTCTAAATTGAGTATCAAACCGTTGAAAGTGATACTTTTATTGATTATAAAATACACGGAAATGTTGCTGAATTATTTCAATCTATGTTATCTAATCCTCTTATCTAACATACATGTTATACGCATTTAAATGATAGTCAAAACAAAATGACTATTATTATTATTATTCCACCTTCTGCATGTACAACAATAAACATTCCGATGCAGTTCTAATTTGCCTTTAACCAGTTACTGTATGATAAAATTAGTGGGTTTATGATTGTAGGTCTTGACGAATAAGAATAGAAGCTATTGAAAATAACTCTTCACTTCGATTATTCTTGTTCTGATTATATGCGGATATTAAAAGATTGCATGGGGGATTTAATCCTTAGCTGACATCAGTTACAGAACCACTGGAAAACCTGGAAGTACTGGACAACTGTTTCGTTCTAATTTGGGACTCTTCATCAGTACACACCCGCCGGGGTTCGAACCCAGGACCTTCAGGTTACAAGGCGAGCTCGTAGACCACTGAGCCACTGGGACCTGATCCAATGGTCCTGATATTAATATCAAATAGAAAACTAGAGTTTTTTACTTGACACTATGATTCAGAACGGTCAATGACTGGTATTCATCAATAAATCTGTGAAAAATAAGATTGGTACGAGAGAGAAGTGAGGAAAAAGGTGTTAGTTGTAAACTGAAATTTACTAGTGACACAAAAGCTGAAATTCTTAGAAGCACAGTATCAAGAACAGGTCGAAAAATACTTTTCATCGCATCGATACGTCTCACCTTCATCCAGCCTCTTGTTCATCACTACTAACTAATAGTCTTTTGCACACGGATTATAACTAGAGTTGAAAACAAAAGCCTAGTTAGCAATTGGTTTGGAAGCAGTATTATCCTGACTACAAAGATCACTTCTAAAATTAAAATAAATCTGTGTCATAGATTGAAAAGGAGCTTAAACAGCTTAGTGGACAATTATAATATGTTTTTCATCATTAGATATGGTAACCAGTGTCCTGTAGGTTTTAACTTTTGTCAGTTCATAATACATCGCGACAGTCATCCCGTCTCCCTTTCTACGCTCCAGTCTCAGTATGAACACCATTACTCAAATGAACACAAGTACAACCAACTTACAAGTCTCAAATGCGCCTCTTGGATTCCATTATTGACCAGCACCAATGAAATAATTCACATAATTACCACTAATAAGGAAGTGAAAAAGCAAAAGAAATCTATAATTTCTATTATAAGAAGAAGAAAGGGGAGAAAAATATCGGATAAACGAAGAAGGTCAGTAATGGTATTATTAACACAATGAGGAGTGAGAGAACGGTAGAAAGGACAAAAAAGGAAGTGGCTACAAAAGAAAGTATAAGAGAATGGAATAAATTTTAAGAAACATACAAAGAAGTGAGTGATAGAGAAACACAATGTATGAGTTTCTTTAAGACGTCGTCATTTATATATATATCACCGGATTATATTATGATTGGCTATCAGAATTTTAGGAAAAGAAGAAAAATAGCGTTGACCGTCTTAATCACAGTTTTTCTTTCCTAGAAAATAATCCTTCTTTCCTTCTTAAGACTGTTTATTTAAGTGAAACCATGGTTACTATCCTGTCTTTTGTTTCCTATATAATTATAATATGCATTTTCAAGTTGATGAAATTATCCCCTGTTTATATTTGATGATAAAGTAAGTAGGAATGAGAGATACGGATTTTTAGACATAAAGGTACTTTTAATGAGACCTGAAATCATATACAGGATTATCAGTGTTTAAACAAAATCTGTTCAGTATTCATCTGTCATTAGTCAATGCATATTAGGAACTTCTTCACGAGTTAATCAAATACTCAACAAGAGAAAATTATACTTGGTATGTTTGGAGGTAATCAGCAAGATGTCGTCAACTTAGTTTTCGATTTTATTGGTATTGATCAACAAGGCGAATCTACAGCCTCTAAGTAAACGTTGTCCACTGGCACATTCAAACACACATCACCCAGTGCTGTGGTCAAACACATTACTACTAGACCACCTGAATTCACTAGAAAGTAACTAATGTTATGTTTCTCATCTTTAGTGTTGATGTTGAATAAATCCTGTCAACCAAGTTTGTAATGTGGTGATTACTACTAACGACTGGGAATCTGACACTAGTTACTCCTTAGTGATGTATATAAGTTTATAAAAATCATGGATGTTAATCATTCCTTTGTCATACTTTCAGTCTACACAAGTGAAACATAAAGATCGAAGATCGATGAAAACAAGGCTACTGGTTTCAGATAAGAAGTATAACAAATAAATATAGCAAAACACTGTAACAATGGATGAAAGTTTCATTATATACGGTTCAACAAGATCAGTATATTAAATAATCCATGAAATTCTACATTTTAATGCTGAATAGTATTGGCCTAAGAGATTATATTAGGCCTGCATTATGGTTCCAAAGATGAATTGTTATTTATTTATTGGATGGATAACCCCGCCTATTTGACTAAGCTTGAGAGAGGAGAGAAGCTTGGGAGTACAGCTAGCGATGGAAGCAAGTAGAAACAACCCTATTGCTACTGGAACTACAGAGCGCAGAAAAACTAAATTTATTCTCCACTAGAAACTGAGGGGAGAAATGAAGTCAGTTGATGAAAATCCTTGGGAAGCCAGTGTATTCTTTTATTGTTAGGAAGAGTGAACATGGGAACGTGGAATTTTGGTCAGCAAAGCTGTTCAGATTGAAAAAGAAACCGGAAGATAAAATAAAAGAGTGTTACGAATTTGTGACGGCAGATAAAATGGAAATGGACTCTCGAAATTGTTGATTGGATAGTCACTGAGACTACACTGAGGGTGTGACTATCACGATTTCATCGATATCTTTGAAGCGCTCATGTAGTGGCAGCTAATCTTCCCCAGGATTATGATGGCAAACAAGGAAGTGCTACTCTCACAGTGTAGAAGAAGAACTTTGAGTAATGGACAAGACGCTTGCCGGATGTCATTCATAGTGGGAACAAACAACGCAGGCAAAAAACTGAGAATAAGTAGAGGTTCGCACGTTCGGTTAAATTCATGTGACCAGAGAACCATCTGCAGACTTCTACGCATTCAGTCATTTGGTGACTGACGACAACACAAGTGTACAGCCACAAAACTACCCATAAGGTGACATAGGTTTTACCAGAAGGACACGTCAAGAAGCACATAGACTTTACCTCATTCTCAAGAATGTTGAGATGCAGCCTAGTGGACAAAAGATCAGGAAGCGAAGAAGACGTCAGTCTACACTACTTTGTACTGCTACGAACTTTGGAAGCCCTCAAAGTATATGAATTGAATATACTTAGTAGGTATCCCAACATTTAAATGCTTGGGACACTTATCAAATAGAGAACTAGAGTTTTTTACTTGACACTATGATTCAGAACGGTCAATGACTGGTATTCATCAATAAATCTGTGAAAAATAAGATTGGTAGGAGAGAGAAGTGAGGAAAAAGGTGTTAGTTGTAAACTGAAATTTACTAGTGACACAAAAGCTGAAATTCTTAGAAGCACAGTATCAAGAACAGGTCGAAAAATACTAATTGACGAAACTGACTGACAACAAAACTTACAATGAACTCAAGTCAAAGGGTGGACGACTCCCATTTATGTACGGTCTACCAAAAATCAATAAGGCCAATGTGCCATTAAGACCCATATTATCAATGATAAACTCACCATGCCACAAGCTAGGTCGATGGCTAGCTGACTCATTGAAGCTAATTCGACAGAAATTTTTAAATCATAGCTCGGATGACACCTTCCAATTTTCTAAAGAAGTCAAACACGTTGACATATCAAATAAACCAATGGTGTCATATGACGTGACTGCCTTACTTACAAATGTACCAGTGATGGAAACAATAGATATCATTTGTAAACAAACAGATATATTGCCATTACCGGAATCAAAGAAGAAACGACTGGTAATTCTTTGCACAAAAGACATCCAATTTAGATTCAATAACCAATTCTACCGACAAATTGACGGGGTCGCCATGGGTCCTTACCATGACCTTACCTGGTCATCTCATATCCAAATGATTTCCAAGAAAGTGTTCCGTCTAACCTACTACATTAAGAAACTCAGACTAACTGGAGTCCCTCAACCTCTGCTTTCACAATTTGTCAACTCTCGTATCCTACCTATTCTACTTTACTGTTCCCCGTTAGTCTTTCCTGGGTTACTGAAAAAGGATTATACCATCCTGAGAAGGATATTGAAGGTAGTTAGTAGGACTAGCGGTGTAAAACTCAGTCAGCTCGTCACAACATTAGTGGATAAGCATCTGAATACATGTGAGAAATGGTCTAAAACCATACTCTCTGACCCCCAACACCCCCTCTATTCCCAACTCTCTCCCTGCATCTCATCAGGTAGAACCAGAAATCAGAAATACAAAATAATATATGCTCGTACAACCAAGTATAGGAACTCAACGATACCATATTTGGCCAACCCGTGTTCTAAGTGACAGAGACAATGTTAAGCGTGAAACCTATGACTTGCTTTGTTGTTAATAACATAATTTTGGCCCTTGTTATTTCCCCCCTTATACTCTCTTATTTGTATCCTATAGTGAACAACCTTCTTAAACATACTTAGCTGCTTAAAATTATTATCATTGGCTTACATTTGTATTCTTTATTGTATTCCTTCTTTGTACATTTACTGGGTCCGACTATATTATCACTATGATTATTACAAAATTGTCCTGTCATTAACCATCATGTAACATTAGTTTTGTGGTTGTTCTGTGTTCGGCACTATTTAACTGACAATCTTGTTTGTTATTTCCACTATCATCATCTTAAAAAAATTTTGTATTATGCATGATTCCTCACACTACCACTACAAACAACCGCATTAGTGCTGACAATAAAAAAACACAACCTGAAACGTTTATCTTATGATTGCTTAGTGTTGTTCAATCAAATTAAATGATCATCTTAGCTATAAACATTTTTTTAAGAACATCTCATAATTTCCCGTATGATTATAGCTGTTACTGTTCACCACGCATACTCATATCGTAGCTTCCACTAACCAATACTGAAATATTTTTTCATTATTTGTGTTAATCTTCCTTTTTATTTGGTATTTTTGTTGCATTTTTTTGTTATTTCTGTGTTTCTTTTTTGGTTTTTTGTTGTTGTTTTTTTTTGTTTTTTTTATAATACTCCTTTTAAATGTACGATGAAATTAGATGCAATATTGTAGATATATGCTGAAAATTCCACACTGTACCACAAGTACTGTTTCTGGAATAAAGCGAAAATTGTTATTGTTATTGTTCACCTCTAGGACCCATTCTAGCAGACATCTTCATGGGCTATCTCGAGCAGACGCGACTGAGTGACGCTATCAGTGAAACAACATACTACCACCGATGATACTTTTGTTGTTTGTAACGATATGAGTCAGGCATCCGTATTATTTGACCACCTAAATGAGGTCCACCCAAACATTAGATTCACCATGGAATACGAACACAACGATGAGTCCAATTTCCTGGACCTAAATGTAAAAAGAAGAAACAATGGAACGGTCAAAAAGTCCATCTACAGAAAAGAAACTTGGACCGGACAACACCTTCACTACAACAGCTTCTACCCTATGAGCTATAAGTGGGGATTAGTAAGGTTACTGTACGACAGGGTCAGGAAGTTATGTTCGCCTAACAAGGTAGAAGAAGAATTAAGCTTTGTTGTAAATTGCCTTAAGGAAAATGGGTATCCAAAAAGATTTATCCTAAAGTACAGCAAAGTAAAAGATAAGAAAGAGAAGTATCTAACAGTTGAAAAAAAGAAAGTGTTTATTTGCCTCTCATACAAAGGAGAAGAAGTATCGCAAAAGATTGAAAAGAGGATGAAAGGAGCAATCAAGAGATGCTTCCCTGTAGCCAATCTGGGGACAATATACAGTACTACATGCTCTATAAGCCAATCGAAACTGGATAAGTACCCTGCTGATGTTACCTCCAACTGAATTTATAAATTTACGTGCACCTGCGGCAGCAAGTACATTGGAAGAGCAGAAAGAAGGGCTTCTATCCGGTTTTTAGAGCATATTCCGAGAAACTTATGCGTAAAAGGAAGCAGATATTTAAAAAGTGCAATTACCGGACACCTTGTGGATATGGGTCATTTTGTCGGGATTTCCAAGTCCTTCAAAATATTAAACATAAAAAGGACAGCGAATCTACTACGATTTGCTGAAGCAATTGCAATCAAACGTCACAGACCAAACTTATGTATACAGAAAGAGAGTGTAGTCAATCTCTCACTCCCATGGTAATCATGTCACTTTCATTAAACTGATTAGTCATATACACTAGTGGGTTCAACTCACTGAGCAAGTTTTCAAATTGATGAACTTTGACCTTCTTGAGTTGCCATGTTGACACTGTTTATTAGATTTTTCTGTCTTCTCTCATTCCTCCTTTTTTCTTTTCTCATAGTTTTATAGTATATAAATTGATGGACTCACCAAATTGTCAACAGGTGAGTCAGTGATCTACTCCGGTCACCCAGAAGATAACCACACGCACACCGAGGGCGTGGCTATCATGATGTCACCAACGGCAACGAAAGCCCTGATACAATGGGAGGCGATTTCGTCCAGGATAATGACCGCCAGGTTCAACTCCAAAGGAAGGAAAGTGTCAATCATACAATGTTATGCACCCACAAACAACGCAGACCTCGAGAAGAAAGAAGAATTCTACAGGCAACTACAGGCAACAATGGACAATACTCCAGCTGGCGACATGAAAATACTAATGGGAGACATGAACGCCAAACTGGGACCAGACAATACGGGAAGGGAACTCATCATGGGTAGAGAAGCTCTAGGAGAAATGAATGAAAACGGAGAACTCTTCGCCGACTTCTGCGCCTTCAACGAACTGGTGATTGGTGGCAGTGTATACAAGCACAAAGATATCCACAAGGCTACATGGGTGTCACCAGACGGGCAAACCAAAAACCAAATCGACTTCATCTCAATCTCAAGGAAGTGGAGGCGCAGCCTACTGGACACAAAAGCAAGAAGAGGAGCAGACGTTGGCTCAGACCACTATCTCGTACAAGGGACAATCCAAATCAAATTAAAAGCTTTCAGAGAAGGAGGAGCTGCAGATAGACCACAAGCCAAGTTCAACACTCAAAAGCTGAAGGACCAGGCTACAAAGGACATCTTCATTGCAAGCATAAAGGACAAAGCCGAGACACAAATCAACACTAGCGAAGAGGTCGGCGTTGAAAAGCACTGGAACAACTTGAAAACGGTGTGGAGCCAAACCTGCATAGAAATTCTAGGCAGAAAAAAGAGACAGGACAAACAGTGGCTCACTACGGACACTTGGAAACTAATAGAAGAGAGAAGGACAGTGAAGCAAAAGATTATCCAGTGCACGGACGAGCAACAAAAACAGGAGCTGAATGCAAGCTACAATACACTGAACAAAAGAGTGAAGAAAAGTGCCAGGGAAGACAAAAGAAAATATTATGAAACCATGGCAAACGAAGCAGAACAAGCTGCAGGCAAAGGAGACCTCGCCACACTCTACCAAACAACTAGGAACCTTTCGGGCAAACGTTCGACACAGATTAAGCCAATAAAGGACGACAATGGAAAGTCAATCACCAAAGAGGTGGAACAGAGAAAGCACTGGGTTGAACACTTCAAAAGACTTCTAAATCGTCCGCCACCTACAACACGTCCAGCAATACCAACAACGGAAGCAGAACTACCAGTGAACACTGACCCCCCGACGAAATCAGAAGTCCTGAATGCAATCAAGATGCTTAAAACTGGGAAAACACCGGGACCAGATGGAATCCCAGCAGAGGCTTTGAAAATAGACCCAGAGACAACAGCGGACTTGATGACACCACTACTGGAGAAGGTGTGGAAAGAGGGCAAAGTACCCGAGGATTGGAAGAACAGTTACTTATTCAAACTTCCAAAGAAAGGAGACTTAAGTCAATGTAAAAACTGGCGTGGAATTATGCTTCTGTCCATTCCAAGCAAGATACTAAGTCGCATCATCCTGGAGAGAATCAAACAAGCCCTAGATGAAAAACTTCGTCCGGAACAGGCTGGATTCAGGAGAAACAAATCATGTATTGATCAAATCGCCACTCTACGGATCATCATTGAACAAAGCTTGGAATGGCAGTCACCTCTCTATCTCAACTTCATCGACTTTGAAAAGGCCTTCGACAGCGTCGATCGAGAGGTCATTTGGAAACTACTTCGCTACTACGGGGTCCCATCGACAATTATACACCTCATCCAACAGTTATACGACAATGCTGCATGCCAAGTAATCCACAACGGGAAACTTACGGAAGCCTTCGAAGTGAGGACGGGAGTGAGGCAAGGCTGTCTACTATCACCAATGATCTTCCTGATTGCAATTGATTGGATAATGCGACAGACAACGGCAACCAACGAGGGAACAGGCATAAAATGGACTGACACAAAAGACTTGGAGGATCTGGATTTCGCCGATGATATATGTCTGATTTCCCATAAACTGGAAGATATGCAAATGAAAAGTAACAAGTTGGCAGAAGAAGCATCAAAGATAGGACTTCACGTGAACATAGATAAAACAGAGATGATGAAGATTCCTTGCCAACATCAACAGCAACAACAGACCACAATAAGCATAAATGGGAAGAACCTGAAAGAAACAACCTCCTTCACCTACCTGGGAAGCATCGTCTCAACTACAGGCGGAACTGACGAGGACATCAAAGCCAGAATCGGAAAAGCAAGACAAGCTTTCATTACTCTCAAATCTGTGTGGAGGTCAACAGCAATCAGCATCAAAAATAAGATCCGGATTTTCAACTCCAATGTGAAGTCAGTGCTACTATACGGATCAGAGACTTGGCGAGTCATAAAGAGCATCTCAAACAAACTTCAAACCTTCATTAACAACTGTCTCCGCTCAATACTCAAGATCAGATGGCCAGAAAAGATCAGCAACAGGGATCTCTGGGAGCGAACCAATCAGGAACCGATTGTGAAACAAATAGGCAGAAAGAAATGGAGATGGATTGGCCATACGCTGAGGAAACCATCAAGTGACATCACTAGACAAGCCCTCGAGTGGAACCCGAAAGGGAGGCGGCGAGTTGGTCGTCCAAGGGTGACTTGGAGGAGGTCATGTGAAGAGGAGATGAAAGCATGTGGGCAGACCTGGAGCAGGGTGAAAAAGTTGTCAGAAAACCGAAGTCAATGGAGGTGCGCAGCTGAAGCCCTATGTTCCTCTAGGAACTAAAGGATACAATAATAATAATAATAATATATTCCAGATGCGGTCACCTTATAATGTTTTACCTATTACCTTTCAAATAATGAAGTATGAAATGTTATTATTTATAACCATTGTAAATTCAGGTGGTTTGCAGATGATGATAACCTGTGAAATAGAATGATATCGTTTTATACTGCAAATCTGGTCTTTATTTCTCTATCGAAAAATACTTTTCATCGAATTGATACATCTCACCTCCACCCAACCTCTTATTCATCACTATTGACAACATCTAGGTGCATATGTTAGTTCACTTACTCATGTGGCTCTAAGTGCATAGGCTGTACCAGTAGGATATTGCCTACATGTGTACAAGTACACCTCTCAAAATGGTCGTCTAAAGGAGAAATTAGACGAACCAATAGCTTGATTCTCAAGCATCTTATTCTTGCACATCTTTCTGCATCAACAGAGAAATCTTCCAGTGATATGCAAGGTCAGAGGGTTTCCAGTAATATCTTCTATCCACAGCGGTAGCTCTTTTCGTACATCAGGAGAGCCCTGAGTTGTGTCTATATACAGAAGTGCTTGATTAAATACTTTTACTAACGTAACCTTAAGCCCTTTAACTTAGGTAATAATTCAGTGTGTAATTCACCTTTATTGTTTTTTTCCTTCTTTCTTTTCAAACTCCTAACTTTAAAATATGCTTTATGCATATCCCAAATCTCCTACTCTTATGAACAATATTTCTGTTTGTAAGTGCTTACAGTTTTATTGATAATTATTCATGAGTTATATTCATCGCTGTATGTTTTTAGATTAAGTAAAACTACTCAACCAAGTTTCGTAATTTATCCATCACTTTCCCAGATATGTAATCTCATGTGTTGTTTTTTTGCATAGTTATATTACTAGTTGATCTTTATAGGCATTTCTGTGAATCGTTGGATTGCCGGATAACTGTACAGCTTTGAAGAGAAGTCACAAGAAGAAACATCCAAGGGAACTGGGTGCATAAAATATCTTTTGCTGACCTGTTTTATCATTCCGTTCATTTTAGTTAACCTTTTATTCTTCACTTTTCATGCATATTTATTTGACAAATTAATGCTCGGTCGGACTGTTCGAAATGTATTGCGCAAATACATAACATTTTTCGGATTCACTTCATCTTTTAGTAAAGTTATCCGAATTTCACGTTTGATACTTTAAATTCAAAGGCTATTTGAGTCATGAATTAGCATTAAGCGGTATCAAAATATTAGAGTTATTTCAACATGATAACTGCTTTGATCATAATCTATTTATTCTGCTAAAACTAGGTAAGTCTATGAGGAAGTTCATGGTTAGATGAGATGAATCGGATGTTTAATTTCTGTTGTTAATGCTTTTCGGTACTCACAGTTAACTTGAGGTTATGTCATCCAATAGTGACGTCAATAAACGGACTGACTAATATAAAAATAACTGAATGGTAGAATAATAAGTGATATAGTCAGCACTTGCTAATCGTGTATACTAATAACAGAAATAATGATTACTATTTTTAACAACATTTCTAGTGGGAAGCCGTGACCAGTAGGGTACAGCAGGTCGAAGATGAGGCAGCTATAGCACTACATGCAGTCACACACAACCATACAATAGGATGGAATAGGATGACAGTTTTAAAATCTAATGTCACAAGGTATAGGGAGAGATTGATAACAGAAGCTTTGTTTATCGAATCAATCAACTGCAAATACGTGTAATAGGAATGATTCACCACCTGCCCCAGATACATGGAAAATTCTACTACCATTACGACAAATTGAAGAAGACAAAGAAAACTATAAAATTCAAGTTTCAAAGTCGTGTGATCAAAATTGATACGATTATGAACAATAAATTTTGTTCGAAACGTCATCCAGTAAATAATACTGTTTCACTGTGTGATATGTCGTGAACTGGCAGAAGTTAGAATTCAAGGACCATTGGATCGGGTCGCAGTGGCTCAATGGTCTACGAGCTCGCCTTGTAACCAGAAGGTCCTGGTTTCGAATCCCGGTGGGTGCGTACTGATGAGGAGTCCCAAACTAGGACGAAACGGTTGTCCAGTACTCCCAGGTTTTCCAGTGGTTCTCTAACTGATGTCAGCTCATGATTAAATCCTCCATGCAATCAAACAAAACCCCTACAAAAACCAATACTTGAAAACAACATTTTTATTTCCTGTCAGACAAATGTGTTATCCACTTTGTCTTCAACGTATTCCACAGGTTTTAGTATCCTAACTGTATACCTTTTAGGGGGTTAATGGCTGCGTTCTACTTAATCTCTTAAATCAGCGATCCTCCAGTGCAAAGGATCAATTATTCACTAGAGAACAAAATAATAACTCACACTTCAAATCAAAATATTTGGATCACATCATGCTATCTACTTGATACTATAAATGATTATCAAAAAATCAAGCAGAGTACCCTGATAGGCTATGCTATTGAATGATATGAGTAATCGGAAACCACTCACATCAACCAGCAGTAATTTTTAACCGGATTTGCTGATTTGGAATTATCATGACTGAGTTTAATGAGATAAATAGATAATGAGCTTGGTCAAATATGAGCGAACAACTATCCAGTATTTAGACCACTTTAATCTGAATGGAAAGAACTCCCAGCTGCTGCAGGCGGTTCCTGACTACTTATATGAACCATTAGTATATACCACTATCGTAGTCTAAGAACTTATAACAGTTATATATAACCATGAAGCACTGGACAGCTGTTTCTTTCTCATTTGAAATGATCCCATCAAATGTCGAACCCAGGACCTTCAGGTGAGGCAGGTGACCATTCAGCGAATGGGTTGGAACTCAATAACTAATGGATTCTAACTTCTCTCAGTTCAGAATAAAGCGTCACCACCAACCACTACCATCAACGAACATCCTCTTTACATCGGACATAATCAACTCCACCGTCATGACTTCTCATAGTCATCTTTATGGTAGCTAATAATTAACAGGGAATGAATATTGAGATTTGGAACTTTATACGGACCTTGATTAATCCACAAAGTGAATTATATCACAAGCTATCCTCATTTGAAGAATTACTGAAAATCAGAAAGCAGAGGACAACTATTCCGTCCTATCTGGGGACTCTTCTGGAGTACGCATCTGTACACCCCACCAGGTATCGAACCCAGATTAAGAATCAGCCTCCTAGAAAACTTATCCGACTCATATTTGTCGTCTGTCAGTCCTCATCAGTTATAAGGCCAAACTGAGTATCTTTGAAAATATTTAAAGGTTAAATGTGTAGTTTCAGTTTAGAGTAACTGATCAGTAACTGAGCATTTACCTTTAGAGGGAAGTCAGTGTGAAGAGTAAGACAAGTCGTGTAGTCAGAGCATATTGCATAGCTGATGTTTTTACAAATTATTATTATGTTATGAGTATTTTTCTTCCCAAGGATTGTAGACAAGCATATCCTGAATAGAGATTGTCACCATTTCCCAATAAGTTATAATTATATTCTATATATTTTTATACAACCTTCTATAGGATACTAGAAATAAATGTCATGTAATGATTTTGTTTGCTGTTAAAGCAAATGAATGGTAATAAGCACATTACACTGTATGATTGATTGGTAAATTACTTTAAAAAAAATTCAATTTGACAGGTAGGTTAACCAGATATCCTGGGATATTTCATAGTTTTATTAATCTGAAAGACTCAGAACTGATATACTAGGCTTTTGGCATAAATGTAGGTAATATCTTCAGGTTATGAGGAAGTAAAGTTTCTGTGTTCTTCATAAGTCTTATATGGGAAAGATAATGTTAATTGATATCCCTTCTTTATGATTGATTCCTTAATGAAAATTTAATACTTTCTTTCTGATTTGTCTTCTATCGACTCATGGGTGCTGAATTTCATCCTCAATATGATTGTATATACTGTATATTCATATGAGTAGTTTGAAACAATTGACATCAACCATCGATACATACTAGGCAGATGAAAATGGCGTGACTGGGCTGTCAGACACTTCGTTGGTTTTCTTGTGACTTCATTTTACCAATTCTTTCAAGGTTGATTTGGTATTACTTGAAGTTTTGGTTGTATCCCATGTTTAAATAGTGTTGTATGCTGCATGCATGCGTTCTTACCTCCTTCTATCCCTTCTCAACGCGGCTAGACAGCACTGTTGGCTGATATCATTTGTTTCTGACTACTCATGTCAATCAGTTTTGTTTGCTTTCTTAATTGTCATTCATAGTACTAAGCAGATCACATATTGTGATTTAAATGTTTACGATTTGTGAGGGAAATAAACTGCGAAGACATCCCACCTCTAAGTGTATAATTTGCAAAATGTGACGTTTGGTTAATATGACTGTTGTCATTAGTGTTACAGAGAGAGAGAGAGAGAGTTTAAATTGACCAAATTTTTATCCTTTGAAGGAATATTTTTAGTGTATTCTAAGTTCTTTTTTCCCTTTTCTCTTCTTTCTTTCTACTCTTAGATTTCTGCTTTCTACTGGATTTGTTTCGTCTGACAAACATTCTGAATTGAAAGATCACTCAATTGATTTGACCTCATAGATTTAGCATCAGTGGTCATATCCTCATGCATTTAAATAATTTTAAAACAGTAAATAATTCCATTAAGCCAGAATCCTATAGCTCACTCACCAGTCAACATTGCGTATTGACTTTTACTGTTTAAATCTACTGGTAAGTGACCAAACAGCCAATTAATCTGAAACACTATCATATTGCTTTCGGTTGTTTGTGCACTATCTCAAGTTAGCTAAATACTCATTCCAGCTTAACAGTATCAATCCTGAAACATATTCTGTATTTCGGACTGCCCTATATCCCACTTGGAACACAGAGAGCGAATAACCATTCTGAACGATCTAGTTATGACTCCTAGTTGGCCTAAGTAACTCTTTCCTAGTCCATTTCAGTAAGTACATTTTAATTAGAGAATAGTATAAACGTACTGTGGTATTAGGATATTGTTCCCACTGATAAGAACTCCGAAATTGGTTTTACAAATATTATACCTATAGGAATCCCTTTGTTATTCCGGTTAAATTCCGTATTCATGTTAATCTTTGCGTAAGAAGATTTATAATTCGTTGTCCTTATGTTTTAATATACACTCTGTGTTCTTCTGCATTATATGCAACAAGTGAACTTGACTGCAAAATAATTATAAGGTTTTTATTTCTGTTCTTATTATGTGATACCGAGAACAACATTAAAATTCACTTTTTTCATTAGTGAATTTTTTTATACTGGTGGGAATTCATGAAAACACTTGGGATTTTGAATCCAGTTGAAGAAACTTAGAAATGGTGATCACAAACAAATTATCTGTATAACACTAGGTAAATTATGTAAACTAGGAGACTATATCTGACAAGTGCTAAATAGCACTGAAATATGGGACATACATCTCCTCCTTTATGACATTCGTCAGTCAGATATACCTCTATCTCATTGATATTCCAACTAAGACATATTTTTCTTCTTTAAAAGCCAATATACCAATACATAATCAACTTTACTGCCAAGCAAAGACAAGCAACAAAAACTTTATAAGTTTCAATAAGCAATAATTGAGTTCTGTTGCACAGGAGGTGGCTATTATGGCTCCGTAGCCTAATGGATAATATTCCGGAGTAGGTTTCGTTACTTATAGAATCACTGGAAGGAGAATAAGACCACTGGTGTGCACTCATAATTCTCTAATAAACCAAACCTGCAATCGTCAGATCCTACGAAGATCATTCAGCCGTAATAGACAGCACGTGAGACAAATCTCCTAACTTCCAATGAGTTTATATGACTAAAACAGTCAGTCAAGTGAAATTCAAAGACCGAATGATAATGCTACCATATTGTCAACCGGAAGCTATTAGAAACTGAATATTGACTGGCTGACTCTCCACAGAATCCAGGAGTTACATGTTTGACCCCTCAATGTTGTTGTGACTTCACATTACTCGGAAACTTTGAATTCATTGCTGGAGACAGTCGGCAAGAATCCCTCGAAGTAAATTTCGTGCCTATTCACAGTTGTCAGCAAGGCTTATCTGAAGCCTTAAAGGCACTGACACCCCCATCGAAAATTCGATTCCATGTCACCCAGTGTAACAATCAAAAAACATTACCACTGATCAATTTGAGGTCACAACTGACTTCCTATGAGACTGCAAGGCATAGATAGTTGGTGACTACTTTGAGAATGAAGAAAAACCCTCGTATCATTTGAAAATATTCTTCTTGTGGTTTTTTCGCCTTGTTCACATAAGAATGACATTCTTATACTAAAGGAAATGAATTTTAAAAATTCGATATCTTTACCACCTTGTATCTTCATTTTAATTGTTTCTTCATTGTATGCATTATTCCATCTCTTTAGGAATAAGGAAGTTAAAAACAAAGGAACAAATGCGCCATAATGCAAAGTAAATTTAACCGTTTGACCTTAATATCCGGTTGGTAAAAGGTGAGAAGGAAAAAAATATGTAAGTAGGAGTATAAGGTGCATAAGGAAGGAGATGGTGTTAAGCGAGCAGTTATTAGACAAGGATGAAAAGGGTTTATAGAGAAAAGAAATGAATTTTTTTCAAAATTGACAATAACTCTGTTCGCTTTTTTCCCATTCTGTATTCTTCCGACTCTTCTCTCCCCCCTCTCCCTCTCTCTCTTCAACTGTTCCTAGGTGTGAAGAAGATGAAGGGGAGCAGAATAAATAATTCTTTCAAACAGTTATTTAATTTATCTAAAACCTAAAATACACATCAAAGTAAACATGTTTATTCCATTTGGACTTTTAGAAAATAACATTTATTGTCTTTTTGATTACTTTTGCTTTATTACGTGTGTATTTTTAGGGCAAGCCTCTATAACGTTTTACTTATATTTAGGTAGTGGAGGACAAAGATTATTGTATAGTATTTATCGATGGTGAAGGTATCCAGGTCACTCTTGGATTGGTATGATAAGTGCCAGCAATTAAGATATTATTGTCTTAACTTTAACTAGATGAGGACTTTAAGGAGTAAGTAGTGGAATCAATGCGTCAGTGGTTCAATGGTGAAATACTTGCCAGTCACACCAGATATCCAGGTTCGATTCCCGGTCGACTAACTCTAAAATCTCACTTGGTTTAATGGCCGATCATAAAGCTGGAAAACTGGGAAGATTGGGTGTCTAGCTAACAACCCCACCAATAGCTACAGAAACTTCAAAGCCTGAAGTCCTATGTCCTATTAGGAATGCAAAATGTGAAAAAAAAGACTGGTGGAATTTATTCCAGTTTGAAAGAACTGATAATACAAGATTGTTAATAGTCGTATGTTATGACTAAATCTTCTAGACATGTGACTGTGTTTCCCACTAACTTAAAAGTATTAATGAAGCAATAGGTTGAGGCAGACTGATAAACTGATTTGAGATAACTTTATCTAAAAATGAACACAGAGATCGCAGTATTGATTTCACCACACACTGACATCAGTTAAACAATCATTTAATGCTAGGGAGCACTAAAAAGATGTTTCGTATGGGTCTAGAAATCTTCAATCCAGAACACTGATAGCTCTGTCACAGACCTGTATGAAGCGCCTTTAGGTTATCAGTCAAATATGATTTATAACCTTTGCCAGCTTGTGATAAAGAGGTGCTGATTTCTTTTTCTTCTTTTTTTTATGAAGCCATGTGAATAATTTGACATGATTATGAGCAATAAATTGAGCTTGAAACATCATCCAGTTTTCGGTACGGTGTCACTGTGTGTTACATCAAATCAACTTATCTGATATGGGATTACATTCTACTACAGTCCTCAAATTCTACGCTTGCATTACCTCTTAGATTTCAGCGATGAAAGGCATATTGAAATCCTTACAAATCAAACATCTGAATATTTATATTGATTTTTTCTTGGTCCACAATGGAATCTGAGTGAGATGTATTCATTTTCCTTTTTCGTCAACTAGATATAGGTGATTCTCAGTGACTTGGTGTTCTCATTCGATCTCGAATCAACGGCCCATTGTGAAATTCTTCTTCAGAGCAAATAGCCTCATCATAAGGACCCCCTAGAATATAACTTCTTAATTACTTCAGAAGGGTTTAAAGGAAGTTAAGTTATTAGAAATTTAGAGCATATATTTGTTTTTAGACTTAATAATAATAATAATAATCTTGAAGACATTCATACAGCTTAAAAGACTCAAGATTATGTTTTTTTCTTCTACTTATGAACTAAGAAACTGTCACTGATCCAATCCGACACAATGAGTTTGGAACACGAGAACACAGACACACACACACACACACGTGCAATAAAGCAGGATCACTCGTACCGTCTTCATTCAACTGTGCATCATAACGAGATAATCACGAATGAAACAATGGTTCCAGTGTCAGTGAGATCCAGGTGTAACGATGGGACACAGAGGTATGTTGTAGCAGAATTATTTATTTGGCAAAATGACACACAGAGTAATAGCAAACTAGCAAAAGGGTACACTGAAACTTCAGTTAACAAAAGTTATTTGTACTCTCCTTAGTTTGTCTTCATTTAACGGTTTCTATGCTGTTTCAAAAGGATTGTCATTCTAACCTTTTACAACTAAGTCGGTTGCCCCGCAGTCCAAGATTCTTACAGAAGACGTCATCAATATACTACACACACAAAAATTCTTGTCAGTAAAACACACCACTCAGGTGCATTTATGTGACAAGTCCCGAATGGGACTAAACGTGCACTGTGGATTGCATTATTAGCCAGAACCAATTAAATAATGAGATCATGGTCAAGTTAAAACCCAAGGGTTGATCAATGCAGTTCACAAATGTTGACGAGAAATTACAAGTGCCAACGAATTAAAATGAATATACTTTTTAAAAAAGATTTCTCAATTAACTGAATATTTTTTTTGTTGATTCCTTCACATTCCCAGTGGAACATAGGGCCTCGAGCTAGAGGCTTGAATTTTCGGTAGCAGTGGTGTTTATTTTCACAGGATGGGATTGCTAGCCTCATGCCCAACCTTTCCTCTTTACCAGCTTTATTACTGGCTTAGCGAAGTAAAAGAGTGCATCGGCCAGGGATCAACCCCGAAGCACCAGCATGGTTGACGAGCATCCTAACCACTGTGCCACCGACTCACAAAAACTAATTGAATATACTTTTTAAAAATTTTTAATAATGCATATCAAAGCACTAAAAACCAACTTTTCCAGGTCAACGTTAAATGTGTGTTTTAGCAACACACACAGAAAATTAGTTAATTGTTATGTAATTAATTAGAAAAACAGAAGTGTCAAATCAAATAATTTAGCTGACACCATATAAAAATTGTTGTTTTCTCTATTACTCTATTCTTTGTGTACTCTGTATTTCACTATAGTGAGTGAAAATTAATAGCACTAATGATAGTATATTATTACACATTATTATTATTATTATTATTATACAACTATATGCGAATGATAAGTGTACATTTTGCAACAAGATAATTATTGTCAAGGTGACATAATTAATACTGAATACAGCTCAGGATAATAATTGTGATGATGGACAATTTCATAGAGCTGATTTTGAGGTCACTCTAATTCACTTGAATTTAAATAATACAGTAGTAAAGACAACACCAGTGCTGCAAAAATTTCAAAATCTAAAACTTGTTGCAGTCGGAATGCACGGAAGGAAGAAAAAAAACTATTGTTCATGTATGATTTCCAATGGTTCGCTAACCAATGTCAGCTCATGATGAAATCTTGTAACCAATCAACCAAATCCCTACAAACCAACACTTGAATATTGTTTATGCAGTTGAAAATGATATCAAAAAGGCTTTATGAAGAATTTATTCTGCTTTGAAGGGACATAAGAGACTGAGAGACTACAAACCTGGTGGGTGAGTACTGACGATGAGTCCCAAACTGGACCGAATTAGCTGTCCAGTACCCCCTGGTTGTTTACAATGGTCCTCTAACCGATAGCAGTCTGTGGCCAAACTTGAAAAACAAATCAACTTTTGAAAGATTTTAATCCGTCAAGTATAAAGGATACTAAGAATAGAGGTTCAAGATTATTGAAGATCAAAGAGAAGATATTCTGGTGCCCAAGGTGACTAAAACATTCGCACCATAGTATGTGATCTGCTTTATGTCATAAATGGTGAAGCAGAAAGCAAGCGGAGTAAAAAAACAATGTGGTATGTACTACTGAATGGCCATAGAAAAATCAGTAGTTGGTTGTGGGAATAATAACAGCCTACAGTATACTTGTGAATATCTTAATGTATTACAGTTTAGCAGAAAATTAGTTGTAATCTACATTGATTAAAGCTGAAATAAAAAAAACAACAAAAAGTGATGGCAAGATCCAAAGTAGCTGGCTATAAGTCACTATCCCGGTGGCCTACCGACTAAATTATGAGGTGTAGCTGAGAAGTAAATCCCCTTTACACTTCATTTATTGATGGTTCTATGCACATATCGTGAGGATGAATCATATATCCCTTTTCACCTCCTTCATTAGAAGCATACTAGCCAAACAATCACGTCTTTCCACACCAATGCAAAACATGCACATGGTCCGGAGTTCGATCCTCTGTCGACACACACCTGATATCTATGGTCAGCCTAGAAAATTTGGGCTGCCGATATCACATGCTGAAAATTTCATACTTGTACCAAAAATACCGTGTGGAATCAAGCTGTAATAAAATAAATGAATAAACATTGTGAGTTAGAGAGGAACATTGGTTTGTTAGCTATTTCAATTTCCTATTTCAGTAGGTCGACTTCCACGTTAAAAAGCACTAGCACTTTTTCTGTGACATCATTTCCCATTTCACCTCCAGTCATTATTCATTTCGTCAATATCCATTCGCTAACCGTAGGGTTTTTTTTTAGATGGTCTCAGCAACAATTATCTACCAGTTATTTGTAATCAAGCCTAATTTTCTAGAAATTAACTGTGTTTTGTGAGAATATAAAGTACAGACAGTTTTGACTGATAGAAAAATTAGATTATGTTTCATAATTATTTTTGTCTAAGTTAGGAAATCATGTAAAAAAGACCACTTGGAAGTATGATACTCAAAGAAGTTCCTTACTATGAAAGTCACCTGCTGGATTCTACTGCTAGTTACCCTTAAAACAATATGCATCAAACTAGATCACCAACGAATGTCAGTCTGAAAAGTCATTAGATTCCAGTGAGTACGCATCCGTGACCTCGCCGTCGGGAATCGAATTCAGGATACTCAAATTACAAGACGCGGTCATTGACCACTCGGTCTCCGTAATGAGATCCATTAGCTCATGATTACAATTAAATCTTTGCAGATTAGCAATTGAAAATTAGTTGACTGCTCACTAATGACTGAATACAGAATAGGGTCCCAGTAGTTTTAATGAGAAATTGTGATCAGCAGGGTTCATGAAGTTGAATTTTGGGGAGAGTTTTACCACAACGACACTAGTTGACAGTGGAGTGGTATAACACAAATTGGCAGAAGTTACAAATCCCTGGCTATTAGACTCAATCCCTGCGGCTGAGTGGTCAACGGCCTCGTTTCTTAACTTGAAGATCCGGGTTCGATCCCCAGTGGTGGGCTGATAGTGCTTATTAGAATGAACCAAATGGTTGTCCAGCAATCCATGGGTTCTAACGGCTTTCTAATTGACGTCATTTCGTGGTCCAACCTAAGATCAATCAAATCCCTGAAAACTAACACTTGAGAACATTTGCTAAATTCGTGAGTGAAGACAGTATTTGCGGATTCACTGAAGATTTTCATTTTCAGGGATAAATTCCATCATTTTGGTGTACAAGCTTAAGCGAGTAGTGAAGAGTAATAGAAAATAACAGCCAATTCACTATTTTCCATTTCATTATTTTTATAATCCCCACTAAAACATAAATCCGAAATTTTATCGTAAATGTTTCAATAGTTGGTTTTATTGATTAGATTTTTTTTTATGAGCTGATCAAGGATTGATATCAGTTAGTGAACCAGTGAAAACCAGGGAGTACTGTTTCATAGTTTGGGTCCCCCTTACCACTCTATTGCAAAATGGCTAGCAGATATTCTGGAATCTGTAATGAAACAATTATGTACGCACTCGCTCCATGACACCTTCCAGTTCATCGAGTGCATACAAGACATGAATGTATCTAACAAAATTATGCTGTCCTTCGACATTGAGTCACTTTTCACCAATGTCCCAGTCACAGAAACAATCTGCTTCATATGCAGATATATAGATGACAACCATCTCAATATTGGAATACCGATAACATATTTGAAAGAATTATTATTGAGATGCACTCTGAACGTCCAGTTCACATTCAACGACACCATCTACAGACAAAAAGATGGTATTGCAATGGGATCTCCTTTGGGTCCACTACTATCAGATTGCTTCGTGACAAGCCTCAAGACAGGTCCACTAAAGCCGAACATTGACAATTTGCGACTGTATAAAAGATACGTGAACGACATTTTCATCATCTGTGACAACAACAATGACCCCAAGCTACTGCTGAAGACATTCAACTGTTGCCATTCAGCAATAAAATTCACTCTTGAAATGGAAAACGAGTCAAAAATTCCGTTTCTTAATATGGAACTAACAAGAAGAACTGATGGGAGCCTAAGAAGATCGATCCATAGAAAACCTACGTGGAATGGTCAACTAACAAGCTTCTATATCTGGGTACCCATCCAACAAAAGCGGGATTCTATTAAATCACTTGCCACCCGGATCCGACGCATCTGTAGTCCTGACGTTCTGGAAACAGAATTAGGGATTCTAATAGAAATCTTCATTCAAAATGGATACCCAATAAGATTCATCGACAAAAATATCAAACCAATAATTCGGAGAAACGAAACTCTAATTGCGCCTAAAAAGAAACTATATGAACTTGGATTTCAAAGGAGATTTAGCAAGCGATATTCTCAAGAGAAGGATCACATCATCTCTGAGAAGAAAATTCTTTGCAACAACGCTAAGGATAGTGTTCTCCAGTCGCCCACTGATCTGCAGAAGCCTCAAGGACAAGATCCCGAATCTGACCACTTCTATTTGGATATATCAGTTCATCTGCTGCTGTGGAGCCAGATACATTGGTCGTTCGATGTGCATCCTGTCCAAGAGGATTCAAGAACACTATCCAGCATGGTTGCGAAAGTGCAACAGTGGTGCAATAAGGAGTGGGATAATTAAACACCTGGTTAACACTGATCATTCTATTTCAAAAAACGCCTCCTGCTTCAAAGTAATCTACAGAGTCAAGAATAACCTATCAAAGGCAATACGGTTTCGTCTTCTGGCTCTAGCCATTCACACAGAAAAACCGGAGCTGTGTATACAAAAGAGGAAGGATTACTCAACCATTTCTACTGTCATGGTAACAACTTTGTTGATTTTGATGACTTACGTCTTTTGTTTATTTGCCTGTTCTTTAATTGCTTATAATTTTTGTATTCAGTCAGAACCTACATAATTTCGTATTATCTACTTTGTTCTTATGTGCATCCTGAGGAAAACTCACTCATCAAACTATTCATATTCATATTATTATTATTATTATTATTATTACATAACTTCGTTTTTAACAACTGTTTGTGACAACTCATCACCTTTGTTACTACCCTAGTTTCATTAACACCTAATTTTCTTGACTTGTATTACCATCCTTCACCTGTTTAGTTAAAATAACCTTAACCAATTGTAATTTTGTTTGACAAACTTAATATACACATACGTAAAAAATAACACAGATATATTTGCGATTGTGCATCTAAGAAAATGAATTCGCTGAAAAGAGACTCTTCGCTGATCGACATGTTTTGTTTCCACTAAAGTTTGGGAGTCATCAGCAGTACACACCTACTGGGGTTCAGACCCAGAAGCTTCCTGTTACAGGGCAAGCTCCTACACCATTCAGCCACTGGGATCCGACTCAATGGCCCATGTATTCTGACTTCTACCAATTCGTGATTTAGCGCGACCACCAACCAATGTCATCAGTGTGGGAATCCATCCTTACAAACCAACTATAGAAAATTAATCTGATGCTCGCTAGTGACTTGCTACAGGACGGAGTTTCCAGAAGTTCTAGTGGGAAATCATGACCAATCAAGTGTGAGGATGGATGTCCCCTCGACGAAATTGGTTGGGGTCGTGTTAAATCACGAATTGGTAGAAGTTAGAATTCATGGGTTGGCCAATGGATCGGATTTCAGTGACTGAATGGTATACGAGCTTGCCTTGTAACAGGAAGCTTCTGGGTTCGAACCCCAGTAGGTGTGTACTGCTGATTATTCCCAGACTAGTATGAAACAGTACTCCCTGCTTTTCACTGGTTCACTAACTGATCACAATCCGTGATCAGCTCATAAAAACGTAAATTTTTACTATTTTCTCCAGTACAAAACTGAAAAAAAACTACTTGAGAAAACAAAAACAACTTTCACCCATATGAAAGTCTTTTGTTTAATTCATAGTGAGTGAAATATTCTCATATTTTTAACTGACCCTTCTGATCTGTTGATTAAACGTTGAGATTATGCTTTATTCATAATACTCAATCACTAATATTGTTACTCTCAGTAGACATAATGACGCATAAGTACACACTCACCCACTTATGCACACACATATGGATGTACAGGATACGTTTAAATACCAAGGTGCATAAATATATATAAGTTATGCATATAGGTGTGTAATACACATACGCATACATTCACAAAGTTATCTCAACTAATCTTTTGACTTTCAAATTTTCTTTGATATATTCCAGAAGAAAGAAAGAAATCCACTTATTCACTTATTCCAATTTAGCTTTCTCATATTTAAATTTATCTTCCCTAACTTCCTGCCTCTCCTCGTTTACTTTATTCCTATCATTTTTCTTTATAAGCTAGTTAGTTAACTTTCTTTCTCGTTGACTTTTGTATTTTCTAAAACTTGACTTCCGGTCAAATATTCAGTGTTTTTGAAGAGTGAAAAGGAGAAACTAAAGTTTCAGTCAACCGTGTAAATCTATTCATGGTTCATATTAATTTCTATTGGAAATATTAAGTGTATATTGATATGCCTTAAAATAATTTAGATGACCCAAGTTTATGTTCGTGGCTATGTGTATATAAGTATGTGTACGTGTGTGTGTGTGTGAGTGTGTGCGTGTAGCAGCGTGCGGAAATGTTTATTAGCTCACTTAATATATATATATATATATATATATATATATATAGCCTTTAAAATTATATACTTATTTATTTGCCCTGATTATTCCGAAAAGGAAAAAAAAACAACAAACTGGAATACAAATTTATCATTACTGGTAATTTATGAGAAATTATTGTTATTATGTGATTGCCTTACTATTCAGTAATAATAATTATTACAAGATGATCATCCCCACTAGCCTTATGGAAAATTTTCTATATGATATTTAATTACTTGTTAACTTCACTCATATGTCCTTCTCTCCCTGTCTCTTTCTATGTATATACCCAACTTCACTTATAGACCCCTGAACTCATCAAGGAAATCAGAGAAAGGCAAATATAAAGGCATACATAAAGAGAGTAACCTAATCCATACCCGTTATTGTGTATCTGCATGTGTCTGTGTGTTTGCTTTGGCCTGTATGCATCAGTGCATATACAGTGTGAATTCATGCTTATAAATAAATTTTATTTTTACCATTACTACTACTACTACCACTACACTAAGATAGGCATTAAAAGTATGTAATTAGAGAGGTAGTGAAAATAAAGACGGGAGGAAAAAAGATAGTCAATTTATGCTTATGATAATTACTTTTACTAGTAATATTATTACTATTGTTGTTATCATTCTGTTTCTTGTCTAAATAAATTTGCTTCAATGATCTTTAAAGCCTTATTGGCCACAGTTCCGTTTTCTTGTCTAATAGCAGAACTAATTATCGCTATTAGCAACAATACTGGTTAACAGTAATACTAATAGAATTAGAAATAAATAATATAGGAAATATATAGACAAAACTTAGTGCATATATATATATATATATTTCTCTCTTTGTATATGTCTGCATGTGTATGTGAATGTATATATTTTTTAGGTTGTGCGTGGGAGTGAACTAAGATGACTAAAGGTCTTCCTGTATATAGCAGCAATGATTATAACAATCATAACATTACCATTATCGTTAGTATGAGTAAATAATACTACTGTCACTGCCATTAGTAGTAGTAATAATAATAATAATAATTACAGTAATTAGACAATTTATAATGACTTTTATTACTAATAAATAGATAGAAGAATACAAAAGTTTAAAAGTTAAGAAATTCACTCTGTGGAAGAAAAACAACTGGAAATAAAAACTTATCTATGTGAAATTCATTCCAATAAATATATACATATATGAGATAATTGTCAACATCCTGTATGCATATCATTCTTGACTGTTTCTTCTGTCAATTGAATATGAATGCATGAATAAACTGAATTCTGTTTATGTTTACACATTAGTCTGGGGACGTATTTCTTCCATTGAATGTGTGCGTAGATTTGCTGTGATATTCTTTACCTATTTGTAAGATAAAGACAAATTATAATTGACAGTGTAGTCGGAATTACTTGTAGGGCAGCGACCAGCGAGTTGTTGTCATTCACTACATTCTGCCAAGACAGTCTAAACATGACGGAATTAATATTATTTTATTATTTTTAATATTGTTCCGTTGGATTCCGAGTGGAACATAGAGCTTGAACAACACGTCTCCACTTTTTTTTCTATTTTCTGCCATCCTTTTCAGCTGGGTTCACGATTGCCCAAACTCTTTCATCTCTTCCTCCCAAGATCGCCTACATGTCAACCTCGCACTGACGACCTACTCGTGGCTTCCCATTGGGGTGTTTCACTCGAGCGATGGCCTGCATTGCACGCGATATTTTATTCGACGGTTTCCTCGATGTATGCCCCCGATCCATCTCCATTTTCTCTTACATAGTGTTGTTGAGCGATCGGCTCTCGCCTGTTGGTTTGTGTCCCAGAGTTTTTTGTTACTAATTCTGTGAACAAACAAACAAGCCAATTGCCGATCACTCAATGTAGGAGAAAATGGAGATGAATCGGGCATACATTTCAATGCAGGCCATTCAAATGGAAAGCAACGACAAGGCATCAACAGGCAAGCGGTTATTACTAAATTTATCTAAGTTCGCTGAGTTAGCTAGCCAGAATCAGGATGGTTTGAAGTGACTCTACCATCCGAACTGAGTCATCCCGACTGCATAACTGGTAGGCTCAGATACAAACATCAGAACACAACCATCAGGCGTTTAGATCATTTTGATCAGCTTAAAAATCACTACTGTCTGGTATGAGTGGTCTTCAAATGTTTGTGTCAAAACAAGTAGTACATATCACTGTGGTTTTTCACTTGTTATAGTCTTTCAAAGAGGTATATACTAATTCTGGATATGAGTGATAACAAAATTTCTCGGTGGGATACACGAAAATTCAGTCAAACAGATCCAAGGAAGATGAAATACACAAGGTTAAATTCAGCGAATAAGTAAATACCATTTAATGAATAGGCGTTTAAAAAAAGTGGAAGAAAATAAGGGAGTGGTGAAGAATATTTCCTATTGTACATTATACATTATGGGAAGTCAAACTGGAAGAAGCCCTGGAGCCAATTTCGATACTTAACAACACTAATCAATGCAAATTTGTCACACTTCTGAGTAATTTTATGTTGTTTGAGGGATTTAAACCTGTGTATTACATTGGTGGTGAACTGGACTATGCAGTAGACCAGGGAGAGTGGGAAGATAGGCAAAATTTGAACTGACGAAAGATCCTAGAATACTTGCATTTTTCAGATGATTTATATCTCATGTTTCTCAAACTCGAAAATCTACCTGCAACAAAAAAACAACAGATGGGCAGAACAGGTAACGAAGATAAGACTGCACGTGAACGAAGAACATACAAAGTTGATGAAGGTACCCGACCGAAAACAGCAAATATCAATCACTTTCAGTGGAAAAAAAATCTAAACGAGGTCATCTCTTTAACTCACTTCGGCAGCATCCTTTCAAAAACAAGCAGCACGGATGACAATATGAAAGCCATTCAGGATCGGGGAAACAAGAGGGGTGTTCATTACTCTGAAATCACTTCAAAGTCTGCAGCACTCAGCATAACGAACAAGTCCCGGAATTTCAACTCTGATGTCAAGTCAATGCTCCTATATGGTTCAAAGACTTGTAGAATCAAAGTCATTTCATGCGCACTGCAGACTTTTATCAACCACGACATACTTTTGCTGACTCGATTGTGAAGATCAGAATGTTGACTAACTGGAAAAGGATAAGCGATACAGAACTCTGGCAGTAAAAATAAAGCAGCCAATAAGCTGTTGTCCAACAAATATGTATGAGGAAGTGTAGCAGGTCGTCAAGCAACATCACACACCAGGCAGCTGAGTATAGCCCAAGTGGGAAGAAACGGCCTGGCCGTGGGTCTAAGAGTGGTATGGAGGAGATTGTTTGAAGGGGGAAATCAAAGCTTTCTGGGAAATCGATTAGAAAGCTGAAATTGAAGACAAAGAATTGAGTGGAATGGAGATATGCTGCTGAAGACCTATGTTCCACTTCGAACAGCAGGAACAAAAAGTAATATTTAAAAAAAACTGCACAGCATCATGGCCAACTGTTTTGGTTATAATCTAGTGTTTGTAGGATTGACTGATGTGTACGGTTCATTGGGTAGTTTAAAGTGCATTAACCGAAATCTGTCATTCAAGTGCGTCGGTGGCATAGTGGTTAGGACTCTCGCCGACCATGCACATGGTCCGGGGTTCGAGCCTGCACCGACGCACACCTGATATCTATGGTTGGCCTGCGAAATTTGGGCTACCGATATCCATGCTGAAAATTCCATACTTGTACCAAAAATACAGTGTGGAATCAAGCTGTAAATCAAAAATAAAAAAAAATAAAATAAAAAAAATAACAAGGTCATAAAGCTAAGGAAGGTAATACTTTCATACAACCAGTTCCCCTTATGACTTTGAATAAAGATAGAATGAAAATTTGCAGGATAATACGAGCTCGTTTTATTTGGTGGATTCTCTTCAATTGTGCACATCCAAAATAAATCAGTTATATGTTACAAAATTTCAGAACATACCTTTTACACTGAATTCAATTTATAGATGAAAAGTATAAGCACATAATTCCAAGATGATGTAAGTAGACAATTATTCATTGTTAAAAGAGTAACTATTTATATAGGGTGATGCAGAACGAATGTGAGGACAAGGACTCGCCGAAAACATTGGCTAGCTGTCATGTGAATTGGAAGAAGTTGGAATTCAAGGCCCATTGGATTGGGTTCAAGTGACTTAATGGCCTATGAGCTCGCTAGCCTTGTAACTAGAAGATCCTGGGTTTGAACCTTCTGTCAGGGCATACTGCTGAAGACTTTCAAGCTGGGAAGAAACAGCTGTCAAGTGCTGACAGGTTTTCTAATGGTTCTCTAACAGATGTCATCCTGTAACCAATTTATATAGTGATTAGACAAGGAGGTAGAGTTCAGATTTCGCTTGGAAACAGTGATGAACTAGAGACAAAATATAGGATAGAACAACAAAGTGAATTTATACATATCATGGTGTGAATTTCAGGAGGGTGCGGTTGAATAGTAAAGTTAAATTATCAAATAGATAAAATAATTTAATTTAGTGAATTTGAAACCTTAACAGTGAGTTCATCTCAGTGAGTCAAATCAAAATCGAATTTGAGTGGAATGTTACTCAACAGAATAAAACACAAAAGCACACGAACAAAACAATTATAGTTACCAGGGTAGTGATAGATTAGTCACACTTTCTTTCTGTATGCATAGGTTGGGTCGAAGTCTTTTAATGACAATGACTTCTGCGAACTATTTTGAAAGTCTGGCTAATTTCCACTGTATATCCAGTATCAATTAGGTGTCTGGCGATTGTGCTTCAGAACACTTTGCTGCATCTCAAACGGAAACTTTTAGGGGTATGTTTGGAGGATCTAGTGGAAGCTGTCTTATTAGTCCTTCCGACGTACTTGCCGTCGCAAGTGCAGGTAATACCTGTTATACACTTTTAGTACTATATTAGGTGCTTAGATGTCACTCTGATTTACAGGAGGAATATTCACCACCAACACCATCATTGGCGGCAGCAATGGCAGCAGGAGAAGCAGAGACAACAACAACAAGAACAATAATGACAGCAGTAATCACTTTGTTATCCCATTGCTGAAAATTGTCACTACATTAATTAACAAACTTATTTATGATAAATTATCCTTATTATTCTTATTATTCTAATTGTTGTTGTTTCTGTCTTAATTATCCAGCAAGCGGAATAGTATTGAGTAGTTAGTTCCTTAAAAATACAAACAAACAAACAAAAAACAGCAAACAGAATCCAGTAATTTATCATATGACTACAGAAAAATTTAATGTATTGTAAGAATTATTGCATGCACTGATAAGTACACATGTATGTAGTGTGTGTAAGTGTGTGCATGTGTATTTTAGTATATTTATGTGCGCGGATGCTCACTTGTACTCTATTCACGTCCACATTATAGTAAACAGGCTTTTGTTGATGCGTATGTGTGTAAGTGTGTGCATTATGCACAAATGAAAATGCTCACAATATCGTTTACTTAAAAATTACTTACTATGCATCTTATAAGAGTGATAGCCAGAAGACTTAAGCACCCACAGACACAAATACACACACACACACAGACATACATCTCCTCTGGCATAGAAATATTTTCAGAAAAGAATATTGTCTTCTCTTCACAACAGAAAGAGAGAGATTCTGTCTTTACTTGTTGTTTCTGTAACTAATACTATAAGTATTATTATCATCTATTATTGTTTCAATGTCATTATTCAAATATCTTTTCTAAATCATTCGAGCATAAGATCTGGGTATCCTGTTCCTTTTTACGCTTCATTCATTTTCTTTCTAGTTCATACATAAGTAGGATGTATAATAACATATACTTCATGCATACTTTGACTCACAATCACACATACACATACACACACAATAGTAATAATCACAATAATAATATAGAACAAGCCAAGCCCTATCCGATAACTAGTAATAATAATAATAATAATATCAATTGTGTACATATTATTGAGTAGATATACTCGCTGAAATAAGTACTTTCTTTTAGTGTCACTATTATTTTCCCCTAATAATAAGAGTAGGAAATTAAGAATAAAATAAGACTGTTTACCCACGAAAACAAACAAACACACATACATACGTACACATGACCAAAAGCATACTCATGCTAGTACATAAAAGAATGCAGAAACGAATATGCAGGTAAATACACTTGAATATCTTCGTCTGCTAACTCGATTTTCGTTTATTTTTAAGTGAATTCTACTCAGATTATTAACTTAACTCTCATTCATTTTCAAGTGAATTCTACTCAGATTATTAACTTGACTCTCATTCATTTTTTCTTTGAACCCTATCAATTAGATTACGTCACCCAACCTACTTTTGTAACCTTATTTTAAGTTCTAACCGATTACCGCCTTCAAAATTATGTAATTTGTTTGTCAAAAACTAATAATTGCATTAACACATCTTTGGAAATATTCCTTTTGTTGCCAAGACAAATTACTATAAATTTGCGATTTGTACAGCTTGAGAATGATATCGCCGAAAAGAGTAACTCTTTGCTGAACACCTTTTCTTTTCTATTATATATATATATATACACTCATATTCACTTACATTTAGGCGAAATGATTTTACAATTACGAATATATTTCTTTTAGTGTGTGTGTGTGTGTGCATAGGTTTGAAACTCTACTTTGAACAATAACTTATAATAAGTAATTTGCCATTAAACAATGGAGAAACTGTCTGTACTGAATTAACTTGAAACCAGCTAACAATGAATGCTTTTCTTGAAGCTTTCAACGCATGTATATTTATCCGTCATCATTACATTAAAGCCTGTAGTCCTGCTTCATTTCTACAAATGGATGAAATATAGGAAGATGACGGTGTCAGTGATTATGATGAATTCCTACACTGACGCTAAACATAACCATCAAACATGATGGTTGCATTTATCTTCCTTCGATCAGTTTCCAACTATAGCCCTACCCTCCAACTACCACCACCATCACCACCACCCTCGCTAAAAACTCTTACAAATGAATGAAAATTCTGTCACAAAAAAAAGGAGATATAATAAAGACAATGAATTGTTGAATCAACTGATGTAGAACGATGAAAAAAATTCACCAGGTTTTTTGTTCATCTTAGCCGAATCAATTCCACGACTCAGTTATTCACTGCATTCAACTGCGTCTCTATCTTTTGAAATGACAAAAAAAAGGTGAAGAAGCAGGTAGAAAGATAAAAGAAGTTGGGGGGGGCGGAGGGGAAACACACACACACACATCAGAAGTAGTAGCAGAAAGAAGCAATGGTGAAGGGGAAATGTTAAGAAATGTTAATTGTAACAGATATGAAAGAAAGAAGTGAGATGAGAGGAAAAATATTTTCTCCCCTGTTGTTTATTACTTAGAGTTATTTTCCCCGTGTCATTCAGCATATTTATATTTCCTTTGTATGCAAAATGTGCCTATATATTCGTGTAAACCTATCTGTGATCATCAGTGTTACATGACTGAAGTGTGTCCAGTAAGTAGAATTTCTAATTGACAAATGGTTGGTGTTAAAGGTGAAATCCCTTTATGCGTGTACATGTGTGCGTGTACGCGTAAAGAGACGCAGAATGTTGTTTTCCCTGTTGCTTCTAAGACAATCATTTTAATGGTAGAAAATGATTCATTCTGATCGGATATTGTTACATTTCGTATTCTTGAAATGTCTAAAACACAATAAATGGTGTTGATAAAAATATTCATGGAACAGAATTCACTCAGTAGAGTTAATATCTTTATTTGTAAGGTGTCAATTGAAACCTGCTCACATGAGATTAGGAATATTGAAAACGAAAGTTGTGAAATTTGGATTATATTTCAAATTTCAACACGGAATTCTGAGGATGTAGTCTGAATTCTTGACACAGTTGTAAGTGGAATCACTTGAGGATCCCAAAACTGTAAACATCTATCTAGCATTGTACAGCTTTTAATAATTCTTTAATTTCAAAGTCTCATGAAAAGAGTAATTGACTAACAGTATGAATAATGAATAATCACTTGGGTCAATTTCTGAGTTTCACGAAAAAAAATTTGTGATGATGAATATGTGAACCCTGGTAAACAACCAACCGAGAACCTATTAACCAACAAATATATGGAAGGAAATGGAGACATCAAGTGCTAGTCCTTCGAGGGGAGGCTGAATTACAGAAGACCAGTTGGGTGTCTGAGGATGACACAATGGAGATGGTAGCTTATGGGCAAATGTGTAGACAGTTAAAAACGACTGCAGAGAACAAGATGAAATGGAGTCTTATGTTCTACTCAGAACCCAGACGAATGATAATGTCATATTCATAGATCAAATTGACAATAATATCTAAAGATTTATTGTCATGATCGGGTGCAATAAATGATAATAATGGTCCACACTGCCAACTGATTTTTAAATTATGCTCTTAGTTCTGTCAGTTCATAATTTTTTTCAGGATCTGACATTGCATAACACTTCTATATTACAGTCGGAATATACGATTAAATAGCATGATCTTGATTATTAGTCATTAATCAGTATTGATTCAAATAACTCACTTGTAATCTCTCTGTTAATAGCATTGAATGTTGTAGGTTTAAATCTCTGAGGGAATATTCTTTACCTTTGGAATGACGATAGATGAGACTGATGACCTCAAATAGGTTTGGAACTTAATCTCAAGTTCCTCTGCTTATAGCCTTCAGCAGTTCAGCTAACTGTTCAACAAATGTTTTATGACCTATTGTCTTTATCTAATGCTGATGTTAATTTTGCTCATATTCATTTGTAATTCTATACATATGAATAATTTAACAACATACTTTATGCTGTCAGAAATCAATAATATATATACATATATTTCACAGTAAAACGCTTTTACTTGGTGGGCGATATTTCCAACACAATTCACTGTCCATTCGTAATCATATTCTCCATGGTTCTGAAACTTGATTTTCACAGTTTTGGTCCCTCTATTTCGGTTGTTACAATGATAATAGAATTCTCGAAATGTTTGGAATATGTGTTGAATCATTTCTACTCTACATATTCGCAGATGCTTTAATAATCAAGGTCCCAGTTAATAATCTCTCCCTATTTCTTTATCCTGCTACATTGCTTCATCCTACTGCGTGATTCTATGCGGTGTTATAACTGAGGCGTCTTCTAGGTTTATCTTCATATTTGTCAGCACATTCAGTAAATTATTTTGTTAAATCTGCGTTCTGCTATCATATGTTTCTGGAATTCCCTCTATACGTGGCAACACTACATATGTCTTTGGTTCTCGTCTTATTAGTTTAGCCATAATTTTTTATTCAGTAAATATTTTTTTTGACTTTACAGTCATTCACATACTTAAGGATTAGTTTAACTGAGTCTCTTTAGTTACCTAGCTTCTCTCGTGGCTTTTCTGTTGTACTTATAACATCTTTCCCTGTATCGCATTTCATCATGCTCATTTTAATAACTATGAGATAGAGGAACTAAAAATCAAAACATCCTTACATATATGTGGGGCTACTGTGGACCACAGTGTACAGTTGCTTTTACATTTACACGTCAACACAGTAGGCTTTGATAAAATAAACAATAATAATAACGACTGTCCATCAAATAATATGGGTGTATAAGTGTAGAGCCAGAGGAAGAACTTGTTGAAAAGAATACTCCTCGTTCATTGATGAGTGTTTCCATTATTCTTCGTCAAATGTCCAAGTTAGTGTTTCTTCCTCGTCTCCCCGCCTCACAAATCACTTATAGAGAGAGATTAGCGAGATTTCCTGTTAGTTCCGTCAAGATAAATTGAATGTTGAGTAGAGATTCATATGTCAGTCAGTGAGTGATGTAGACAGAATCCTTCTGCTCACGTATGAGTAGAGTATAGTAGAGTAGAGTTTAAACTGTCATCTCTTCTTCTTCGTCTTCTTCTTCTGGCTTGTGTGAAATGATTTTTAATTTTTGTGAGATCATTCTGGCTTTGAAATGTAAATCTTCTCATGACTGTGGGACACTTTCTCCATATAAATTTCTCGCCTTCATCTGATGATCGGATGATTCTGCTATTGGAGATGATGTACAAATTCACTTATATGACTACAGTTCATATGATTTCGAAAATGAATTCGTCTAGTAGTTAGTACTCTTCCAGTAGTTTTGTGAAGAAGAATTTACTTTACAGATATCCACAAGTAGCTTACTATTTCACTAATATCAGCATACAAGTGTTACAGCAACTAACTTTTTACGTTAAATAAATTTTGTTATTTACCAGCACTACTACTGTGGCGTGTGCTATGAACTAGAATTATAAGGAATATACAGATGTAGATTGAAAGGAAGCGGCCAAAAATTGAAATCAATATTTTAAGTCAATAGCCGCAGAAATAAAAGTATTTATTCCACAAATCTGAATTAAGTTTACGTTGACAGCGTGAAATAATCTTATTGGACAAATTTCCGTCTCTAGAAGGGTGGACCAAACTCCATTAATTCACAACTATTTATTGTTAGCTGACCTGGCCGATTTTTAATGTGGTTAAAAATGTATAAATATGATGTATTTTTCCTTAATAAAAAAATTCTGTTACAAATTTTCTTGTTTTCTGCCGTTACATTTGCTCTCAGTGTCTTCGGACAATGAAGATCCCAAAGCCTTCAGCTTTCGAAGGAGAACTCATACGGAGCTTCTTGCGGTACATCGACGCTCTCACTAAGCCGATGGGCATCGAGAATCCAATGGCGAAGACAACTGTGCTTGGGTGACTGCTGAGAGGTTGGGTCAGGGTGGTGCACGATAGCATAGAACGGACAGATGGTAAAGAGATCTGGAATATATTGGTGGAACGTTTGGTGGCGGAGTTTGACGTCCCAGTGAACAGATAGCAAGTAGTGCAGCGGTTCCGTGCCATGGAGATCGGACCTGCCGGAGACCAGCTAGTAGTGGCAGTGAAGTTTATAAGTCCACTTCGTCACGAGCTTCCCACACTTGATAGGAGTCAGAGACTCAACTCTTGGACCCCCAGTTCATCGGAAATGTAACAGCAGAAGAGAAGAGTATGTTTGGCAATGGATCTATTTTTTTGGTAACTCAGTATACATATGTAGGCAAAATGCATCTACCACATATTAAAATCACAATTTGCACATATTTTAGATATTGTCTTCCACATCGTGCTTCTTTGTTTCCCTTTCATGTTTTCCTTGTTGTTTCACAAGCATTGTTTATTTATTCTGTTCACCATTAAATGCATCTCTCCACCGTTCCACATTCTTGCAGGTGATATACATATATATTACTTAAAAATCTTGTCAGTAGCACACGCTCCACTGCTACTATTACTGGGACTATACCTATCGATGTGCTCCAGTGAACGTAATTCTAAGATCCCTGACTTCCTGTCGATTTACTTCCACCATTTAACTAAAAAATAGAAGTACACCTCAATATACACTAGTGTGATTAGCTCATTGATTACATGATCACTTTGATACTGTTCACATTTGGTGTACGAGTATAATCTGGGCACTGTGGTGAATAGAATGTAATTCCTTACTAGATAAACTTACTTCACGTAACAC
The DNA here is from genome assembly GCA_944472135.2 of Trichobilharzia regenti. Lineage (NCBI taxonomy): Eukaryota > Metazoa > Platyhelminthes > Trematoda > Strigeidida > Schistosomatidae > Trichobilharzia > Trichobilharzia regenti. The sequence goes on along the minus strand of OX235270.1, from coordinate 135,921,429 downwards.
GGAGTTATGATAAAGTATTAATAAACGGAAAGCGTTTCGAGCACAATTCATTGCTTGAAATCATATCAGTTTTTTCACATCACTTCCTAACTTATCTTATGGTGTTATATGTCCTCGTGCTTTGAATGCTGTTTACCATATGTACCCGGGATCAATGTTGGCTCATTTTTATGACTGTATTGATAAATAAAGATTCTGTGGTTTAGCACTGTCAGTCTCTCTCTCTCTCTTCAACTAATGATGTTACCTTAAGACACTATAGCCCTGTCTCAGTGTATTTTGTGACTGCATACAAATGCATCCACAGCATTAGACTAAATTTTGCCCATATTACTGAACCTAATGGAGTCAGTCATTCTAGATTTCGCTAAATTCTTTCTTACTGACAGCCTAAATGACCTCAATCTACTGGCATGATCCGTATGATTGACCTTGCATTCATTACATGATATTGGGTAAATTATGTACTTTTGTTCAATTGAGTCTGTTGGATTTAGATATTCATACTACATTTTTGTGTATTATATCAAATAATTCTATCTAATACAGGAGTGCTCATATTTATTATGTAGTATTCGATAGTGGTAGTCAGCATTGGCATTGTCACATAAAAGAAGGAGTCATCGGAAAGGTGATTGTGTGACCTGTCGCGCTGTTCAGAGAATAATATTAAAGTCTTCTTGACTGGGTAAATCGATACTCAAATCAAATGTTATTAAGATGTGAACACTGATAGTGGTAGCATTAGTGTTTGTTGCAAAAATCTAGAGAAGAAGACTGCTAAGGACAGACATAATGTCGACTATTTACCAGCTATTTTGTATTACGAATGCTGTGTTCTCTAGTTCCTATCGCTTATTTTATGTGCATCGCAATTGTAATCCTGAGAGCTGTATTGTTTTCTGTAATAAACATTCACTTAAATTTATACTTTCATTGCTTTTCTGGAACACACCAGTTCGAACACTTATAATATCTACTGATTTAAGTAGTATAAATTGCCAGCAGTAATGTTAGCAGTAATAGGAACAGTACTAATTGTAATAACACAACACAGTAGTAGTAGTAGTAGTAGTATCATGGCTGTTAGTACTTCAATTATTCTTACAGACGACACTTACAGAAAAAGAGTAGAATTAGTAGAATAGGTGATAGAAAAAAAGGGAGGGAGGGAGAGAGCGAGAGCGAGGGAATCAATTAGTTATTATGATGATAAGAGCAACAATAATAACAAGATAATAATAATGATAATAGTAATCACATAAAAAAAATAAAAGCAATTAATGTCGAATATAATTTTATTTTTGCTTGACTTTCACATCTAGGATTTCTTTGCTTATTTCTAGAAAAATACAATTTGTCTTCCATTAATAACTCGCATCATTAATATGTAGTATTATCACTTCTATGCTATCAATGTTATTATTACTATTACTTTTACGAGCTTTATTGCTTACTATAAAGAATCATTAAGCTCTTACTCGTCAGTTATTTAGTATTAATTGCGATTTTGTTCTCAAACTACAAGTTGCTTATATATATATATATATATATATATATATATATACGCATGTGAGTGTAGTTCACCTACCATTCATTTTCTCCTCCCCTTCTTCATGTTGATTCGCGTTGTTTTTTTATCATGAAGAAGTGATTTGAAGTTGACTTCAGTCGAGTATGACATATCTTACAAAAACATAAAGTAGAAGTTATTTGTTTTTAGGCTACACTAATAATAATAATAATAGTAATGCTAACAGTGATACTGGTAACTGCAGAAGACAAACAGACACGTGGACAACAGTATACTATCATGTACACATGTACATAAATTCTGAAATGTATATAGCGTAAGTTTCCACTTTTCCTCTTGTACTTACTTCACTTTAACTCTCTTTGAACAATGTCTCCGATTAATTCTAACAATATAATGAATGATGTCTGCATAGATGTATAGGCATTTTTTTTCTCCCAGATTCAGCTTTCTCCTCATTTGTTATCATTTTCAACAGAAATTTGTTTCCTCGTTATTATTATTATTATTATTATTATTATTATCGTTTCTGGTAGGAGGAAAACAAAACAGAACAAGATTGTTTTCTGTCCATGTTATTCTTGTTATTGTTGTCGTCTTATATGTATATGTATATATCTTCCTTCCCATCCAACCCCACCTGCACTTCTCATTATCACACACTCCCGCATTACCTTCATTTATTCATTCATTCAGTCATTCATTCACCCATTCATTCACCCATTCACTCACTCACTCACTCACTTAGTCTATCTTTCTGTGATTTTATCCCCCATTTATGTAGTTAGTATTCAGCTAGTTAATAATGACGACTGAGAATTTTCGAATAATAATAATAATAACGAATATCGTTACTATCATTATCATGTTATTACTAGTACTAATACTAATACTACTGATATTACTCGTATAAATGTGAGTACTACTCTCAATAATAACATTAACAATACCATCTGAGAACACTAATGATAATCTAACTGACTATAAAATAACAAACTGAACTAATGGAATTCATGTCGCCTATTAAAACGAAGAGGAGGAGTAGGAGGAGAAGAAGAAGAACAAGAAGGAGAACAAGAAAAGGAGAAAAAAAGGAAAGGAAAAGGAGGAGGAGGATGGAGAAGGAAAAGGGGAAAGATGATAGAGATATTAATGCTTAAATGGATATTATATTCCCCCTGTTCTTCTCCTCTCCAATCTGTCTCTACCTGCGTCTCTGCCTCACCATCCTTTACTCTTATTATCTGTGATTAAAAAGCAAATGCTATTAGAATGTGAGTGAGGTGAATGTAATCCAAACTGGTTGTTCTGTTTTTTTTTAGAAGGATAGAAAGATTGGACTGTGAATAAAATGTATGCTATTATTATTAATATTATTATTATTACTACTACTTATTATTATTCGATCATAACTAAAAAAGTAAATGAATTCAACAAGGCATACCTACTTATATTTACTTTAAAGTAGTATGAATAAGGTAAGATGTAGGGAGGATAGGAAGGACACACGTACGTGTACATCATTCTACAAGTAGACACATCTCATCATCTTGATCACTGCTACGACCATCACTACTGTCACTGGTGTCATTCGTATGAATGGATTACTTGACAGAATACCTGTCCCATACTCATTTATTGTTTCTGTTCCACCTACTTCTCTTCTTTTTCTAAACTATATAAATGCGAATATAAGTAAATTAAAGAAAACAGTTATTTCCTACCCATTTATGCATGATTATCACTGAATATGACAAGTCAGATGTATTGTTGTGTTCTTTTCGAACAGGTATTCTATAAGCTTTACTTTTCTTCCTAAGCTTCTCCACCTGCCTTCTAGTTTATCATTATTATTAGTAGTAGTATTTGAGTTGGCATTGTAATCTGCACTGCTATCACCATCAAAGTCCTGTAAATATATGTTCTCGCTGCTATGAGTCAGCACACTACTAGCAATTATACTAATAGTAATGTAGTAGTAGTAATATATTTTAATACGTATAAATCTTTACTTAAGAATTAATATTCCGCAGATAGTATTGTCTTGTTCTACTAATCTTTCCACCTTCGACATAGGAGACAAATTGACAAAAGACTCGAGTTTTGTTATTGCGAAAAGCAAAAATACAAAAACAACAGAACACAGCGGGAAAAGGTTCTTTTTTAAAATATCCTTCTGTTTCCACAGAAAATATGTTGTAAGGGGGGCGGGGAGGATAGAGTTTAGGGTGTAAATTTGAGAAAACCAGGAACAACAACTACAACAACCAAAATGACAGATTAAGTACATTGTCAGGTGTGGCGGGGGGTGGGGGTCGACCATCAAAAGTACTCACAAACAGGGAATTTTAGAATTTGTTAGCCTAGTGTTTCACCCTGTTTATTCTTCTAAACTTATAAAAATACACACATTTCATGCTTCTCTTAGTTAATCAGAATAAAAATTTGACAATTTATTATAATTTACATTATATATATGTATAAAAATATCCACCACTAAAATAGCAAAGAAAAACACTTCACTATCTTGTGTCCCTTTCTCTCTCTCTCTCTCTCCCTGTCTCTCTGTTTAAACTCTCCTTTTTACTGTTAAAAAGATGTAAGAGTTATAAACAACCGCCCTATCAACTTGTCTATTCTTTAGTTTGTTGGCTTGTTTCCCACATTACCTTAACAGCAGTTGGGTAGGTGTATTTTGCCACTAAACACTTTTTTGTTACCATTGCTGTTATTGTTATTTTTGTTTGCAAGTACACTACACTACTGTTGAATACACTTTTATTTATTCACCAACTTTTTTTAATGCTGTCAAATTATAAGCTAGACAAAATCACAAGAGAGTGAAATTATGGTGATTGTATATTATTATTATTATCATGAAAACGGTGATGAGGTTGACGATGAAGACAAGGAGGAGGAGGACGACAATGACGACGAAAACCCTCTTCTCACTGATGATTCTGATCATGATAACACTGGTGACGATGACAAAAATTATTTTATAAGAGTGGAGTAGACACGTGCACACCAGGTAGAAGATTTTTAACAAGTTTTGTATAATAATAATAAGATGTTTTAGTCTCTTTAGGCTTAACTGTAATCCTGTGTGTTGTGTGTCTGTTTGTGAAACAGTGTTTGTGTGTATGGCATATCTGCTAGACGAAATGACTGAAGAGCTGAGAATAAACGAAGTAAAGAATATGAAGAGTTGCGGTCTGCAAAATATCTGGTTTACAGAGGGAGAGAGAGAGAGAGAGAAAACAACCCAGAATGATGATATGTCAAAATTATTATAGATTTGCTTAACAAAATATTACACATTCAGACTTACGTATATATGTACATACCTATCCTCAAAATAAATTGTATTTTATTTTTACGAAACTAAATATCAGTTGTATTTTCATTTGTTTGCTTGTAGGAATTTAAAAGTTTAGTGCAGTCTAGATAGTCAATTGTTCAAACATTAAATTCATATTTTATTGTCTGTAAAAGGCGAAAAAAAGTAGTGAATAGACAAATAAAAAAAGATTTAAAGTATGTTCTGAGTTAGACCACGAAATGACATCAGTTGGAGAACTATTTTTAACCAAGAAGTACTGGAGTTGGTGGTGGTGGCCGTGAATTCTCCTAGGATGGAGCCCAGAAGCTTTAGACCACGAAGCGAGGTCAGTGAACATTGGTAAAAGTTAGACTACTGGATGATAGCTCAACTCACTGGCTTGGCGGTTACATGTCTGTTTCGTAGTCTGAATATCCTTGGTTCGACGGGGAGTGGGATCAAAAGTGAGCACTGTTGGAGAGTTCTAAATTAGGATGACACAGCTAGCTGTTCAAAACTCATTGGTTTTCAGTGGTTCTCTAACTGATATAAGTTGGTGATCTTCCTGGGAATCAGTTTATTCCCCTGAAAATGTAAATTATATTTCGTTGAAATTATCCATTAGATGGCGGGTTATTTCAGTGCATTTGTATACTGCATAACTGAAGTGATTATCATGTATGAGAATTGTTTGGTTCTGTCTCTCTTAGAAGATAAGTTTAAAACTAAACTCCTTATTTTCTGACTTTATTAGATTGAAATTCTGGTTCTCTGGTAGCATATCAGCTTCTAGTACGGACGTCCCTAGGTGAATGTGATTTCGTTTAACTGATAGTGTCTAGCAAAAGAATGCAGGACTAGCGTTTCGTCCTATGTAAAACACGTTAGCCTGGTATATTTTCATTTATGTTACTGAGATTACTGACACTCAGTGGGAGCTACTATAGGCAGCTGACGAATCGTGAAAAGGATGCAAGACGCTTCCTAGACTCCAGTCACCACCACTTAATTAATATTTTCACATAATAAAATATATGCCATTATGAACCATTATAAACAAACTGACATCAGTTGCAGAGATTATTGGAAGCCGGGAAGCACTAGAAAGCTGTTTCGTCATATGCTGGGACTGCTGAACAGTGCACGCCAACGAACCCACCAGGGATCGAATCAAGGACCTTTAGATTATGAGACCGAGCTCATTTACCGTTCAGCCGCTCGGGTTGGAATTCAGTGACCTGTGAACTTTAAAATTGTCATTTCGTGATACAGAACTATCCTCATCAGTGCCTTTGGCGAGCATCCACCCACAATCTGAGTATCAGTCACCAGCTCATTGATGGGTTGTAAATGAATGTAAACATTGGACGCTGGTTCATTGGCCTTGGTCGCCATTGGCGGGCAACTCGAAGGTGCAAATGATTCAGTCGTTTACCAGTTGGAAGAAGACGAAAGAATACGAATAAAAGTACAGCACATTCTTTGTAAAACATTTGATTATAGACTTTGTAACGATATCGAATTTAACTGCCGAAGAATATAATTTCTTATTGGTCCTTGTGTTTTGGATTCAAAGTCGATAATCGTCCATAGTAATTGTCGATTCTGAGCGTCTTCACAAATAATAGGAACTTAGGGTTATGGATGGATACCCTGAAGCTGTCGTGACGTTCGGAGTCCACCGTGTCAAGGCGAAGTGGATGCGCATCACGAAGGCACTGGTGAGGCACGAACTGACGAAGTTAGAACTCAAGGATCACTAAATCCCAGCCCAAGTGTTTGAATGGTCAGGGAGTTGGTCTCGTAACCTAAAGACCTCGGGTTAGGTCTTTGGTGGGATTATGGGTGCGCTTTTCTGAAGAGTCCCAAGCAAGGACGAAACAGTTTTCCAGTGCTCTCTGGTTTTCAATGATCTCTTCAGCTGGTGTTGGTTCATGAAGAACTCTAACAAATGAAATTAATCCAAATCCCTACAAATCCCATAATCTGAAGAACCAATTACAGTTACAGAAATACCTAACTAAAACTCGCTTTAATGCAGACTCGTAGAAGATAGAAATTATGAGACAATGAGAATGAAACCATCAATCAGGTGAATGATTGTTATCTTACCGGATAAACTAACAGTCGCAGGTTCCATTCTTTGTGTAGTCGTTAATATTTTGTTGAACAGTCCTCAACTGGAAACGTTTGTTTTGTAATTCTTTATATCTAACAATTTTCTGAAGCTTTGGTAGTCCATAAGGAAAAATTTGAACTTTATGTTCAAAACAGTTTTATTCAACCTCTTTTACTACCGTGGTCTTAGTGTCGATCATAATTTCTCGAATTATTATATTACCAATCTCTACATGGACCTTTTGCTTTTTTAAATTTTATATTACGATCCTCTGTTTGCTTGTTTCCTATCATTTATTCTCAGATGATTATTCATCACTTAGCTAAATGGTCATCAGCCCCTTCGATTACGTAAGATTATCCATACACAATTATTTCTTATACATTTTCACCTATTTTATCGCTGACTGAGAATAACCGCTGAACTCTACTGTCAACTACCATTGTATATACAAACCACCCCAGATAAGTGCACAGCACTGAAGTGAATTTACGGAAAAGAGATCTCTCTGCTGACTTATGTATTCATAATTTTCTGTTATCTAGGTTATTTGAAGAATTCTTTCCTTCAAAAGAACTCTCATTTTAACTTTACTTACAGTCATGTAAAAGATTTATACAAATTCCATCGAGTTCTTTGTCAACCATACTCTTAGAGCAGATTTTCAGAACTTCAGAACATAGAGAAGAAATAAGGCTTCTCTTCCTGCCGAAAGGTACTCAATTGTTAATGGATGTGTACTGCCCTGTAGAAGTTGATTTTCGGTAGACCAATTTTTGCAGTGAGCGATCTTCATGGCTAGCTAGGAGTTGTCTCCAGTCTTTATTTATGTAAAAGACATTTGTACGATACACTTATTATTTGTGATGAAAACTGTTCATCTGTTGGCCTCTGTAGACAATTTAACTATAGTCACCAATCTATATGTGTTACGATTGACGAAGTGTGAAATTTCATGTCTCACTTTTTAGAAAAACTGTCTCACAGTTAATTATCACAAGTTATGAGGATCTAAACAGTAAAATTTTTAACACTTATCCTTGTGCTGAGTATCTTACTGAAAGAGTGAATAGATGAGATACCTGAGAAAAGATATACAGCGAATTAACTTGTTCATAACAGTACAGAAAAAATCTTTCTTACTTTTTAAAAACAAACTTGTACTTAACGCCTCAACATGAATTGCATACCATTTTGCACTTTTTTGTTTTTTATTCTTTAGGATTTGACTAATTAGTCCATAGCGAAGATTCGAAACAAGTATTACATAAGATCCAACGATAAAAACTTGACATTCTTTCACACTAATAATGCAGACATTAAATGTGTGTCAACAAATATCTTGACAAGAATATTTGTCATCCATGTGACATTTAGAGCGTTTATCTTACTGTTAACAAAGGGGTTGCAGTTCTCCAACTAACTAATGATAAAATACTTTGTGTTACTATCATCTTAAAGTCAACAGATACTTAAATTTGAGTAATAATCAAGTGCTTTTAAGTGATAACGAATTCAAGATGGACTTCTTGAACTTTGTGTGAAGATTCGTGACAAGTTGGATCAAAATAAGTCGAGTTTAAGGGCAGTTGTTTACCGATAACACTGAGTAGGATTTTTACTAACTGTATGCACCAATTTACATGTTCATGCAAAACGCATACATCGGATGTAGAGAAGAAAAAATTGGTGATTGCATGCTTGAGCATATTTCAAGGAACTTGAGACTGAAAAGTATTCACTAGTACAATTACCAGTCACATGGTAGATAATAACCATGAAATTGCTGTTGTAAAATCGTTTAAGATAATTAAAGTACAGGCTAGTTCCAGTCTACTACATATTTTTAAGGCCACACTGATCAAGCCGCTCAAAACTAACATGTACATTCAGAGAAAACTGTTGTCAACCTTTCTCTTGTTTATCCTATGTTGTTACTTTAATTTTATTTAGTTTTAACCATGCCATTTTATAATCTTTAATACATTTTTACTTTCATCCATACTGTTGACCTGAATATTTAATCTTAACTTATTATCACCGTTACCCAGTTCGAACCAATGAAATTTGTTGTTCTTTCAGAATTGGACGTAGAGCTTCAACACCACATCTGCACTTCACTCACTCATCTGCAGTATTTTCTAGCTGGCACCACAACCGTCCAAATGCTTTCATTTCCTTTTCACCAGATTTCCATCATGTCACTTTCAATCGCCCAATTTGCCGGCACCTATTCGGGTTCCACTCCACAGATAGCCTGGCGCACAATGCCTCCCAGTGGTCTCTTCAGTGTTTACCTGATCCATCTTCATTTTCTCCGGTATATTTGGTTATGAAATATTTTACTGGTTGGTCCATTATCAGAGTTTCTTTTAGTGAATTCTTTCCAGTCATCTGATCTTTAATATAGTGTTAACGAAGGCAGTTGTTGGAAATGAACTTCGTGTTGCGCCAAGTTTCTAACCCATACAGAAGAACTGAATGATTTAACATTGACGTTGAAAACCCGAATCCTGTTCTTTATGCTGAGTGCAGAAGATTTTCAAATTGATTTCGGATTATTGGGGTTCTGTAATCCCATTCCTATCGTGCCTTTGACATCTTCACTCATTCTACCTTTAGATGAAATGATGCTGCTTAGATAAATGAAAGAAGTGGCCTTTTTCGAATTTCTCCCGTTGCTAATGACTGGTGCTTGTTGAGGTTGGCTAGTTATGCTCATCACCTCTTTCTTCTCTAGGTTAACTTGAAGTCCTGTCTTTGCTATCACTTCCGTCAACCTGTCGGTTTCCGCTTTTAGATCTTCGGGTTCTCGTTACATTGAACCTTAAACGGTCTGGGAAGTCCAGATCTTTCAAACTCTCCATGTTGACCCAGAGCATGTCAGTCTTCACGATCTCCACAGCTTGCCACATTATTCATTCCACCACAATTATGAATATCATCGGTGATAGTAGGCAGTCTTTTCTTACTCCTGTCTTCACTTCAAAGGCGGCGTTAAGTTTTCCGTTATGGATCCCTTGACATGTAGCATAGTTATATAGTTGAGTAAGGTTGATTAAGGTTTGAAGTGGTTTCCAAACAATACCACAGTCAACGCTGTCGAAGGCTTTTCAAAATCGATAAAGTTGAAGTAGATATGTGACAGCCATTCTATGTTCTGCTCGATGATGATACATACCGTAGCGACTTGATCCTGGATGAAGGTAACAAATGAATTAAAGAGTATAAAATGGTATTATCAAAACTAACTAAAATTAAAGTAACAATATTGGAATAAGATAAACAATTTTTACCAAGGTAGAGAAAGATTGACGATAGTTTATTTCTCAATGTACGGGTTAGTTTTGAACTATTTTACAACATCAATTTCATGGTTATTATCTACCATGTGACTGGTAATTGCACTAGTGAATACTTTTCAGTCTCAAGTTCCTTGAAATATGCTCAAGCATGCAATCACCAATTTTTTCTTCTCTTCATCCAATATATTCGAGGATAAATATGAACTCTGGCAACCAACTGTTTTTTATATTGTTTTGCATACACTCAGACATCTCATATCCAGCCAACTGATTTGTGATAAGTATCACCATTGGAGAATACTGAGACAATGTTTATCAAAGTATTTGCCCACTGGTATAACACCAGTGGCAGTGTCGTATTTTTTAAGTGAGGAATTCAAATGAATTTTCTTTATTTCAGATAAAGATGACATATCGTCCAAAGTCTCTTAGTAGTAGTCGTAGTTGTAGAAGGAGCCGATGAAAAGGAGCGATGTTTCATCATCACTTTGTAAGATAATAATCCAGTAAGTTCATAATCCATTCGAAAAATTCACTCACTTTACAGAAAGAGGAGTATAAACAGGAGATACTAATTGGCGCATCAGTAAAAATTACTTTTTTAAAATAAGAGAATAATAATAAGAATAGTCTCCTAGTTTGTTATTTCTTTAGTAAAACTATATACTACTGATATTTGGGATAAGTAGTTGTATAACACTCATATCAATTAGTAGCGCTTGAGAACCAGATCGACATGATCTACACAACTGACAGCCATTTCACTCCCTTGTGGCCAAGTTAATCAACTGTGCAGCCGATTTGACTCATGTCAGAATCAGTTCAAAGCACTCGATTTTTGACTAGCTACTTGGGCGGAGTGGTAATGCCTTAAATCAAATTCACAATTTACAGTTTACATAGTTTACTAGTCGGTGAAATTTCGTTAGCAGTGACTAGAAGTGAAGTTCATCAAGCGGGTTTTTGTTATCTTCTCCTGAACTTGCCCGTTCAATATATCTGCATCTGTGGTGAGTAATGGTACTCTGATAGTTCTGGGACTCTATCCTACCACCCATCGTTCCAAACTTCAAAACGGTATACACTAGACGACATATATCAACAAGCAGTAAACTTTCCAATCTAGCAGAATCAAACAATGCAAAGCTGAAAATCATAATTTCAACAAATAATGACTGTGCATAATTTCTTCATCTTAAAATAAGACGAGAAACTGAAGTGAAACAATGAAAAAGACAACTAATTAAAAATTTTCGAAAAAATTAAGGATTTTTGACTTTTTAGAGAAATAAAACAAAACGAAAATAAAAGATGTATGCAGAGTAGAGAGGTGGAGGAAAGAGAAAGCGAGTAAGAGATTAGGAGGCAAAGATGTGTGATTTAGATATATGAAAATGATAAGTCTATATATATATATATATATATATATATGTCAATCATTGCAAAAACAATCTTTCATTTGTTTATTCATGTATTTGTTCGTTCATTCATTCAGTCATTTAGCCATTCATTCATTCCTGAATCCATTTCTTTCGTTCGTTTCTTTTATATACTATCTCTTTAAAATAGAGATAGATAATCTACAGGGAGAAAGTAAAGTAAGAGTAGAGGAGGAACTGGAATGAAGAGGAGAAAGAGAGAGATATATATAGGGACTATAGAGAAAGTAGGCGGGAAGAAAATCCAGTAGCAGGTAAGAGAAGATGAAAAGATGGAGAATGTAAGCAAGAAATCATATTTCAAGTTTTTGTTGCTGTTCTAGTTCTTGTTGGCATGGCTGTTGATGCTGCTACTGTCGCTTTAATCTTCTACTCTTAAACAATTGTTTCTTCCTTTCTCTCGTTTTTTTTCTTTTTTTGGTCCAGAGGGAAACAAAATAAAATTCTGCATTTGTTCTTTTCTTAATAATGAGTTAGGGGAACAAGAATATTGACAATAATTCTATCGAAATCATTGATCATTATCAGTACTAAAACAAAATATGCGCACACACTATAAAAACACGTTCTCCTCTGTCTCCCACATACACGCACACACAAACACAGGTATGCATAAAAAGAGACAAAAGAAAGGAGATATTCTCTTCTCAATAGAGTTTTTTGATTGTAATTATTATCATTTAAAAAAATTGTATTTAAGAATTTTAATCTAGAACTCTGTGTAATCTGCACGCTAGGTCTAAATGCATTTAGCATTCTTCTTCTCTCTCACTACTACTACTACTACTACTAATACTAATACTAATACTAATACCAACTCAATATGGTTTACTTGTGAATGGTCATAATTAGTATGCAGAGTTGCATCTTCGGAGAAGCACTAGCAATTGGTGTCGATTGAAAGGCTACAGAAGAAGAAGAAACATGAGACTATGCTAACAACGCTTGAAATAGTCTAATAAGCAACAAACAACAACAAACAAAACATACGTGTTTTCTTTCTGGAGCCCTTCGTCCTTCATTTGTCAACCTGGACGACGCACTCTGCAATGAGTCTTCCATATTAGACTTCAGACTCAAGTATGCATTGAAGATGTTGCCTAGTAGGACAATGAAAGCTTCACAGATGAACTATCCAGCTCAGAGTATACAACTACATTAAAATATCAGTACTATGCGTAGAGTAAACACCCGATCAACATAATTACTTAAATGCAGGAACTGTCTGTCGCATCAATTTCTTGTTCCAGTGGCTAGATTGCAGACATACACCTCACCCCCACAGAATACCATAACTACTTATAAGTAGTTAGTTAATTTGGATGTCTAAAATATAACATCGGTTAGTCATCTTTTTAAATATCTGTCTGCCATTCATTTTAACTTATCAGTCTAATAAAGTGTACATCAGCTTTTTAGTTCCTCTTTGTTGATTTAAGAGGAAAACAGGAGAAAATAAAAGACATTAGGTACGTAAGGACTGTAAGGCGGTAAAGTGATACTAAATACAACTGGAAGTTGAGTCATACGTTGAATTTTTGTGCATTTCAGCATACATGAAGTTTATTTCGCAAAGCATACTTCACAGACTTTCTCCAAAGTCGTTATTACCTGGAGATAATCTTTTTAAAGCTGTGATGATATCTTCCATAACAGTCTTTTTGTCAAAATGTTTTGTAAAAGTATGAGAATATGACACTTAGTAAGTGGTAGTTGGTATCGGGATTCAGAAAAGATTAATGTTTCATCCTGTTTGTGATTCATCACCTGGATGTACCTACATCCCCTTGCTAAGAAATGAATCCAGACTAGCGAAAGATTCTTTGTCATTTGAAATGGCGGATACTGGGCTAGAGTTTTAGAGAGAAAAATAACACTTACTGAGAATGTAAATACATAAAGCTGATGAGTCCTGAATAGAACCAAATACGTCTCATGGATTCCACTAATAGTTACCATCGGCCTAGTAACATCATGTTAAACCTACAACACCGTCGAAACATCCGTACTAGGCTCCATCTTCTCAACAAAAATCTAGTATTTCGGTTTAGTATAATTATTTAACTGATAATTTGAATTAATATTTCATACAGTTGTATCACCTGATAAGCTTGAACAGAGCAAGAAGAACACTGTGCAGGGTAAAGTGTCACCATTATATTTCATTACGTACCACCATGAATATATCTGAATTTCGGTAGTTCTAGTAAGGATATTGTTCTATTGCACTGTAAAACTTTGTTCGAATAAAAGACCTAATGATGACGTCGCTATAATTGAAAAATATTTAAGAGACAATGGATAACACCAAAAATTCTTTTATAAATCCAATTCACAATCTGCAATGTACACAGTTCCAAGGGTGAACTGAATCCTCACAGTTTTTTCTTGGAAACCAGATTATTCAGATCACGATATGTCATCTGCTTGATACTACCATAACTGGTAGTCAAGAAAGCAAGGATATTTGCATAGAACCCTATACTGCTGATTGAATGAGATGAATTGTTGTATGGCACTCACATGAAACAGTAGTGTTTGCTAGCAAGATCCACGTGATCTAAACAACGGACGACCATTTGGTAGCGAGTTCACAAGCGTGGTACCCGGTTTGATTCAGTTCAGAGGGGCCAATAAGTTCATCTGTCGAACTAGGTAAATTGGAAGTTGTGATTCTGATTTAAGGCATTACCATTCCGCCCAAGTAGCTAGTCAGAAATCGGGTGCTTTGAACTGATTCGGCTGTTTGAGCTGTGTCAAACCAGGTGCGACGGTGATGAGTTCAGCCAAAAACGAGTGAAACGGCCGTCCGTTGTGAAGATCATATTGATCTGGCTTTCAAGCATTACTAGTTGATGTAAGTGGCATACAACTACTCATCTCGATCATTCAGTGGTGTATAGTTTTATGCAGATTCATTTATAAATACAGAAGGATACTAAATATAAAGGCAACGTTTGATATAATAGAAAAGAAATCAGTCTTCCTTAATCTTGCACTCAAAGGTGATGAAGTATCTGGACGAATTACGCATAGAATAAATTCTGCTTTCAAGCGAACTTATCCAGCTGCCAGACGATCTATGGAATAAATTCTCATTGAGATAGCCCGAATCCGAAAATCCTTCCTTTCGTGTTAGGTCCAACTGAGTATACCAGTTTACGTCTGCGTGACAAGGCACATACATCGGAAAAACGGAAAAGAGAATTTGTAACCATGTATCTGAGTATATTTGAAGAAACCTGAGCATGAAAGGTGCAAAAGTGTTTAGTAGTGTGACTGATCGTCACCTGTTAGATGGCGGTCATGCGATCGATGCAGTAAAATCCTTTAAGCTCGAGATAGCTCCAGACTGGCACATATTCCTTAAGCGAAACGATTAAAACCAAATTTATTCATCAAAAAGGAAACCGGTATTAATTTTGCTTTACCTTAGTAAATATATTCTGCGTTACTTAACTGTTTTTTTTAAAATTTTGTCATTTTAATAATATTTTATTTACACTACGTGATTTCCTCCCCATATTTTGTCTTTATCCACATTCTTGATCATATCCTTTTTGACCTCTGTTCAACGAAATTATTCGATTGTATTGTCGACTTTAAGCCTCTACTCAAATTGGAATATTCACATGTAATTCTAGAATATTTCCCAATTATTTCTATACATACTAACATTGGCTATGATTCCTCTCCATTATACTACTTGATCATGTGACACTAATCACTTTTATGACCAATAACTAAATTCTTTGGATATTATATATATATATATATATATATATATATATATATATATATTTATAATATTTTCCTTCACGTTCCTCAGTGGAACATAGGGCTACAAGCTAGTGGATTGAAGTTTCTGTAGAAGTGTTTACTTTTACAGGATGGGATTGCCAGCCTCATGCCCAACCTTTCCCCTTTACCAGCATTATTTCTGGCTTAGCGAGGTAAAGGAGTGCGTCCGTGGCCGGGGATCGAACCCCGAACCATGTGCATAGTCGGCGAGCGTCCCAACCGCTATACCACCGACGCACGGTAAAAATATATATTGATATAAATTGTTTATTATATATTGATACTAAATTGTTCATGTTTCTAAGCATCTGGAAAAAACCAAGGAAATATAATGTCATCATTTTATGCCGGTAACTGCATTCTTCTATCTTTATTCAATTTCAGATTGACTTCAACACACATCAAAGAATGATTAGTGTAAGTGTAGAACTTTGTCACTTCTGCTCGTAACGTCATTTAGTTATTAATACTGAGTCAGTGGCACAGCAGTTAGGACACTCGCCGATCATGCACATGGTTCGGGGTTCGATTCCCCGCCACCGACGCATTCCTTTACCTCGCTAAGCCAGAAATAATCCTGGTAAAGAGGAAAGGTTGGGCATGAGGCTAGAAACCCCATTCTGTAAAAGTAAACACTTCTACGGAAACTTCAAGCCACTAGCTTGTAGCCCTATGTTCCACTGGGAACGTGAAGGAAAAATAAAAAAATTATTATCTAGTATCAAAGGATGAGTAAGTGAATGTCACATTGTCATTCATGATTGATATAAGCTAATCACCTCACTTAATGTGCATGGTTATTTCAAGTCTGATTGTTGACGTGAGCCCAGAGGTGAGGGATATTGACAGAGTGAGTAAAGGTATTCGTCAAAATGACATTTTTCATTAAAGTCGTCTCATGAGAATACAGGAATTTATTGCTGAAGAAGAGGTGTTATGATATACATACCCTAAAATTTCCTCAGAGAAACATGGATGCACATTTAGAGCGTTCTCAACATCATTTTTAAAGTTTCACTGACAGATTTTCCTGTAGGTTGTGACCAAATAGCAACACAAATATATTACCGTGGGTTGAAACTTTTCAGGTGCATTTCTACTACTTACAAGTAGGTTAGTTAATTTAACTAAATTTATAAATCTCACTGTTGAAAGTGTGCTGTATTGTGTATCAACAAATACTGGTTGGAAACTTTTAGTCTATTTTTTGTTCAGTATAATTATGACCTATAGAATGTTTCATTTTAATTTCTATTAACTTAATGACCCTTATAAACTGAATAAAATCACAATTAATCCTCATCAGAGTTGAAATAATTTCTAGTCACAGAATTAGAAACCCGCATTTTCTATAAATGTAACATTCAATAACATTTCACATAACTCCTATAATCAATTCGATTTAACATTGTCCAGTTGTAACCCTCTTTATTTTCTCCTTCTTCTCTACTCTTCTTCATCTTAGAGCAATATTTTCATATTTATGGCCTTAGAAATGAGGTAAATGTAAATGTTCTCATTTTATCTTCTTTCATATATGTTAGTTAATTGATGACTTAATGTTCTGTGGACAGATTCCATTAAAGTAATCAAAATATTAAGTGATGAATGAACTAGTCAGTATATACTACTGGTAAGTAAAGTATTTTTTGAAGAGTTAAAAAACGCAGAAGGGAGACGGCAGTATATATATATATATATTTGTATGCGTGTACGGCATTAAACAAATAATAGTGAATCTAGTGTTCGATATATCACTTAACTGTTATGTAGTTTAGGGCCACCACTATCCTTCTCATTTTCTTTCTGGGGTTTTGTTTAACTGGACTAATTTTTCACTTATGATTTTTGATAAATTATTACAGCTTACCTGTTAGTTTTTTTTAGAATAAGTCTAGGCATCTTTCTTTTAGTAATGATAGATATTTAGGTGTACAGTTAAGTATTCAGCTAGTTTTAAAGCTCCTTGACTTACAGGTTTCTTTTATTTATTGCCCTAGGTTGGGTCTTCTTGTTAACTGTATACAACCTACTAAATATATAACCAAGCTATACTTTCACTCTTGTGGATGGAAAATACCATATGACTGAATGAACTATTTTTATCCACGAAGGAACATTACATAATGTTTATAGAGAAGATAGGCAGAGTGGTTAGAAATTGAGTTATTTCAGCCTTGCTCTCATTGGTTACAAGCGGAGTTTGGTCCCTAGTAAAGTTATAATGCTACACTAAAAGAAAGGACTAAAGAGGAATTCAAGATTACTGAAAATATTCTTTTACAGGATAAGTATCTCAAGAAGTTTGAAATGAAGTATGAACAACATGAGTGATTGAAATCTTAACCCGCAGCTGCTAAGAAGCAGCTAGTCTTCCTATACGCTGTATCCAAAAAAAAATGAATTGTCAATATGGGTTGAGAGAAGAAATAAAAGCCTACCGAAAACAACCTTTACCACAGCTAGACTGATGCATCAATAAAAAAAGCAAAATGTTTATTATGTGAGTGGAAAGTAGATAAATATTCGACAGATATCAGCTCCGATTATATTTACCAGTTTAGATGCCCTCATGGTAACAAGTGTATGAGAAGGACTTGCAGGAGAGCACGTGCGAAACTGAAAGAGCATATCGCGAACACGATATTATTTGGTTAATGTTGGCTAGCAGTGGAATCCAGGAAATGCGCAGTGTCCTGTTTAGGATTAGCTAGGTTGATGATTTTGTTTTCACTAAGACTGTAAACCTAGCACCTATGGTTTCATACGCATCCACTAGGCTAATGGGTCGCGACAGCCACTTCCTCAGCAGCCTGTGTTGGTTGCCGCTTATTGAAATCTTTCCTTTTTGAATTTTAATGTTGTTTGATTTTGTTAGATACTCAGTATCAGTTGACTTGTAGGCTCCTAGTCCGGACGCTTCACTGATGTCTTGACGCTGAAATGTCAACAAAATAACAAGCGTTCAATGCGTAAAATCAAAAGCAATGGTCTTCAGGATTAATTTCAGTAAAATTTCACTAAACGTGGTGATGAAACTTCGACGAATAACTACGAAATCTTGATGAACAAACAATTTCGTAGTATTTTCAGCCATATAAGCTCTTGACAATGAAAAGGAATGTAGAAAGAGAATTTAGCACACCTAAAAATCAAAACTTTGACCATAGAATCATGGTTTTTTTCCATAGTTTTATGCATCTTGCTAAAGTTTTACTGCATGGTACTGCATATACCTTTTACCTGTCATTATGTTATAAGGTATGAATACAAAAGCGGTAGAGAAGACAGTTTCCACTGATCTAACCGTGCTTTTTAATCACAGAAACGACTTTAATTTGTCACAGCTCTGCATAAGTGTAGTTGAAGTGATTGAGAAATCACGCTTGTGAGAAGTGTAAGAAATTATACCTACCGACTAAGTGACAAGGCCTACTAGCTATCTACATCTTTAGCTAACTTGTGGATTCTATCTACATACTAACAATTAACCGCTTGTTCTCCAGCTCCCAGTTCACTGTGATTAGAACTGACAGGAAAACACCTAACTGATCACTTAGTGTGATGATATTAAAAAGACACTTGCTTATTGCTCCTGCCTATGAGAGCTTGGGATAACTTGTGTTAACAGTCCTTAGATCACAGGGACGGTAATCCATTTTATTCAAATTCTACCGCAACTGAGGTCTTCATTTAATTTGTCAAAAATCAATGTTACGACTGGTCATTGAATCCACTCCAAACGCTGACTGATATAGTCGCACCAATAATAATAATAATAATTCATTTCATTTGATCATTCTATTATGATCAAATATTATTAAAATCGGTATGAGTCATATTCATGTCTACTTAGGGAAAATTCCACTTTTCATTTCCAATTTCGAGGAGTTAAAAGATTAACGAAAAAAAAAGTTTATCTGTCATATTAACTGCTGAGTCATATATAATTTTGCTGATTTTTGAATTATTATAAAAGTTCATTCATAACCTTGTCTATTGAACATCATCTCGAAGGTGGGAATGTTAAAATAAGAATGCCAATGTCAAAGTAAAAGATTTAAATAAATGAGAGTAAAAAGAAGGAAGACAAAATACTAATACAGCAAAAATATTCATTCAGACATCTATAAAACACAAAACTGTTTCTTTCTAGTATTTTTTTGAAAACTCCATTGAAAAGTAGAATATGAGACACTCTCACTTTGTTTGACTTTAGAAATTTCCTTTCTTACACACACACACAACAGATGATAATCGGGAGACAACAGAAAGAAATGTTAATTAATAAAGACGAAAATGATGATGGTAGTGATGGTTATAGAACCGAAAGAGGAAGTAAGAAATGCGGGGGGTGGGGGTGGGGGGAGGTCAGGAGGGAGGAAAAGCAGTGTTGTACACAAAAAATAATAAAGAAACAGTACGAATCAGGTTCTTTCTTTTTCTAAAAGACAAGAAATATGAAAAGCAATGAAAGACGCACATGGAGAGAAGGAATACTATTGCTAATAAACGACAGTAAAATTAGTCGCTGGAGTATAGTGAATCATTTTGACAGGGAGAATTATTTCAACAGTTCGCCAAAACATGATACAGAAATAAGCCATATTACACTTATTTTCATTGTCACAAGGTAATAAAGGAAACATTTAGTTGGAAAAGATTTGATTACTCACTGCATTCCAGTTATTTTGTGATTACGAGTAAGGAAATATCACGCAAATTTTGTTGTCTGACTTCGTTAAAAGACAGATGGCAGTAAAGTGTATGACAGTGTATACAGAAATAAGTACATATTGTCAACAAAAAAAACACCGATGGAGACTTGTTAATAGACTGAAGTCATTTAGAGAATCAATGAAAAACATGGTGCATTGGATAACTATTTCACTCTGACTTCAGACTCTTCAGTAGCACGCGCGGCTCTTGATCCAACCAGGGATGAAACCGAGAATTTTCAGACTATCAGCACTTTCATCAATCAGCCATCGGATTACGGTAACTTTAATTGCTAATTAGTGTCACCGGTGGATAACTATTCATATCTTTGACTGTGCAGATTCCACTGGTCATAACTTTTTATTAGAAGCCGAAGATAAGCCGGACTGAAGTCAGTCATTGGTGAGTAGTAGTTGATATTCAGAAATAATAATATCAGCTTTATTCTAAAAATGATGTCTAGATACAATCCAGAATTATCAGCGTAATTACTTAGAAAATATTTACTCCCTTAATGTAATATTCAAATAAATATTCATGGATAGCACATCGTATGAGTCAGCGTCATTCTATTTGAAACAAAACTCACTCCACCAAGACATTTTTCTGTCTATTTTCTCTTGAAGTGCACAGAGGTAGACTGAAAGTCAATTAAGAATTTGATAAAGCTATTAGCATTAAATAGCGAAACGTCAGTAAAAACAATCTCGTTTTGTTTTTCATTCATTGGGAAATACAAAAACCTCTATTATAATGAATATCATATACCCAATGCCCAAATTTTTTCAAACCGTTAAAAGTGAACTTGGTTTGGATATATATAATTAAGAATTTGCGTGAATTCATGGTGAGAACCAAGGACACAATCAGAAGATTAAAACACAACGATACGGAGAAAATTAGTCGGCCTAGTAGTTTAGGCCGGCCTCCAGAAACATTCATTAAGGAAAATGGTTGATTTCAGTAGATCTTTAAACACCATCAGTTCCTGACGAAATCTTCATTGAAAACAGCCTATTCTTTATAAACCCAATATCTAAAGATAATTTGATTTCTTCAAACAGTGAGACGGATTATTTTTGAGAGAAATTCATTTTGTGTTTGTGCCATAGAAAGCTGTTTTCAAGCAGAAAGACAAACGATACCTTCACATATTTACTATTTTCGAGTCTAGAATTGTAGAGAACCAATCAGTTTTAAGGTGGGTCTAATCGCCAGCCAACAGCAGTTTGAAAACTCCCTTATGGATAAGATTTTATTTTGCTAAATCACACAGTGTTGTACAGTAATATTAACTGATGACGTTTCGAGCACAAACTATTGCTAATGATCATATCAAGTTATGATATGATATATGATATATATTTTTTATTCCTTCACGTTCATCAGTGGAACATAGGGCCTCAAGCTAGTGGCTTGAAGTTTCGGTAGAAGTGTTTTATTTATACAGGGTGTGCTTGCTAGCCTCATGCCCAACATTTCCTCTTTAACGGTATTATTTCTGGCTTAGAGAGGTAAAGGAATGCGCCGGTGGCCGGGAATCGAACCCCGGACCATGTGCATGATCGGTGAGCGTCTTAACCACTGTGCCACCGACGTATTATATATATATATATATATATATATACAAACATTGTGAATTCGTAACTTGGTTTGGAATAAATTAGGTTCACTCTGATACTCTTCATGAATTGACATAACTTGAAGAACTGTTCTGAACCACAAATCACTAGATAACTATTTCAACTTTTTCATTTACAGGTTCTCTGCCACCAAGGAAACGTTTATTAGATTTCAGCAGATCATTCGGTGAAGATGTATCTCATTAGTTTAAACATTCGGCTTTTAGCCAGTAAATTTCCATTTCAGAACATGTCTCACCTACTGCAGTCCGACCAGCTGGATAGTTTAATCAGCCTTCATATGACAAGCATAGCTCTTAACCAGCTATATGGAAAAAAACATGTAGCCTTTCGACCAATTTTATCTAAGTAACTGCTTATGTTCAATATGTTATCACAATTGTCAATAGTCAAGCTGAGTTGTTTCAGAATGTGTGCCTTGAAGTTCTGATGAAATTTGTGACCGGTAGACCGGCAAACTGTGAGGAGAGAGAAGGCAGGAATACTCTGGACCTATAAGAAGACTCTAGAAGATCTGGACTTCGTGGACAATTTATATCTAATGTCAAAATAAACTTAAAGATCTACAGGCGAAAACAAAAAAAAACTGTCTGAAGAAGTAGAGAAGACAGGACTCTAGGTGAACGTAGAGAAGACAGAGGTGATGAAGACAACCAAGTAACAACGACAACAAACAGCATCAATTATTATCAACGAAATAGATTTGGAAGAGGTAACTTTCTTCACTTACTTAGGAAGCATTGTTTCAACCGCAGGTGGGATAGATGAAAATTCAAAGCTAGAATAGGAAAGGTGAGGTACACCTTCATCAATCTGAAATCGGTTTGAAAATCTTTTGAACTCAGCATAAAGAACAAGATTCAGATTTTCAACACCAGTGTTAAGTCAGTCAGTTCTTGTATATTAGGTCACAAATTTGGTGCTAGAGTCACGAAAAGCATTTCCAACAAGTTGCAGACTTTTATCAACAGTTTTATTTTATTTTTTATTTTTTTATTTTTGATTACAGCTTGATTCCACACCGTATTTTTGGTACAAGTATGGAATTTTCAGCATGGATATCAGTAGCCAAAATTGTGCAGGCCGACCATAGATTTCAGGTGTGCGTCGGCGAGGGCTCGAACCCCGGACCATAAGCATGGTCGGCGAGAGTCCTAACCACTGTGCCACCGACGCACATATGCCAAAGAAAATGGAGATGCATTGAACACACACCCTGAGGAGACCGTCGAATAGTACCGCGTAACAGTCCATGGTTCGAGTAAAACCCAAACAGGAAACGGCGAGTTGGGCGTGAGTCCGAGGGTGACAGAGGGGACATCGTGTGACGAAGAGATGACAGATTACCGGCAGTTGTGGGGCCGCCAGGGCAAGACAAGGTGGAAACGTCCTGCTAAAGCTCTCTTTTTCAGTCGGAACCCTAGGGATAAAAATACTAATAATGTCCCTTGTAATCTTAGAGTTGTTTCATCATTAAGTCTTAAAAGACCACTCCATCACTTACAACACTATTTGGTTTCCGAGGGTATTTTCCTCGTTTGGTCTCGTAGTTCACTCCAGTGGAGAAAAAACCACCCAACAAGAAATTATTGCCTGGAATTCAGATCTCAGTCAGGAAAAATTGTCGGTATTTCTTTTTTATTAATGACACATAGACGAACACACGCATGTGCTCAGATGCAATTTTCAGCTAAATCTTATTGGTGAGGACAAAAACTATTGTGAGGTTTTCTTCGCAATTAGCAGTACAGCAAACTGCACAACAGACATTCCAGCTGTGTTAAAACAAAGTTGATGAAACGTAACATCTTATAAGATTATAGGATTTCTTCAAGCACGTAATACAAAATCATATATGACTGACTACCTAAGGAGATTCAAATTTTAACTAACCGCCTCTGTCCTACTTATTCAGGTATACTGAAGCGAAAGCATTGAAAGCTTGTTCTGCTATAAGGCCTTTTCTCACTCAAATCTTGTTATAAAAAGAAATGAAGTTTTTCTTATTACTCAAATGACCATAGTGATATCAGTGTAATAGTCATAATTCAGTTTAGCTGAAATTTCCATTAAAAAAAGCAACGACGAAAATTAAACAAGAGTAGAACACTGGCTATCGATACAAATCTAAACAGAATACACCTTTTTGTTTGTTATCATGGCAACAAAAGAAATTCTTCATTTGCATTTTAGGAAAACACAAACAAATTAACTACATGCTCGTAAGAAGAGAATATATATATATATATATATATATATAATTATATATATATATATATATATATATATATAAGAATGTGGATTAAACTCAATGACAGACAAAGAAAGAGACAAAGGTGGATGAATGATGAATAGAATAAAACAACAAAAAACACACAGGCATTGCGTGTTCTTTTTTTCAACAAATATACAGATAATTGATAATACAAGAATAATTATTACTTTTCTTCCATTACTCGAATTCTGCTCATTATTGCCATCTTTTAAAATCCCCATATACTTATAGAATGCATTAGATTAGTTGAGAGGGGAGGGAGAAGCGAGTAGAGACAGAGAGACAATAAGATAAACCAAATAAACAGTATAAAATAAAATAGCTGAACAAGGCGAAGAACGAACCCACTTCAATTTGATCATAATCTGTATTTTGTTTATTGGTTTGCCTGCTTCTTTCCTCGTTATCATCAATTATTAGTTTTTGACGATGTAAACAGCATTGTTTTCCCGCATGCGAATTTCTCTCTCTCTCTCTCTATTTTACTATTTTCGTACGTATTGCCTTTTGTAGACTAGGACAAATCGGATAAGCAGTGAAAACCCTGTCTAGGCATTCTTAGAAATGGGGTGCTTATTTCTATTTTATCCAGGGAGGATTTTTTAACCACACACTCTGAGTTATCCTGTCAATTAATCCATTCATACACGTGTTTTTTTTCTCTGTACATTGAATCCTTCGTAGTCTTTTTCATTTCTTCTTCACTCTTTCTACCTTCATGCTTCTTCGTTATCCTCTAACACTGTTTTAAAGGTGAAGAAGAAAAAAGGAAAGTACAAATTCAAAATTGGATTTGAAGCTTTGCTTGGTATACGACAAGTTTTTCTTACTTTTCTATATATCCTCTTGTATACTTTAGTAATATTAGTGTAACTATCCACACATATGTTGGTGTGCAAAAGAAATTTGTACACCTGTTAGGGTATATATGTACCACTGAACAATGGACGCTTTACACTCCTAATAGATATATTGCCATATGACATCCAATGCTCATTTAAGTGGAAATAATATCCTTGTTCACTATCCTTATGAATACTATTATTTATTTATTCAATAATAATAATAATAATCATGATAACTCTAGAGACAGATTTCTTATCAGTTAATTAAAATCTCACCAACAAAGATATCCAATGTTAAAGGAGTGAACGATTGAAAAATATACGCATTTTTTTTACCTACCGAATTTGTATGATATTGAAGACTACTCAGGAAACAGGGCCAGCATAAATCTCTTTGCTAAAGACAAACAAACAAACAAACAAAATAAGTGAAACTGGAGAATTATGATAGACATTTTGTTTTACTGTATTTCATTCATTTTTTTTACCAATTTAGAAAAAAAAAAGAAAAACAAGCCCGGTGACGAAAACAATGGAACAAAGAAATTTTTATCTTTTTACCTCATACAATTTGTATTCTTTCGGAATTTTTGTTCTGGAGAAAAAGACCATTAATTGTTATTACTACAGTTAATTATAACTATTCAATACAATGTGTTGGGTGAATGAAAAATTCAAAACTGACTGTGGTTTACAAGCTAATTATTTCATATTTGAGAGTTGATCATTTATTAATAACCAGTGTAATCTTATTACTACTAAGTGATGACTGCAGATTACTAGTCCAGTGTTCATTCGGTCTAATCAATAAGCTAAGTGATACGAGACTGTACTGAAGACCACAGATGTTACTGGCCCAGATTCCGTTAATCAGAGAAATTATAGATGCAACAACCATTCATTGAAACTGTGATTTGCTCAAACTATTCTGCTTCTTTCTCTTCATTACATCCTTTTTTAAAATATTTATTCCCGATTTTCAACCAAGGTTATTTGCCACTTCACTTCTCGCTTCTCTATTCTGGATCTGTTGTAGAATACGTTATCCAATATTCTGCCTAAGGATGCTTGTCAATAGCGCATAATACAATAGTATAGTGTACTACAAATTGATAATAGATGATATGAGCTTATCAACAGGAAATATTTTAAGATCTAGGGGTTTCGTGCTTTTATTTTTTCAGTCATCAACAAAAATTAACTCTAACCCTGAAGAACTCATCTTTCCCCTGAGATCTGAGCCTACATGACTTAATGTGAAAGACAAAGCTACATTTGTAACCAAATGATGGCAAACTCACGAACAAAAAGACGTTCCACAGGAGGCAACTTATAATCAAAACAGCATAGTGGTGTTGGGATGATATTAGATGGTTGGAGGCAATCGACAGGAAGCACAGTTTGACCTAGGTTTCGTGCTAGTTGGTACTCACTAGTCAGCAAGGCATATCTGCAGACTTGAAAGAACTCATGTCCCTTCTGAGATCCGAGCCCGCGTCACTCAGTGCTGCAATCAGAGACGTTACCACTGAGCTATTCGGGCTCGCGAATTGCAGTGGATATTTTGATTGGGCACTACTAACTAATGTGATGTGTCTAGTCCTTTCTTTAGTGAAGACTGAATTCTACCAGTCACGTTTGTAATGTGGCCACGATTCTAGGTAGCCCTCCATCACGGTACCCGAATAGCTTGGTGATAACGTCTCTGATTGCAGTACTGGGTGATGCGGGTTCAAATCTCTGAAGGGACATGAGTTCCTTCAAGGTTGCAGGTAAGCCTTGCTGACTAGTAAGTGCCAACTAGCACAAAACCTAGGCCAGGATGTGCTTCCTGCCGACTGCCTCCAACCATCTAATATCATCAAATCAATGTGCACCGTGATGGCGAGCTGCGTAGAGTGGTGGCCACATTGCAAAGCTGACTGACAGAATTCAGTCTGGACCAAAGAGAGGACTAGACATATTACACTAGTTAATAGTGTCCAACCAAAATAGCGATGTCGGACTACGGGATTATTATTATATATATTATTATATATATTATTTGGGGTAGTGGTTGTAGGTTAGCACTGCAATGCACAAAATACATTTCATTCTGGTTGGAACTTGTCATTAAAGATGCTCGTAATTAACTGTAATTTTTGTGAGCAGTTCATCTTAAACAAGACTTGTAGGCGGACAATGCTTTTTTCACTTACATCTACTCAGGTTTTAGTGTGAAATGAACAACTTTACAAATATATATATATATATATATATATATATATATATATATATATATATATATATATATATATATATATATTAAATACAAACCAGTAATGACATCAACTTGATATTATTTAACTGGTGATGGCTATAAGTTGCATTTAGGATTCCCATTTAATAATGTTCTCACTAGGACCTTCAAAGCGATGAATACCGAGTTCCTGGATCAGCTAGAACATCACCATTCACTGGAAAGCAGGCGTATATAACTGTTAAGTCCCAAATAAAGATGAAACTTGCCTCCTGGATTCTCCTGCTCGTCTCACTAATTAAATATCATCAAGACTGACTTTTTATGCTATAAATATCATTCTTCCCATCTACACAAAAATGACAATTACTACTGAATTTCTCCTAGAAACACGGCAGGAATAATAATATCATTTATAGTCATGAAGAGTTGAAAAGAAGTCTTATGAGAACTGCGATCACTCCTAAACTTGTTCATATTGCTTATCCTATTTTGCCAACCTTTTTCTTTAAAGTTATCTGTAAAACAGAAAATACCTTTCCTGCCCCTGTCTTCTGTACTACTAGAGTTCTAGCCATTGAAATAATAGCGCTGGAGCTTTACATAGAAAAGAAACTTTTCTGATCTTAATCTCTTTATAATAGAATCGTTAGTAAGGTAAAAAAAAATACATTTCATATGTTCGCTTTACTTCTTTCATACCACTTAGTTCTTATGCAGTACTACCTCTTTATAATTCCAATGCTTATTTTGACGATAATTTGTTCTCAAGTATTGGTAGATTACAGTTTCGATCACGAGCTGATATCAGTCAGAGAACTATTGGGAAGGCAGGGTGCACTGAACAGTTGTTTCGCCCTGGTTTGGAATTCTTCTTCGTTACGTACCCATCGGAGTTCGAACTCAGGATGATAACCTCCGGGTTAAAACGCGAGCTAACGATCCATTGGCCTCTTAATTCCAACTTTCACTGATTCCTGATATATATGGCACGTAAGAGAACAGTTACACGCCTATGACACTTCATTGCGGTTGAGCTATATGTGTAACGACAGAATACAAAGGCCAGGCAACAGATCGTTTATTGAGGAAATCAGCAGATATTCATAGATTTTTATATAAATTATTGTCAGAGGAGAAGCAACGTCTTCTGATTGGTTGTTTTCCTATTGAAGATTACTCTGTAGTGCTTGTGACTGCTTCTCAGAAAGTTAAGCCATATATCTGCGAATCCTATGTGCACACGTTAAGTCTGCTGTGATTGGTTGGTGAGTGTCTCAAGATTATTGTTATTGTTTTTCTCATGAACCCGATTTGGGAAGTAGCATTGACGTAAATTGCTGTCTACAATTTTGGTCTACAGCCAGCTCTCACCACATATGTATCGTGAAAAATGGCGGAAGTTGGAATTCATGGGTCAATGGATTTCGTTCTATCGGCTGAATAGTCAGCGGACTGTCTTCGTAACCTGAAGGTACTTGGTTTGATTTCCGGTGGTATCATTAGTGCGTACTCCAGAAGAGTCACAAACCAGAACAAAGTAGGTGTGAAGTACTCCGTAGTAGTTTTCAGAGGTCCACTAACTGAAGTCAATTCGTGATCTAAAGTGGAATTTTTCATTCTGTTAGTTTGTGATGTAGTTCACCCAGTGTAGGTAGAAATGTAACTCAATGGGTCAAGCATAATATTTTCAGCCGTCGAGACCCAATTTCGAAACTTGCTCTGTCTACTTGAATCTAAGCAGCTGGGTAGTATTGTCAGCCCCACACAATAAATGTAGCTCATAGCCTGGCATAAGAATTCTAAGCAAACTGCTTCATTACTACGGAGTACCAAAAAACTTTATCGGTCTCAAATGGACATCGATATAATGTTGTTGCATATCAAGTGATTCATAACGGAAAACTCAGAAATGCTTTTGGAGTGAAGACAAGAGTAAGACAAGACTACCTACTATCACCAGTGGTATTCCCGATTGGATCATATGGGATCAAGAAGATGTATATGAGTTAAACCAACAAGAAGACTCTAGAAGATTTGGACTTCGTGGACAATTTATGTCTAATATCGTATAAACTCGAAGACCTACAGGCGAAAGCCACGAAGTTGACAGAATCAGAAAAGACAGGATTCCAGGTGAATAGAGAGAAGACGGAGGTGATAAAGATAACCACACACACACACACAGTCACACACAACCATACAATAGGATGGAATAGGATGACAGTTTTAAAATCTAATGTCACAAGGTATAGGGAGAGATTGATAACAGAAGCTTTGTTTGTCGAATCAACTGCAAATACATGTAATAGAAATGATTCAACACCTGTCCCAGATACATGGAAAATTCTACTACCATTACGACAAATTGAAGAAGACAAAGAAAACTATAAAACTCAAGTTTCAAAGTCGTGTGATCAAAATCGATACGATTATGAACAATAAATTTTGTTCGAAACGTCATCCAGTAAATAATACTGTTTCGGGATTTCATCATGAGCTGACATTAGTTAGAGAACCATTGGAAAACCTGAGAGTGCTGGACAGCTGTTTCGTCCTAGTTTGGGACTCTTCAGCAGTACGCACCCACCGGGATTCGAACCCAGGACCTTCTGGTTACAAGGCGAGCTCGTATACCATTGAGCCACTGGGACCCGATCCAATGGTCCTTGAATTCGAACTTCTGCCAATTCACGACATAGCGCGACCGCTAGCCAATGTCTTCGGCGAGTATTTGTCCTCACACCCGACCAGCTGCACCCTACTGGTCACGACTTCCCACTGGAACCCAGGTAACTACCTACCTGAATAGGGCCAGTCGCC
The DNA here is from genome assembly GCA_944472135.2 of Trichobilharzia regenti. Lineage (NCBI taxonomy): Eukaryota > Metazoa > Platyhelminthes > Trematoda > Strigeidida > Schistosomatidae > Trichobilharzia > Trichobilharzia regenti. The sequence goes on along the minus strand of OX235270.1, from coordinate 135,891,365 downwards.
AGTGAGCATCTTATTGGTATTCAAGTGTTGGTTTGTAGGGATTTGATTGATTTCAGGATTTCATCATGAGCTGACATTAGTTAGAGAACCATTGGAAAACCTGGGAGTACTGGACAGCTGTTTCGTCCTTGTAACCGGAAGGTCCTGGGTTCGAATCCCGGTGGGTGCGTACTGCTGAGGAGTCCCAAACTAGGACGAAACAGCTGTCCAGTACTCCTAGGTTTTCCAGTGGTTCTCTAACTGATGTCAGCTCATGATTAAATCCTCCATGTAATATGGAATTACTTACTACCACAGTGTCCAAGTTTTACACATATATGAAGATAACCAACCAGAACAAATACCAATCACTATCAACAGGAGAAATTTGAAAGTGGTCACTTCTTTCACTTATTTGGGCAGTATCTTTTCAGCTACAGCTGGCTTGGATGAGGATGTAAAGTCAGGCTGGGAAAGGCAAGACAGACCTTCAGTAGTTCGAAGTTAGTTTGGAAATCTATTGCACCCGGCATAAAGAACAAGAATCGAATTTGCAACGCTAGTGTCAATTCAATACTTTTAAGTAGCGCAAAGATTTGGTGTTTCATCAAGGGTATTTCCAACAGGTTTCAGACTTTTATCAATAGATGCCTTCTCTGGTTCCATATTGAAGTTCAGAAGGACGAATGGAAAGGATCAGAGGCAAGGAGCTGTGCTAACGCAATAACCAAGAACCCATACATAGTCCAACAAATATTCCGATGAAAATGGAGATAGATTGGACACACGTTGAGGGGACCACCTTAGAGCAACATTACTCACCAGGCTATCCCTTGAGTGGAAGATGAATGGGAAACGACGAGTTGACCGCCCAAGAGTGACATGGAAGATTTTTTGTGAGCAGGAGATAACAGCTTATGGACAATCGTACTGCAGAGAACAAGGTGAAATTGGGATGTGTTGTTGAAACCTTATGTTCCATTTAGAACCTAAGGAAATAATAGTAATTGTAGATGTGCTCAGTTGTCTTAAACTGGAACAAAATTGGCATTAGCTAGTTATCATTTCGAGTTTTTAGTTCATCAGTTAAAATGATAATTTTGTAGATACAAACTGACATAAACTCTTCAAGATAATATCATTTATAAATATTTCAAGAGCTTCCGTCTAATACCTACTTCATTCTATGTAGTGAAGAGATAATGAAATAAAATAGATATTCGTCTGTTTACACTTACACTTGAACACGCAAGTATTCAAGTAGAAAGGATGGAGAAAGTGTCTTCAAATACCTTTAGAAATTACCAGTTATTGTTTGTTATTATTATTATTAAAATTAGAAATTATTCATGCTCGACTGTGAATTAGTTCAACTCAAAGCAAAAGTAACTTTAATTTTTCCTCTCCCTCTCTCCTATATTTTGCTTGAAAAAAATAAGTATTTATAAAGTGAAGATTATTAATAAGAAGATAGTACCTAAAATATAACAGACAGATAGAGGTACTCGTTACAATTTCTGTTTATATGCACGGAGATGTTATTAGATGTGTGTGTGTGTGTTTGTCATACTTGAAGAGGAGCAAAATAAAACTAAAATGAAGTGCTGATAATGATCAAAACTTTTTATAAGGGAAAACAATAATGACAATGAATAGTATGAATAAATAAACGAATAAATAAGGAATGTTTAAGTGTAAAAATGGGCAATTTCACCATTTTTTATTTATTTACAATTGAATAATGCCTACAGGCATTTTCTTAGCTATATACACTAGACTACTATGTAGTAGTAAGTATGTTTATTCAAAATAATACTGAATTTAACTGTAGCATCACTGTTTACCAATGTACCACTTATGGAGACTGTGGAATTCATATGCCAGCAGATACTAGAAAAACAGATCGACATCGGAATACCGGTTAGTAGTCTGAAAAAGTTGCTTTTAAGATGTACTATGAATGTACATTTCATATTTAACAACCTTTACTACAGGCAAATCGACGGTATTGCCATGGGTTCTCCGTTGGGGCCAATTTTAGCAGATTTCTTTCTTGTCAAGATTGAAAATGGTCCATTGAAAAAAGTAATAGAAAAAGCTGATTCTTATTTTCGTTATGTTGATGATACCTTTATTATTCTTGATGGGAAAGCTGACAAGAATGAAATGTTAAAAAAAGTTTAATGATGCACATCCATCGCTTATCTTCACTTGTGAAGAAGAATATGATAGAGGACTACATTTTCTTGACGTCCAATTGAGCAGAAGAGAAGATGGTTCGCTAAAGAGAGATGTCCATAGAAAACCTACATCTGTAGGACAATATACACATTTCCTCAGTTATGTACCAATCCGATACAAAATCAATTTGGTCAGATGCCTGACGAATAGAGCAAGATGCATCTGTACAGATGACTCCCTAGAGAATGAGCTAGGATACATCCAAAATACGTTAGTCCAAATGGGTTATCCTAGTAGATTTGTCAGGAGACACATGAATGCTAAGCACAATAAGGAGAAACCGACAACAGTTAAAAAGAAACAACTGTTCATCAAACTGCAATTTAATGGGGACGTGGCTAGTGAAGTCTTACATCAGAGATTATAGAGAGCGATAAAACGGACTTATACTGCCGCCACCCTCTGTTTGTCATTTTCCAGCCGACCAATTTTGATTGCTCAAGTGAAAGATAAGTTACCTAGCTGTGCCACTTCTATGTGTATCTAAAAATTTAGTCGCTCCTGTGGAGAGTGCTATATAGGGCGAACAACTAGACAGCTTAACAAACGCATTAATGAGCATCTTCCTTCATGGTTCGGAAAAGGTCAAATAAGATCCATACTAAATTCTATTTTGGCTCATTTGATTGATAGTGGTCACCAAGTGGACAAGAATAGTGCTTTCAAAGTTATTTACCGAATTCCATCAAGTCTTTCGAACAGAATCAGAACCCGTCTTTTACACTTAGCCGAAGCTATGGGAATTCGAGAGAACAATCCTAGTATTTGTATACAAAAGAAATTTGTTCTACCTTTGTCTCTCCCTTGGCCTAGGTGAATTCTATTCAAAACCCTCCCACCCTTTCTTATCATCCCTCTCCTTCGTACTTTTATGATATTTATTTAAACTCTGATTATCGTTCCATTTGATTTGACCTAATTTTTTTTTTGTTTACTAATGTACCATTGATTAAGACTGTTGATATTCTTTGTGACTATATATCTTCTAGTTGTTTTTCATTCCCTTTCCCTTGAACTTATTTGAAAGATTTATTATTATTATGTACTGACAACGTCCATTTCACGTTTGAAGGCGAACATTTTCGACAAGTGGATGGCGTTGCTATGGGGAGTCCACTAGGACCTTTGTTAGCGGACGTGTACATGTCTTATGTTGAAAACTTATTCCTTGATTTAATTCCAAAATTGCCCTTCTATAGGAGATATGTAGATGATATCATTTTGATATGTGACGATCATGAAGATGCGAATCGCCTATTAGACAGACTTAACTCTGTACAAAATCATATTAGTCTTACATGTGAGGAAGAAAGTCGCAACCAGCTAGCATTTTTAGACATACTTCTGAGTCGAAGAGATGATGGCTCAATAAGACGGTCTATCTACAGAAAGCCCACTTGGACAGGGTAATGCCTTAATTTTCACAGCTTCTGTCCATTACAGTATAAGAGGGGCTTGGTGAAGTGTCTATTCAAGAGGATTCAGCGTGTTTGCACGGCTGATGTTATGGACAGAGAAAACGAAATATTAATGGATACTCTTGTTGAAAACGGATATCCTTTGAAATTTTTAAACAGGTGTAGAAGTCAACTAGCCTCTAAACCTACAATCCATACCGTCCCTAAGAAAAAGGTTTTTATCAAATTACCATATAACGGGGAAATAAACAGTAGGATTGTGAGACAAAGGTTGAATTCAATCATCCGTAGAACTTACTATGCAGCCCAGCTTGTAATTGTGGAAAAAGCTAAAAATATGCTTCACTGTTAACCCCAAAAGTGCACAAGTGATTATATCACATTCCATACAATTTACCAATTTTCGTGTGTGTGTGGACATACATACATAGGGAGGAGTAATCGCGCTTTGCACGTGAGGGTGGGAGAGCATATCCCAAAATGGTTAGAAAAACAGATGAATTGTGACAAGCTAATAGATGCAGGTGTCAGACTACCAAATTCGTCTATAGCTAAACATCTAATCGAGATGAACCATAAGATTGATGTTAACTCAGCCTTTAAGGTCATCTATAAAAACGGTCAAGGGCGTTTACTGAAATACGCTGAGGCTATAGCTATTCATAGACTTAAGCCCCCCTGTGTATTCAAAAACAGTTTGTCATTACTCTTAACCTACCTTGGTAATCCTTATTTGATTGGATTACCAAACGTTTGTGTTAATTATTCTTAATTCCGTTTTCTCTCACTTTGTTTAATTTAACCTTTCTATATACTGACTTGACAAGTAAATGTGTGATCAGATTGTTCGAAATGTATAGCGCTAGTACATCACATTTTCCAGATAGTCTCCGTCTTCTAATAACGCTATCAAAATTTATAAAAGGGACTAATTGTTTTAAATTGACCTAATTTATATATTAATTGAATTGTCTACATATATGCATATACTAACTTTGTTATTCTTATCACCTATATAAGCCATATTAACAATATTTTGTTATTATTATAATAATCATCGTTATTAACTTTGTTCAAAACATTTACCACATTATTATTACTATTATTATTATTATTATTATTACGATTACTATTATTATTTGATCCACAAAATCACCGTCATTGGTTAAAATTTTATATATATAAGTCTATGTAAATTAGAGTAAAGCCTGAAGAAGATCTAATTGAAAACAATATTGTTCGCTTATATGTCTTGGACACTGGCCGACCATGCACATGGTCCGGGGTTCGATCCCCTGCCGATGCACACCTGATATATATAGTCGGCCTGCAAAATTTGGGCTACCGATATCACATGTTGAAAATTCCATACCTGTACCAAAATATATGGTGTGGAATCAAGCTGTAAAAAAAAACTAATGGCTTGAGGTTTCTGTGGCGGTGTTTCTTTTACAGAATGGGGTTGCTAGCCTCATGCCTAACCTTTCCTCTTTACGAGCATTATTCTGGCTTAGCGAGGTAAAGGAATGCGTCGGCCGGGAACCAAACCTCGGACCAGGTGCATTGTCGACGAGCGTCCGAACCAGTATGTCACCGACGCACATAAAGTCCCATTAGTCAAGAGGATTACCGTCAAACTTAGAAGTCTCTCAGCTATTTGCCGAATAAGGGTTAAATGCGAAAACGTAGGCCCGTCGTTCTAAGCTTTAGTCAGTCATAGAAATTTAGGGCGCATCGCAAAGTTTAAGGGGAACGATTAGGGACACTGTCCCACGTAAACCTAGTTCCAGAAGTCATTTGCCCCCAAAAATTCGGCAGTCGAAGGTGAACTACAAATGTCGCTGAGTACAGTGCCGCTCAGTCGAACACAACCCTTATTCTACTAGGCTCATTCGGAGGAGGTGTGGCGAATACCAAGCTTGTCCACTAACATAGTTCTCATTATTATTTCAGCAAAACCTTTTTGAATATAATGTGACCCTACTTTAATTTAGCCTTTGTGCAAAGCTAAGTCTTGAGTGATGCGTTTTGCCAACAAACTCAACCGAATCATTGCCATTTTTCTGTTATTAGTTGACCCTTGTTCACGAAGTCATGAAATTACTATCTGATAATGTTTATCAACTAATTATATGGTTTTAAACGTGATACTGAAAGCTTTACTACATTTGATGGACATGAATACATTGTCAACCTCTTCTTCGAACTCATTTTTATAAAATCGTTCAAACATAACCTCTATTTTATCTGTAGGTAAGATATGATTCACCAAGGAAGGGTCTTAATATATGGTCCACCCCATTGCATTTCTAAGATTAACTCCACCAAAACTTTTGTCAGTCGTTAGATGTGCTTAAGGTACATTACAGACAGCCAACATCTCAAACTCTTCATTGATGAGTGAGACGATTTAAAAAAAGAATGGCACTTTAATTATCTCAGGATAGAAGACTGGAACATTGGAGTTAATACTTTAGGAAGAAATTCAACAGGCCTACAGTTACGCTATTTCTGCCCAGCTTACACCACCTACCTGAATGGGATGTAGACATAAGCCCTTCAACCGTAACTGAGGCTGTTTCTGATCTAAAGGGAGGAAAAGTAGTGGAACCTGAAAGTCCGATGACTGAGGTGTTTTAGGATGGTGGTGACAAACTCTTGTCTGGAAATCATAAATAGCTGTTGGACTGGAGTAAGTCATGGATTACCCCAGTTTACAAGAAGGGAAACAAGTCCCCTGTGATGATCATATATATATATTTGTCTGTGTAATTTAAACATCTTATACTGACATGAGTCGGTCTAATAGCTGTGGATGACCGGACTGTCACTTTCCAGTGGATGATGGGATGCAGTGTGATAACTGCAACCTATGGTTTCGTAAAGTCTGCACTAGCTTACCTCCGTCAGCCTGTGGGAGATGCAGCAAGCCATCATCTCCGTGGGTGTGCGAATTTTGTAGTGGCCCGTTGGACGTCCTCATCCGAAAGGTCTTAGGACTTATTATGTCCAAGAAATTGACAAAAACCTCAGATGAAGGGAAAAAGCCAACATCTGGTACCGATGCCATGAGAATGAGGATTCTAGACTGTCATAAGACTGGGACATAACTACATCCCCAAGCCTTGAAAGACACAACAGAGGTACAGTGTGCCCAAAAGTCTGCAACAGCACACAGAAAGCCCTGAAAATCTAAGGGGGCAAGCAGGGCCAACATTGTAAGACAGCTGGATGATACTACAACGACGAAGCGTTGCGTGTCTGGTAAACGCACGGCTTCTAACTGAGGCGAGAGCAAAACGGAATTAACTGATTCCACTTGGTTAGTTCCAAAAAAACAGAAAGCTGAAGAATTATAGGAAAGAGAAAAGCACTAGACTTAGTGATAAGGTCTCGACGGACTCAAATTACAGTATCGTAATTTGAAACTTGGAGGAATCAAAGAAAGTAGATCCAGCTGCCCGACATGCTGATGATCTTGAGGTAGTTAGCTCCATCATTCGTGAAATACTTCCTGAGAAAACAAATGGAGTTCACATAAGGGAAGTCATAAGAGCCGGTAAACGAAACACCGATACAACGGAAAGTTCCCCACGACTGCTGAAAATAATGCTGAGGAACGAGATGGAGAAAAGCATTATTCTCAACAACGCATTCAAGATCAAGGAAAAAAGGATGATAATTGGGCCCGACTGGCCTCTGGAAGATAAAATTAAGGGAAGAGAAGCCGTAGCTGAATTAAATACCCGACTAGAAAAATGTGAAAAAGACCTCAAACTGTTGAATTTTTGGGTAGTGAGGTGTCAGAAACCTATGTTTCCAAGACCTCTGTTCATAAGTCGAGTGAACACCTAGGTCTCTCGGCATGCTATACGAACACTTGTAGTTTTAGAAATAAGCTTCCTCAACTAGTAATGTTGTCTGAAGAACTACAACCTGATGTGATTGCTATCTCTGAAGCATGGTTGTTAGTGGGTGTAGACATACCTTCACTCATACCTGGCACATCCGCATTACAGCAGACAGATTAAGTAGTCGGAAAGGTGGGAGGACTGCTCTATACATCCGGGATGACATAGGAATTAGATCAACGTTATAGAAAGCTCATGACAGCGGCACCAGTAAAGCCGCAATTTGTGTCATCAACTTGAATAAGGTCACTGTGACAATTGGGGTTATTTATAGAAGTCCTGCCAGCCAAGCTGGCGATTTCTTACTAAATCACCTCAGGAAGTGGAGTAGTAGAAATAGGTGCCTAATAGTAGGTGACTTTAATGCTCCACGTATTAATTCGGAGGAATTAACATCAACTACCTCGCCTAGATCATAGCTCGCTAGTTTTCTAGCCGGGCCAAGTCCGGATAAGGAGGGAGGGTTGGGGCGTGGGGCTAGCAACTCCACCACCAAAACTTAACCAAATTACTACAGAAACTTCAACGCATAAATATATTAAAAGTACTAAAAATATAAACAATAACCTCATTTTTCGCTGGAATCGGGGAAGTGAAATGACTCAGGTTGGTGAAAGCTTTTAAGAAGCAAGTCAGCCGATGTGCCTCCATTCGATGAAAGCAAAAATAAGGATGGGGACGTGGAATGTTCGTACAATGTACGAAACTGGAAAGGCTGCCCAGGTAGCTGCAGAAATGAGAAGATATAGAATAAAAGTGTTGGGAATCTGCAAGAGCAGATGGAACGGATGTGGAAGGTGCCAACTATCAACTGGAGAGCAGTAATCTATTCCGGTCACCCAAAGGACAATCACGGGCACACCGAGGGAGTGGCCATCATGATGTCACCAACAGCAGCCAAAGCTCTCATGCAGTGGGAACCAATCTCCTCCAGGATAATGACAGCCAGGTTCAACTCAAAAGGAAGGAAAGTTACAGTCATTCAATGCTATGCGCCTACAAACGTCTCAGAACAAGAGAAGGAGGAGGATTTCTACAGACAACTACAAACAATAATGGACAACGTCCCAAATGGCGATATCAAAATCCTGATGGGCGACATGAATGCGAAGCTGGGAGGAGACAACACAGGAAGAGAACTCACCATGGGTCGAGAGGCCCTCGGTGAAATGAACGACAATGGTGAACTCTTCTCAGACTTCTGCGCCTTCAATGATTTGGTGATTGGTGGTAGTGTGTTCAAACACAAGGATATACACAAGACGACATGGATTTCACCAGATGGAAACACCAAAATCCAAATAGACTTCATCTCAATTTCAAGAAAGTGGAGACGGAGCCTACTGGACACAAGGTCGAGGAGAGGAGCAGATGTGGGTTCAGACCACTATCTAGTACAAGGGACTTTCAAGGTGAAACTAAAAGCCTCGAGGATAGCTGGGGATAGGCCACAATGCAAGTTCAACACTCAAAACTGAAGGACACAACCACAAAGGCACTTTCACTGCAACTGTCAGAGCAAAGCAGGAAACACTACGCGACATCACTGAAGAATCATGCGTGGAAGAACATTGGAACTCTCTGAAGGCGATTTTCAACGAAACGTGTTCAACGGTTTTAGGAAGAAAGAAGAGACAAGACAAGGAATGGCTCTCAACGGACACTTGGAAGCTAATAGAGGAGAGGAGAATGGTGAAAGAAAAAAAGCAAGGACGGACAGGAGAAGGAGACGCTGAGCTCAACTTACACAGCACTGGACAAAGAAGTGAAGAAGAGTGCTAGGAAGGACAAAAGACGATTCTACGACAACCTGGCCACTGAAGCTGAGAAGGCAGCAGGCAAAAGGGACCTGAGGACATTATATCAGATAACCAAATCTCTATCCGGGAAGAGATCAACACAAGCGAAACCTATAAAAGACAGCCAAGGGAACCCAATTACCAAGGAAGAAAAACAGATTAAACAATGGGCGGATCACTTCAAAGGACTCTTGAACCGATCACCACCTGCAACCCGTCCAGAAATACCAACAACAGCGCGCACACAACTGCAAGTTGACACCAATCCTCCAACGAGAGCTGAAGTCTTGAACGCAATCAAGCTTCTGAAAGCTGGAAAAGCAGCTGGACCAGATGGAATACCCCTGAAGCACTGAAAGCGGACCCAGAGACGACAGCAGACATGCTGACTCCATTATTGCAAAAGGTCTGGAAGGAGGGAAAGGTGCCTACTGACTGGAGGAAAGGTTACCTCGTGAAACTACCAAAGAAGGGAGACTTAGTCCCCACTCTGCAAGAACTGGCGAGGAATCATGCTCCTGTCGACGCCAAGTAAAATCCTGAGTCGCATCATCCTGGAGAGAATAAAGGACGCACTGGATGCAGAACAAGCTGGCTGCATTCAGGAAAGGCAAATCATGTACTGACCAAATTGCAACTCTACGCATCATCATCACAGAACAAAGCATGGAATGGCAATCAAACCTCTACCTCAACTTTATAGACTTTGAGAAGGCCTTCGACAGCGTTGACCGTGAAGTAATTTGGAAACTACTCGAGTACTACGGCGTACCCCAAATATTCATCAACCTTATTCAACAGCTGTACGACAACGGCACATGTCAAGTGATCCACAACGGAAAACTCAGAGAGGCGTTTGGAGTAAACACAGGAGTCAGACAAGGGTGCTTACTATCACCAATGATATTCCTAATTGTGGTGGACTGACTGGATTATGCGTCAGACAGTGGGAAACGAGAAGACAGGAATATCCTGGACCGACGTGAAGAACCTAGAAGACCTGGATTTCGCGCGTGGATGATTTATGTTTGATGTCACACAAAATCGAAGACTTACAAGCGAAAACCGACAAACTGGTCGAAGAAGCAGCCGGCGAAGACAGGACTCCAAGTGAACATAGACAAGACGGAGGTTATGAAAATAACCAACCAACAACAACAACAACAACATCCAACGTCAATCACCATCAACGGGAGGGATTTGAAAGAGGTTACTTCATTCACTCACTTATCTAGGGAGCATTGTCTCAACTACAGGCAGTCGGAACGGACGAGGATGTCAAATCGAGCGAGAATCGGGAAGGCGAGAAACACATTCATCAACCTGAAATCAATCTGGAAATCTTCGTCACTCAGCAGCATCAACAACAAAATTCAGTCGGATTTTCAATACAAACGTCAAGTCAGTCAGTTCTTCTATACGGATCAAAAACTTGGCGGGCGGTCACAAAGAATATTTCCAACAGCCTGTTGCAGACCTCTATCAACAACTGTCTTCGTTCTATACTGAAGGTCAGATGGCCAAGCCGGAAAGAATCACCAACAAGAAACTATGGGAAGAAATAAAACAAGATCCAATCGCCCAACATATATGCAGGATAAAGTGGAGATGGATTGGACACTCGCTGAGGAGGCCGCTGGGTGACATCGCGCGCGTCAGGCCATTGCTCGAGTGGAACTCGAAAGAGAAGCGGCGAGTGGGACGTCCAAGGGTGACATAGAGGAGAATGTGTGAAGAGGAGTTGAAACAGTATCGACTTACATGGGTGCAGGTGAAAAGTACAGCAGAAGACAGAAGCAAGTGGAGACGGGCAGTTGAAACCCTATGTTCCACTAGGAAGCCAAGGGAACAATAATAATAATATCTGTGTACACTTGTTTCAACACGAAACTCATACTGACAGTGCTTGAATGCGCACTTATACAGCATATAGATGCACCAACACGATATAACACGGAACGTGATCTATCCACTCTAGACCTGGTGTTATACACCAGAACGGAGATGTTGGTGACATTAGGTGCCTGGCGCAGGCAGGCAGTAGTGACCATATAGTTATCACTTCTATGTTTAAGATTCACACTGTCATACATAGATCAACAGCTGCTCGTCCAAACGTTTGGAAAGCGAATATACTTGCCATCCGAAATGCAGCAACCCTAGCTGACTGGTCTGTTGATACACACTAGACTGTCAAGGAAGCTTAGATGGGATTTAGAAATACACTAGACTGCATCACTGTACCCTTTGTACCTTGGTCTACACCTCGAGAACTATCGCATAAACCACCTTGGTTTAGTAATGAAATAAGGAAGTTATTAAGAAAACGAAAGAACTTATGGGACCAGTTTACTTTGACTGGGATGGATGAGTTTCAGATGGAATACCGCAAAATTCGAAACCTTTGTAAGTATAAGATTGACAAAAGTCGTGTAGAGCATCAGAGACATTTAGTGCTGGATCGTGTGCACTATCCAAAAAGACTGTACTCATGTATCAAACGTAGGACTAAAACTGGCAGTAGTATACCGTCCCTCATTAGCAATAGTGGAGAGGCAGCCGAGTCAGACGAAAAAAAGCTGAAAATCTCTCCGAATACTTTTGCGATGTTTTTTCGCTTAATAGTATCCCTCAGGGGTGTAGCGAGGTCACTGATGTAGCCACTAAAATACCCACAATTGTCGTAGAGGATGCAGTGGTTCTCAAACTGCTATCTAAGCTGAAGCCAGGTAAATCACTTGGACCAGACGAACTTCACCCTAGATTGCTAACCTCCTTGGGGGATATAAAATACATTCCACTTACGAAGATTTTTCAAATGTCTCTGACCCAGGCTAAGCTACCCGGGGACTGGAAAGATACCCCTGTAGGGGACTAATATTAGAGTTCACTAACATTCCAAGTATAAAAGTAATAATCCAAGTCAGTGGAGTGTTAAATCACAATATATTACCAAAAATACAGTGACGAGTTATAGCAACAAAAAGGATTACTTGAAGATAACGTCTAAGTCCTCGGCTACAAATTAATTATATAATCCACGGGCACGTTAATTGTTTGAACTGCGTCTGCTGTAGCTGCTGTGTTCCGGTTGTAGAAATGTCTTCGGTTGAGAGTAGTAGGCTCCATGCAATAAATCACAAGAGTAAAACCGTCACGGTTTTACTCTTGTGATTTATTGCATGGAGCCTACTACTCTCAACCGAAGACATTTCTACACCCCCATCTTTAAAGAGGGGAACAGGCAATAAGTATCTAACTAGGGGTCTGTAAGTCTGACCTGCACTATAACAAAGGTGTTAGAGACACTCGTAAGAGATCAGCTCTTAGCTCATACGGAAAGACATTCTTTACTGGCAGTGGAACAGCATGGATTCCGATCAGAACGATCCTGCTTGACAAACTTATTGTTACCTAGGGAAGATTGAGTCAAGGCCAGGGATAAGAACCATCTACTGGACGTTGTCTTTATCAATCTTAGTAAGGCATTCGATAAGGTATCCCATTTAGGTCTCCCTAGTAAACTTAAACGTTTTCGATTAGACCAACGCTTATGTGAGTGGTTTAGCGACTTCCTGTTGGATAGAAGGCAGAAGGTAAGGTTTTATGGTGTACTATCAGTGTGGAAAGCTGTACTAAGTGAAGTATCTCATGGAAATGCACTTGGCCCCCTGCTATTCCTATTATGCGTAAATGAAGTGCTAAAAATTCCTACATCATCTTCCTTACTATTTGCGGACGATATTAAGAAATGGTAAACCGTAAATAGTAACGATGATAGGCTGGCACTACAAAACGATCCAGGTAAATTAGCCGAATGGGTTAACCTTTAGAGTCTGGAAATTAATTCCAAGAAAAGAGCGGTAATGGACCTAAGTCTTACTCGCTGCGGGACAGAGAACTGCCAGATGTTAGGGAACAAAAGGACCTAGGAATTAGTGTAACCCATGACTTAAAAACAACGGCAAATTTCAATCGAGCCGCAGCTAAGGATTTTTGAATGCTACGGGCCTTGAAGAGCTTTCAAACTATTAGATAAGTCTATGTTCAAAGTACCCTACGCAACAAATGTCAGACCGCATCTAGAATACTGCTTACAAGCGGTGAGTTCGTGCTTCAAAAGGGAGGCACGCATCCTGGAAAGATTACGGAGTGTAGGGACAAAATTAGTTAGTGGTATCTCACGCATTCCTTATGACAAAAGGATGGAGCATTTAAATCTCTTCCCATTATCATACCGAAGGAGGAGAGGCGACTTAATTCCAGCTAACCACATATTAAAATGTGATTTAAGGATTGACCTTCCAAACCTTCTCTCTCCATCTAGGATACCTTTACGAGATCACCAAAAAATGTGCTCAAACCGAGGTCGAATGAAATAGCTACAGCGTTTAGATTGTCTCACAGATTGGTGAACGAATAGAACTCCTTAACTGATTCTGTAGTAACAACTCCGTAGGTTAACGCTTTCAAAGAGAAATTGGATGTCTGCAAAGATATATGTCGAAAGGATCAACATGGGCAACAACAGCCTTATATCCCTATAATTTGAATCTGAATCAGAAAGAGTTAGTGATGGTCAAATCGAAAACTAGCATCAATCCATGAAGGCTTTGATTGTTAATTTGAGCCAGCCAAGTAGGGAGGTGTAGACTGCCCGGTTAATGTCTTCGGGATGTCAAGATCCAATGACTTGGGAATGTCGATGATATGGCTCAAAGCCGTCCTCACCGGCGCCGATTCATCCATTCTGTATGAACTCGCAGATCCATTAATTTCTCATGTTATTCCGTGTTACTATCCCTTCTCCTTAACTTTTCTGCTCATTACAGATCTTTTCAATCTCTTTTTTTATTTTCGACACCTTAGTGTGCGACATATGCTGAAACCGACAAGAAAAGTTCTGGAGGATGCTGCCCCTTTGAACTATCCATCTCGGTTGTTGGCTGACCGAGAATTTCAGTTCGAGACACCCATTTTCCGAAAGCCACCCACTGTGGACACAAATGTAAGGTATATTACAGTTAACTTGAAAATTTCATTTCAGCTTGTCGTCTGTCTCTTCAACATCAAATGCCTACATTCCAGTTCCTGTGGACACGTAAGTTTAATTTCATTTCAAATATTACTCTCAGGTGCCCAAGGACTGAGGGGACGGGTGGTTGCAAATCTGGTGTTTGAAAGAGCTAATGGCCTTACGGTCAAGCCTAAACTCCTTCCAGTCACAAAGAGAGTCACATCTCTCTGCGATTGAGGCTAAACTCTCATGAGTCAACGTCGTCGACATCATTGACAAGAATGTCTCCTGTCTCAATTCTGTTCAAGTTTTGAAGTCTTTTGGCAGATGGCAGTTGGACAGCGACATTGTCATATCATCCTTTGAGGTGAAATTTTCCGACGACGAATACCGTCGTAGTGTGTCAGCAGACTTTTACCGATTAGTTGACAGTAGTGTGCAAACCTCCGTTGATCGCATCACGAATGTTTTGCTAGAGCCGAAATACAGCTCACATTTTCCATGGGCTGTTACCAAGGGAAACAAACAATTCAAGGACACGAAAATGTGTAACCTTGTGGTAAGTAAGTGATTTTTTCATTGATGTTTCTTTATTATTATTATTGTATCCTTTAGTTCCTAGAGGAACATAGGGCTTCAGCTGCGCACCTCCATTGCCTTAGGTTTTCTGACAACTTTTTCACCCTGCTCCAGGTCTGTCCACATGCTTTCAACTCCTCCTCGCATGACCTCCTCCAAGTCACCCTTGCACTGACGACCAACTCGCCGCCCGCTTCCTTTCGGGTTCCACTCGAGCAATGGCTTGTCTAGTGATGTCACTTAAAGGTTTCCTCAGCGTATGGCCAATCCATCTCAATTTCTTCCTACCTATTTGCTTCACAGTTGGTTCCTGGTTGGTTCGCTCCCAGAGATCCCACCCTATTTCTGATCTTTTCTGGCCATCTGATCTTGAGTATTGAGCGAAGACAACTGTTAATGAAGGTCTGTAGTTTGTTTGAGATGCTCTTTATGACGCCCTTGCCAAGTCTCTGATCCGTATAGTAGCACTGACTGACTTCACATTGGAGTTCAAAATCCTGATCTTACTTTTGATGCTGAGTGATGTTGACCTCCACACAGATTTGAGAGTAATGAAAGCTTGTCTTGCTTTTCCGATTCTGGCTTTGATATCCTCGTCAGTTCCGCCTGTAGTTGAGACGATGCTTCCCAGGTAGGTGAAGGAGGCTGTTTCTTTCAGGTTCTTCCCACTTATGCTGATTGTTGTCTGTTGTTGTTGCTGTTGATGTTGGCTAGGAATCTTCATCACCTCTGTTTTATCTATGTTCACTTGAAGTCCTATCTTTGATGCTTCTTCTGCCAACTTGTTACTTTTCACTTGCATATCTCCCAGTTGGGGGAAATCAGACATATATCATCGGCGAAATCCAGATCCTCCAAGTCTTTTGTGTCAGTCCATTTTATGCCTGTTCCCTCGTTGGTTGCCGTTGTCTGTCGCATTATCCAATCAATTGCAATCAGGAAGATCATTAGTGATAGTAGACAGCCTTGCCTCACCCCCGTCCTCACTTCGAAGGCTTCCGTAAGTTTCCCGTTGTGGATTACGTGGCATGCAGCATTGTCGTATAACTGTTGGATGAGATGTATAACTGTTGATGGGACCCCGTAGTAGCGAAGTAGTTGCTAAATGACCTCTCGACCGACGCTGTCGAAGGCCTTTTCAAAGTCGATGAAGTTGAGATAGAGAGGTGACTGCCATTCCAAGCTTTGTTCAATGATGATCCGTAGAGTGGCGATTTGATCAATACATGATTAGTTTCTCCTGAATCCGGCCTGTTCCGGACGAAGTTTTTCTTTAGGAACCATTAAGAGTTCACATCAACAAGGTAGTGCTGATCAACGTAGCACAGTGGACGCTATCATGGCTACAATTCAACGTTGGTTCCATAACAGTCGGGACAGATTGAAGTCGAGAATGAGAAAGCGACGGCGTTCCCCTTTGGTAGGTCTCAATGTTTTCAAAATTTCATTTTCAGATTAACTCTGACGTTCACAAGGAGAACATACCAGATGCTGAAAGCACACGAATGAATGGTTCTGGTGATTTATAGTATGTTTTACTTCTATGACATGTCGAAGGATTGTGAATTCGTTTGCCGAGATTGTTAAATATATGTTCAATTAAAATCAACTGCTTCTTGATATCGTGAGTCGTTGAGCTACTGCCAGTTTGCTGTTTTCTGAGGCGACCGGTGTACATAATAGATTTGACTCTGTGTTATTTGTCGACTAAGGGTTAAATGCGGAACTTTAGGCGCGTTGTCCTAAGCTTTAGTAGGTCATAGAAAGTTAGTTGGCATTGCAGAGTTTTTGGAGAAGACTTCGGGTGCATTGCAGATTGGTTGGGGCAGGCTTAGGGGCACTGTCCCACGTACGTCTGTGCGCCCGAAGTATCTTGCCCCTAAAATTCTGTAGTGCACTCGAAAAGAATGCCAGCTAGGATGGGTTGTGGCAACTTGAACTGCTGTAATTTTATGCAATGTTCTACGTTGGGACTCAGTCATTGGCTAGGTATCACATCAATGAAACCCGTTACTATATCTGCTCCAGTCTACATGTTCTTCTCCTTATCTAGCCACTTCGATTTTAGTTTCTGTACTTGTTTTCCAATCTTAGCACGTGATGCAGAAGCAGCTTATTCTAGTCTAGGTATTGTAACACGTTTCAGTGGTGTAACTTTATTATTATTATTATTGTTCCCTTGGCTTCCTAGTGGAACATAGGGTTTCAACTGCCCGTCTCCACTTGCTTCTGTCTTCTGCTGTACTTTTCACCTGCACCCATGTAAGTCGATACTGTTTCAACTCCTCTTCACACATTCTCCTCTATGTCACCCTTGGACGTCCCACTCGCCGCTTCTCTTTCGAGTTCCACTCGAGCAATGGCCTGACGCGCGCGATGTCACCCAGCGGCCTCCTCAGCGAGTGTCCAATCCATCTCCACTTTATCCTGCATATATGTTGGGCGATTGGATCTTGTTTTATTTCTTCCCATAGTTTCTTGTTGGTGATTCTTTCCGGCTTGGCCATCTGACCTTCAGTATAGAACGAAGACAGTTGTTGATAGAGGTCTGCAACAGGCTGTTGGAAATATTCTTTGTGACCGCCCGCCAAGTTTTTGATCCGTATAGAAGAACTGACTGACTTGACGTTTGTATTGAAAATCCGACTGAATTTTGTTGTTGGTGCTGCTGAGTGACGAAGATTTCCAGATTTATTTCAGGTTGATGAATGTGTTTCTCGCCCCCTCCCCGATTCTCGCTCGATTTGACATCCTCGTCCGTTCCGACTGCCTGTAGTTGAGACAATGCTCCCTAGATAAGTGAGTGAATGAAGTAACCTCTTTCAAATCCCTCCCGTTGATGGTGATTGACGTTGGATGTTGTTGTTGTTGTTGGTTGGTTGGTTATTTTCATCACCTCCGTCTTGTCAATGTTCACTTGTAGTCCTATCTTCGCCGGCTGCTTCTTCGACCAGTTTGTCGGTTTTCGCTTGTAAGTCTTCGATTTTGTGTGACATCAAACATAAATCATCCACGCGCGAAATCCAGGTCTTCTAGGTTCTTCGCGTCGGTCCAGGATATTCCTGTCTTCTCGTTTCCCACTGTCTGACGCATAATCCAGTCAGTCCACCACAATTAGGAATATCATTGGTGATAGTAAGCACCCTTGTCTGACTCCTGTGTTTACTCCAAACGCCTCTCTGAGTTTTCCGTTGTGGATCACTTGACATGTGCCGTTGTCGTACAGCTGTTGAATAAGGTTGATGAATATTTGAGGTACGCCGTAGTACTCGAGTAGTTTCCAAATTACTTCACGGTCGATGCTGTCGAAGGCCTTCTCAAAGTCTATAAAGTTGAGGTAGAGGTTTGATTGCCATTCCATGCTTTGTTCTGTGATGATGATGCGTAGAGTTGCAATTTGGTCAGTACATGATTTGCCTTTCCTGAATGCAGCCAGCTTGTTCTGCATCCAGTGCGTCCTTTATTCTCTCCAGGATGATGCGACTCAGGATTTTACTTGGCGTCGACAGGAGCATGATTCCTCGCCAGTTCTTGCAGAGTGGGGCTAAGTCTCCCTTCTTTGGTAGTTTCACGAGGTAACCTTTCCTCCAGTCAGTAGGCACCTTTCCCTCCTTCCAGACCTTTTGCAATAATGGAGTCAGCATGTCTGCTGTCGTCTCTGGGTCCGCTTTCAGTGCTTCAGGGTGTATTCCATCTGGTCCAGCTGCTTTTCCAGCTTTCAGAAGCTTGATTGCGTTCAAGACTTCAGCTCTCGTTGGAGGATTGGTGTCAACTTGCAGTTGTGTGCGCGCTGTTGTTGGTATTTCTGGACGGGTTGCAGGTGGTGATCGGTTCAAGAGTCCTTTGAAGTGATCCGCCCATTGTTTAATCTGTTTTTCTTCCTTGGTAATTGGGTTCCCTTGGCTGTCTTTTATAGGTTTCGCTTGTGTTGATCTCTTCCCGGATAGAGATTTGGTTATCTGATATAATGTCCTCAGGTCCCTTTTGCCTGCTGCCTTCTCAGCTTCAGTGGCCAGGTTGTCGTAGAATCGTCTTTTGTCCTTCCTAGCACTCTTCTTCACTTCTTTGTCCAGTGCTGTGTAAGTTGAGCTCAGCGTCTCCTTCTCTTGTCCGTCCTTGCTTTTTTTCTTTCACCATTCTCCTCTCCTCTATTAGCTTCCAAGTGTCCGTTGAGAGCCATTCCTTGTCTTGTCTCTTCTTTCTTCCTAAAACCGTTGAACACGTTTCGTTGAAAATCACCTTCAGAGAGTTCCAATGTTCTTCCACGCATGATTCTTCAGTGATGTCGCGTAGTGTTTCCTGCTTTGCTCTGACAGTTGCAGTGAAAGTGTCCTTTGTGGTTGTGTCCTTCAGTTTCTGAGTGTTGAACTTGCATTGTGGCCTATCCCCAGCTATCCTCGAGGCTTTTAGTTTCACCTTGAAAGTCCCTTGTACTAGATAGTGGTCTGAACCCACATCTGCTCCTCTCCTCGACCTTGTGTCCAGTAGGCTCGGTCTCCACTTTCTTGAGATTGAAATGAAGTCTATTTGGATTTTGGTGTTTCCATCTGGTGAAATCCATGTCGTCTTGTGTATATCCTTGTGTTTGAACACACTACCACCAATCACCAAATCATTGAAGGCGCAGAAGTCTGAGAAGAGTTCACCATTGTCGTTCATTTCACCGAGGGCCTCTCGACCCATGGTGAGTTCTCTTCCTGTGTTGTCTCCTCCCAGCTTCGCATTCATGTCGCCCATCAGGATTTTGATATCGCCATTTGGGACGTTGTCCATTATTGTTTGTAGTTGTCTGTAGAACTCTTCCTCCTTCTCTTGTTCTGAGACGTTTGTAGGTGCATAGCATTGAATGATTGTAACTTTCCTTCCTTTTGAGTTGAACCTGGCTGTCATTATCCTGGAGGAGATTGGTTCCCACTGCATGAGAGCTTTGGCTGCTGTTGGTGACATCATGATGGCCACTCCCTCGGTGTGTCCGTGATTGTCCTTTGGGTGATCGGAATAGGTTACTGCTCTCCAGTTGATAGTTGGCACCTTCCACATCCGTTCCATCTGCTCTTGCAGATTCCCAACACTTTTATTCTATATCTTCTCATTTCTGCAGCTACCTGGGCAGCCTTTCCAGTTTCGTACATTGTACGAACATTCCACGTCCCCATCCTTATTTTTGCTTTCATCGAATGGAGGCACATCGGCTGACTTGCTTCTTAAAAGCTTTCACCAACCTGAGTCATTTCACTTCCCCGATTCCAGCGAAAAATGAGGTTATTGTTTATATTTTTAGTACTTTTAATATATTTATGCGTTGAAGTTTCTGTAGTAATTTGGTTAAGTTTTGGTGGTGGAGTTGCTAGCCCCACGCCCCAACCCTCCCTCCTTATCCGAACTTGGCCCGGCTAGAAAACTAGCGAGCTATGATCTAGGCGAGGTAGTTGATGTTAATTCCTCCGAATTAATACGTGGAGCATTAAAGTCACCTACTATTAGGCACCTATTTCTACTACTCCACTTCCTGAGGTGATTTAGTAAGAAATCGCCAGCTTGGCTGGCAGGACTTCTATAAATAACCCCAATTGTCACAGTGACCTTATTCAAGTTGATGACACAAATTGCGGCTTTACTGGTGCCGCTGTCATGAGCTTTCTATAACGTTGATCTAATTCCTATGTCATCCCGGATGTATAGAGCAGTCCTCCCACCTTTCCGACTACTTAATCTGTCTGCTGTAATGCGGATGTGCCCAGGTATGAGTGAAGGTATGTCTACACCCACTAACAACCATGCTTCAGAGATAGCAATCACATCAGGTTGTAGTTCTTCAGACAACATTACTAGTTGAGGAAGCTTATTTCTAAAACTACAAGTGTTCGTATAGCATGCCGAGAGACCTAGGTGTTCACTCGACTTATGAACAGAGGTCTTGGAAACATAGGTTTCTGACACCTCACTACCCAAAAATTCAACAGTTTGAGGTCTTTTTCACATTTTTCTAGTCGGGTATTTAATTCAGCTACGGCTTCTCTTCCCTTAATTTTATCTTCCAGAGGCCAGTCGGGCCCAATTATCATCCTTTTTTCCTTGATCTTGAATGCGTTGTTGAGAATAATGCTTTTCTCCATCTCGTTCCTCAGCATTATTTTCAGCAGTCGTGGGGAACTTTCCGTTGTATCGGTGTTTCGTTTACCGGCTCTTATGACTTCCCTTATGTGAACTCCATTTGTTTTCTCAGGAAGTATTTCACGAATGATGGAGCTAACTACCTCAAGATCATCAGCATGTCGGGCAGCTGGATCTACTTTCTTTGATTCCTCCAAGTTTCAAATTACGATACTGTAATTTGAGTCCGTCGAGACCTTATCACTAAGTCTAGTGCTTTTCTCTTTCCTATAATTCTTCAGCTTTCTGTTTTTTTGGAACTAACCAAGTGGAATCAGTTAATTCCGTTTTGCTCTCGCCTCAGTTAGAAGCCGTGCGTTTACCAGACACGCAACGCTTCGTCGTTGTAGTATCATCCAGCTGTCTTACAATGTTGGCCCTGCTTGCCCCCTTAGATTTTCAGGGCTTTCTGTGTGCTGTTGCAGACTTTTGGGCACACTGTACCTCTGTTGTGTCTTTCAAGGCTTGGGGATGTAGTTATGTCCCAGTCTTATGACAGTCTAGAATCCTCATTCTCATGGCATCGGTACCAGATGTTGGCTTTTTCCCTTCATCTGAGGTTTTTGTCAATTTCTTGGACATAATAAGTCCTAAGACCTTTCGGATGAGGACGTCCAACGGGCCACTACAAAATTCGCACACCCACGGAGATGATGGCTTGCTGCATCTCCCACAGGCTGACGGAGGTAAGCTAGTGCAGACTTTACGAAACCATAGGTTGCAGTTATCACACTGCATCCCATCATCCACTGGAAAGTGACAGTCCGGTCATCCACAGCTATTAGACCGACTCATGTCAGTATAAGATGTTTAAATTACACAGACAAATATATATATATGATCATCACAGGGGACTTGTTTCCCTTCTTGTAAACTGGGGTAATCCATGACTTACTCCAGTCCAACAGCTATTTATGATTTCCAGACAAGAGTTTGTCACCACCATCCTAAAACACCTCAGTCATCGGACTTTCAGGTTCCACTACTTTTCCTCCCTTTAGATCAGAAACAGCCTCAGTTACGGTTGAAGGGCTTATGTCTACATCCCATTCAGGTAGGTGGTGTAAGCTGGGCAGAAATAGCGTAACTGTAGGCCTGTTGAATTTCTTCCTAAAGTATTAACTCCAATGTTCCAGTCTTCTATCCTGAGATAATTAAAGTGCCATTCTTTTTTTAAATCGTCTCACTCATCAATGAAGAGTTTGAGATGTTGGCTGTCTGTAATGTACCTTAAGCACATCTAACGACTGACAAAAGTTTTGGTGGAGTTAATCTTAGAAATGCAATGGGGTGGACCATATATTAAGACCCTTCCTTGGTGAATCATATCTTACCTACAGATAAAATAGAGGTTATGTTTGAACGATTTTATAAAAATGAGTTCGAAGAAGAGGTTGACAATGTATTCATGTCCATCAAATGTAGTAAAGCTTTCAGTATCACGTTTAAAACCATATAATTAGTTGATAAACATTATCAGATAGTAATTTCATGACTTCGTGAACAAGGGTCAACTAATAACAGAAAAATGGCAATGATTCGGTTGAGTTTGTTGGCAAAACGCATCACTCAAGACTTAGCTTTGCACAAAGGCTAAATTAAAGTAGGGTCACATTATATTCAAAAAGGTTTTGCTGAAATAATAATGAGAACTATGTTAGTGGACAAGCTTGGTATTCGCCACACCTCCTCCGAATGAGCCTAGTAGAATAAGGGTTGTGTTCGACTGAGCGGCACTGTACTCAGCGACATTTGTAGTTCACCTTCCATTGTGTGAAGTTCTGCTCGAACACTATTTTTCCCTTCTCTCCTTGTGCTGTCATCACGCACATTCTCTGAGTCTTCAGTTCGGCCATGTTAGCTAGACAAGTTCTAAAATCTCCTCCCTGTATAACCTTAACTTTTTATTCTTTTTAAATATACTGCTCATCAGAGCACAATACTAATCAATTGTCTATTTGATTTGCGTCTTGCCGTCAGTGCTTATGAGTTAGTTGGAGCGCTGATTTTTTGGGTAATTAGGCAAACTACGTCTAGTGAGGGCTGGTATAGTGTAGCTAACCAATAGCACTATCAGCGCCTTACACGGCACTGAACACAAATTTCTATTCTGCTCCCGATTTGGTGGACGTCTTTATGTTATTTCAGCAGAGATCAATAGGCATCATCCCAGATATAGAAATCACGTCTCATCAAGTAGTTCTCCCTACACATGATAGGAATGCTCTTAGATTCTTATGTTAGTCGGAGAGTGACGTGGAAACAAAACCAGTAGATTACAGAATGAAAGTATATGGACGACAATAGGCTTATTTATAACAACTAAAGCAGATTCTGATACTAAGGGAATTTGTTTTGACTATGAGGAGTAGCAACAACCCGAAATTAATCAAGTTCACCCTAGAAGAAAACAGTATAGAAAGGAATGTCGACGTCCTTCTGTCTAAAAAGAGAGAGGACATTAGGTATGTCATGGAATGTACTGACTGATAGTATTCGATTCCTAACACAAAGCTAACAAGGGGAACTCTGCTGTTGTATGTAGCTTCGGTATTCGACACAGTTAAGGTTATAGAACTAATATTGTCGCTTCCTAATTAAATCCTACAGTATATCTTGAAGATGTTTCTCACCTACTTAAGTTTGCTTTGCTATTAGCTGAGTCCTCGAGGAGCAATGTCATTTAATATATGACTAGGTTGAGAAAGAGTCAGTGATGGTCAAATCGAAAACTAGCATCAATCCATGAAGGCTTTGATTGTTAATTTGAGCCAGCCAAGTAGGGAGGTGTAGACTGCCCGGTTAATGTCTTCGGGATGTCAAGATCCAATGACTTGGGATGTCGATGATATGGCTCAAAGCCGTCCTCACCGGCGCCGATTCATCCATTCTGTATGAACTCGCAGATCCATTAATTTCTCATGTTATTCCGTGTTACTATCCCTTCTCCTTAACTTTTCTGCTCATTACAGATCTTTTCAATCTCTTTTTTTATTTTCGACACCTTAGTGTGCGACATATGCTGAAACCGACAAGAAAAGTTCTGGAGGATGCTGCCCCTTTGAACTATCCATCTCGGTTGTTGGCTGACCGAGAATTTCAGTTCGAGACACCCATTTTCCGAAAGCCACCCACTGTGGACACAAATGTAAGGTATATTACAGTTAACTTGAAAATTTCATTTCAGCTTGTCGTCTGTCTCTTCAACATCAAATGCCTACATTCCAGTTCCTGTGGACACGTAAGTTTAATTTCATTTCAAATATTACTCTCAGGTGCCCAAGGACTGAGGGGACGGGTGGTTGCAAATCTGGTGTTTGAAAGAGCTAATGGCCTTACGGTCAAGCCTAAACTCCTTCCAGTCACAAAGAGAGTCACATCTCTCTGCGATTGAGGCTAAACTCTCATGAGTCAACGTCGTCGACATCATTGACAAGAATGTCTCCTGTCTCAATTCTGTTCAAGTTTTGAAGTCTTTTGGCAGATGGCAGTTGACAGTATTAATATCAGTAAAAAGTTTGAGCATTGTGGATTAGATCAAATAAAGTATAATTATATTTCAATAGTTAACACACAATGATAAATTGTTATTGGTAACAATAACAAAGCTCAACATTGTGTAAACTATTGAAATACCATTATACTGTTATAGCAACTGAAGTACGGGAAGAAAACTATTTTTGTATTGTCATTACTTTTTTTTTCATTCTACGCCACACAGTTCAAACGACTGAAAATATACTTCGCTTTTGAAGTGAGAGTATTTATTATCATATTTCTTGAATAATATTATAATAATATTATCAGTATGTTATTTGTTCCACTATGAGAAAACTTATTCGTCTTGCATAATATTGATTAAAAGTTTTAGTTACTGCCGTGTATAGAAATTACTCACTAACTCAACCTGAAGAAGGTACGAAATTATTGTGAAGCCACTATTTTACAAAATTCTACATTATAGTCACAGCTTTCACGGGAGGCATATTCTCTGTCACTATTATAGACGTAACAAAGTAAGCTTTCGGGCTTAAATAGACAGTAAGGCAGGAAGAGAAGGCACCATTGAACAGAGCACTGAGTCATAAGTACAACAGTTGATTAGTTTAACTTTTATTGCATAATTAATGATGCATGAAACTAAGATGTTATAAACACAGAAATTTTCAAATGTATTCACAGGTGATTAGAGCGTATATCAGTTTTAAGAATTTATTAAAATAAGGTATATCACATACACACGCACTTCGCCGATGATATATGTCTGATTTCCCACAAACTGGAAGATTTGCAAGTCAAAAGCAACAAGTTGGCAGAAGAAGCATCAAAGATAGGACTTCAGATGAACATAGAGTGAACAGAGGTAGGTGATGAAGATTCCTGGCCAACACCAACAACAATCAGCCAGCATAAATGGAAGGAACCTGAAAGAAACAACCTCCTTTACCTACCCATCTACCTGGGAAGCATCGTTTCAACCACAGGCGGAACTGACGAAGATATCAAAGCCAGAATCGGAAAAGCAAGACAAGCTTTCATTACTCTCAAATCTGTGTGGAGGTCAACATCACTCAGCATCAAAAATAAGATCAGGATTTTGAACTCCAATGTGAAGTCAGTCGGTGTTACTCACTATACGGATCAGAGTCTTGGCCAGGGCGTCATAAAGAGCATCTCAAACAAACTACAGACCTTCATTAACAGTTGTCTTCGCTCAATACTCAAGATCAGATGGCCAGAAAAGATCAGAAATAGGGTGGGATCTCTGGGAGCGAACCAACCAGGAACCAACTGTGAAGCAAATAGGTAGGAAGAAATTGAGATGGATTGGTCATATGCTGAGGAAACCTTTAAGTGACATCACTAGACAAGCCATTGCTCGAGTGGAACCCGAAAGGAAGCGGGCGGCGAGTTGGTCGTCAGTGCAAGGGTGACTTGGAGGAGGTCATGCGAGGAGGAGTGAAAGCATGTGGACAGACTGGAAGCAGGGTGAAAAAGTTGGCAGAGAACCAAACGCGATGGGGACGCGCGGCTGAAGCCCTATGTTCCTCTAGGAATTAAAGGAAATAATAATAATACACACATACGCACACAGCCTTTACGAAATGCTGACCTACTATCCTGCATCAACAATCACTTGCATTTCCACTCCGTTAGCGATCAGCTACACCTATTTGTGGCACTACTTTGACCGCCCACACTTCATTAAGTGTTCATTATAGTTCCAATTCATGATCCAAAGGTTGAAAGTCGGGCGTCTAGACTAAGGAGCCACAGTTCTACATGTCCATATGCAGAAATAACCGAATAGCAATAAAAGCAATATAAATATAAATATTTAAACAAAAAACTAAAGTATTGAAGAAAAATCCACCGTGAAAATTAATTTATTCAATTATAAAAAAGCTTATCCTATTTAGATAAGACAAACAGTCATGAACAAACAATTTGTCAAAAACATCTTTATACTATATATATGAGTAACCAGTGTGCTGATAGAAATTTATGGCGAAATGACCAAGAAACATTAGTGACCACCATATGAAATATGTTACATAACCAGGAGAAACAGATAAGCTGTTGGTGGGTCGACATAGTGTGTAAATAAATCTTTTACAAAAACAAAAACTGACTGAATGAAGAGCAATTAATAAATATAATTAATTTACAACACGAGATGAATCCTAAATGTGAAGTATAATTTCTTAAATTGCGCAATATATGAAAGATTGATTGATAGATACACAGGTCATTTACAAAAAAAAAAACAACGCAATAACAAGTGAAACGTTGTATCACACCAGTTTGTTGATAGTACCAAAGTGTTAAAATAAAAATGTACTATTTGATCTGGTGTTCGATGTATTCAATTGTCCAGAACTCGATGCTGTTGGTGTTGCTGCTGTTGTTGTTGATGCTGATGATGACGACGACGATGGTGTTGGTGTTGTAACACTAGCTGCAGTAGAGATACCTGTTGTACAGGTTAGATTTCTCATCATTATTTGAGAAAGATCATTACTACTGCTAGTAGCATTATCATTATTACTATTATTAATATTTGTGTTATGAGAACATAGACCGGTTGTAGAAATAGGTAAACCTGGTGGAAATATGGAGTCAGTTAGTGAAAAACTCAACGAAGCGTCATTTATACTACTGTTGTTGCTACTTGTTACACTGGTGCTGACAACAGATCCTGAAAGGCAACAATTACTGACGGAATTATTATTATTATTATTATTAATATTGTTGTTAGTGTTATTAGCACTAGTAAATGATGTGCTATTGAAATTACAATATGAATCAGCTAGTCGTACTACACCAACTCCACTGCCTAATCGTCTATAATTCATACTGCCGCATAGAGACCAACTATTTGCATCTGGATCGTATAGTTCAACAGATTTCAAATAGGTAGCACCATCGAATCCACCAATAGCAATCAGCTGATTGTTCACTACAGCTAATCCAACCTGGGTGGTTTTTGCAGAAAAAAAAAGAGATTCAGTTATATCAGTATAGAATATTATGCAATGTGTAACAAAAAATCGAAAAAATATTTATTCTAGTTGAACGAAGTCTTTTCATCAAAAACACATTCAATTGTATTCCTGGTCATAATTCATTTAGGCACTCAGCTGTCAACTATTCGGTCCAGGATTCAAATCACACCCCACCTACATCAACAATGTCAACTAGGTAATGGTATCACCATCTGTCACACGATACGCGTGACCCAAGATCGTGTACACGGGATATCTGAAGGTCAACTAACTACAATGATTACAAATAAATACAAAAACTCCAATTTCTACAACCATTTTCAGAGCTGGCAAATAGTGAACAACATGGGAGCCACTAGGTTGACATTCTTAGTACACAACCAACTCAACAAACCTGGTGTCCCAAAATGACAACATTTATTGAAAGACGATTCCAACTGTGTACAAACACACCCCGCCGAACTTTGAAGTTACTTAAATGCTGATGCCACCAGATGCAAGTACTTCTACGGAGGAAAAGGTTATTGAATACATACAGTCGACGGATATCGGAGAAGTCATGTTTCAAAGGCACAGATGAAGAGTGTGTGCACCAATGCAATGTAAACCCGAGCTCTGACGGCAGGCCAACGTCGCAACAGTGTTACAGGTAACTCAGACTGGCGTATGCCACATTGACTTTCACTAAACAATCTATGTGATAACCATAAACACTTTAAAAGCTTAGTATATATATATGTATATATATATATATATATATATATATATATATATATATATCATTCTATGGAAATTGCCGTAAATAACCCAAATACATTCCTATTCTAGAGGAAATGAGAGCTATGACATACTAGTGAAATTCATGATGAACGTTTTGTGTTACTTACGTCAGATATTCAATGAACGTGATAAGGACCTCATACATGGCATAGCTGCTGGAAGTGGACAACAGTAAAACGGCTAGTATTCAATATCTAGTATTTTCATATTTATTAATAGCTTTACTTTTTAAACCGTTAACTCCTTACTTCTTTTCCCACTCCCCAAAGTAATTAAAAGGTAGAAAATATAAGAGAAAAAAATACCTATCTAGTCAGCTAGAGTGACGATAAACGGACAGTAACGTGTCACTGATTTAATCACATGAGAGTTGGGTATTACTTGTGGTGATTGTAGTGGAATAACGATCTGGCTTGCATTTGCATCTGGTGGCTCATGTTGTACAGCGGTGGACTAGTGACCTGGTGGCCACTGATTTGTAGCTTGAGGCGATTCAGATATTCATTTTTTTTCTTCAGTCACTACTGATTACATACATGTGAGTTTGAACATTCGAGGCCACTCTAGACGGCCTTATTAACAATGAAATGAGCATAAGTTTCTCTAAGTGAATATTTTTGTTCCTAATATATACGTCTGTGTCCTGCAATAGACATCCAAACATGGTGGAAGCTGAAAGCTACTAACCTCAAGTTTGGGGGATTTTAGTGGTCACTATTATAATATTATTATTATTCCCTTGGGTTCCGGGTGGAACATATGGCTTCAACAGCATATCTTCATTCCACCGACTTCTCTGAAGTACTCCTTAAGTGGATCCACAATCGCCCATAAGCTCTTATGTCCCTGTCATACGATTTCCTCTGTATTACAGTTCGAATCACACTCAACGACCTGACACGCGCCGTCATTCAACAGCCTCCTCAACGTATGTTCAGTCCACCTCCATTTCCTCCCACATATTTGTTGAGCAATAGGTTCTTGCCTGTTGGTTTGTTCCCAGACTTTCTCATTGCGAATTCTACCCAGCTATTTGATCTTCAGTATTGAGAGAGAAAGCAAGTGTTGATAAAAGTCTGCAAACTGTTCGAAATGTTTCCTGTGATGCGCCAAGTTTCTGACTTATGCAGAAGAACTGACTAACTTAACACTGACACTGAAAGTCCGGATTTTGTTGCTTATGCTGAGGTGGAGTGGAGAAGATTTTCAAACTGATTTCAGAGTGATGAAATTATGTCTTGCCTTTCCAAATCTGCTTTTGACATCCTTATCCATGCAGCGTGCCTCCCGCAGTTGTAACGATGCTTCCTAGATAAGTGAAGGAAGGAAGTGACCTCTTTCAAATTCCCCCCCCCCTTGATAGTGATTAGTGCTTGTTGACAGTCGGTTGTCTTCATCACCTTCGTTTTTTCCATGATCACTTGAAGTCTTGTTTTTCACTCCTTTTTCTGCTAAGTTGTTGGTTTTCGTTTGTAATTCGGGTTTATTTGACATCATCCACGAAATCCAGATCTACAGACTTCTTATCAGTCCGCATAAGCCAGTCCATCACAATTAGGAATATCGTTGGTGATAGTAGGCAGCCTTGATGAATACTGGACAAGGTGTATTTGAATTTCTTAAATATATTTGCAGTGTCCTTCTGGGATTCGAACCTGTGTCATTTACTATTGGGATTACAGACTATTTTGCACTTAAAGGAGCAATTGTTGAAACTAATGAAGGAAATAAACATCATAAATGAAATTTAAACCTAATTACTAACATTGTACATACTATCTGAAGATAAGAAAAAAATATTTACACACATAAAGCAAATGTGATTACTTTATTTTACTGTATTGGTTACACATCACGTCTAAAGTTTTTACTGACGCTAGTTTTGAAATAATAACTAAACATTTGAAATTATTTCCACTTTGTAAGATCTACCTACGCCCACCAGCATAATCTAATATATAAACAGCTAAGTCACATACACAGTAAATATTTGTTTTGTGAAACTAGTACTGTATCTGATACTGAGTGATGTAAGTTTGAATTTCAAATCAAAACATAATTAGACGATGAGCAGCAATAAGAACGAAACCCAAGCTGGATAGAACTTGGTGTTGGCTGAGTGCTTTTAATATGCAGTGGTAAATATCAGTGCAGTATTATGAAGAGAGGTGAAACTACAGCTTAGTTTGATGGTTACATTGTACACATGGTCAGTGGAATTTGAAGAACAATATTAACGACTAACCATATATATATATATATATATATAGGTCGACACTCAACAAATTAATTGGTCACTACTACGCATTTTATGATACATGAGGAGATGAACCTCCGCACTGGATAGCCTACTAATTGCAGCATTTGATGGTGTAGTCCGAAACCCTCAGAGGAAATTAATCTGCTCGAAGTTTGACATACACCTCACTAAAGAGTGTTAGTAAGTAAGAGACCTAGGTCGAGGGCTTCTTGTTGGTAGCCTCCAATACTTTAAGATGAAAAACTGCTCAACAAGAAAACATACCTAAAAGATTATTTAACTATTGTGGAAAAAAACAAAAAAATCCTTATGAAAGATAACTCACTCCGCTACGTCTTGATGTCATGGCTACAACTGGCGTCCATGTACGAGTACGCAAATCTAAGCATTCAACAGATGATAATTCTGTTGCTTCATCTCTCCCACCTACAGCATATATTAGACCATTATATACGGCAACTCCCAAGTGTTTACGCTTAGTACCCATTGAAGATATCTGATGCCATACTCCAACACGAGGATCTAAATGCTCCACTGACGATAAAGGCTGTTGACCATCTGAACCACCGACGGCATACAACTGACCATTAAGAACTGCAACACCAACACCGAGACGACGACAAGTCATGTTACATACCTGATTGGAAATACACATTAAATTTACATCTTGTTAAAACATTAAATATCCATGAAGTTTTCTCCTTAATCATAACTCAAAGATACAAAGAAACTTTAATATTTTCAGTAAATTAAATATTCTCATAATTTATTCAGAACAAAATATTTAGAGCGAACAATTGTTTTCAATAAATTCTTCTTCAGGCTATACAATTATAAATCCATTAATGTAAGCATACAATAGCCAGTAAAGGCTATTATGCATTCCTTTTACTTTCTTCTTTGCTTTGTGTGCTACATGGAGTGTGGCGACTTGAACTACTGCACATCGGTGTAAAGTTCTATGTTTCAAAACAGATGGACAAACACAAGGACTTGTCATACATATTCATAAAAAAAAGTACCAGGGAATAAAAGGTCGAAACTGAAGCAACATAGATCGAAATGTCTATGGGTCGAAATTGCAATTACGGGGGGATGCGAAAGGAAATGAAAATATTATTGCACAAACAGGTTTGGGCCTCTTTGTGTTCAGAATTTCTTTATTACTTTAAACCTACCTACCAAGGTCTATTATTAAGTAGTGGTATTTTCATCCCCTTTTGTTTTACCTTTCTCTTATCTGTTGTTTTGACCCATAAGCCTTTTGACTTACATTGTTTCAATTTTGAGTATTTATGCTCCAGTATCTTTAGTAATAATAATAATGGCTTTATTTCAAACAGGTAGGTTTGATACAGTGTGGGACTTTCGGCAAGTATACAATATCGCATCTAATCTCCCCTTTACACAATACAGAGGTAATAATTACACAAGGCATTTACATTGACAATATTATCAAATAAGAAGATTAATAAAATTAAAATTTAAGTGAAAATGTTAATAACAATACAATAATAAAGGAAATAAAAAGGACGTCCGTTTATATAGTGTTTCACAGAAAGTGTCATGTCTTCTACTTTTCTCACCACATAAAGTGTGCTGAATAAGGTTGTCCGAGCATACAGTCTTCTAGAGTTGCTTCTAGTTCTACCTGGTGAAATGCAAACAGAGAGTTGTTTGTACAGAGGATGCCCAAAGTAGGACAAGATGATATTCGCTAATGTCTTGCACAATCTCGCCAAGTTAACTGGCTTGACAGTTTTCCAGCCGGTCTCAATCCCAGGGAAAAGGGGGAGGGTTGGTGTAGGGCTAGCAAACACACACCACTAAATCTTTCAAACCCCTAGAGAAACTCCAACACACACAGAAAGTATATCAAAAATACAAAAACCTCAAATAACAATCTTATTCTTCCATCGATTCGAAAAGTAAACATATAAGTGACATTGAAAACTGAATTACCTTTAGCCATTTATTCACATTTGGATCGTAACACTCGACAAAATTCAAACAAGAGACACCATCTTGTCCACCGACAGCATACATTAAACCATTAACTACAGCTACACCAACACTAGTACGACATGTACTAGTTGAAGCTATGTCGGATGACCATTGATTTGTGTAAGGATCATATCTGTAAGTAAGTGGGTTTTTTTGAAGAAAAAAAATTCATATACTAATAAGTAGTCCGATGAAAACTATTTAATTGTATACATCAACTGTAAAAGCCTTATGTATTATACCTAGATATTTGCATTCTTTTTTTATTTATTTTTAACTTAGCCTTCTTTACGCCTTATAGCAGTCATTCTTAGAAATTTAGTACGGGTTCATTATTGTTGTTGGACTCAGTTATCCAGAAGAGATTTTTTATAGTCTAGGCTATAAGTCGCACATTATGTAAGGCTTGGTGATACTAACCAGTAGCCCAAGTTGAAGTACATGGAGCGGGAATCTATACAGGGGCCTACCGGCTATAAGCCAAGCGGCCAAATCAGCAGGCCGAGATTAAATGACAAAATATATATATATTCGGTCCTTAATATCTTAAACATTTTAAACATCGACTGACTTGGAAACGTACAACTTTGCAAAAAAGCGAATCGGTTGCAGTTGCTACAGTTAGGAAAAGTGTACACGGCTTGTTTGGAGGTGCGGAAGACCCTACGGGCTGCGAATGACCACCTTATGGTAAGTCAAGATGACGAACTTTGCGGCCCGACCTTTTCTAACCCATTCTACCTATAGTGTAGTGAATTAACGCGACTAGCTTGCTGAGCATCTTACTGTTGTCTTAGTTCTATTGACGACCAGCAATGAGACTTCTCCTTCAACCATATCCTAATATAACATGAGCAACTGAGACTATGATTAGATTAACTGCTATTCGGCCTACCTTTCAGGCATGGTAGCATGTGTGGGAATATTCTCTTCAAATACTATGGCTCTTTAGGTTACTACGACACGAAAGGCTAGTCACCACGTAAAGATAGCAACTCTCTCTTATTTTTCTTTAATACATCTTTGCACTTCTTCAATACATCACAACCCGGATGGTTAGAACACTTTAATTAGCAGGTATTATTATAATTTGTAGCTTAGATAGCTATCCCATTTTATTTAAATTAAATTATATAACAGCGTATTTCCTCGTACTCGGTACTTGTTAACTGAAGCTGTGTGCCACTCAGATCTCATTGTTAGCCGTCATATATCAAATAAAACTAAGTGCATGAAGAGGCCACCAACATTCAAAGAACCGAATTCATCATTTGAGTCCAGTGAAGAAGAAGAAAAAGAAACATCGAGAAATTTAAAAGTTCCAAAAAATAATACTCTGATAATTTAATACATTTGAATATATTTACATTCACAGTGATGAATAGAATATGGAGTTTGCTTAAAAATAAAGAAACTCATAATGATATGCATTTTTACCTTTCAACTGAATTCAAATAACTATGTCCATCATGTCCACCAACAGCATAGAGTAAATCATACACAACTCCAACACCGACACCACAACGTCTTTTATGCATTGGTGCTACAAGATGCCATTTATGCGTACGTGAATCATAACGTTCAGCAGAAGCTATTGCATCACCTGAACACCAACCACCAATAGCAAATAATAATTCACCAATTTGTAATACTTTTCTTGGTTTAGTACGTGGACCTTGCATATATGGACGTTCATGAGGTAACAGTAAATAATCTTTTGCTTCATCCACTAAATCACGACATCGTTCATCAGAACGTACTAATAAATCTGAACTAACAGTACCAACTAAAAATTTAGGACTAAGCAGAGGCAATCGTACATGTTCTAATACATAAGATAAATATGGTCGACGTTCAGATAGATTATGATGCACCCAACACATTACAGCATAATAAACTTGTTCTTCTGAATAAACATTTAAATCATCTGAACTTATAATATCAACAAGATGACTAACTGGAAGAAGTAGAAATTCTTCAGATTTTACAACTTCCTAGAATAAAATGAATGAAAAGAGGGAAAGAAAAAAAAACAGCCTATAGATTGAATACACTCCCTTTTTTTTCTTTCTTATTCCATACTACGATATTAAACATAAACATACTTTCTATTGTCTGATTAGGTATAAATGAAAATGTAAAAAAATGAATGGTTAGAGAACTATAGTCACAAGAATAGAACTCTGCCTAAATAAGTTGAACTCACAGTTTGCATACTAATTAGCTATTTGCAGTGTACACAGTTCGAATGGTGAAATTTCATCACAGTCTTCTTCGGAATCTGAATTTTTTTTCAGATCAAACACACAGTATGCGATCTGCTTGATACTACCACCATAAATGGTAATCAAGAAAGCAAGGGAATTTGCATAAAACTATGTACTACTGATTAGGATGACTAGTTGCATATCCAATCATATCAACCAGCAGTGCTTGCTAGTCAGATCCAGCTGGTCTGAAAGATGGGAGAACCTTTTACTCGTTTGGGACCGAGTTCATCAGTGGTGTATTTGGTTCGATTCAGCTCAGAGGGTCGAATCAGTTTAAGCTAGTCGATTTCCGGCTAGTTGCTTGGTTGAACTGGTCATGTCATATAAATGAAATTTACAATTTGTAATTTGCACAATTTGAGCGGTGAAATTATTTTGAAAACTAACTTGTTCCGATTGCAATAGGTGATCCACTTGATACGATGAATGGTAATCAAGAAGGCAGACATATGTGTATGAAAGTATGTACTACTGATTGACTAAACTCTATAACAATGGTGTAGATACTTTCATTTCTTTCTCATCTTGACAAGTGAGAACACTTTCGATAACCATTAACTATGTATCTCTTTTCATAATTTTAAAGTAGACTTCCCCCAAAACTGACATCACAGAGAAACAGGAGGACTAGACAACTGTCTCGTTCTCGTTTGGGACACTTCATCCATCAATCGAGCCTAAAGTCTTCATACTACGAGATGAACATGTTATCACACACTCAGTAGGTCGACATTGAATGCCGCATGAATTTTAACTTTTCATAGTCAATTGTGTTGATTTTCAATATCATTGCTGCCGTGGAGTGACCGAATTTCGGCCAATAGGTGCTGGAATTGAGTCCTACATGGTCTACTTCAACTTATGCAACTGAGTAGTATCTTCAGCCTTTGCTACGTTGGTTCACTTTTATATATATATATATATATATATATATATATATATATAGTTTTATTTAAAACTTTTTAACACCAGCAATGTAAATCACCACTGAAACATTTTCTGTGTATCGTCTATGCAAAAATAGAAGAAACTTACAAGAAAGTGTAAATGTGCGAATCGATCAGCTACACGTAGTAATCCACTACATGCATGTGTATCAGCAAATGCTCGGATGCCTAGGCAATTAGAAGGATCTAACTGGCGTTTTAAAAATTCACAACACACATCCTGAATCTCTGTCAGTTGTAGCAGACAGGCAGCTGGGAGTAAATTTTGAACATTACATTCTTCTACTGTAATTTGACTAGTATAGCAAAAGTCAATCAGAGTTTCAACAGCATCGCCATCTAGGTCGTAAAGAGTAACCTAAATAGCGTTACAAAAATTGTAGGGATTTGTATTTAGTAAAAGACAATAAGTGTTATAAATCTAAAATATTGTAATAATAAAGCATAAAGTAACACAAATTAAACTTCTCAGCTAGCTGACCGGCCGTCTAAGATCTGTCAAATGTGAATGTATGTATGAGATAACTGTAGGATTACAAGTAACGGAGAAAGTATAACTGCAGACTTTGCAGAATATCTTGGTTGCATTGAGAGAACTTATTTGTCTGATTTCTTGAAGATTGATCTCCAATCCTGATATTTCCTAATCTACTTAAAATAATAAAATTAGATGGTCCTGATTAGAGACTAGTATGATATAGAATCGAATAAATACCTTGATGTTTTAGTGAAAACTAAACATCCAGGATTTTCTAACAAGGAAGTTGATTGCTAAATGGATAAGGACAATTTGAGTAGATGGTATTATCATCTGACAACATAATACTACCTAAATAAACAAGATATAAGAGTCTTTAATCTGGGAGTAAATCCATACCTGTATCCCTCCACACTTATCGTGAAAATGTTATTGACGGCAAAGTCAAATCTGACAACTCTGCTAAACAAAGTTCCAAAGCCGATATCAAGCAAGTCAATCAGATACATCGAAGGATTAGGTAATGTGCGTTTTATGGGTGACTTACTCATATTAATTGTTTAGAATCAGTTGATAGAGAGAAATAGACCTACGACCCATGCACATCGAAAAAATGAATCAGTAATAACATTTTATTCTGGAGCTTGATCAAGAGGTAGCCTAAGTCGAGTGTAATTAAATCACTGAACCACCAGTTAAACAAAATATAAATCTACCCAGTAAGGAATACAGTGTAGGTACTACGCTAATGAAACTAAAACAATTTATATAGGAAATGATCAAATGGACGGCTGCCACCTTGACGTAGTGGTAACGTTTGCATGATTCAATCGTCTACAGTGGCTGGAACGAATATTCCTGTGCGTCGGTGGCACAGTGGTTAGGACTCTCGCCGACCATGCACATGGTCCGGGGTTCGAGCCCACGCCGACGCACACTTGATATCTATGGTCGGCCTGCGAATTTCGGGCTACCGATATCCACGCTGAAAATTCCACACTTGTACCAAAAATACGGTGTGGAGTCAAGCTGTAATCAAAAATAAAATAAAATAAATAAAAAATATATACAAGTCAAATTAACCAAACAGCCTTTGAAGTAATCACGATAGCGTAGATAACCTTATAATAAGTCATGAGGTAATATTTCACACTAGTGAAAAGTTCCGAGATTATAAATTATCACACCACAAATTTAACTATTTTAGAACCCTGAATTCATTACTACTTGACTGATTGGAGTTCTAAATGATCATTTTATTCCAATTAAAAAGCTGTATTAGTGTACCCAAATGACAGCAAAAGTTACTCAACAACTTGATGGGTGTTAATGAGCTTACTAATGAGCTACATATCACCTAGCTGCTTAAGCTCTCGTAATGGGCAGAGACAAATTAACAGACAACTGAGTGCCTAATCTGATAAGCCACAGTGCCATGAGTGTGTTTGCAACTCAAACTCTGTACACATCACCCTTAGTTATGCACCTTTCACCAATAGTATGTCAATTTCACAAACAGTATTGATCACTAGTAAACTTAGAATATGCAGACGATATAGTCCTCCTAGGCGACGACTCTGACAAAATGCATAGTCTTCTAAACACCTTGAGCCTCAATCTACGAATGTTTGGCATGCGATTCGCTCCCGCCAAATGCAAGATGATGTTACAGGACTGGACTACATCGACGCCTAGTTTAAAAATAGGAAGTGAAGTGGTAGAGCATGTTGACCGCTTCACTTATTTGGGAAGTACCATCAGCCCCAACGGGTTGATCTCTGAAGAAATCTCAGCACAAATACAGGGGGCTCGTTTCGCATTCGCCAGTTTTTACGCCGACTCCGGCGTAGACGAGATGTTCGACTGTCGATCAAAGGGAGGGTGTACTGCTCATCAGTCCGCTCCGTCCTCCTTTATGGTTGTGAGACCTGGCCACTGAGAGTGGAAGACATGAAGAGACTAGCTGTCTTTGATCATAGGTGCCTGCACTCTATTTCCCGTGTAAAGTGGCATAATAAGGTGAGCAATATTGAGGTTAGGCGTCAAGTTCTAGGTAAACAGGGGAAATCAATCGACGAAGTCGTGAAGTTACAAAGACTGAGATGGTTAGGACATGTATTACGTATGTCTGATCATCGCCTTCCCCGACGAGCAATGTTAGCGGATGTAGGGTCAGGCTGGAAAAAAGCTAGCGGCGGTCAAACAAAAACTTGGCACCAGTCAATGAAATCCACAACAGTTGGTCTAAGCCACGTAGGAAGGTGTAGACTCCCAGGCTGGGGTCCTCGGGACGGTAAAAATCTATGGTTGGAAACAATTGGTGACATGGCTCAAAATCGTTCTCAGTGGTGCAGATGCATCCACTCCCTGTGACTTATGATTTCCAATGAAACTGTTTTGTTCTTCGTTATTACTCCTCTGCTCACTGTCTCTATCATACTTTTCTTGTACTTTCTTCTCTTGCTTCGCGTGCTACACGGTGTGGCGACTTGAACTTCCGCACATTGGTGCAAAGTTCTATGTCGAAAACAGACAGACAGACTAGTAAACCTTGATATTCTTTGTTGTTAATTCATCACACCAACCTTTATAACCGTTATTGTTTAAGAGATTTGCTGAGATACTGCAATATTGCTGCTAAGTTTATTTCAATAGATAATGCTGAGGTATTTTAGTGACTTTCATGTATGAATATTAGTCATGTTTCAGCTACAAAAACAAAAAAATGATAAATCAAATTAGCACCCTTAGGTTCTATACAGCTTTTATCTCATGTCACATGATTCTTACAATCGCTTAGAAACGAACAGTTAAATTCTGTGGAAAAAGATTACATCAAAAGTTAATAAAGTATCATTACCTTAGTCTGTCTAGATTCAGCTAATTCCCCGGTAAACATAGCTCTAAAATAAGCCGAACAAGCTGCTAGTACAACACGATGTGTGTAAATTTCCCTTCCATCGACTAACAGTATTACATCGCATAATTCTTTATTTTTACGAAAATGGTTCATCGCTTCAAACGAACTGATAGGATGACGTTCTGCAGTATACGCCAAGCGATCATTAGATTGTTGAACTGAGCCAGATTTCCCATTAGAAACAGATGAGGTTACATGTGTGTTATGAACGCTAGTTATCAACCCGTCTCCAAAGGAACAGCAACGCGGCACAGAGAAATTATGTTCAAAGACATTGATACGTTCATGCATGGAACTAAGCATTCTGTTACTACCGTCACAAGTATCATTACGGATAGTATCTGATACAGATATGGTTGAATCTATATTCGATGATCGAGAGCTACTAGAATCCCCTGTAGAAACATTTGTACTATCAGGAGCATCTGTACTCAAGCGTTGTCCATGACAAGCAGAGGAACCATTTCGATTGTTAGGATGAAGGTCAACATCCATTGGCGGCATTACTGAGAAGGTAGTTCATGACATATCTGAAGGAAAAAGATAAGCACAACTGTAACTGCAGCGTTTAGACAAAAGTCAGGGAATATTTAAACTAGTGCTATATAAAATCTGACAAACAGTCAGCTGTGCCGTCAAAGAAAATGTGTTTTAAAAAGTAAGAACCTGCTTCTTTTCAAACTGCTTCCAACAGCGTTATTGGTTATTAGCCCATTTAGGCATGAAAACGGAAATCACACCTGGGTTTTTGTGTAGACAAGTGTTTTTAAATAGGTACGTATTTTTCTTTAATAAGTAACTTATTAATTGGAAACAACTAAAATTCAAACAAAAGAACGGTAATGAAAATATCGCAGACTAGTTGTCAGCTATTTTCAAGTCTAACGAATTAACATAGAAGTTTCCATAACTGCGTATTGGTAATACTAGATAGGACAGAGATGTGCAGGAAAAGGAATAATTCGGTGAGTAAATATGAGGAAGAGTGAATATAGTGACACTAATTTGAACTATTATGAGTTACTTTACCAAGTCATGGAAAATTCATTTTCTGTACCTTGAAAACTTCAGCTAAACAACGTACACCTGTTGCGTGACAGTCACCAACTTCATGAATTGGTATTATGCCTTACAGCACTCAACTCTTTCATACCAAATGTACTTCAATCGTCGGATAGAAAAG
Source organism: Trichobilharzia regenti (assembly GCA_944472135.2). NCBI lineage: Eukaryota > Metazoa > Platyhelminthes > Trematoda > Strigeidida > Schistosomatidae > Trichobilharzia > Trichobilharzia regenti. The sequence continues at coordinate 135,850,920 of OX235270.1, read as the reverse complement.
CTACCCGTACGTATAGCACATATTTCAGTCACCTATGTCAACTTATTTCCCCACTGATTTCGTTACAACTAAAGTAAACACACATTTACAGTCGAAAACTTGTATTACTTTCATTTCTTTGATCTTCATCGGACATACCTTGTAATTGTGAAGTAGAACAGTGAAGTGCTAAGTCATATACACAGCGAGTCGATGGTGATGCCAGTTGTTAAATATTAAGTGAGAATTTGCTATCCATATTTCTTCGGCACCCATTCCTTCAGGTCTGAGGCAACTTCCTAGATAAGTGCAGTGGTCATCACACTCGAATCTTTCACAGCATAGCTTCAAACTAGCGGTCACTGCAGACCAGTCCCGTATTCTGTAAGTGTGAAACACACCAAACGCACATAATCTTTGTGTAGTGCACAGATTGCATTTCGTTACCGTGTTCACCTAGGACGGCCACATTTTAATTTAATTTAAGCAGCTTTCTTCAGTTGCCATTCAAGAAGTGACAATTAAACAAACATACCTACCTCAGTATATCTCTAGTAAAGCAAGAGAATAAGAATGATAATGAATACATTTGACAGCTGAGAACATCGAAGTTAAATCATAGCAGCAGCGCTGATCTACTCTTTCACTGACATTAACCAATTAAACCAAATTAAGAAGCAATTAAAGCCACCAAATAGTTAGAAAGATTGGTGTATGCCAAAGTATTCTAATATTCGTCTATACTTCTGATTGTTCTTTATCCCGAAATCGTCATCCTCCAAAAGACCAGTTATCTTTCACGTCTGTCTGTTTACATAATCTTAGGTAATGTATTAATTGTACAGTAATCAACCGACATTCCTGAAACCTTGCACCCAGGTCTGGAACAGGTACCAAGTGTGAAAGGTTGCTAAAGTGATGTACACGGGTGGCCGTTATGCTTCAACTATCCATTATCTATTATTATTGCATCACTCAGCAGCTGCTAGTTAAATAATCATTTAGAGAGGATTTAAACTACCGTAACTGAAATCACTTTGACCTAGTCAGAATTCGGATGCAAAAAGTAACATAATCGTTAAAAAGGGACTAAAAGACATTTCATACATATCCCACCGGATAATTGTCTATGTTTTAAGAGTGCCTACTAGTTACTCGAAGGATAACCTATAGAGAAATCATGGCATGGGCGACAGATGTATTCATCCAGGTGATTGTACACTGAAGTCCTGATACTGTCCTTTGACCTACTTTTATCGGTAATCCTACAGGAACCTAAACCTACCCAAAAGTATAGGTTTACAGTAAAAATGACCTAGGAATAAGTACAATACTTTATGTACCCTCACCACATTCATAAAGACAGGCATGGTTTGATTTGATCTTCTCAGAGTCTGAATGGTCATTGAAGGTTAGCATTTGATAGGCCTTTACTGAAGTAGTTTAACTTTGCCACCAGAGAAATTGTTATGCGTTTTTTCAACACATACGGGCAAAATAAAGTGTCACGCGGTAAATTGTACGAACCACTTACGGTTAGTGAACCTCTGTAACACAGTTGTCGAATGAAGCGCTCAACCTAATCTAATATCGTCTTTATGAGCTGGTGTAAACCACATTGAAATTTTGTGCTCGCTTCTTGGTTGCAAGACAGAGGTTGCTAGTTTTCAGTGAACTTCTGCTTAGTTTGTACCAACACTCGACTGTCGTAGCTTGGCTGATTCCAAAAAGGAGTCGTTCGGAAATTGATTACATGCGGTTTATGGTTTTGTTAAGACCCTGTCGGTACTGTGAATGCAGTTCACTCTTTCACCCATTATTCATTCTTTGTGGTCAAAAAGAGAGATAATAATGGTAGAAATAATAATAGATGCAATAATTGTAGATTAGGTGGGTTTAACATATGCACATGGTCCGGAGTTCGATCCCCGTCCACCGACGCACTCCTTTAACTCGCTAAATCAGAAATAATGCTGGGAATGAGGCTAGCAACCCCATCCTGTAAAATAAACACTGTCACAGAAACTTCAAGCCACTACCTTGAAGCCCTATGTTCCACTGAGGAACGTGAAGAAAACAACATGTGTAAACAGTTAGTGAAATCTGAAATCAATGTACATATATATACATAAAATATAGGTGGGTGAATGGGTAGAGTGGTTAGAAGAGGAAGACAAGGGAAAATGGGAAGCATTAAAAGGACGAGTATAGGTATGTACCCACTAACAATGTGTGAGTTTTAAAGGGGTAAGTCGTTTGGATTCAGTTGTTGTGTTGCTACATGATCGTCCGGTGTCTGCTTAAAGCTTTGCATGGACAGTGCGGAGACCACATCCTCTGGTAAAGAGTTTCAGTCCCGGCAAACCCGAAGTCAAAACGAGTGGGGACTCTAGTCTTCGCTCTGCGGTACGATATCTCTCGTGGATTGCTACGAGGAACCACATACACACTTGATGGTAGAACACCTTCGTTTGGGTGATTCTGGTCATGTGTAATGTAACAGGTGGCAATTAAGTTACATCTAAGCCAATGGTAGCTAAGTGTGGAAAGGTCTAATATCCTCAGCCATTCATCACATGGTTTATTTCGGAAACCCATCACTTCTTTTATCGCCCGTCTTCGGACTGTTTACAAAAGATTAATGCCAATTTTGAGCAGCAGTAGCAATAATATTGTGGTATTATGCATGTTTTGTACAACCTAAGAAGAAGCTAAAGAGTGGGCAAAGCTGACTGTGTGCATAAGATGCATGACCTCATATGACCTTGCCACATCACACATGTAATCCACGCTTGTGTCCACCTTTTCCGTCAGAACTGGACCTAGGTTGAGCTCTGACTTTACCCAGAGAGTAACTTACATTCAGTAGCCAACAGGTAAGTAGTTGCACTACTTTGTATTTTTCAGGTTGAAAGTCATAATACTGATCAGTGCCCAGTCGTTTAGAATTTTACGTCTTCCTGAAGCCTATTGGAGTCCTTCGAGAACTTCATTGACTTTCAAATCTTTGTGTCATCACCGAGCAGTTTGGACATCATGGCAGGTCGCTGGAATGAATCGAAAACACAAGTGGCTCTAGGGTAAGATCTTGCGATAATTCCGATGCCACACTGTGCCACAATGATCGGACACGGCTGGCCCTGATGCGGAATTCCTCCATCATCTCGGTAGTTCTCCAACCACTGAAGGAGCGGGCTATCATTACCCACCTGACTTATTTTTTTGAAGGATAAAGTCATGCTGAACTGTGTCAAATTCCCTCGTGGATCCAAGTGAGGTCACATAAGCTGGAGCATTCATATCTTTTGGTGGTGTCCAATCAATTCCAAAGTGGCAACATGCTTGACACACAGGACCTTCTTCTCCCGAAACCATTTTGTTCTTTAGGCAGTCTATCAGTCTTTTAAAGGTTTTCCTGATGTGATCATCACTCAGACCTTCCAGTAATTTTGATAATGCTGTGAGTAGCCGGATTGGTCTGTAACCTATGGTACCTTGCTATTCTCCACCTTGAAAGGTAAGAGAAAGGATGACTTTCCCAATCCTTTGGCTGTTTCTCTGAGTCCATGGAGTTTTGCAGCGGGACACGTTAGAGCCTAGTGACATCTTTAATACAGTGTTTCTGAAAAGACGGTCGATTTTCGTCTCAACCAGAGGACATCTAAGGTTGGGTTTCTCTGGAGTGTATTCATTGTGTTTGCTCTTTGTAAGTTAGCAGTGCAGTCCTTGTAGGCTATATCAGTGTTACCCACAGTGCCATTTAGCTGTCTGTCAAATGCTGAACTAAATTTTCAACCATTTCCAAACTAGCAAGGTACTGACCATTTGAACCCCCTAAGACACACGCCTCACGGATTGGTAGACTTACTTTTCGACGTGAACTAATGCAGGTCTTTGGATTTTGCGAAGAGTTTTCTAATAAGGTTCACCTGAAATAACCTGTTACTCCCGACCCTTGCGTTACATCGGATCTTGACTTCCAGGTTTTCCCAATTGGTCACTGAGACTGTTGAGGGGGGTTGGCATGAAAAACATGCTTGCCACTTTGCTTGGAGAACATGCTGTGGACTTCCCTTTGGCCATTAGGATCGCTTTTAAAAGTGTAGTAGGATTATAGGGACGGCATCTGAAACAGCTATGTGGGTGATCCCCTTTGCCACTTCCCAATGTTCTTCTACCAATCAGTTACATTGTTTGCCGGAATGAATTTCTACGTCCAAGCTTGGTTATAAAGCGTTTGAGTTGTACACTGGTACTTCACTTTGGTATATATGTGTTTCGCGATTCCCAACCCCAACTGGCTTACCGTATGTATATGGCTTTATTTTGTACGTCAATTCTGACAGGTAATGGCTTTCCGAATGCCTTTGAGCAAAGCAACGACATCACATAGAACAGGATGATTGGTCCTTTCAAATTTGTTGAGAGAAATTCATGCGCGAATTTTTCATATCCATTTATTTTAGGTCTTACAGAATAGTAGTGCATTTGTTTTTTAGATGAAGTCTTGCTATTTGTTTAGGCATGCTGTAGTTCATGACAGAACTAACTTTCAGCTTCCGACGCGAATATTCAAGTCACTTACTCTTTCGATTTGTGATTCTTGGGCTCTTTTCCTCTTTCATCGAATTTTCCGTCACCCTTTCAGTAGGTAGTTGATATTTATATATGTCTGAGAAAAAATCAACTGAATTTTCAGCCTCATGTCAAGTCTCTTGGTGAGCAAGTAGGGTGAAGATGAATCCATCGATTGAAAATTTTATAATCCACAAGGGGTTGAAAACCGTTGCACATACTGAACCATTTTACTATTATTCACTGCCGGTGCTCTAGCTGGAATAGAAGTCTTTAAAAGCATGTTTTCAGTGCACTGTGTTCACTGCGATCCCTTCACCCTGTTTACATGACTACCGACGAATTTTCATTTTATTTTCGCAACATCACGATGTCACCGTCTGATACCTCAAATTTTTCTCGCCTTTCGGGTTTCACTCCAGGACCTGGCTTGTGTATTCAATTGAAGGTCTTTTTGTGTATTCTCAATCCATCTTCGTTTCCCGGATGGTTCTATGTTTTTCGAAGTTCCTAGCAATTTTTTTCCTTTCCAGACGGCCATATGATATCCGGCGTGGAGAGCGACAATGCAACTGTAGGCAGAGGACTGCAGTAGACGTATGAAGAAGTCTATAGTGAATTGAGTGCTAACCCTTTGAAACAGAACCTGAAGGTGGTGTTCGAAACTATGATCTTCGAGTACGATATGTGTTAATGTAGTCGAAGAATGAACGATCAATTCATGGTTGTTTGCTCAAACCAAACTTCCCCAATTTTCGCGGAGGCATCAACACAACAGTCATCGTCTCATCGGTCGCTGTTCAGAAAGAAGTCAGCAGCAAACCGCCAGAAGTAATATTGTGATTCATTATTGTAAAATTTGTTCACAGACCTTACATGTAACAGTGTTTATATGTTGGTGTTACAATAAAGAATCCTCGAGTCGCCGATTGATGTTTTGGTTTTTTCGTCCGTTGGTACTAAGCGTTTCTGAGAAACTTCAAGGAACAGCGTGAGCCCGAGTGCAGCAAGAGCTGGGCATTGACGGTTTACGAGACGTGGCTGACAGTTTCTGACGGTACAACGTCAGTTTTTAAACGGTTTTATGCAGTTGGCACGACTTTGGATACTCACCGCTCATCTTTCCTGGTGCCGGTCAAGTCCTCTTTGAACAAGCAATATCTGGAACGTTTTTGGAATTGGGTCAAGTTCAACAATGCCTGGGTCAAAGAAGAGACAGAGAGTCTTGGATGCAAACAGGAAAGTAAGTCATGGTGACTTGTCTGTTAATTGTAACGATGTGTCTGATGTTAACCATGACATGGTTGATGTTACTGTTTCGCCGTTCAGAGATAATAGGAACATCAAACTCCCTAAATTTGAACCAAGGTGTTTCGACGGAAACCCAGCTGATTATTTACAGTTTGTAAGGGAATTTGAAATCATGTTAAGTGGTTTTTTATTAAATGATGTAATAAACTTAATGTATTTGATGAGGTATTGGAGTGGAGTTGCAGCACTGGAGTTGCTGCAAGAGCTATACAGTGCTGTAAGTTTATGAAGCCAAAAGAGGGTGTCAATCACGTCACATAAACCGTTAATGCCCAGCTCTCGCTACGCTCGGGCCCACGCTGCTCTTCGAAGATTTCTCAGAAACGCTTAGTTATAACGGACGAAAAAACCAAAACACCGATCTGCCGCTTGAGATTTGTTTATTGTTACACCAACATATAAAAGGAATAAGCGAACTAAGGTCTGAAAACAAATATTACAATAATAAATCATTGTATTACTTCTGACGATGTTTCACTCTTCTTTCTGAACAGCGACCGATGAGACGATGACTGTCATATTGATGCCTCCGCGAAAATTGGGGAAGTTGATTTTAAGCAAACAACCAAGAATTGATCGTTCAATCTTCAACTACATTGACACTCCCCGGCGAAAAAGGGATCCAACCCTTTTTTCCATCACGACCAATACACGTTGACTTGGATGCCATTGCGAGAACCTGGGTCACATGGACAGAGCTGAAATGGAAAACGAACAGAAAAGCCAACACACCACATACTCACACCCACAGCACAATCTCACACATCGATGACGACCTGCGCCTCCAGATAAAGGTATCTTCTTGACATCTTGCAACACAATCGCCATTTGCTAGAATGACTCTTGCAGAATGCAAAGTGACCATAGCAGCACCTCACGATACTCTACGCACATCCTCTTATCTACTCACTACCAATTACCACTGAAATCGCTTGCCACTCATTCTGCCTCAGTTCTAGTAACGGTGACGTATGCGAGCCTCAGCCGTCTGCACTCTCGCTCCCTGGCGTGTGGGACCGCAGCTAACAATTATCTCCGTATGCATTTGATTCTCAGCAATAGCCTCCCCGGCGTAAACGACTCATCTTCTGTCTTTCACACCAATCAATTGATTCACGGACGTAGAATACTGGAAAAAACACCAGTAAGCGTACAACCCTTCTCAGGTTGACGATTGTAAGTTGTGGAATGTCCGGACACATACAAAATTAACCAACAATTACAATAATTGGAATCCACACAATTATTTAACACAAACATAAGTACAATCAACACATCAAATGTTATAGATTCTGGCACGACAAACTACCCTTGAAGAACTGTAGGACTTACAGCAGTACGCCTACATTCCTCCTCAGGTTGATGATTCAAGTGGAAGTCGTACGGACACATACAAGATTAACAAACAAACAGATGAAAGATGATACCAATTCAGTATATGCAACATGAACATATGTACAAAATCACACACCAAGCACGTTGGGCTGCTCATTGATGCGCTACCCTTTGGAGAATTGTAGGACTTACAGCAGTACGCCTACAACCCTTCTCAGGTTGACGCCCTAGGTTGGAAAATCGTCGCAGAGTTCATTTGCTCACTTCCCTCTATCATCTATATCCTCAAATCTGAATGGTAACACGCTCATGTCATTGTATCGTAGAATATAGATAACTAACAAACACGCGACGTTTCTGGTCAACCAAGCGTAGCCGCAGAGTAATTTACACTAAAGATAATAGCATTCAAATAGTAACTTGAAACAAGAAATGCGTTTATTCATGCAAGTCAATTTAACAATTACTCTCACGTTTACACCTGGCTTATCTTTTTTAAACTGACCAATATCTTTCGTCTCTTCAAGTGCACCAATACAATCATAGTCATGGCACAAGATACTTGAGTTGATGGGCGTCTGTTTCATTGTGGATGACAACACCAACGACGACTGATTGATACCAGTTGATGAACTTAGCGGTGGATCAGAAGCTGTTCTTTTTCGGCTTTCAGAAATTTGTCTAACTGCAAGATTACCACCACTGCTGTCTTTCACTACTAGTTCGGGTTTAGCACTATCATCTGATGATAGGTGGGCTACACGCTGATCAATTACACTGACGGTCTCACAAGTATCCATACCTTCTGCAACTGCATCTGCTTCAATTCTAATTCACGTTGTAATTGTACAGAACCTTTATTTAACTTAACAGTAGTAGGCATTCCCCTCATCTCATAATGATCAACCAAAGACAAATCTGCACTATCATGATCATTATCACAAATATTCAATTTACCATCATCTATCTGGTCGAATTCATCATTTCTAAACTCTTTCATAACAGAAGCAGATGATGTGTCTTCTTACTCACAAATCCCTGAGTATTATATACCTTCACACTGACTAGTAATACCTTGTGAACTTATGGAGTCAGAACTCCACTCTGAAGCAATAACTCTATGCTGTGACACTCTATTCAACAACGGCTTACCAGTTGCAACTACAGACTTCTTGACCACACTGTTATCGTCACACAATTCGGAGTCAGGCCTGGATTTCACATTTACCTTATCACTGAACTTGCTCACTGATTCACAGTTCACTTCTGTATGCACTTCTTGCAAACGTGTAAAACACAACCGCGTTTGTCTTGCATCTTGTAACTTATCTGTTGAGGATGTACTACGAAACCTGTTACACTCACTAGGTCTATATGCATTACTAGACATCATGGAGCCTTCTCGATATCCACCTCTCTGAGGCCTACTCGTCATCAATGATTGCATTTTGATCTCAGACTGCTCTATTCTAGGGGTGGGATGCAATATACTGGCGAACTTGCTCATAGATTGATTGACACTATTACTTACCAGCTTCAGGATACCATCAAACTTTGGCTCGATACCCTCATCCTCCATACGGGAGCTTATCTTCACCCACTTCCTTTGCAGTCGAGTAGGTAGGCGTCTTGCTATTACTTCTTGTATAAAACTCGAGTTGAGGTCACTCATGCAACTCTTCGAAATCAATGCATTCTTGTAAATCAGCAAATTATCCAAAAACTCTGTGAGTGCCTGGGAGTCATCCTGTAATTGACCACCATTACCCTTAACAGCCTCGAATAATTTCCCTACAATCATCGTAGGTCTTCCAAACCTTTGACGTAGTATGCTCATAGCCTCGTAGTAGCCCTCTGTCAATGGAGTTGAAGATTGAACGATCAATTCTTGGTTGTTTGCTTAAAATCAACTTCCCCAATTTTCGCGGAGGCATCAATATGACAGTCATCGTCTCATCGGTCGCTGTTCAGAAAGACGTCAGACCAAAACTCTCAGAAGTAATATTGTGATTCATTATTGTAATATTTGATCATACACCTTAGTTAAAGCTTAATTTTAAAGCTGGATATGTTGGTGTTACAATAAAGAATCCTCGAGTCGCCGAATGGTGTTTTGGTTATTATGTCCGTTATTATCAAGCGTTTCTGAGAAACTTCAAGGAACAGCGTGAGTCCGAGTGCGGCAAGATCTGGGCATTAACAGTTTACCGGACGTGGCTGACACTCATCATCCATACGGGAGCTTATCTTCACCCACTTCCTTTGCAGTCGAGTAGGTAGGCGTCTTGCTATTACTTCTTGTATAAAACTCGAGTTGAGGTCACTCATGCAACTCTTCGAAATCAATGCATTCTTGTAAATCAGCAAATTATCCAAAAACTCTGTGAGTGCCTGGGAGTCATCCTGTAATTGACCACCATTACCCTTAACAGCCTCGAATAATTTCCCTACAATCATCGAAGGTCTTCCAAACCTTTGACGTAATATGCTCATAGCCTCGTAGTAGCCCTCTTTTGGCTTCATAAACTTACAGCACTGTATAGCTCTTGCAGCAACTCCAGTGCTGCAACTCCACTCCAATACCTCATCAAATACATTAAGTTTATTTCATCATTTAATAAAAAACCACTTAACATGATTTCAAATTCCCTTACAAACTGTAAATAATCAGCTGGGTTTCCGTCGAAACACCGTGGTTCAAATTTAGGGAGTTTGATGTTCCTATTATCCCTGAACGGCGAAACAGTAACATCAACCATGTCATGCTTAACATCAGACACATCGTTACAATTAACAGACAAGTCACCATGACTTACTTTCCTGTTTGCATCCAAGACTCTCTGTCCCTTCTTTGACCCAGGCATTGTTGAACTTGACCCAATTCCAAAAACGTTCCAGATATTGCTTGTTCAAAGAGGACTTGACCGGCACCAGGAAAGATGAGCGGTGAGTATCCAAAGTCGTGCCAACTGCATAAAACCGTTTAAAAACTGACGTTGTACCGTCAGAAACTGTCAGCCACGTCTCGTAAACCGTCAATGCCCAGCTCTTGCTGCACTCGGGCTCACGCTGTTCCTTGAAGTTTCTCAGAACCCGTTAATTCATCAACGTACTTCACAAAGTTTATTTTATCAGAGTAAGGTAAGTCATGCAAGAAGAAGGAAAAAAGAAAAGGAGAAAGGACAGCGCCTTGAGGGACACCAGCTTCAGAAGGCAATGAAGTGGAAGACTTCCCTTTATATACGGTGTACTGCTTTCTTTCTGAGAAATAGGAATGTAACCAGTTAACAGCCCAACATTCTGTTTGACTGGCAGCAGGTTTATTTGATAAGATGTCCCTAGGGACCGAGTCGAAAGCAGATGTATAGTCTAGGAAGGCACAACGAACAAATTTAGCCCCCTTGTCTAGACTAGAAGCAATGATATGATATAAGACGGCAGCTGCATCTAAAGTGCTTCTACTGTGCTTATAGGCAAATTGTTTAGGGTCATTAAAGGATTTAAGCGAAGGTACAAGACTAAGTAAAAGTAATTTCTCCATAGTTTTCAAAAAAGGAGAGGTAATAGCAATGGGTCTAAATTTGACACATGCTCCAGTAGGTATGGGTACAACTTTAATGTCCTCTCGAACGGCAGGCACAATATTACTTGAAAAAGATTTGTTAAATAGATCAGTAAGAGGGTGACACAGAATATCAGAACATTTTTTAAAAATAATACTAGGTACATAATCGGGACCTAAGCTCTGGGAAGGGTTTAGAGACTTGAGGCACTTTTGAACATCATTTGTGTTAAAACCTGGAAAGGGGCTATTATTAACACAAGTGATGCTGGGAAGCATGGCATTTGAGGGAGAGTAAATAAAAGATTTGTTAAGAGTACATACATCAAAAGAATATGGAATATTGTTTATCTGCTTACCACCAGTGATTTCCTTAAATAGTTTCCACATATTAGAAGGATTTTTGCAGGATATGAATTTCTGGTTATATATTACATTCAACATCTTCATTTCAGACTTAATTAAGAAGTTAGTTCTTTTTACACCACTTTTATCTTTCATTTTATACAGTTTTTCCTTCTCTCTACGAAGCTTTTTAAGTTGAGGCGAGGAGAAACGGTCAAATTTGACGAATAGTGTTTCTTTTGGACAACAGATTTCAATACAGAATTTCAGATAAGATGTAATATTAGAGATATTGTCATCAAGTGAATCATCATTAAACAGATCCCATCTTGTGTCACTAAGTATGTTTCTAAGGTGATGTACGTTCTCATTTGAGTAACATCTGTGAACAACTTTCTCAGACAAGTTTGAGAAGGCTTTACTGTGTAACTTTCCGTAAATTTTGGGTAAGACTCGTACAATACAGTGATCAGAATTGAAGAGCGGAGCTCTTTTACGAGCTTCGTATATTCCAGAATCATTTATAAATACTAAATCAAGTGACGCATTTTGTCGAGTTGGGAAATTAACAACATTTTCATGGCCCAGCAATGTAATAAAACTGCAGTCGCTGGAGTTGAAGTCACCAGTAACTATAGATAAGGAGTTACCAAACGAAGCAGCAGCAAAAATAGTGAATTCATCAGCGAATATCGATAGTTCTGAGAGACTGCAACAAGGTGTGATATAGATATTTGTGACAAAAATGAAGCTATACTTAGATAAGTGCTTAGGTCGACATTTTACGGTTATGCAATCAATATTGTCATTTGAGAATTTGAAGCAGACGTTGTTGGCAGTAGACCACTGAGAATTAATAAAAGAGGCAACACCGCCACCTTTCTTCTTCTTTGAGCTGCATTGGTCTTGTCTGTGCATTGTGAAACCAATTAAGAAGAATAAATTATCGTCATATGAGTCATGGAGCCAAGTTTCTTGAAGAGCTATTACACCAGTATTACAATATACATTTGAGTATAGTAGAGAATGCAAGCAGCTAATCTTGTTCGATAATGACCTGCAATTTGTGCTCATAATCACAGAAACAGTCATCTGATGGATTGGAGTGGACTTTAACGATCTTTGCCACATCCCATGATGCTTCTTCTTAAGGTTATTATAAACTCGTAAATTATCCGGTTGAAAACATTTTAAATAATCGCGAGAGTAAGTAATGCGATTTGGACACATAATTGAATGATTAAAACAAAATAAATCCGAGGAAATAGGTGCAATATGTAGGATGAAAATTTTGGTAGCCCAAGATTTAAGCAGGCTGCCTGTATGGTTTTCTGCACTCATTAAGTCTGAGGAAGGGTATAGGATGAATGAAAATATCTCATGTCAAAATGAGCCTTGCGACTCCACTTTGACATAGACTTTTACTTTTCAATACTGGGCAGTCCGTTGTGAGGTAAATAGCCACCGATCCGGTGGAGGCTCTTTTTACTACGAAATGGCATTTATCAGACTACCGCAAGTTGCTGTACTGGACCATCTTTTATTCCCACAAAAATTTAACAGATCGTAATGAAAGGCTAGGAACATAATATTAGACGAAGAGACTCGTCAGCAAACCTATTATAAAGCTATACAAGCACATATGTGGTTTATAAGGAATAATATCTCATGGGTGATATTTGGATCGATAGCTTCTACTAAAAGTGAGCCAATCACGGGTCTCGTAGATGGATGGATAGGTAAATGGGAGATTATCCTTTATAACGCCCATGTTACTTGGTAATATATGCATTCTTTGTTTCTCGTATATTTTATTTTCTTCTGCAGATATTCTTTTCCGTCTCGTCTTGTGCCTTCTCTGCTAAGTAAACAGCTGACAAATCATCTAGCCACCGAATAGCATTTCTGACCCAGACAGGCGATAGTTATCGCTGAGTCCGTTACTACTCGAGCATTCCTGCTAATTCATCAGGTTTGCAAAACACAAAATTGGGCGAATTTACATAGTGGCCCCAAATACTAACATTAAAGATGCGAATTAGCACAAAATATTGGTAATAATAGTCATAGTTAAGCATCAAAGAGTAAAGCGGGCAATGCAGAATATAAGTGAATCCACAGAATCTGTGGATCTTGTAATATAGTGCGAGATGATTGGATAGCAAAACACTTTCCGGGATGGTTTTAAGGAGAAGGGGAGGGGAAGTGCGTGTCGAAATCTTTTCCAGAAAAATTCCTCGACTGTCACTCATCCAACCTCGACAATGACTTGATGACAATTTGTCGGATGTGTGCTGGCCTGCCGCGTTCTATCGGTCGTAGATATCTAAAAACAACAGAGGCCATGGCCACTCAACAGTTTAAGCAGGTGCTTGAGCGCACAAGAAGTATGTACAGTCCCTATATCCACTTTCGCCCCAGGCTGAAAAGGAGGGAAAAAAGTTTTTAAAGTTTCGCCTGGGTTAATTACTCTGTTTACATTTACCTTATTATTATGTTTTCTGATACGTATATTATTGTTTTCATTTTAAACGGGTTGTGGCATCATTACACTTATTCTCGCTTATTATTCTGATTAATAATAATTTTTTTCCTTCAAGTTCCCAGTGGAACATAGGGCTCCAAGCTAGTGGCTTGAAGTTTCTGTAGCAGTGTTTAATTTTTACAGGATGGGGTTGCTAGCCTCATGCCCAATCTTTCCTCTTTACCAGCATTATTTCTGGCTCGGTGAGGTAAAGGAGTGCGCCGGCCGGGGATCGAACCCCGGACCATATGCATGGTCGGCGAGCGTGCTAACCGCTATACCACCGACGCTTATTATTCTAATCCAACATGTATTTCGCAATTGGGGATACTGCTTGAGCAAACTTCCTACCTTGCTACATAATGTCTTATATACCTCCTAATCCCACCAAATCTACACTCATTTAAAAGATCTACACGTTCAGTGATTCATTTCATGTGCGATACCGACGTGTTTTATTTCGCTATATGAAATTGTGAGTAGGTAATGGGAGAAGATAAGAGACGAGGTAACGGAACTTCATTTAAGAAAGCGCAACATATCTATACCATCTCAGGGACACTGAAGTTAGGCCAGGTCTAACGAGAATGAATTGTTCTGATTGGTTGACAGTTATCCCAAGGCTAGACAAGATTGTTCAATGAGACTGTTCATGACCGCAACTTAAACTGTGTGGCCAGTGACAGAAAATGTTGATTTCAATTTTGGCTTCTTCCGGTTAATCTGCATATGCTACATTTATGACCAGAAATGCGATGTTGAGTATTCCATTGTTACAAGTATTCAAACCGACCACTGATTTACTTCATGAGGTATAGTTTCCTGAGGATCAAATATGTATACGATGGATAGCAAATACGTTAAAACGTCTCATAGTTGAATGCTATGTTCCCTCGCATTTATTCTGTGCATCAGCGAATTATTTGGGCTATTCTTGCAGTTCCATATCAGATAATTTTAGCTGAAATAACAAATAGTGATGCAGTGTTAATAACTAGATGGCGTTTTGGGAGTATTTCACTTCACATAATCACGTCAATTTCGTCATATGGTCTTCCTCTTGATGTTTCTTATATCCGGTGGGCGTTGACTCATTCCGATTTTACGTGTTTGGTGTTGATTGAATCAGCGAAGATTGTATGAACAAAGATTCTATGATTAACTCCTCTCTTCATCTATCTCTTCACTCCAATTCAAACTATTATGTGATTACACGCAGGCGAATGCAGTTCATTGCGCCAGTTTTTTCGAGGTTACTTAAATTAGCGGGACAATTATTCTGGATGTAGCCAAGTTGCCTTCTATCAAAATGCCCAGGCTTTACACTCCCATTGTCATCCAACTCTCAGAAACTTTCAGTGTCCAGCTCTTACTACGCTGGACCTCACGCTGTCCCTCGAAGACTTTCACAAACAATTTGTAATAACCAACTCGAAAGACCAGAACACAGATTGGCGACTCGAGATCCTTTATTCCCCCTCCAATATGTAACCAACAATAAGGTCATTGCACAAGGTTTAAGGATAAATGTTATAAACAATAAAACACGATAATACTTCTGATAGTTTTCTATCTTCCACTGAACAGCGAACGATGAGACGATGACTACTGAATTTATGACTCCCGCGAAAAATATGGAGGAGTTGTGTATGTGCAAACAACCATGAATTGATCATTCAATCTTCAACTGCATTGAGACCCATTAATAACTTTTTGTTTTATACATGGATGAACTTATGAGGAACAGATTGTGTTGTCAAGCCCCACTATGCTACTCTTACCCAAAGCAGTGTTAAACTACTCACGTAACCGAAACCATAGGAAATCCTAAGAAACAATATGAAGAGTTCAGTTGCTTAGACGCATACTGTGATGCGCAGAACATGTAACTGGAATAACTGGTATGATTATTTGGAGAAGAGATTATTGGAACTTGTGTGGCCAATAGAATAATCCTGCCAGGTGACGATTTAACAACTCTCGAAAAGTCTGAAATCACCTAAAGCTCTTTCATCGTTTCCACAGTAGCCAAAAACCTGTGCTTTGGACTACTAAAGTTTACCTTTGACTGCTACTAAGGTCTAAGACCCACCACTTAGTCTGAAGCTCTGGTGTGTTCGCCGAATTCAATGAATTAAGGACCAAAATTCATTTCGTGAATCCG
This sequence comes from Trichobilharzia regenti, assembly GCA_944472135.2. NCBI lineage: Eukaryota > Metazoa > Platyhelminthes > Trematoda > Strigeidida > Schistosomatidae > Trichobilharzia > Trichobilharzia regenti. Next base: position 135,835,125 of record OX235270.1, on the reverse strand, counting down.
TTCTCTTAAACACTTGTTTCATTACTAGGTTCCCGAAATGATCTTGAAAACGCAAGGTTTCAGGCCCCGTATCTGCTTCAAGTACGTACACGGTTGATCTAGTCATCGCATTCTGTAAAGAACGCAAAAGACGGTCCAAGCAGCTTCTCAGGAATGAAGACAATCTTAGTCCGTCTAGACAGTTGAAATGAAATCGTAGTAATGTGCAGATCAAGATCAATATCTTTAAACCTCCGGCCAAGAAGGTAATAGAAAGAGCAAAAGACCTTACAGAATTATGGAAGAAAATGGAAGAAGAGACCTAAAAGGTGCTTGAAAATATAAGACCATTTGGCCAAAATATTGTATGTATACCGCCTAAAGTGCATTAGAAGGATTTTCCACTTCCACCTGTTATGTACATGTTCATATAGTAAAATATGTGGCTGATGTTCTGTGAATGGTACACAGACATACAACAAGGTGTAGCCCTAAAGGTGAAATTGATTTCACTGGAATAACGAAAGATACCAGTTTATCTGAAAGGCAAATGCTGCTTCTATGCGTTACTTCCCTGTTTATGAGCATGACCTAAACAGAAGTAGCACGCTTCATATATCACTACATTAAACCCAGAAACCTAGAAACTCCACCTCCCGCCACTTGCCATGAGAAAATGCTTCGTAGGGGTACCTTCAATATAAAATCAAGCTCAATGGTTCATTTTCCTTACAGAAACATGGTATTAGTTTGAAGTCTCCCTTTGTTGCATGCTTAGCTGACTATTTCATGATGACCATTGAGAACAACATCGTTGACTCTTCGATAAGACGGCTGAATCTTTAAAAACATATCTGTAGGATGCTTATGTAGACTGTGGGAAAGTTTGAATCTGATAATGCCTCAGCACTCTTACTGCACCGCACCCTTCGATAAAATTCACTCAAGAAGGGAAACTAAACCAGCCCTCTCCGTTCCTGAATATAGTGCTCACCAGAATACAAGGCTACCCAATGTAGATATCAGTGCACTGAAAGCAATCGAATAGTTTGTTAACTTCCAGAGCTTCTTCTAACTGCTCAGGAAACAAAGCTGTTTTTGTGTTCAGGGACTCTAAAAATTTTGCCAAGAAGACAGGGTAGGGACTGAAATAAAATATGCACTCAGTCCACTGTCGGAGGGCGTATACCCACATAGATTTATTGACAGAAACATTGGAGGCACATGTCCGTCGCTGAAAGTTACGCCACGTCCCAAAGAAACTCTCCCCATGACCCTATAGTTTAAGGCAAGTTTGAAGCAGAAATTCTGAGAAACCGTTCCACGAAGTGCTCGAAGATATTTAAAACAGCTTCATTGAAAATCAGGTTCACCGGCAGGTAGCTAATCCAGCCATGACTTAAGGATAATATATCACTTTTGGCCACATCAATATGCATTTGCCAATTTAACTGCTCTGTTGACCAAAGCACAACGGTCATATTAAGCCTTAAGTCCATAGACGTATTTAGGAACACCATTCAAACTGGTTAACCAGAGGAGGAGACAAAAACACCAGTAGTTCTATCCTCAAACACCTTGCTAACTTTGTTCACCGAGCATCCCAGCATAATTCCTTTACAGTGCCTCACGGAGGTCACCAATATCGCAAGAAGAAACTCCGAATATGCCATTTACACATGGCTGAATCACTGATCACTTGAGACCTGAGGACGGATATCCGTGTTACAGTGTCTTAAATGCATTCATCCGCTCTCCATAGCCAGAATAATATTCCTACCATCATTTCTTTTCGTGTTATCTTTCGACTGTAATTTTTACTTTATGGTTATTACGATCACTATTGGTATTTATTATGAACACTACATTTCTCACACGTGTTTACATGAGAGCTTTGTTACATTTCCGTCAGCTATTATCAGTTTTGTACACTTAAACCGGTTAGTCATCTTTGATACTCATCACGTGGCTCCAGTCACCTAGTGGTCTCATTCTAGATAGAACTTGCCACTAAGTAATGCATTTTTTAGAAGTTTGTTAGTAGTATCTGACTAATTTCATGATGTTTTTCTTAATGTGAGTACGGCTCCGTTGAAAAGAAAGTTTCCTCGCTGGTATATCGTCTTTTTTCTATAAGTCAATAAGTATGCTAGACTTATTTTGTTGTGAACAGATGCACCACAGAGCTAACTGAACTTCCATACGAGCAAGACATGCAGATGTGAAGTTGAGCCTTAAGCATCGATCAGAATATTAAAGAATTATTTGAATGATGTCTAAATAATCCAGTTTCATCTACTTAATAAGGGTAGATTTTTCGTTTACCACATATTTATGATTTGGAGGGAGCTAGCGTATCATGCAAATATGCTGACGCTGCAGTGAGATATTGAAAATCTAACAGATCAGTCAAAAGAATCAGTCTTTCGCAGTAATACAGCGAAGTCGGTATCCATATATACCAGCTACTTAAACACTCTCGTATATGACATACAAGGAAAATTACTTCCTACATTTCCCGTGCTCGTAGTAGTAGCTGTTACAATGAGTTATGATCGAAAGGCCAGAGCCCTTTGTGACATATGTAGATAAATAAGAACAAGTCATCGCAATGTGCAATAGCCATGTACTCATTCAATGCGGAATAATTTTAGTAATTTGTCATCTGGGGTATTGGATAGGACCGTAACTCGCTGAGCGGTCAGATCGTCTTCGGGCGCTACGTAACTTAGGTGAGGGGTGATTTCATGTTTGACGAAAAGTTGAGGGCTAGGAGACATTTGCTTCATTAAATAATTCTGGGGACATTTCGGTTGTAATTTGATTAAGTTTTGAGGAATTATGTATGGTCTCAGGGATTCTCATTTTCACCATTTTTATAACTTAATGGTGAATGTATTAATTGGTCTGACTGTATTCGACTTTAGCTAATCAGCCGATAAATCTCCTGAAACTTATGAGATGGGTCTTATGGACTCGTAGTGTTGGCGAAATGGGGTTAAGCGAATAGCCGTACTTTGGTCATGTATGCGCCTATCCGACGGCACAGCACAATTAGAATAGTATTAAGTGGAGGAAAAGTGAAATGAAGTTGAGTGATAATCAGGAATGCTTCATGCGCAAGCTATGACCAAGTGGTTCCCTTAGTACCTATGCATATGATATAATAATAGTAATTATTATTATTGCTCCCTTGGGTTCCCGGTGAAACATAGGGCTTCAACTGCACGTCTCCACTTGCTTCTGTCTTCTGCTGTACTTTTCACCTGCACCCATGTTAGTCCATACTGTTTCAACACGATGTCCTCCATGTCATCCTTGCACTGACGGCCCACTCGCCGCTTCCTTTTTGGGTTCCACTCGAGGGCTTGACGCGCGATGTCACCCAGCGGTCTCCTCAGCGAAAATCCTATCCATCTCCACTTTCTCCTGCATATTTGTTGGGCGATTGGTTCTTATTTGTTTGTTCTCATAGTTCCTTGTTGGTGACTCTGTCCGGCCCGGCCATCTCATCTTCAGTATAGAGCCAGCGAAGACAGTTGTTGATAAAGGTCTCCAACCTTTTGGAAATATTCTTTGTGACCCGCCCGCCAAGTTTTTGATCCGTATAGAAGAACTGACTGACTTGACGTTTGTATTGAAAATCCGACTGAATTTTGTTGTTGGTGCTGGCTGAGTGACGAAGATTTCCAGATTGGTTTCAGGTTGATGAATGTGTTTCTCGTCCCCCTCCCCGATTCTCGCTCGATTTGACATCCTCGTCCGTTCCGACTGCCTGTAGTTGAGACAATGCTCCCTCCCTAGATAAGTGAGTGAATGAAGTAACCTCTTTCAAATCCCAAATCGCCTGTTGATGGTGATTGACGCTGGATGTTGCTGCTGCTATTGTTGTTGGTTGGTTGTTTTCATCACCTCCGTCTTGTCAATGTTTACTTGTAGTCCTATCTTCGCCGGCTGCTTCTTCGACCAGTTTGTCGGTTTTCGCTTGTAAGTCTTCGATTTTGTGTGACATCAAACATAAATCATCCACGCGAGAAATCCAGGTCATCTAGGTTCTTCGCGTCGGTCGGTTCAGGATATTCCTGTCCTTTTCTCGTTTCCCACTGTCTGACGCACAATCTAGTCAGTCCACCACAATTAGGAATATCACTGATGATAATAAGCAAGCTCCCTTGTCTGACTCCTGTGTTTATTCCAAACGCCTCACTGAGTTTTCCATTGTGGATCACTTGACATGTGCCGTTATCGTACAGCTGTTGAATAAGGTTGATGAATATTTGGGGTACGCCGTAGTACTCGAGTAGTTTCCAAATTACTTCACGGTCAACGCTACGCTGTCGAAGACCTTCTCAAAGTCTATAAAGTTGAGGTAGAGGTTTGATTGCCATTCCATGCTTTGTTCTGTGATGATGATGCGTAGAGTTCCAATTTGGTCAGTACATGATTTGCCTTTCCTGAATGCAGCCAGTTTGTTCTGGTCGGAGTTCTGTATCCAGTGCGTCCTTTATTCTCTCCAGAATGATGCGACTCAGGATTTTACTTGGCGTCGATAGGAGCATGATTCCTCGCCAGTTCTTGCAGAGTGGGGCCTAAGTCTCCCTTCTTTGGTAGTTTCACGAGGTAACTGCAATAGATAATTCATCACTAAGGACTGGATACTCGATACGCCCCTTTGATCAATACGTATAGACGTTGACTTTATTGCTTTCGTATACTTTCTTTATGCATGAGTAGAACTCAGAACTATGCAATGATATCAAAATCAGACATAAAAGAGAAGTAACATGGTTTGCAAGACATATTAAATCCTTCTAGGCAATGGAGACTGATTACATTCTTTCAGAATTGTTCAGACTGATTCAATCACATACATTTTATCTGTATGCTATCTGCACGCACACCTTACGCGAGTTGGAGAAATTATATGATCGAATAATAGTTTTATAGGGAACTGAGGTGGATTATTTTTCTCAAACTGACATCAGTAAGGACCACTAAAAACGAGGAAGCGATGGACCGCTATTTCTTCTGCTGTTGCTTCTGCCAGCTGATATCCCATCCCATCCTTCTTTTGTAACCCATCCTTCTGCATTAAGCGGTCCCATCTCTGGAAGAGAAATGTCCTAATCAGCTAAATAATATTACAGTACAACATCTCCTTGCACGGAGGAAGACTTATGTTCACTGAAGGTGCTATATAAGATCCCTTCAAAGAGGGGAATCAGTGGTGATGTGACACAGCATGATGCCATATTCCATTGCTTGACGTGAGTGTTTTCAAACTTTGCATATTAACCAGCAGTGTATATCATCATTCAATCAGTTACTAAATGTTCTTTAATAATACTTACATCTAGGTGAATCATTCAAAAGTGAAAAACTGATCACTGCCTAGACTTTTATGAGTGAAATGGGGGTCCAAACTCAGGAGCTGAAGGTCCGAAATTCATTAGAAAGAAGACGTAGTTGGCAATGCCTAGAATCATGGCTCTTAAACTTGGGAAGCCCAAGACTGTAACTTGACTCTTCTTCAGTAGTTTTCCCCTATTATTTTTCCCAGCTGAACTAACAATAGTGGGTTTTTATCATTATTAGGGTATTTCTTACCCTTACCCATAATTTTGAAGGTTCCGCTGTTTTGCATACAGTTCTATTCATTACACAGGCGAGATAAAACTGACAGGCTTATATTAACATCAGCATGTTTGACCCTTTTGATATACGAATAGAACCTTGGCACTGTGGCAGAGTGTAACTCCATCGCAGAGTAAATTTTTCTGAAAAAATCAAACAGTGGTATAGGGTGGTGCACTAAATTACACTCTATACCACTGTGAGATTTTTTCAAATGAATTTATTCTATGATGGCGTTGTAGCAAGAAACGATAAAAGAATTGGTAAAGGAATTTTTTTATTAAGGAGAAATACAACATACTTATGCATTTTTAATCACATTAAAGTCGGCGAGGTCAGCGGAAAATAAAAAAATTCCGAATAGTTGGAGATCAGCCCAAGGTTAAACGATGAGTCGGAAAATTGCCCAGCGACGTAATTCCATGTCCATATGGTAAACTAGATCCGGTTTTGAGGAGGAATAAACAGTTCAGCTTCTTCAGTCATTCACTTAGAATGTTGATTTCAAGTTTGGCCGCATCCTATCGACCTACATCAGTATTATTTTTTTATTTTATTATTATTATTCCCTTGCGTTCCGAGTGGAACATAGGGCTTCAGCAACACCTCTACACTTTGTCCTCTTCAGCTGGGTCCGCGATTGCCCATAATCTATCATCTCTTCCTCACACGAAATTCTACATGTCACCCTCTCACCGACCACCCACTTGTCGCTTCCCATTTAGATTCCACTAGACTGATAGCCTGGTGCGCGATGTCATTCGACGGCCTCCTCAATATGTACCAGATCCTTCTCCACTTTCTCCTACGTATCCGTTGACCGATCGCCTCTCGGTTGGTTTGTTTTCACAGTTTCTCGTTACTTACTCTTTCTGGCCAACTGGCCATTTCATCTTCAGTATGGAGTCGGCGAAGGGGGCAGCTGTTGATAAAAGTCTGCAGTAGCCTGTTGAAAATCCTTTTGCTGGCCAAGTTTCTGACCCGTTTAGAAGAACTGGCCGACTTCACGTTTGTGTTAAAGGTGCGAATTTCGTTGCTTATGCTGGCCGAGTGCAGAAGATTTTCGAACTGGATTTAAGTTGATAAAGGCGTGCGTATCTTGTCTTTCGGATTCTGACTGGCTGGCTGGCTGGCTTTGACATCTTCATCCCTTCCGCTGTCTGTAGTTAAAACGTTGCTTCCTAGCTAGATGAGTGAAGGCAGGAAGCAACCTGTGTTAAATGTCTGTCTTTGATGGTGATTGGTGCTGGTTGTTGTTGTTATTGGTCGTCTTCGTCACCTCTGTCTTCCCTATGTTCACCTGGAGTTCATTCTTCTCTGATTGCTTCTTCTGCTAGTTTATTTTGTTTTTGCTTGTAAGTGTTCGAGTTTGTGTGACATCAGACATATATCATCCGCGAAATCCAGATCTTCTAGAGTCTTCTCATCATTGGTCCAGCGTATTCCTGTCTCCTCGCTCCCAAGCACAATCTGACGCATAATCCGGTCCACCACAATTAAGAATATCATCGTGGGTGATAATAGGCAGTCAGCCTTGTCTCACTCCTGTATTCACTTCGAACGCCTCGCTGAGTGGGTTTCCCGTTGTGGATCACCTGATACGTGGCATTGTCACATAGCCAGCCAGCTGTTGAATGAGGTTGATAAAGACTTGGCCACTACACGCCATAGTATTGAAGTAGTTTCCAAATTACTCCTCGGCCAACGCTGTCTGGTGAAGGCCTTTTCGATGTCGATGAAATTGAGGTAGAGGTTGAGGTTCAACTGTCCCTCTATGCTGTTCACGATGATGATGATGATGCGTAGAGGTGTAATTCGATGAGCACATGATTTGCCTTTCTTGAATACAGCCAGGTTGTTCAGGCGGGTTGGCGGAGTTCTGTATCTAGTGGATCTTTGGATCTCTCCAGTATGAGGCGACTCATTATCTTACTTGGCGTGGACAAGAGCATTATTCCACGCAGTCAGTTCTTGCACAGGCCTAAGTCGCCTTTCATGGCAGCTTGACAAGATGGTCAGCCTTACTTCCAATCGGTAGGTACCTTTCCTTCCTTCCGAAACGTTTGCAATAATCGCATAAGCACATCCGTCCCGTTCACAGTATTTCGAAGGGGATGTTTGGCGAATTTCGTCTGGTCCTTCTGCTCTCCCGACCAAGGTTCAGTAGCTTGATTACATTTAGTATTTCTGCTTTCGTTGGAGGGCTTATGTCGACTGGCAGGCAGTTCTGCGAGCGCTGGTTTCGTCTTTGTTGCTGTTGTTGTTCTTGGTGGTATTTTAGGACGAGTTGCAAGTGATTCATGATTCGAGAGTCCTTCAAGTGATCAGCCCATTGTTTTATTTGTTTCCCCTGCTTAATAAGCAAGTACCTTTGAGCATTTTTTATCGGTTTCATCATCTGAGTTGGTCTCTTCCCGAATAGCGAGCAGTCTTGTTGTCTGATATAGTGTCATGATGTCTCTTTTACCTGCGACCTGCCTGTTCTGCTTCACTGGCCATCCATTGTGTCGTAGAATTGTCGTGTTTCTTTCCTACCACTCTTCCTCACTTCTTTATTTAGTGAAATGTATATTGAACTTAGCTTCTCCTTCTGTTGTGCATCCTTGCATTGAGTTATCTCCTTCACCATTCCCCTCTCTTCTATTAGCTTCCGGGTAGCTGTCCGTTGAGAGCCATCCCTTGTCTCGTCTCTTGTTTCTTCCTAGAACAGTTGTGCACGTTTCCTTGACCATCAGCTTCAGAGAGTTAGCTCCAATGTCCTTCGACACAGGTCTCCTCAGTGATGCCACGTAGTATGTCTGACTTTGCTGTTATATGATCTGTAGTGAGGTTTTGGTTTTGTGCTTCAGTTTCTGAATGTTAAACTTGAACTACAGTGACCTGTCTCCATTTGTTTTGAGGGATTTCAGCTTCACCTTGAAGGTTCCTTGAACCAGATGATGGTGTGAGTCCACATCTGCTCGCCTCCTCGGCTTTGTGTCCAGCAGACTGACTGCGTTTTCACTTTCTTGAGCAACATTGAGATGAAATCTATCTGGTTTTTGGTGTGTCTGTCAGGCAAAATCCATGTTGCTTTGTATATACCCTTGTTTTTGTACGCACTGTCTTCGATCGCCAAATCATTGAAAGCACAGAAGTCTGAGAATAATTCTGCGTTCTCATTGATTTGTGCAGGTGAGAGCCTCTCGACCCATGATGAGTTCTCTTCCTTTATTCTGTGCTCCCAGTTTGGCTTGCATTCATATCGCCCATGAGGATTTTGATGTCACCATTTGGAATGTTGTCCATTACTACTTGTAGATGCCTGTAGAAATCTCCCTTCTGTTCTTGCTCCGCGTTGTTTGTAGCACGGTGCGTATTATTGGATGATTGTAACCTTCCTTTCTTCCTTTTGAGTTGAATCTTGCTGTCATAATGCTGCAGGAGGAGATTGGTTCCCACTGGATTAGGGCTTTGGCTGCCATTGGTAACATGATGATGGCTACTCACTGCCTCAGTATGCTCGTGGTTGTCGTCGGGATGACGGGACCGGAGTGGATTACTGACTCACCAGTTTACTTTTTTGAAAGTCCACAACCATTCCATCTGCTCTCGGCCATACCCTCATATCTCTTTGGCCACCTAAGCAGGCTTCCCAGTGTCGTACATTGTACAAATATTCTTATTACAAATGTTTGTTTCTGCTTTCATAGGAGGATAACACATCGACTGGCTGACTGGTCTCGAAGGCTGTGTCATTCCGCCTTTCCAACTCCAGTGAAGAATAAAATTGTCATCTGAGTTTCTTGTATTTTTTATATACTTTTTGTGCGTTGATGTTTCACTAGCAGTTTGATAACTTTTGTGGTGTATAGTAGACAGTCCCACGCCCAACCCTCCCTTTTTACCCGAGCTTTGGACTGGCTAGAAAACTAGCAAGCTAGTTAACTAGGCGACGTTCCTGTTTTATATGTGTCCCTAATGTTCAGAAACACCCCAATCTCCGCTGTACTTACATTTCAAAAGACTCCCTATTAACAGTTTGTTTACTGTCGAGTTCTAAATACACCCGTCAGTTTTCAGTGGATTTCCAACACAACTTGATATTCTGATGCAATAAGGGAAATGTTGAGGTAATGAATATACTGTATGCAATGTTCATTCTGTGAAAAATAGTTGGCGATGTTGATCAGCATACATGCTTAGAAGCATTCACTGCATTTCCATTTAGATCCAACATACGTCAGATTAGGACGTCTGTTCATTTTTGGTATGCTGTAGCTAAGTGGGCAGATCAGAATTATGTAAACTCTAACATCTAAGAAGTACGGGTGCTAAACATATACCTAAAGAAATCTAAGGTAGTAGTAAAATCGTAGATGAAAGGTGACCGCAATAACTGATTAAAGACTATTTGAGCTCAGATAGATGTGATCATTTGGATTTTCGGTTTAATTGTATTGTCAGCTCTATACTTAATATAACTTTTACCACTAATGATGAATATTTGTAAAGAAATTAGGAGTAAAGTTTTAGGATTAACATTTTTAACTAATAAAATTGTCTGTTAAAATGTATTACCTGCTTTCTCAGCCATTTTATGATATTCCTTTGAAGAGCATGATTCTGTCAGTCAACTTATGCGTTTCATTTAGTTTTTCAGCGAATGACAAGATATGTCTAGCTACCGTGGTTGGATACGTGGAGTACCTATAATTGGAACAATAATAGTTTCAGCTTATGGTATTGCGTTCACGTGGGATTACGTTATAAAGAAGAGGGAATTATCATCAGCAGTACCCAATTTAGATGAAGCCTATGTCCTACAATTTTATAAAGGAGTTTCTGAGTCTACTGGAAAAGAGGAATGGAAGAATAAAAGAGTTTACAGACCATGGGAAGATGAAAATAATACTAAATCATAATCTCGTTTGTAAATATGATGAGAAAATTTGGAATGTATTTTCAAATTATTGTATAGGAATATAGATAATACTTAATTTATTTACCGTTATTTTGATGTTCTATATTTTGAGGTGGTCACGTTGGTCTATGTGTATCTGTAAATTCTTCAGGTTCGAAAGCTTGTGAGTGATAGAAATATGCTACACGTGTAGCCACTGATGAGATTATAAAACGTACCATACAGTATTTATCCCCTCTGAGTACAAACCTTTATTTATCACGAAATATTCTATATAACTTACTGAAACTTCTGGGAACTAGTCGGATTCATTGTACCACAAAAACTGCGAGTTTTTGTTTACACTTGGGTTATCTTCAGTTTTCGTTTTTGACCTCATACCCTCACATCAGTGCTGTTGTATTAGGCCACTGAGAGTGGAAGACATGAAGAGACTAGCTGTCTTTGATCATAGGTGCCTGCACTCTATTTCCCGTGTAAAGTGGCATAATAAGGTGAGCAATATTGAGGTTAGGCGTCAAGTTCTTGGTAAACTGGGGAAATTAATCGATGAAGTCGTGAAGTTACAAAGACTGAGATGGTTAGGACATGTATTACGTATGTCTGATCATCGCCTTCCCCGACGAGCAATGTTAGCGGATGTAGGGTCAGGCTGGAAAAAAGCTAGCGGCGGTCAAACAAAAACTTGGCACCAGTCAATGAAATCCACAACAGTTGGTCTAAGCCACGTAGGAAGGTGTAGACTCCCAGGCTGGGGTCCTCGGGACGGTAAAAATCTATGGTTGGAAACAATTGGTGACATGGCTCAAAATCGTTCTCAGTGGCTAGCGCAGATGCATCCACTCCTTGTGACTTATGATCTCCAATGAAACTGTTTTGTTCTTCGTTATTACTCTTCCTTTGTCTCACACCTCTGCTCACTGTCTCTATTATGCTTTTCTTGTACTTTCTTCTCTTGCTTCGTGTGCTACACGGTGTGGCGACTTGAACTTCCGCACATTTGTGCAAAGTTCTATGTCGAAAACAGACAGACAGACAGTTGTATTAGGCAGTCGATTTGTAGTTGCACTATATGACACGGTTCCCACTAGAACAATCTTGTGTTTCATTAATGTAAGGAGTCAAACGATGCATGTGAGTAGATGTTTTCCACTTAGATATGTGTTATACCAGTTTACAACCTGCTAAGTGACCTCACTTGTGTGCACTCACCATATGGTTAACTTAAAATTAAAGTGTGTAAGCTGAGCTCAAAAATAAGCAAAATCATTTAATTAATGTATACAGATTATGGAGATGTATTCTGTAACTTTAACAAATTATGGTCTAGTTTTCTGTGAATTCTTACTTCCAATATTGATGTGTTACTTTGCCCTATCTCTGTTAATATGGTTTTGGTCAGACAGATAATGTTTATTTCAACTATTACTATTCAGGAGATAAACTTGATCCCCGTTTTACCTATGTGGGTTCATGCATTGAGTACCATTCATCTGGTTTATTGACATCATTACGATTATCATCCTAAGAAGATTAGTGTCGCAAATTTTTTGTGCATAGTATTGTAAATGGAAACCGAGTAAGATTGAAATAAAGGTTGGGGGGGGAGAATATTATTAAATCCGTATTTTCCAAGTACCATGGGAATACAGAAAAGGCGTACTGCGACCATCAAGAACTTTAAGGTCATGAATACAGTCTGTGTTTTGCAATTCTGTTTTAGAAGGCTAAGGATATACAGATTTATGCAAGTTGGTTGTATAAAGGTTATGACGTTTGTTGCTTATGTGTAATTCAAAGAAGAATAGTGGCTACAAATCCCAGTAAATGGGAGTTATCATAGATAATTTTGATGTTCACAAGAAACCCGCATTTTGTCCACCCAGATTATATTCTAACCCACAGTTTTCAGACATGCTTATAATTCCTTAGGGTGCAAAACATCACCATACTCTGTAGGTTAGTAGTGTCTGTTTTTTCGGGAGAGTTGCTACTTTTAAGCTGTCGGCCAACAGTCTTTCGGAGAAAGTTATAACATTCAATGTGAAAAACTAAAGAAAATTGGCAGGGAGCATGGAAACATCACCAATCAGGCAAGTGACTTTATAAACACTTTAACAGTACGAGAAATACCTGTGATATAAATTGAAATGGCATAGGACAGCGAGTAAAATTCTTTTCGTAGCTTCACAAGCCACAGACATGCCTATAAAGACCAACTAGTAATATCACTTCGTAAAAAATAACACATGAGACTAAATATCTGGAAAAGAGATGGATAAATTACGAAACTTGGTTGAGTAGTTTTACTTAATCTAAAAACATACAGTGATGAATATAATTCATGAATAATTATCATTAAGACTGTAAGCACTTACAAACAGAAATATTGTTCATAAGAGTAGGAGATTTGGGATATGCATAAAGCATATTTTAAAGTTAGGAGTTTGAAAAGAAAGAAGGAAAAAAACAATAAAGGTGGATTACACACTGAATTATTACCTAAGTTAAAGGGCTTAAGGTTACGTTAGTAAAAGTATTTAATCAAGCACTTCTGTATATAGACACAACTCAGGGCTCTCCTGATGTATGAAAAGAGCTACCGCTGTAGATAGAAGATATTACTGGAAACCCTCTGACCTTGTATATCACTGGAAGATTTCTCTGTTGATGCAGAAAGATGTGCAAGAATAAGATGCTTGAGAATCAAGCTATTGGTTCGTCTAATTTCTCCTTTAGACGACCATTTTGAGAGGTGTACTTGTACACATCTAGGCAATATCCTACTGGTACAGCCTATGCACTTAGAGCCACATGAGTAAGTGAACTAACATATGCACCTAGATGTTGTCAATAGTGATGAATAAGAGGTTGGGTGGAGGTGAGATGTATCAATTCGATGAAAAGTATTTTTCGAACTGTTTTTGATATTGTGCTTCCAAGTATTTCAGCTTTCGCGCCACTAGTGAATTTCATTTTAAAACTAACACCTTACGTGGTACTTCTGTCTTTTACGAATTATCAATCTTACGTGCATATGCTTATTGGTGAATTACTGGCTGGGGTTCTCGGGAGGGTTAACACCAATGGTTGGAGACAGTTGGTGCTATGGCTCAAAATCGTTCTCAATAGCACAGATGCACCCACTACTTGTGACTTATAATACTCAATAAAACTATATTGTTCTTCGATATTACTATTCTTTTTGCCTCATATCTCTTTTACTGTCTCTGTTTTTCACTTCTTTTTACTTTTTTCTTCTTCTCTGGCTTTGTGTGCTGCGTGGAGTGTGGCGACGAACTGCTACACGTTGGTGCAAAGTTCTATGTTGAAATCAGTCAGTCATTGATGAATGCTGGTGGATAGCCATTCTGAATCAGAATGTTTCGGAAGGACAACATTTCCCTATTTAATGTGTCCTTTCTGCATATGTGACGGATTCTTGTGAGCAAAGATTTGATGAGGTTTCTTATTCCACTTATTGGAGCAAAGCTGTAAACGCTGGTTAGGTGTCCACTCCACTTCTCTTTATGGTGAATTGATCTCTGCATAAGTCTACCAGGTCTCCTGAAAACTTTGAGTCAAAAGGAAGACTTCCCTTAAATATTCTGAGTACAAAACTGCTAACCCTTATAATCAACGGCGCTTACGCGCAAGATTAAACAGTGTGTACGTAAGGACTACGAATTCCATTATGGGTAGATTTTGTTTTGATAAAGTCTCACAGTGTTATACAGTAATTTTACTGATGACGTTTCGAGCACAATTTATTGCTCATAATCATATCAAGGTGAATTTATCCATAATGGAATTATACTCTGCCACAGTGCACAAGTTTTATTCTTATATTAAGGACTACGAAGCCTGGTGGTCAGAACGTGCGTGTGAGATGGAGTCAGCTGCTGCATCTGGAAATAGTCAGAAGCTATTCCAGCTCATTCAAGCCACCAGCAGCAAGAGACAAGGAGTCAGCGAGACGGTTTTGGAGGCAGATGGCACGCGAATTACCGGCCTGAAAAGACGCATGGGACGCTGGGCAGAGCACTTCGAGGAACAGTTTGGCTGGCCTCCAGCTTCGGTATACACTGTCACCAGCTCCAGTACTTATTGGTCAGTCAGTGCCAACCAAAGCGGAAGTCCATAAGGAACTTCAAGCATTAAAACGTCATAAGGCACCCGGTCCAGACAATCTACCCCTGGCTTATTTTAAAGATGCTGGCGAGACTCTTCTAATGACTTTAACTGGGTTATTCAGGAGAGTATGTGAGACCGAGAATGTACCATCACTGTGGAACGAAGTCATTATCGTCCTCATCTTTAAAAAGGTCGACGTAACTCGTGTGACAATCATAGGGGTATCGGTCTGCTACCAGTTGCTTCTCAAATATTGGCTGCCATCTTGCTCCGCAGGCTGTGCAAAATACTTGAGGGGTTGATTCGTGAAGAGCATGCTACGTTGCGTTCAGCTCCTGGAGCATTGATCATGTGTTCACTCTTCGTCAGCTATTGTAACACGGCCACACGCATTGCAGACCAACAATCGTTGTGTTTCTTGCTATTAGAGCTGCCTTCGATTCGTTGGACAAAACTGTTAGAGAGGGTTGTACCTGAGAAGCCTTATACAGAAACACCTCAAGTAGAGTGAGGGCATACAACCAACTATCATCACTGCTACCAACCAACAGTGGAGTTGGACAGGGTTACCCGATCTCTCCATTTTTCTTTAACTTTGCCATCGATGAGATTCTGGAGCCAGCTCTGAAGGATGTGCGTGAAGGTGATGTAGATCTGCTCTCTGGAGATAGACTTTTAGATCTTGAGTCTGCAGACGATATCGTCTTACTGTGAGATATCATGCAGGCTGTGCAAATCGCACTTAATCAGTGTCTGTAAGTATGGTATGTGCTTTGCATCGTGTAAGTGCAAAGTACTGTTGCAGGATTGGCAGAAGCCTATACCTGCACTTACTCTTGCAGGTGAACCGCTTGAAGTTGTTGATAAGTTTGCGTATCTGAGTAGTTGTGTGAGTGGTGACGGATGAGATTTCCAATCTTATAATGAAGGCTAGGGCTAGATACATCAATTTGAGCCACCTTTGGCGCCGTCGCGACGTTAGCCTGGCTGTCAAAGGTCGGATATACAATGCTTCGCTGCGAACTGTCTTGCTGTACGCCTCTGAAACCTGGCCTCTTCGAGCCCAGTATGTGCGGTGACTGTGGTTATTCGATCATCACTGTCTCCGCAGGATTGTTTGCATTCGATGGCATCATCGCGTGCATAATTCTGAGGTTCGGCGGCGTGTGTGTGAACACAGTGGAGACCACCATGTGTTGAGTGTCGTCATCTGGAAACACCGGCTTCAGTGGCTTGGACATGTGCTGCAAATGTCATCCGAGAGGCTTCCCTACGGGTCTGTGTTTGCTGGTCCTGGGACGGAATGGAAAAGACGGAGAGGTGGTCAGCCCATGACGTGGCATAGTGGAATAAAGGATATTTGTGCTAGATTAGCATCGGTTGGTGCGTCACGACTCCCTGGTTGAGGTCTGAGAGATAGCTCGAAACGTTATCGGATATGGACAAGAATCGTAATCAATGACGAACGTACTGCAATTTCCTGCTTTCTTCCCTTCCCGATGATAGCTGACGAATACTGCTTGAACCTGTTATATATAACTGTTTTCCTTCCAGATGAAGTTCTTTTTCCGTTCTCCACGTATATTTTTACTTTTAATCTATGTTGTTTCATTATTATTGTGTGACTCATCTTCTTAGTGATATACTGTACCAAGTTTTTTGTGTTTAAATAAATAAATAAAATAAACCCCTATAAACATTCAACAGCTGTATGATGGTGCCACTGGTTACGACACAAAGGTAATTGAAACGCCTGAATTAAAGACACAGATGCCACAGAAACAGCCTTCACATTTATAAAACTAGCCACCGAAATATTTCAGAATAGTTTTGCAATTGAATAAGTGATTTTATGAACGGCTTGTTCTCAGATCGCGTATCACTGGAAATTTAATTAGGTGTACAACCTGATCCAGCATTCATACATCAGCTGGCCTCAACCGTCAGATGATGTGTACAGGTCATAAGAAATCATTTGAAATTTGTTCTGGTTATTGTTGTTAGCAATACAAAGTCTAGGCGTTAAGTATTAAGTAAAGATACTAGTCAGTTGTTAGGCAGAAATTCATAGACCAAAATTTATGGGGTTAGTGTTAAATGCCGAAGTATTGACTTCACCTCCTATCAAAGATATAGAGCAGAAAGCCTTATATTCCTACCAATAAAATGACAGCAATCCCTGTAGACTTTTGTAGACTTTCTGATGACAGGGCTATCAATTGCAGAGTAATACAGGTGGAAGATGTGTGGTTGTGACATGTATATACAATTGATCCTTACTTATCATTTGCTTACAGTGTGAAAATTTTTGTCCTGTAAAAGTATCTGGAAGAGAAGGAAGATTAAAAGCTTGAGGATTTATTTTCAAAACGGGCTGCAAGCAGTTTGTTACTGTGTATTCAGATTTATCGTGTACAAAGAATACGATAGCTCTTAACAGGAAACTGTTAGATAATTCGGAGAGCACAACATCCACGTCTAACATTTCTTATCCTGCTCCTGTCTACTTGACCTACAGCTTTATTCAATGGTCATTTACTAGATGTCCTATTTAGTGTTAATGGTCTCCAGTGACGGACACATTTTACGTTCACTTAATAAGAAAATACTAGTTCACTTCAGTTAGATTCACAGCTACTAGTGACGGCTGCTTTGACTATCACTTGAGTGGCTTCAGGTTAGTGAAATGCATAATCACTACGAGTACGTTGGTGGTTCAGCGGTAGAACGTTCGCCAAACACGAACGTAAATCGGTTCTTGGCCGATGCACTCCTAAACATATTGAGGTCGGTGAAATGGGAGGGTTATGTGTGAGGCTAGCAAACTTAACCTGTAAAGATAGAACAACTGCCACCGAAGCCTCAAAGAACTAGCTTGTAGCCCTATATTCCGCTCGGGAAGTAAAGGAATGGACTTCAGAAAAAATGACTACTACAACTTCAGAAGTGTACTCCATTCTTTAGAGCATCAATGAAACTACATTGTGCTGTTCCATGTTCTGTGATTAGCATCTCTAGTTAATAGTCATTTCCAGAAATCGATGGAATACTCCTCCACTTGGAAGTTAATAATACGCCAATTACTTGTACTGAATTAAAAATGCTGATAAATAACCTCACGTAGCCGCAGCTTTCACCATCTCAGTACAACTTCAAAATAATGAGAGATTTTTTGTACACAATGTATTCGCTTAAATGTCAGTATACGGATGAGTTTGGATTTCTCGTAGTTAATGATTGATTAATGAACCATGATAGAACTCTGAATTTGAAATCATCAGTTCGTGTTGCCTTATTTACACATACCTAGTGTGCTGAATTGGCTGACTGAGATGTTAGCGTACTTTTTTTGCATAAAAATGACCTGCCCAATTCACCATATTCCCTATAGTGAACGTAGTAAAGAAAAAGTACAAAAGAACTATGATGAGGAGAATTCTCCTCATGCTAGTCCGTGCTGAATATGAGCTGCGAAGGCTTGAATTAAGCTGAAAAAATTGCCACTATGTGCTGAATTGCGTCTTTTCGTTCTGAATTAGTGCTAGTCATGCTGAAAACCAGCAGTGGGTTCTAGTCTGTGCCATTAAACAATCCATCTCAGAACAGATTCAGAAGTTACTCACTATAGGATGCTAGAATTATTTCAGAATTACTGAGGTTTAATTCAGCATTGTAGTACATTTAAATGTACATAAGAAAAGATAATTACATGGAGAATTATGATCATTTGATGGATTTGAGAGATTACTAAGAGTGAATGAATTTGCACGATTAAGAACGATTTTTCAGACAAACTACAGTCTCATACTATTGGTTCTTCGTATTCTGACGACCCGAAACGCACCTCCCTATATGACTGGCTCAAACCAAATGTCAAAAACCTCGTGGATTTATGCCACGTCTTGATTAGACCATCCCTAAATCTTTTCCAACTTAATAATATATCAGCTAACAGTGCTCAACAAGGAAGACGACGGCTTATCACGGGTGCTAACCGTTTCATCGACACAGCTTTCCGACCTAATTGTTTCCCTTTTCTTCCTAGCCTAATGCTTAACGCCTAACTTTACTATTACTCACCATATTATAACAGTTAACAAAGGAGGCAAAAGACAAACATCTGTGGACAGAGACAACTAGCCTCTCCAGACCTTCCACTTTGAATGGCACCTTCTCAATGCCATAAGGAAGGAGGGGGCGAATTGCTGAGCAGTACATATGTCCTTTGGTTGATGACCGGATCTGACGTATACACCAGAGATGACTCAGGTTGGCAAACGTCACACAGCTTTTCTGTATCCGTGCTGAGATTTCGACACCAACCAGTCCATTAGGTTTGATACAACTTCCGAAATAAGTGGTGGTTAACACGCTCATCCGCCTCACTCCCTATTTAAACTAAGAGTTGGTGCAGACAAATCCTACAACCTTTTCATACATTTGATTGAGGCGAATTTCTTGTCAAACATACCAAGATTTCCGCACAAGGTGTGCGCAAGACTCTGCATTTTTTTCAGCGTCTTCACCTATAAGGATTATATCATCTTCATACACTAGGTCGATGAGACTGTCACCATGCAACATGTCACTCCCTAAGTTACTTGAATCTGTTAGAACCACTCCATTAGTAAATCTATAGTTAAAATAAACAAAAGGGAGCATTAGAAATCCCTGCAGGACACCGCTGGTTATCATCACTTCAAACATACACTATTCAAACTCTTCGACCGATTCTCGTCTCTTCGTCTCAAACGACTACGCAGGCAAAAAGAAACATTCTATAAATCCAAAGATAAGTTAGGACTTAAAAAGATTAATGCTCTAATCAAATCTAAAGTCAAAAATCTCAATGCTTGGTATAAACATACACTTTTATCATGAAAATCTCCAATCAACATGTGGAAACTTTTCAATGAAATTACTGGCAATAGTAAGCGATGCAATGTTTTTCCCTCTTATGATGTTAACGCTCTCAATCAGTCTTTTGTAGGCTCTTCTTCTGCTATAACTGCTTCTAACGATACTAATCATGTAGCTGATAACTTTCATGACTTTAATACTCTTGATGTCCTAAAATGTCTTAAAACACTTAAGCCCTCACGTACCTTTGACCCTGATGGTGTACCTGCATATGTTCTAAAACAATGTGCAGATGCTTTATGTTCTCCACTTGCCAGCATCCTAAATGCTTCTTTCTCCAAAAAACGTTGTACCTGTTTCATGGAAAGACATTAAAATAGTCCCTGTCCCTAGACCTGGTAATAGCAAGAACGTAAAGTTCAGACCCATTTCCATCACTTCCCCGTTTCTAAAGCTTATGGAAAAACTAGTACTTCTTAAACTTGAACTCTCCCTTAAAAGTTTTGAAGACCCCAAACAATTTGCATATAGATAGAGTAGGAGCACTTTAGACGCTGCAGCCGTCCTACACAACAACCAAATACGTTCGCTGCACGTTTCTTGACTTCACTTCGGCTTTCGACTCTGTACCTAGATGTCTCTTGTTAAATAAGCTCTCGATGACACAAACTGAGTCCGAGGTCACAAACTGGTTGCATGCCTACTTCTCAAACAGAATGCAGTACACTGTATACAAAGATCAATCCTCCTCTGCTGTGTTCACTGAAGCTGGTGTCCCCCAAGGTGCTGTACTCTCCCCACTTCTCTTTTCTTTCTTTCTACATGACTTACCATCTTCAAATGACATTAATTTTGTTAAATATGCTGACGACCTGACTGTATCTTTGCCTGTCAAATGTCAAAGTGACTGCTCCAAAATAAATGGCGTTTTATCAGAAATCAGCCAATGGTCCAAGGAAAACGGTCTAACCTTAAATCCCTCTAAATGCCAAACAGTCAATTTCACCTTTAGGCATAAATCTGACCTAAACAGACTGGTTAGCACTCACGAGGTGTGCAACATAGATGGCACTGAAACAAAAACCAAGTCGGAAGTTAAATATCTTGGCGTCATTCTATCTGCTGATCTTTCCTAGTGGTCTCATATCTTGATGATTTCAAAGAAAATATTCCATCTTACCTTCTATATGAAGAAGTTAAGACAATTCGTTAACTCTTGCATCCTGCCTATTATCCTCTATTGTTCGCCCTTAGTTCTTCCTGGACTGGCTACTGAAGAAAGACTATACCTTATTACGCAGGATGTTAAAGGTTGTCAGCAGAATAAGCAACGTGCCACTTAACCAACTTGTTAATATTCTGGTCGACAGGCACTTGGGCTCATGTGAAAAATGGGCTAAATCCATTCTATCTATCTAACTCACACCACCCTCTTCATTCACAACTCTCCCCTTGTATCTCATCAGGCAAAACCAGAAGCCTATATAGAAAACTATATGCTTGGACTAGCAAGTACA